>PPHJ01000084.1:0-1200000 GCA_002991585.1 Ilyonectria mors-panacis | reverse complement strand
ATTTCATTGCCACCGAGTACATCACAGCGAAAAAGTCCAAGGGTGAAGTCCTTGTTTTCCGCCGCGGTTTTGTTCCGCACCCTTCCACCAACCGAGGCGATGATGTCGAGAAGCTGCTCTCCGGTCCCGTGCCGGTTGTGCAGAGACTTGATGGGTACACGTCTAGCAGCGAGGGAGCCATCCAAGGCTCTACAAGCGTGTTCCACTGGAACAACGTGTGCTATGATATCAAGATCAAGGGTCAAACTCGGCGCATCCTAGACAATATCAATGGCTGGGTCAAGCCAGGTACCCTCACGGCGTTGATGGGCGTTTCAGGCGCAGGCAAGACCAGCTTGCTCGATTGCTTAGCTGATCGTGTGGGCATGGGTGTTATCACGGGTGAGATGTTAGTCGATGGAAAGATTCGTCATCAGAGCTTTCAGCGGAATACTGGCTATGTTCAGCAGCAAGATCTTCATCTTGAGACCAGTACCGTTCGAGAGGTAAATCCCCTCCACCACCTATTTCATTTTCGGTTCGGCTTAACGTGCACTTTTCTGCACCATCCACCCCCTCGAACAACATTTGCTTACTTCATATCACAGGCTTTGGAGTTCTCGGCTCTTCTCCGTCAGCCGGCCAGTACGCCGAGAGCTGAAAAGTTGGCCTATGTAGACGAGGTCGTCAAGTTGCTAGACTTGGAAGAGTATGCCGATGCCGTTATCGGTGTGCTCGGCGAAGGTCTCAACATTGAACAACGAAAGCGCTTGACGATTGGTGTCGAACTAGCAGCCAAGCCACCGCTCCTGCTTTTTGTCGACGAGCCCACATCAGGTCTTGACTCCCAAACTAGTTGGGCCATCTTAGACTTGTTGGAAAAGCTCTCCAAGGCCGGTCAATCTATTCTCTGCACCATCCATCAACCCTCTGCGATCCTGTTCGAACGATTTGATCGCCTACTATTTCTCTCTAAGGAAGGCCATTCGGTGTATTTTGGTTAGTCTCCCTTTTTCCCCTTCCCATCCTCTCCTCATACAGTATATCACTCTCCAGTAGTGCTGATCATATATTCTACAGGTGATATTGGAAAGAACTCCAAGACTATTACGAACTACTTCGAGCGCAATGGCGCGCCGGCTTGTCCGCCTGGTGCCAACCCTGCTGAGTGGATGTTCGAGGCCATTGGAGATGCTCCGAGCAGCGTGTCCGAAGTCGACTGGGACAAAGTGTGGTATTCCAGCCCAGAGTACCAATCCATTCAGAACGAGTTGGCTCGTCTCAAGGCACTAGGCACAGGCCAGTCCCTCTCGAACGAAACAGATGACGCCACTTCGTACCGTGAGTTCGCTACACCGCTCTTGGAGCAATTCCTTGTTGTTACAAAGCGAGTGTTTCAGCAGCACTGGCGAACACCCTCGTACATTTACTCGAAATTCATCCTCTGCATCTCCATCAGTTTGTTCGTCGGTCTGGTCTTCTTCAACGCACCTCTTACCGTCCAGGGTCTTCAAAACCAGATGTTTGCCATCTTCGAATTTTGCACCATCTTTGGGCAACTGGCGCAGCAGCAGATGCCTCATTTCGTTACACACAACGTTCCTTATATGAGGTCCGTGAACGGCCTTCTAAGACATACTCTTGGAAAATCTTCATGCTCAGCCAGATTCTCGCCGAGATCCCTTGGAGCACCCTCGCCTCAGTTTTCATGTGGGCGTTGATCTACTACCCCGTTGGCTTCTATAAGAACGCAAATGCTGATCCGTCTGGAGACGGGACAGAGAGAGGCTTCTTTATGTGGCTTCTATTCTGGCAATTTCTCCTCTTCACTTGTACCTTTGCGCACGCCTGTATTTCCTTTGCGGACTCAGCCGAGGCGGGGAGCAGTTTCTCTAACTTGCTCTTTATGTTGACATTCTTCTTCTGTGGTGTGCTGGCTTCGCCGAATTCTATGCCTGGCTTTTGGATCTTCTTGTATCGGGTCTCGCCATTGTCATACTGGATCTCAGCGGTCCTCTCCACCGGCCTAGCTAACGTCGAGGTGACATGTGCAAGCAATGAATACACCACCATCAGTCCACCGGTAGGCCAGCGATGCGGCGACTACATGGCCGACTATATCTCGAGGGTGGGTGGCTATCTGCTAAACCCAGAGGCAATAGACGAGTGCAGTTACTGCAAGATGAAAGATACAAACGTGTTCTTGTCGGGCATCAGCTCCGAATACAGCACCAGATGGCGCAATTTCGGTTTCATGTGGGTATACATTGTCTTCAACATCGTCGCAGCGTTAGCTCTGTACTACCTGGTGCGCATGCCGAAGGGCAAGAAGAAGCTGTGAGTGGAACGTCGATCATTGGAGGGTGGGATGAGTGAAGAGGGAGGGGTGATGGAGATTTGACTCTTCGAATCATAACATCCTGCTTGACGCACCCTTGTATTTTTAGTTTCCTTCGCAGTGATCTGCATTTTAGATACAGATACCGGTTATAGATTGAGCGAACTCTACTCATATTAATTATAAACCTACCACTAACATAGTACTATTGTGACATTCTGAGGAACAAGCAGGCCGAGCTCTATCTATAGGTCCTGGCAATTATAGCGCTCGCCAACTTTGGTCCCTGTATGTGGGAGCTGTAATTTTTATCAAGATATAGACTGGCCTGCTTGTTCACAATGATTTAGTTATCACCAGTCGATATCCCAGGCGGCTATAATATTAAACTTTCTCGTCTTCTGCTCACCTTTGTTAATGTCGCTCTGCCAGGTAGCGTGATATAATCACAGCGAATAATTAAGGCTTAGGTTTTTGTTTGCACAAGATGTTTATGGTACATATCATACTGGCGTGTTAAGATATGTTGATATCGTATCAAGGGAGGCTATTGAGAAAAGTTTGAGGGCATCACAGCTGGATCCAGCGTCGGAAAATGTCGACGGCACGGTAAGGAAATAAAATGTTCTCCACCATGCGATATTACGTTGCCATTGAGAATTAAGGCGCACAGGATCATTTTAAACCTCTATATAGTTCGAGGCCCTATTATTTACGCAGTAGGGCATAGGAGTGTGTTGAGGCTATAGATCGAACGACGAAGTGGTGACATCTAGGGTAGGGAGTGTGAAGGATCAAAGGGAAGGCAGGTTCTCGTGCTACAGTTAAGGCACCACTCTTCTCAACCAATTCAATCAACTCGGGACAATTATGTGATTTTACTCAGAGTGACATCATACCGCGAATCAGTTTGTGACATCCTTTCTTATCCACCATTGGTGCTTGCCGCAATTGGTGAAGCTGCTTAAGTGTGTCTTGGCGGATTCCGTACGTGCCGGCTGGTGGTGTCCTCACCACAAACAAACCAGGATCAGGCGATTGAATCAGCCTTCTGTATCGAGTAATCAGTTGTGGAATGAGAGACTTTGGGACCAGGAGACTGTGTGGTTGGTGGACTTAATGAGAGGGGTAAAATACCATTATACCGCTTAGAGAATGACTACCCTCTCCAACGAGGTGTTGTAGGCAAAAAACCACGCACCTAGAAGCGTATCATTAGCCCTGTATCCCACATTTGACTTCGGATCATGCCGGATATAATGGGCTGAAGTGGGACCAACGACTTGATTATTTATCAGTTGATCAGATAACTCTATTTTACAGTTTGTCACCAGACTAGCAACAATTAGCGGCGGATAGAGGCCCAGGAACAGGTTCGCTTGCTGCCAAGTATCCACCAAAACCCTTGTCGTCTGTGCCTCGTGGTTGTGAACCAGGGGATAGGATGTGCTAGGGCCTGTCTTTAATCTCTGCTTCTTCCCGATGTCGGCTTCGAGCCAACAGCCTGCTGTGGGAAGGTCTGAAGGTTGAACATCTGGGGATCGGATATTCCTCACATTCTTGTGCGGCAACTCTCTGGCATCACCTATGAAATAGATTTGAAAGAGCATAACTACCTTCCTCAAACCGGATGGTACACCGGAGCTTGGCGGACTGATTGCTTCTCAGTGTTGTATTCCGCCAATGGTATTTCCCACTTTTCTCACTTATCGCGCCTTCGCAAACCGGATTAGATAAGGTAAGAACAATAGTTCCTTGCATGAATCGCATCACATCATCCCGGTAATACGAGGTATATCCCCTGTCGTTCATCCGAATCTTCCTTGGCGGGCCTAAGGTTGTTCACCAACCATTAGCTCCTTCGTATCGGCTGTTCACCGCACTTGAACTACAACGGCGACGCTTAGTTCAAGTTGAGCGCTTTTTTGGCTGTGCAATGTGGCGTGCAGATGTGACCAGGGCCTTGGGAGCTCAGTAAGCTAAGTCGGCGGCCAAGTCGTTATATATGGCTTCTTGCGGCTCCAGTGATTGGAATCCAGTGTATGCCGCCTCACTCGCTCTTTATCCGCCTGCATCGCTCAATTTAAGTCGTTTAGGCGAGACTTTATCTCTCTCTTATTCCGTCTTTTATGACGCAACACCGGCGCCATGCTTAACTGGATCCCGAGTCTCCAGACCATCGCCATTGGTCTGGCACTGATCCCAGGCAGCTCCGCCTGGGATCATGATTCCGTTGCTGCCTCTCGAAAGGAAGCCAGCCCCTTGACGTCTGGCATAATTCCAGGGCGATACATCGTGGAACTCAATGGCGACAGCACGTTGGGTCAACGCGACGTGCGTCGTCGTGCCGAGACTGTTGTCGGCGACTTGGAATCGGCTGGCTATGAGGTCAACATCAAGGAGGACTACTCGTCCATATCTGGCCGATTCCAGGGTGTCTCTATCGAGATATCAAATGATCAAGAGGGAACCTTGGATGAACTCAAGGACCTCTCCGGCGTCGCAGATGCCTGGCCAGTCGAGATAATAACGCTGGATGTCGATTTTGACACCAGCGATCCCAGCCCCAAGTGGAACCCCCACGTGGCAACCCGTGTCGATGAGCTGCACAAGAGGGGATTGAAGGGCCAAGGCCAGCGCGTCTGCGTCGTTGACACTGGTGCAGATTCGTCTCACCCGGCCCTGTCCGGCCGCATTGCCGGCGGTAAGAACATGTTCGACGACAGCACCAACTTGGAAGACTGCAACGGCCACGGCACTTTCGTGTCGTCGATGATTGTCGGAAAGAACAAGGACTTTTCTGGAGTTGCTCCAGAGGCCGAAGTCTTCATGTACAAGGTCTTCGGCTGTGAATCCAACACTTCCAACGACATCATCCTCAAAGCTCTCCTGGCAGCAGACGCCGACGACTGCGATATTGTGTCCCTCTCCCTTGGTGGAGACAACGGATACCATGGTTCTCTCATGTCTCGGGTCGCAAGTCAGGTTGCCGAAGATCGACTGGTCATCATCGCGGCCGGAAACGCTGGCGATATGGGGCCCTTCTATGCCAGTTCCCCAGCTTCCGGTCGAGGTGTTGTCGCTGTTGCATCAGTCAACTCCAAGCAGATCCTTGGCTGGCCAGCTATGATCCTCTCTTCAAGTGGGGAGAGCTTCAACCTGAGCTATGTCACTCCAAATGGGTCGAAGCTCAATGAGTCAATCAGTGTACCCCTTACTTTTGACACAGGCGACTCCTGCAACGCAAAGGAAGATGGAAAGGAGAGCGAGGCCGTTGTCATTAAGCGGGGTATCTGTTTTGATAATGGGCATTTCAACACCATGTCCTACACCGGCTTTGGATACATCCTCATTTTCGACTCCTACAACCAAGGCGTCTCCTACATGTCAGAAGCCAGCAACACGAGCCCTTCCGTGCACTTGTTTGCGGTTACCCAGGCCGCTGTGGGTGATTGGGTCAAGGAGCAGACTTCTGGCAGCCATACTTTGACCTTTGTCGTCGAGGCCGACGCTGATACGGCTGCAGAAATGTCAGACTTCCCGGCCAGTGGACAGATGTCATCCTTCTCCTCTTGGGGACCAACCTTTGAGAATGACTTTATCCCGACCATTGCGGCTCCTGGTGGAGCTGTATATGGTGCATTCCCCGACAACACCTTTGCCATCGCGTCGGGTACATCGTTTGCTACCCCGTACATGGCGGGCATTGCGGCCCTTTTCTTTGCCCACGTCAAGAAGGATGCCGCAGAATTTGCTCGACGAATTTCATCCACTGCCGCGCTGCTTCCTTCTTATTCCGCATCTGAAGCGAGTATTATCAGCGACATTGCTCCTCTGGCCCAGCAGGGTGCCGGTCTGGTGGATGCTGTGAAGGTCTTTGACTATGAGACCGTTTTGTTGTCCGAGTCACACATCTCGCTCAATGATACGGACAACCGCGTGAGCACACACACTATTCAGTTGAAGAACACCGGCTCATCCCAAGTCACATTCAAAATCTCTCATGTGGCCGCTTCGTCCGTTCAGGGTCGGGACGAATACTGGTATCCCTACCTGTATTACCCACCCCTCCTTGACGCGGCGGGTTCTATCGATGCCCAGAAAGCGTTAGCATTGCTGCTGGTGCGACTCAGGAAGTCCAAGTGACCATCAACTCCCCCAAAGATCTGGCTCCTAACAGTGGTGTGGTATGGAGTGGAAAGATTGTGTTTGAAGGCAGCAACGGCGAGTTTCTTACAGTCCCATACATGGGTGTCGAAGCGTCAACCTACAACTGGACACCACTAGAGGGTTCTCCTCTGGTATTCCGTTATGACTCCGACTCTGGCTTTCTCTATCCCGTCGATTGGCAGGGCAAAGCCTACAAACCTGCGGAACTAGACTCGCCGGAAATCTACTTCGCGCTTAGATACGGAACCTACGAGTTCTCCATTGACTTGGTGGGCGCCGACTGGACGAAGGAAGACTTTTCCTATCCCCTTTCCGCTGGATCCGGATCAAAGCAGTGGCGTGGCCCTGTGCGAACACAGCCTGACGCGTTTGGCTCTTACTCCAATTTCCCAATGCAGCACCCATTGCGCTTCAACAATGTGGGCTTCAATAGGTTCCAATGCTTTGCGAATGGCACGGACATTCCAACAGGCAAATATCGGGTCTTGAGTAGGGCGCTTCGCATGTTTGGAAACCCAACAGAGCCCAGTGATTGGCAGCTCTTCTTGTCAGACGCTTTCACTATCCAGCTTGGCGACGACGCTATCACTAGCTCGAGTATCACTGTCACTTCAACTACTGAGATGTCGACACCTACAATTGCCAGTGTCTCCACTACAACAAACGATCCTACAACAACAGACGCTCCAGCAACCACAACTGAAACCGCTCTAGCAACGTCCACCGCTGTGCCAGGAATCACCACTACCCTACGCGCCAAGTCCAGTCCAACTGGCATTGCCAATGCATTTGCCGATATTTCTATCCAACGACAAGGCACCACTTCCAATGACATGTACGACCCAAGCGAGTGGATGCAACTTCACGTTCAGATGAAGATCCCAACCCGGCTCGTAGCCGGATCTGTCGCAAGCTTTGCACTTCCACCGCAGATTGTTGACGTGGCTGAGAATAATTACGTCCAAGGTGGAGGTTATGTTGGCACTGCGGCATTTGACAATGTCACCAGTATCTACACCATCACTTTTGGTGACTGGGTCGACTGGCATAGCGATATAACGGGTGATTTCTACCTCTATTGTCGATTCGACAAGGACTTCCAAGTTAGCCTCGAAGCGGGAACCTACTTCGTGGAGATTGAGACAGTGGGCAAGACATTCTACCCGCCTGTCTATTATCGTGCCGTCGATAGATCAAGAGTGTATGAGCGAAAGCATGCGGAAATGGTGGATGACCGACAAGTCTTTTACTTCAACATCGAGGTTCCTGGTCAATTGGGGCCCTGGAAATCAGTCACTTTCGTTAGCAGCCAAGCATCCAACGATAACGGATACCTGTGCTCCAAGACGACTGTGGCAATTGGAACGGAGTTCGACACTGGAAATCAGATCACTGAATCCCGGGATGTTAGCTCAGATGCGATCCAACGTTGCGAGGTCAAAAGATTCAAAGGCGTCTATTCAAGCGAGATTGCGGAAGACGAAGTTTTGGCATTCAATGTTGCAAACATTCTCGGCAACTGGGATTCCTGGACAATCACCTTTGCTTATAGCTTGGCAATCGAGCTCACGAATGGAACCACGGTTGGCTACGATCTTCGGACTTTGTCGTATGACAGGTACGCTCGAAACAGCCCCGACAGCTGGTTCAGTGGTGTCCGCGACACGACAGGTCCGATTCTTGGTGGCCCTACGAGCACTACATCAACTGCCCTGCCTTCATCGACTCTGACGCTGTCCACAAGTATCCTGACTACTTCCATTGCCAACACCACAGTGGTCACGACGAGCGCATCCACTTCTTCGATTTCGGTTTCGACCACGGACGCCTTGACTCCTACTCAATACAACACGACAACCACGCCCCAGACCTATGCGACGTCAACTATGCTCTCTTCATCAAGCACTTCGTCCACATCAGCTGGCGCAACGACCACGGACGTATCGTCAGCGACGACTCTCTCTACAACCTCGTCATTCTCAACCTCGGTCACCACCTCTACTGGCTCCTCAACCAGCCTGGCCACTAGTCTCACCGGAGAATCCACTGTTACAAGCACTACCTCGGCGCATATTTCAGACTGTTCGACTTGCACAAAGCCGACCACTTCAGCAGCTTCGGGCACAGACTCTGTGACAGGAAGCCTGACTCCAAGTTCCACTCCCGGGGGAGTTGACACAAAGACGGACTTGCTGCCAGGGACTTCCACTCCCGGAGGAGTTAGCACGGAGACGTACCTGCTGCCAGAGACTTCCACCACCGTGTCAACCACTGAACAGTCACAAGAAACTCAACTTTCGACCGCTGAGACAGAAATCCCCGGTTCAAGCTCGACCGTTTTATCTAGTGTGACGAAAGATTCGAGTGGTACCACGATTACTCAAAGCGTAACGATCATCACTTCAGTCTGCTCCGAGCCCGGATGGACAGCGCCGGTGACTGTTACTGTTACCGTTCCCTGTGCCTCTTCTGGCGAGACAGATTTCACGACAGTTACTTCGGTATGCACACGTTGTGCAGCACACCCGGTCACCATTACATACACGCAACCCGTTCAGACATACACGCAGCCCGTCCAGACATACACGCAGCCCGTCCAGACATATACGAAGCCCGTCCAGACATATACGAAGCCCGTCCAGACATATACGCAGCCCGTCCAGACATACACGCGACCTACCCAGACCGTTTCGCCCTCCAGCAATATCGTCATCTCAAGTGGCCACTTTTCTGTCGGAAGTCCTCGCCCTACTACAGTGTCCCAAGTGCCAAACCAAGTGCCCTCTGTGACTATCCCCTCTGTGGATAATTACGGGGCACCGAAGACCAGCACTCTACGACAAGATGAGAACACCACACTCATTTCTCATACGCTGAGTAGGCCTTCCACTGTGGTGGAGGAACCGGCTGTCAGTGAAGGAAACAGTTGCAACCGCTGTCAGTGAAGCAACCACTGCAACCGGCGAGAATAATGAAGGGGCGATCCCCACGTCGGAGGCTGCGGATACTTTGGCACCCTCAGCCACTGTGGTAACGGGACTTGGCACGCAACAGTCATTCGACCGGATCACATATATTTCGTTAGCTGCTATTGCAGCTCTTATTTTGACTTTGTAATATGTTGTACTTATTTTAAGACGGGTGGAGACTGGGCACATGGGGACCAGTCTGTTAGTTATTTAGAACTGAGGGTATTTTAATATTTATCTTACCATGCCCTATGTAATCTGACAGTTGTGTAAGCCCAGGAGTAGTCGGGTCTTAGTCACAGCTAGTCAGGGTATCTGGGTGAGCTTGGTCCTCGACCATGAACGATTTACCGTCTCCCCTATCTACGAGAAGTCCAACCACAGGCCGGCGGCCTGCCTGGCATCTTTCCGGTCAGCGATTCTGAACATTGCAGTATTCAAGACCAACCTCAATGCAGGGCCAGTTCAGTCTCCCCCTCGCTAGCACAGTAAATTATCATCATGAAAGTTGGGACTGTTATAGATAGTGGTTAACACTTTCTTTTCTCCAAATGTGTCTATTGTGTTTCTACCATGGTTTTAGTCAATCTCCACCATGCAATCCTCAATGTCTGAAACATTCGCTGATAAAATAGGGCATGAGGACTTACTAAATAAACTTCAGCGTCAATTCACAAGAACTGTAACATTATCCAGCTTCATCATCGGAGCTTTCGCCATCACCCCATGATTCATACTCCATTCTCATTTCCAAAAGATCCCTTTCTTGCTGAGTTGGGGCAAATTGTCGTAAGAATCTTTCTTTCTCAACTCCTTTCCCTAGAGCGAGAATGAAATAACTCAGTTTAGAGGAAATACCCTCCTCGTTTGGTCCATATTCGCCGACTTGATGTGAACGGCGGTTACAATGACCCCAGGCACCACGAGTAAAACCACCCGGTAACCAAATCAGAGGGTATTCCTCAATGCTCTCCACGCTCCACGCCCTGTCCCATTGAAAAGGTAAGAAGACTTCCAATGCGAGCCACCAAGCAATCCAGAATATCTCGAAATCGCCCGAGTATGTGTGAAGAAGTTCCAAGAACAATTCTACATATGCATCAAGGATAGACTTCAGCTCTCTATCCTCATCTTGAAGTTCCTGTCGTTCCTCTGGGTCCGAAAGATAACACACAGACATCTCACTCTTGTCGTATTTGTATGTGCCGCAGGTATGAGCCATGCCCAGCCGATCGAATATTTCCAGCCTACAAATATCTTCGTAACTCTGTTGGGTGAGGTGCAATCCCATTGAGCTATACCGAGGCAGGTGGAAAAGCCATCTTCGGCGACGGGTCAACTTACCTAATTGCCCGTAGTTTCCACCCCCACTTTCTCGCTGTTTGAGAACGAGGGCCGCCGGAGTGCAACCTGCGGAGCTACACCAACAGGAGCACCCATCAGCATCCCTGAGACCATTCGCCTGGTAGAGTTTTCCAAAAACTCCAATTGCATTACACCTACTCCAAGCAGGCTGATCCCAAAACTTCTGCTGACAATAAGTACTGTGCGCCCGACGCAAAATAATGAAGAAGGTCCTGGCCATCTGGGAGTGTTCTCAATGGGTCGGCCCCTTTTTGCAGATACCAGAGTATCAGACGAAGCCCGTCACTGTCCAGCGAATCGCGGATTGTTTTCATCAATGGTGTTCGACCTTTTTCATCAGGTATGTCAAGATCATGAAACCCAGCCTTGTATAGCGTCTTGGCTATAGGGTACGTAATGCGACGATGATGATAAATTGTGACCTCGGTTCCTGGATACAAATTCTGAATATTTTTTGTACCAATTTGATGCAGCTGTCGGAATACCGACTCAGCTTGGTAGTCAAGCACGGAGCCACTGGCTCCCTCTCCGTTTGCTCGAATCTCTTGCAGCCGGACTTCAGGTAAGTTCTCCACAGCTAACTCGTAGAGCCGTTGCCTTCTTTCTGCTATTTCTCCCGCAAGAATCGAAATTATGGGCAGTGGAGACCAGCGTGCCATCGAATATTGAATCAAATTTCGATTTATGTAGTCGTGGCCGCATTCCTGAAGAAATATTGGGCACCCATAATCGAGCAGCAACCCTACACTCTCGACGTCTTCTTGAGTGATTGCCGCAGCAATAGCTGCAGACGGTGCGATACCAGATTCAAGAAGAATTTCAAGTCCGGTTAGCCAGCCGACGGCAAGAGCGAGTGGGTGAGGGGCGACAGTTTCTAAATCATCCGCGTTGAGGGCGATGAGGCTGCGAAGGTCCTCTTCAGACCTTCTAAGCACAGCCGAGTGGATTTGGCTATTTCCGAAATCTATCTCAATTTAGTCCAAAGACTTCAACTTGGTAAAATAAGCCGTCAGACTCACCCAGGATGAGGTCGGGACTGCGAAGGAAAAGTCCTGCGGCTTCAGGTATCTTCGCGAACCTGAGGTCATCAGACAATGATGCTGTCGTGCTTTTCAAGAATTCGGTCCAGCCTCAGTTGATTTAAAATAAGCGGCGAATACCGGAGCCCTGAAATGAAATGGAATGCAAGGCAAAGTGGTGAAGTTGCATTAAAACTACGCCACAAGATTATCAGTATCAGAATAGACCATCTTGGAATACAGTCTCTCGGAGGGTCGACTTACCCCGTTCCAGAAGCATTCGGATCTGCGCCACCATTAATGAGAAGTGAGATAATTTTGTCCAGAATAAAATAAAGGCCCTCCTTCATGGAGATGACACTCATTCCAAGTGCAATTACGTCCTAAGTGTTCAGTTAGCAATCTCGCCGACGGCAAAGGTTTTATGTGAGTCAGGTATGTTACTTACATGAAGGATAGTGACTCCATCTGCAAGTTGATCCGTTGGAGAGCCTTTCCCAGACTCAAAGATAATGATCAGTCTCTCATACAGAAGCTCGAGAACCCGTTTTACATCTGCTTGGAGGTATGGGTTGGCTTGTAAACAAATGTGCTCAATAAAACGACCGCGGGGGTTAGTAACTACTTGTGAAAGACATCGAATCCTTCCCTGTTTCGAAACCATGGAATGGGGAGTGCCGATTTCTGGTTCAGGTGACTGGAAATATTCGTGGAAGGGTTTGAGGTAGAAGTGACTGGATGTTCCGACGAGCATCCGAAACAGCACAGAAACTGGGGGATCTCGACCACTCGACTATAGCATGAGGGGAGATCTTGGCGCTCAAGGAGAAAGTTGCCGCACCAAGCGCCATGTTGAAGATGATTTGGATCCTTGGTGCGAGGGCACGCACACCCAGTTCCCAAGATGCGGCTGACGATTCTTTTCGGGGGCAAGTTTCCGAATGGCACCTTTTTTTGGAAATGAAGAACTGTACAGGGTACAATGAAACCGATGTCACATCGCTTGTGGCCAGGCAGCGACAAATTGACCTCGGTTTCCGTTTCCTGTGTTGCTCGAGTGCGGGTGGAGGTCCTTGAAGCTCGGGGCGACGTAGCTGTGCTAAAATGTCTCTATTTGAGATGGAATTTGTGTTGCACTAATAAAATTGAGAGTCAGATAATGTCAGGGAACGAATCTTGTGTCCACATTACCTGATACTCTAGTGAACGCACAACCGATGTCAGGAGTTGCTGAGAGTTCGCAATTTGTGCCCTAATATTGTTAGCTAGTTGTTCCGTTACAATATTCAAAAGACGAACATTTGATCCTCCAGTCTCAGTTGGTTATGATGTTGATACCATATTTGCAACGAGGACTTGAGCGACTCAATGCGCTGAGATCTCTCTGCGATTTCCGTTTGCTTCTTCACACTCACTACTGCCGCCCATGCACGCTTTACCGCATTTGATTTCGGTGTCGCAAGAGATTCTAACAAGAGCGCTAGATGTGTGGATTCTGCGATAGCATCAAGAAGAATACATGCCGGTTGCGTCGTTGTTGAGGTTGGCGGTAGTCCATTCGAAGCGTATACAGCGACGCTGATCGTGTGAAGTAAGTCAATGAACTGCTGCGTGTTCCTTCGCACGGTTTCTATTTCTCCAGGCACATTCTTCAGCTTCTCATAGAGTCGAGATGATGAAAGCAAGACGCGGCTACTCAGGTCGAGCAGTTGCACAATACCTGCAGCAATGCCAAGAGCTTCGGCCATGGTGGTTTTGCGGGAACAGGGGAGAAAAAAGCGTGTAGAAGAGAGGAAAGATCAAACGGAGGCAGATCGGGGCTGGGTGAGACTTTTGTACTGGCACATCCAGACGGCCTGTGCCTTGACATGCATTGTGATTCGTCGCCGACTTCAGGGCTTTCACATTCTCTTCATGCAGACCAGTTGAATTCTGTGATCATAATCTGCCTTGTATGCAGCCCGTCAGCCCAAACATGCAAATATGTGGTCCGCATTAGGCCGCAATTGCTCGTCGGGATTATTCACATTTCTACTTGGGATGCATGTACACTCGCGAACTTATCATCGTAATCAAGTGGTAAAATTCCTCATACTCTTCACGTTTCGGATTACTGAGGCGCCCCCATGCTCAAGACATCAATACCTTGCTGGAACTGGCTCTTGGACGGCATCTTGCCGAGGCGCATAAGTTCTGCGCTCTGCGCCATAGCAGGATCCATTCCCATGCTAGCCATTGCTACCACTGTGTCTCCCTTGCAATAATACGCAGCAAACTTGCTCGCCGCCGGGTCGCCCTGTATGACAATGTCATCCCATCCATTGGCAGTATTGCCACAGTATCGCAGCTGAGCTCCGAGAGCCGACCAGAAGACCGGGACAAAGTGTTCAGCGTCCACTGAAGGATTCACAATGTGGCTGGCGGCGACACGTCCCGACTGTTGAGCCACGTTCCAGTGCTCGATGCGAACGAACTTGCCTTCGCCGCCAGGTCCGTGGTAGGGAAACGTGGCAATGTCACCGATTGCGTAAACGCCCTTGAGACCGACGACGTTGTAGCTCTCGTCTGTCTTGATGGAGCCATCCCCTTCGAGTTGAATGATCTTGTTGTCTCTGAGGTATTCGGTCGCGGGCGACACGCCCAACACCAAGGATGACAAGATCCGCAGGAAGCTTGGTGCCGTCCTTGAGGTAGACGGCGCCCACCTTCGAGGGGTCGGAATCAGAGGGCTCTGCTTTGTCCACGCCAGCACTCATGTAAAATTTGATGCCTTTGCCCTCCAGCGACTTTTGAATGCCTGCACCGACCTTTTCACTCAGAACTCGCTCGAGCGGAGCCTGCTCCATGCCCACGACGGTAACAGAGTTGCCGGCGAGGGTCGCATTGGCGACTTCCATGCCGATGAAGGACGAGCCGATAATCACAATGTTCTTTCCCTTGTCGCCAATGGCTTCAACAATCTTCTTCGTGTCGTGGACGCTTCGCAGAGTGAAGATGTTGTCGAGAACCTTGAACCCTTGTAATGGCAGCCGCCTTGGTGTTCCTCCGGTTGCGAGCACAAGTTTAGTATACGCGATCTTTTTTCCGGCCTTTGTCGAGACGGTGCGGTCTGAGAAGTTGACGTCATTGACCTCGTCTTCGACCCATTCTACAGAACCACTGTCGAACCAAGCCTTGTCCCGCCAAGCAATCTTGCTAGGATCCGTCAACAGCGCTTTGCTGAGCTTGGGACGATCAATGGGAAGGTATCCCTCGTTGGATATCACCGTCAGCGGACCAGCGTAACCCTTCTCGCGCAGGCCTTCGATGACGCCCATAGCGCCGGAACCTCCGCCAATGACGACAATCTTGTCTTCCTGAGCACCTCCGGCGACTGCGCACTTGAAGTTAGGCTTTCTGCGAGAGCCTTTGATGGCTGATTCTTCGCCGGTCAGGTAGACGGCGCCGTCTCGCTCGGCGACATTGAATATGGGGATTTGAATCGAGGGCAGGAGCGTCTTCGACGTCGCCCGTCTTCGCGTTGAAGCAAGCTAATGTACGTATTAGCGATTGACCTTGACTCTAAGACAGAGCTCAAGCTAACCTCCATGCCACGGGCAGGTAAGACGCCCAGCTGCAGTCAAAACGCCCTTGGCCAGAGGAGCGCCGTAGTGGGTGCACCTGGCGCCAACAGCTTGGATCGTGCCGCCGGCATTGACCAGCACGACCTTTCCGCCGTCGATACCTTCGACCTCGACCTCATGTTTATCGCCGGGGGCGAGGGCCAGAGAGGAGACGCCCTTGAGTTTGTATTCCTGGGCCATTCGAGCGGTGACGAAATGGATTTGGCGAGTGCGGGGGAGCTTCTGGAGGAGAGCTCTTGAGAACCGACGGGTGCTTTGGGCGATGACGAGTGCAGCAGGTTGTCGTAAAAGTTGCATGTATGGATGGGCAGGATGCTGGATTTAAGTCAAGAGGAAATACCAACAGGACAGCTGAGGAAGACGTTGGGCAGAAAGATTACAAAACTACGAGAGAGCAGTCATCTTACGAGGCGGGGAGAAAAACACCAGCACGCCGCAGCCTCATTCAGCATAGCAGCGGTCATCCGCAACAAGTGCCGACGCACCCATGGCCTCAATGGAAGCACGGTGAGACGCGGGTGTAAGTGGGGGATGACAATATGCGCACGCTTACTGGTGGAGCGCAGCAGGGTGCCAGAGCTAATGACGGCATGCAGAAGATACGAGCTCCGACGCTTAATGGCGTGGGATTGCAGCACCAGCCCGGCTGTGTTGCAGCCGACTGTGGCTTAATGGTCCCAGAACGCGCTGGCCGCGTCATGGTTGGTTGGTAAGCATCGAGGCTCTCGTAGTGGGATGGGGAGGGATGAGGCTATCTACAACTTGAGCCGAGAGCGGATTCCGAATAGCCTCCATACACATTTTGGGACTGTATCAATCCAACAAGGTCGCGTTTTTTTTTTGCCGTAAAATTCAATCACAGTCACACCGTGAAAGCCTAAGTTAGTATGCTTTGAACAAAAGCCATGTCGTAACAAAACAGACGTAGAGCCAGGTCTCCTTTACTGCATCCATCCTGCTCTCAGCATCCATCCTTCTCTTCACACACTACCTAAGCATTCATCTACCCATCATGGCCGCATACATGGACAAGAAAATCCTCGCACGCTGCCCCCTTCCCCGCCACGAGATCCTCCACTATCTTCGCACCCAGATAGAATCAGCGCACCGCGAACAGGAATGGAGTATGGCCGGCCTTCGCATGTATGAACCTTGCATGCGACTGCTCCAGGACCCCCAGGCGGAGGACACCTGCCATAACGGAAGGTGGCGCAGCGACCACAGCATATCCGAAATGGATCTGGGCAGAGCGAATTGGATGTGCAACAAGACGGTGCCCCTCTACCTCGTAGATCTGCCCGGCGCGTTAGTATCCCCTCCGATGGTGCTCCACGCCGCGCTGAATCGGTGGCTGTATCGCAAGTGGTTCCAGCCCTACAAGAGCGAGGTCGAATACGGACGGTTCATAGCCAGTGTCATGACACCTACACATATCCCGCAAGATATCGACTTTAGCGGGCTCGTTAAGCTTCTGAGCTCGCTGAGTGCAGCGCTCTGCGCTGGGGTCGAACAGGTGCACCAAAAAGACGAAAGAATCCGAACAGGCTCAACAGCGATACGGACCCAAAACCTTTTACGAGGCCACGGATGAGAATCAAGACAACTACATAATACAGCATCTTTTCCGCGCCATGGCCATCGTTTTGCTGACTGGGAATTTCAACATGGAAGTCACCGACATGGGTCAGGTCCCGGTTCTCGTCATCCTGACGGGCGTCGAGGGTGGGTTAAGCGCCCCGATCTCGTTTGAACCAATAGCGCACAAGGCCGAGGCCTACATCTCCAACAGCGCGATACAAGTCTCGCTAGAAACGGCGGTTTCCTTTGTGATGGATCTGGAAAACCGCGAAATCGCTGCTTTGGGTCGCCGTCCAGACCCTGTCGAATCGACCTCCGGCAATCAGGCCTTGGCATGTCATATGAGATTTGTATTCCCGGGGCTCATGTCAATGCTAGGCTGGGGCGACGAGCCTCTCAATGGCCCTAGCTCGAGCTGGGTCGACTTGGAAAAGCATCCCGAGTGGGTGGTTGACAGCGCCTCATACGATACGGATTTGGACTACACTTATCGGTGGGAATCAACGATGCGCAGGAGCCATTATAGACACGTCTCGGGACTTGACTTGTGCATGCTCACCCCTAATCCACTTGTGCTCCCTTCTCCAAGATCTAGCCCAATGTGGAGGGTAGACAACTAGACTTGGACTACCCAGAGGTTTGGAAGACTCCTTGAAAGTCTTCCGCCTAAAAATAAAGCTCTGGATTTATACCTTGATTCTTTTCATTATCCTCCTATTTCATTTCTTGTATTACTCTATATCGGCCAGTACCGGTTACTAAACCTGTCTTCAATTTCATTTTTTCGTATTTTCCCCATACGATAGTGTGTCCTCTATGATATTCATTATCCCTTCACCTATCCACCGCTATCCCCGGAGAAGACCTGTTTCTCTCTGTGTGAGCAATTCTTGTCATTCGTCTCCCACTCTCCACGGGATAGGAGTCTCCCACAATCTAATATTCTTGGGGGTCGGCCTAATGTTCGAGAAACTAGGGCTCAATTCGTAATATGGAGTTACAGAACAGCTAAGCGCCTAATAGCCGGAGCCAGCAGAGCACCCTATTCGGGGGTGGTCCACGATTGAAAGATATACCAACACGCGGCGGATTATACCAGTCGAATGAACGAGTAATCAACGCAGCGATAATGAGAGGTTCCATCACCGTACGAGGAGACGAATTGATCAGCTCAATTTTGACGGCAACAGATTTTGCCAATGGAGGTAGCCTGAACTGGATCGCTAGAGCAATTTTCAACTCCAATGGCTAGAGTGGCTCGCGATTCTCGAACTTGGCATGCCTTGATTGCATGGTCGTGTTTTGGGGATATTGCTAACCTCGGGACTAGCATCGACAGTTAAGATTTCCGGGGACTCAGGGAATCAAGTCGCGAGAACAGGTGTGATTTGGTGATCGTGAGAAGGGGTTCTATCGGCATTAGATGCTCCACCGTCCATTGTGTATCGATTCTGAAGTAGAGACAGCAAGCACTGGCCCCCTCGGGTTGTTTTAGACATCGACTCGTCATGATTAGGCGCGGTTGAGAGAACCATGACCATCAGGGCGTTGCCAGTCGGGGTCTAGCTGGTTCCGGAGACAGTGTTGTACACAATTCTGGGACCCATGTTCTTTCACGTGTGGACGGGCTTCGTTCTAGAGCCAGGAGGAGCGGGTCCTGCTATGATGAAGGCCTGAAAGGGTTAGCTATATGCACGCACACAGTCAGGTAGATCCAAGGACGTACATGTTGTCCAGAACCAGATGTTAAAATTCTGGGTCTTGCCGCAGTGTCTGGGGCTAACACATGAGCTTGGTGACTTGTCCATAATAATCGCAACCACGTCGCCGATCTGAGCACTTTGTTTTCTTAGGTGCCGGGCCAGCTGATTTACAGGGCTGTAGGGCTCAGACGCGCCAGCTCGGATGGGTGTCCCTCTGAGAGGGGAGCCAGTCGTCATAGAGAGAGAAGCGAAGGAGCAGTCCTAGCGTCGAACTCGAGACTTCGGCCAATCCTCATATCGGCGGACTAGCTACTTGAAGGCGGAGGCATGTTCCCAGGGTTGTGTCTGGACCACTAGGGCGGCTGTCTACTCAGATGTAGAGTTCCCCATGTTGATCCGGGTATGTTCTTCCCCAGATCATAAAGACACCAATCCTGTGTCGGGGGACTGGTGAGACTTTTAACGACGGTCCAAGTCGTACGGCGAGTCGGCCGGTCGGCTCGGGAGACCCGCCGGATCAACTCGTCGCGGCCTTGCTCCAGGCCTCCATACAGATTTGTCGCAGCCGCGAGATCCATGAACTGTAGTTTCTTTGCTCTTCTTGGAACTGTTCACGGTTTAGGACCGGCCAGGATGCTGGCAGCAAATTCCAGGATGTTTGGACGGAAGGCAATTACCCACGGCCGACTGCCATCACAGTCATCCAGCCATAGATCCTTGATGCACAAATTCTAGGAGCATTAGCCTAATTCTTAGTGTCTTATTTATGATTGTCCTCATATTTTATTATTTATTCATTTGCCTCATGATTTATTCTCTTATGTTAGATCCTAAGATGCAGAAATTTGTAGAGCATAAGCCCAAGTCTTAGTCTCTAATTTATAATTATATTCTTATTTTGTTCTTTTATCATTTACCTGACGATCTATCCTCTTATGTTATAATTGTGAGTTGATCCAGTCCCTTTCGGCGTGTTCGAAAGGCAAGCTGCAGTTCTGCACGCATCATACACTCTCGATTCAAAGCGGGTATCTCAGGGGTGGAGCCACATGAGAAACGGATTGTTAAATGCAAGGGACCCGCGACAAGAACTGGTCAAATAAAATCATACATGCTAGAAGTGGTACTGCGGCTGGTTATTGGTTAAATTATGTCTCAAAATCTCGAAGCAAAAAGAAACGGCCCGAGATGAGATGTTGCAGAACCAAGACACAACAAGCGGCAGGCGAGACTAATGGCAAAGTGCGAAGGTGACCTACCCTACACTCCGGTGGCGATTTCGCAAGGCACACTTCTTGGAGGGTTTGCACGCGATGGTTCTTTATGACTTGGCGATGTAACAGTGTTTTCGGGCTCATCTTAAAAAGATAACGCCATTCCAAGGTTGGACCCCTGCGGAGAGTGTGAAATGGTGTGCATCTTACTCTACCTCAAACGAAATATCCCCGAGTTTAGTGAATAACGAGATGGAAATTATATAAACACTCCTGCGTTAGTTCATTTCCATCGCATTCATTACAAAGCCGTCTCTTTTTGTTCGAGATTTCTTGCACCGCTGTGTGAATTTCGCGCGTCGTCTGCGCCTGCAGAGTCATGACCGCCTTTGGCACACACATCCATCTGGACATGGGCAGCATCTTGGCGGACCCCAAACTGGGCGAAATGGGGAGGTTGGCCCGAGGCGGTGTCGTCATGTTCCCCAATCGGCGACAGATAAGCAGCGGCCCAGGCACCGCCGCCCAATCACCCGCCGTCAGCAGCGCGACAGTGCGACCCAGGCTGCGGTGTGCTGGCCGCTGGTGCGCTGGCCCAGGCGCTGGAACACTGCGAGCCCACAAACCCACTGATGCGGCCATGCCCAAGCGCCCCGCGCCCAGCGCACGAACCACTGACGGTGCGCCGTTCGGGGGCCCTAGGCCGCTGTGGATCCCTAGGCCGCTGTGGGATCCCTAGGCCCTTCACTCCCCCGTGCACGCAGACGCCACGCTGCAGCCGGGGCGCGCCACGAACCCAACCGGACCCGTACACATGACACGGCGGTCGAGATGAACTGTTTGTTAGCCCATGCCTGCTTTTTCTCATCTGCTCCTGATCCTGCGAGGCCTTTTTCCTTTTAAGCCGCCATCCCTCGCGTTTCTGCGTTTGCTAGCTGTGAGAAACAATCCTCTTCGCGAGGTCGAGGGACCTGACTCCCTTCGTCACCGTCCGGGCCGCCTGGACCGCAGCTAATCAGCCGGAACCCCACCACTCAATTACGCTCCGTTAGACGCGCGCCACACGCATACCAAGCCACACGCTTCCGGGGGCCGGCCTGGTGCCTCAACACCAAACCCGGGCCACTCCAGGCGCGTGTTGCGTTTCCCTCCATCAACGACTCCGTTTCGTTTTGCCACTCATGGACGACGCACCACTTTCCTAGATATCCTCGGCGCCGTCTCTCTCTCGCAGTCTCTCTCCTTTGGCCGGCTGTTCTATCATGTTTTCCCGCCGTCTCCCGCCGACTCTCCGCCCAGCTTCGATAAGCTCCCGTGCGGCCTCTCCCACTCTGCCGTGTTGCAGTGCCCGCCGCCGCCATGGAGAGGCCCGATGTCGCCTGTCCCGACCACCACCCGTCCCAGCTGCAGTGCTGCTGCGGCCGCGTCGATTGTGCCCTGCTCAAGAGGAACTCGTCTGTCCTCGAATCCGTCGAGAAGGATGTCCACACAGCCGCCCAGCTGGGCCAGGTACGTCACGCATTCCTTGCATTTATCTCTCCGCTTCCTCGCCTTCACTGTCTCTCCACCTCCTCCACCCTCACTGCAGCCGCATGCCAGACAAAGCCACCGCATATTGTTTTTGACACAAAAGCACGCGACTCACAACATGGACCCCTCACTGACTTTTTTTTCTCCTGATCCAGGCCCTTCTGGCAAGACACGAAGCATACATGGCCGATGCCGAACGGGATCGCCTCGACTTGACCACACGCATAGAACGCCTTGAGATGGACAAGCAAGAACTCGAAGCCGAGAATGCCGTCCAGATCGAGGAGAACCGCGCCCTGCTCGACCAGCTCGAGGCCCTCAACAACACCGTCTGCGAGTCCGACACCAGGATCAAGGCCCTCGAAGCCAGTCTTCTGTCCTCCCAGCAGGCCGTCCGCCGCCTGGAGACCACCGCCTTCCGTGCCTCCGACACCGAGCGATACCTCGCCGTCCTCGAGCAGGAGCAGGAGGAACTCCACCAGCAGCTGCAGTCCACTGAGGAGGATGCCCGCTCCCACGCCCAGCGCTTCAAGGAAGCCCAGCGGGGCATCATGGACATGCAGGACCAGCTGGAGAGGATGGAGGCCGAGGCCCGTCAAGAGCGTGAGCGCCATGCCGAAGTCGTTGGGAGGATGGAGCGCCAGCGAGAGGTCGAGAAGCACCTCGATACGGCTGCTGGTCGACTCAAAGGCGCTGCGGCGTCCAAGTCGATGCAGAACACCAAGAACGGGAACACCGTCGTCAACCACTTCGTGCGAGACCTGCTCCAGGACAACGCCAACCTGCAGCTGGGCATGGCCGAGCTCCGCGAGTTGCTGCTCAACTCCAACGACGAGATCCAGTCCCTGCGCGACCAGATGCTCCACCACCAACCCATCGAGTACGACGCTGCCGCCTCGACGCTCAAGGCCGAGCTCGAGGGCCCCGACATCGACGGCCCTGCTACTCCTCGCGTCTCGCAGGAGCTGCACATCCACCACCACTACCACGTCGCCCCCAGGGTCACGTCAAAGCCGGACAATCGCAAGCTGAGGCGCAAGCGTCACGGCCTCATCCCCGGCACCTTTACTCCGCCGACCTTCTCGGGCCACTCGACGCCCAACACCTCCGGGCAATGGCGCCTCACTCCTTCGACCGGAGCGCCCGCGCTGCTCTCCCTCACCACCAAGGAACCCAACTCGGTCGTGGGCATGCCGCGTCAACGCTGGTCCGCCGACCAGTTCTCCGAGTTTGCGTCGTCGGTTTCCCAGCTCTCCGCAATCCAACCAGCGCAGCTCCATGTTCGACCCCAACATGACCGACAGCGACTATCCTATGTCGCCCGCCACCAGTTTCGGTACCATGTCTCCCACCTGGAGGGCCTCACATCGCAAGGGGCCCTCTGAAATCTCAACCCTCAGTTTCCAGGCCCCTCCGCCTCCCCTACACGTCGATCCTGGAACTCCCCCCACTCCACAGGCGAATCGCCAGCACCATGTCATCCACGAAGAGGACGAGGAGGATGAAGACCAAGACAACGAAATTCTTCGCCTGGAGACGCCTGACCTGGTTGGAACTGCGCCATCCATCGATGAAAATTCGACCATCGGCGACTCTGACGTCTCCAAGGATGAGTTTGTACCTCGCCCTCGCATCCACCGCGCAATCTCGCACGAGTCCATCATGTCGCTCGCCGGCGGACTCGACATCCACACCCTCAAGGCCCGGCCCAGCCAGCTGACTCTGCGGCCCCTGGGCGGCGCGGAAGCCGTCGTTACGGACATTACGGCCCAGCCTACCCTTTCTCGAGGTATGCCTAGGCGAAGTGCCATGGCTCTCAGAGACAGCTTCATGGGCCTGCCGCTCCAAGATCAGTGTCCGGCCCTATGAGCCGGTCCGTCCGGTCACTTTCTCCAAACCCCGAGACGCCTCAAGGAAGTCCCGGAGGCGGAGCGTTGGGCAAGTGGGTTGGTTGGCGGCCGTGGGGAAGCTCAATCCCCAACACAGCAGTCAAGGTTCCCAAACCCATCATGGAGATCGAGTCGGACCTAAAACCGAGCACCCGGCATCAACCAGCCCGGTGCCATCCCGGCTTCCAGAAATACTGGGCGGCGCAGCGACGAAAGGGCGCGCCAGCAAAGGTGCTGCCAGAGACGGTCGACAGCGATGCTCTGCAGGAAGGGTTGCAGGAGGTATGAGTCCTGCAGCATGCGGGAGCGTCGACAGTTTTTCATGCAGTGTCCCGCCCCTGACACAATCATTCATCGGAACCCCGGAGTTTATGTTTCACGGATTGTTTTATTGGAGTTTGTTGGTTCAAGCATCATCCACACACGCTTGAGACGGAAATACCCTGGCCGTGCAAGGCCCCCTGTTCATTCATGTCTTGTTAACTATGCGAGACCCAGTCCGCACATATGCATTCGTTATCGGTGTTGCATGGAGGTTTCTTTTATTATATAGAGCTTAACGTGGCTATACGTCCAATATTCCTAATCTGCAATCAAGTTATATATTACCATCTTGCCCTGTTATGTTGCTGTTCAGCATGGACCAATACGTCGTGTCTACTCCTTGCAGCGCCCAGTCCTCCAGATCTGCCGTGGAACACGGCCACTCGGTGAAGTTTCCGGCTGCGTTTCCGGGACAGTCGGTGCCCACGCCGCCGTCCATGGATATATACGGGGAATGCGGCTGGTCGAAGGACAGGCAGGACTGCATGATACCGCCCTCGTCTGCTGGTGGATGCTCGCTGGGAGTCGAGCCTGTCGATGGCAGCAGACTCGCCGGAGGACTCGGGCCGGGGTGGATGTTGACCGTCCCCAGGAAGGGGATGTTCAAGTGCACAGTTCGGTCATCTGCACTGCCTCCGAGCGCTGGTGTCTGCACGATGGGGAGGAGTTGGCGGATGGTGTCGGCCGACTCGAGACACAGCCGGTCGTTGTTCAGCGCGCCCATCTCGTGCATCTTCTGCTGGACCGTCTCTGTCGTCGCGCGGTCCTGCGCGCGCTGCGCCTCGTAGCCGGGAGTCGACGACGCCGCCGGCCCCAGATATCCGAGCAGCAGCGTCATGGCCCCGATCAGCGCCGAGTAGTCGACGTGGCGCCCCGACACGGCCTGCGTGTACGTGGCGCGGTACTCCAGGAAGCGCGCCAGCACGTCGCGGCTGGCCTGCATGCACGTCGCGCGGTTGTACTCGTAGCGGCGCTGGCCCGGCGGCTGGACGAGGTACGGCAGATGCAGCAGGATCAGCAGCGAGAAGTGGCGCACCTGGATCTTGACGGCCGACATGTCGTCGATGCACGTGTCGGACGAGCTGCAGCAGATGGCCATGTCCGGCAGCTTCCACCACAGCGCGTCCATCATCTTGGCCGCCTTCTCGATGTCCATGTCGATGGCCTGCGTCAAGACGTACGCCTCGCTGCCCGTGAGGTGGTTGCGGTCCGCGATCTTGCCCGCGATGACAGAGTACAGCTTGCCGAGCTTGTCGCTGGGCGGCTCGGGCAGCGCGCTCTCGGCGAAGAGCAGCGAGTCGTCGCGCGAGCCGATGGCCAGGCCCAGAATCAGCGAGAGGTAGCGGTCGCTGCAGTTGATGCGGAACCACAGCACCGGCGGCGAGGGCTGGCGCTTGGGGTCGAAGGCTGGGTCGCAGGAGCGGATCGACTTGGTCGTCCTGCGGTCGATGGCCATGAGCTGCGCCATGTTGAGCGCCCGGCGTGAGGTCATCCACGCCTTGCGCAAGTGGCCCGCGTCGCTCTGGTAGAAGCTCTGCAGGATGAGACACTCGAGGCCTTCGAGGGAGCCGACGA
Source organism: Ilyonectria mors-panacis (assembly GCA_002991585.1). Classification (NCBI taxonomy): domain Eukaryota; kingdom Fungi; phylum Ascomycota; class Sordariomycetes; order Hypocreales; family Nectriaceae; genus Ilyonectria; species Ilyonectria mors-panacis. Next base: position 1,174,724 of record PPHJ01000084.1, on the reverse strand, counting down.
GGTCGTCGTCCGAAGTCACCAGCCTACCAGCTATAGCAACCCATTCCTCCATCGCCTCCGCGGGCGACTTGCCCAGCCGCAGCCCGCTGCTGTCAAAGTACGGCGGCAGCTGCTGCAGACATATCGCCAGCTGCAGCAGGCGCTTGGCGAGGATGGCGGGATGACTCGCGACGTCGGGCACCTGCGCCAGCGACGAGATGGGCTCGGGCTTGCCGTCGATCTGGTCCTGCTGCGAGTAGAAGGCGGCCACGGCGTATTTCGCGCCGGGGCTCTGCTGCGAGATGGCGTAGAGGGTTTGTTGTGGGGGAAATAGGGCGTGGAGCTGCTTCGAGATGCTCTTGTACCGGGCTGCGCGCGCGCTGCCTCGCACGGAGAAGGTGCGTGGGCTCGGGAGGCTGACGTTGCTCAGGGGTGTTTCTCCCGCGGTGAAGGAGGCGATTTGACGGGCGTTTCCTACGGCCGAGCTGTCGAATATGTCCCCGGAGTGCTCTGTAAGACCGGTGTAGGAACATGTAGCCGGTGACTCCGAGGGAGAGGGTATGCGTTCCGGTGCTGGATCCTCCGGTACTGTATTATTGACCAACTTCTCCATAAGCTCCTCCAGCCGGCCGAGACGCTGAGCCAGGCGTCGGTCCGGAGCGGGAGCAGGTTCCACAGCTTCTTCCTGGGACACGCATCTTGACTCTCTCGCGATGCAGCCCACGCAGACCGGGTCTTCATCGCTGTTGAACTTGCACTTGATCTTGCGGCGACGACCTGAGACAATGAGCGAGAGAGCCGATATATGAACAGGGCGACTTACATTCCCAGCAACTGCGGGTTCCCTTGCGGACCTTGCGGCGCTTCGATGCCGGCTCGCTCATGGTTGTAAGTCTGGGGTTGGCGGATCTGATCAGTCAAGAGCCCCAGTGGCTTCGGCCGAGTCATGGACGATGCTGCACATTGGGAGCGACGTAGGCGCGGGGAGAGATGGACTACCGACAGAAAGGGCTCTGCAGATGTACGACAGGCGAGTAATTTCTGACTCTGGGGTGCTTTATGAGCGACGCTCTGGCGTGTCTGAGATGCGGACGAAAGACGGACGAGCAGCGTAGGGATCTGGTGGAGATGCTTCAATTGGGTCCTTTTCCAGCGCTTCTTACTGGTTATTTCGTCCGTTTCGGCCGCCGGGCGGACGAGTGACCCAACTTCTCCGCTGTTGCATTACTAATGCGCTTCCTCTGCCCTGAACCGCCGTGGAAGTCCGCGGCGGGTTCCTAAAAGGGTAATGACCAGGGCATCGTGGAGTAATCGCAGGGGTAGGGGTATTTTGGGACGCTGATTGTGCCATCTCGGCCGCCATGGAGATGGCCAGGGACCTGGCGCTAGATCCTGTTCCTGCCGTGGAGTGGGTTTGTAAGAGACGCATTTGCTCCACGGCGATGGTTTCGGGGGTTGAGAGGGCATAAGTAATAGAGGAGGGAGGGATGCGAATTGACAAGACAGAATACAGCATTCAGATTATTTACAGCAAATAATTATTTACAGCAAATAATTATTTACAGCAAATAATTATTTACAGCAAATAATTATTTACAGCAAATAATTATTTACAGCAAATAATTATTTACAGCAAATACAGCACATCATTTCGGTGCAGTACATCAAGAATAACACCTTCAATTTATTTCAGCAACTACAACTTTACAATGTCTTCACAACGCTACACCTCCGACCCCGTGAGCCCTGAGCCTCTGGCTCAGCCGCTTCAGTTCCAGCCCTCGGGGCGAATTGCCAAGAACCGCTTCCTCAAGAGCCCCATGGCCGAAGCCCTCGCAAGCTGGAGCCCCACGGTCCCCTCCAAGAGAGGCATTCCCACGGATGAGCTCGCCGAGCTCTATGGCCAGTGAGTTGACTGCCAACACCTGAGAGATGGATCCTGATATTTGGTAGTTGGGGCAAGGGCAAGAATAGCTGGGGTGTTATCATCACTGGAAACGTCGACATTGAGTTTGACTCTCTCGATGGCGTCGCCGACATGGTCATCACCCCCGAGTGCCCTCCCGAGGGAGAGCGCTTCGAAGCTTTCAAGAAGGTTGCCGCCGCAGCCAAGGTCGACGGCAGCCTCATCCTCGCCCAGGTCACTCACCCCGGCCGACAAGTGCAGGCCCGCGTCAACCCAATTGCCATTTCCGCTTCTGATGTGCAGCTTGGTAAGTCCATTAACACCACTATCTCCGCTGCTAAGACTAACACTACGTCCTAGAACCTAAGATGGGAATGACGTTTGGCAAACCCCATGCCGCGACCAAAGATGAACTTGCCAGGATCGTCGAGGGCTTCGCGCACGCCGCCGAGTATCTGTCCAAGGCCGGCTTCGACGGCATCGAGCTGCACGCCGCCCACGGCTACCTGCTCTCGCAGTTCCTCTCGCGCACCACCAACAAGCGCACCGACGAGTACGGCCCGCAGACGATCGAGTCGCGGCTGCGCCTGATTTCGGAAATCGCCACGGCCATCAAGGCGCGCGTGCCGGCCGACTTCATCGTCGCCGCGAAGCTCAACAGCGTCGAGTTCCAGGACGGCGGCGTCACGCCCGAGGACGCCAAGGAGCTGTGCGAGACGCTCGAGGCGCACGGCTTTGACTTTGTTGAGCTCAGCGGGGGCACGTACGAGCAGCTGGGTTTGAGCTACGAGAAGGAGTCGACGAAGAAGCGCGAGGGCTTCTTCATCGAGTGGGCCGAGACTGTCACCAAGTCGCTGGCGGCTGACCACAAGATGAAGACTTATATCGTGGGCGGCCTGCGATCCGTCGGAGCCATGGTCAAGGCTCTCGATGTAGTAGACGGCATCGCCATGGGCCGACCAGCTGCTGCTGAGCCGCGTCTCCCCATTGACATCATCGAAGGCCGCGTGCAGGGCGCACTAAAGCCGCTGGACGCCGTCGAGGACGACTTTGGCATGGGAATGGGCGTGGCGCTGGCGCAGATTTCGCAAAGCGCCAAGGGCAAGGAGCCGTTGAGGCACAGTGATCCTGAGGTCATCCAGACGTTTGGGCAGGATATGGGTGCGTGGTACCAGAAGGTTGTCCAAGATGGAGCCAAGATGGAGTATATCCGTGCCATTGAGTACTCTGGACCTTTGGCGGCATATGGCACTGTTGCGACTAAATGAGAGCTGGATAGATTCGGCGGGATCTGGCAGACGATGGATAGACATAGCATGAACGGGAAATAGACAATTGCGATTCTTTCTACAACCAAGCTCATGGCCTTTGCACGGCGATTTCTGTTTCCGGTCCTCTCATTTTTACTAATAGTCGCTCGTGCCATGTGCATCGCCAAATTGACGTCAAAGGATCTTGATCCTTGATCGTCGATTTCGTCAGTGGAGGCGTCTCACATCAGAACGGGTCGTACAGCCCTATCTCGTTGTGACTAGGGTGGGATTTGTAATCATTCATTTGGTGGTAAGCCTCGACCGTCTTCAACTCCATTTGGCTTCTACATTACAATTGACTTGATGCGACCGCCTGCTCTTCATCTAGAGATATTCCAAGACAGTCAAAGATACCATCTCTCTTCCCGGTCACCATATTATAACGACAATGTATACTCCACCCGAGGAGGCAGAGGCAGCCCGATCTAATCGGCGCAAAGGTACATCACATTGATCCAGCACATGAACACGCTGACAATAACATAGTCTGCGACTTGTGCTTTACGAAAAAGATCAAATGCGACATGCTCAAGCCCGTGTGCTCCAACTGCATTCTCTACAAGGCAGACTGCAAGACCAGTATTATCCGGCGGAAAGCAAATCCACCCAAGGCCAAGCCAGCACCGCCAGGCCAAGCTGATGGGCGTGTTGAAACTCTCGAGGCACGCTTGGCCAGGATTGAAAACCAGCTTCAGCAAGTTATCGATGCAGCGCGAGATGCCCACGAACCTGCGGAGAACGCAAACCGGTTACCACAGAGGGATCTTGGAAGAAGTGATAATGTTGATCAAGCAGACATGATGGCGGACCTAATCATGCAAGATACGATTCCAGAACAGACGGGAGGCGAAATCCCGTGGAGATTCGATCCCATTGAGCCGCAGCTCTACCAAGGCCCCGAACCAGTTGCCTTTGTCCTGCCGCCGTTGGACGAGATCCTCCCCACCATCGACCACTACTTTGTATCATTCAACCTGGTCATTCCCCTCTTCCATCAAAACACCTTCATGAAGATGCTGCATTCCTGGTACAACGACCCCACGCCTCGCGACAGAGGCGCCTGGGCGGCCGTCCAAATCGTCATGGCGCTCAGCTACCGCACCCCTCGACTCACAGCAACGGACGCCGTTTCGGTGCAACTTGACAAAGCCGACCGCTGCCTCAAAAGTGCACAGGCCGTCATATCGGAGCTGGTGACCAGGGAGGAAGATTTGCTGGGAGTCCAGATCTTGCTCGGCGTAGTCATGCTGTTCCAGAACAGTCGCGATCCGAAACCCGCCAGCGTCATTATCGGGACGGCGGTGAGACTCGCCCACAGGCTGGGGCTGCACTCTGCAGAGACGTCGAAATTATTCAGCGTTGAGGAAGCTGAGCAGAGATCTCGCGTGTTATGGATCGCTTATATACCCTCGACAAGGTAAGTACACTCGTAAGGGGCCGTCTCATGACATGAACTCACCGTGGTAGGACATATCTCTGAGAGCCTACACTCCGTCAACAATGTCCGACGATGACATCGACGTTCCTCTTCCCGTAATGGCACCCGCCGATAGTTCAGGTCTCATCTGGACGCAAAACGGCCAGGCTCACTTCAACTACCACAGACGACGTGTTGAGCTTGCCCACATCGAAGGCAAGGTGTACGACCTGCTCTACTCTAACAGAGCCGCCAAGGTCAAGGGCGCGGTACGCCAGCAGCGCGTTGCGCGGCTACAAGCAATGCTCGACCGGTGGTATGATCGCGTCCCCTCCGTCTTCCACATCGAGCAGGTCGCAGCCAACGTCGGACCAGGCCAGCTCGTCCAGTTGACCAAGATGCACCACGCATATCTCCTGGCTGAGGTTATGACCCATGGGGTCTACAGCCATAATGCCGACTGGGTAAAGAGGATAAGCTCTTTTAGTCGATCGGCCGTACATAACATGCAGAGCATCCCTAGTAATTTTAGAAATCTCAACTGCATCAGCAACAAGGAGCAAGCAGCTCCGTTGCCGGAAGGGTGGAGCAAATGCGTCGAGGTCAGCCGAGGGTGTATGGACCTGTTCCAGGGAGCAACACCGACGGAATGTCTCATCTGGTAGGTCGCTTCATTTCTCTGGTAACTCAGCTGACCCCCAAAAGGCAATGCAGTTGTGCCCACTTCTCTGGGCTCATCATTCTCCTTGCAAACATGTCTCTGAATCCTGGACATGAACTAGTGGCTTTCGACCAACACCTGGCTCTTCGCGCCATCAACCTATTCGACAAGCTCCTAGATATCATCGAAGACGACGGCTTCAAGGCCTTGCGCCTGGTAGTAGGCGAGCTAAGCCAGAAGGCAACTTTAGCCGTCGAGACGCACCGACTAGAAAGTGCTAAATCAGACAACATCGTGTTCGAAAGCCTGAGCGCAGATGTAGATGCGCTTCAACCTATAGAACTCGAGTTCCTGCCGCAGGACACGAACTTGGATGGCGTGGATGGTCCTTTTGGGGAATTTGACGTAAATGGGTTTCAAGACTCGGTTTTTGGGCAAACATATAACGCTACAGATTTGAGGGGGATACCAGCAATAGCGGATCTGGACGACTTTTTGAGATAATTTGCTCTGATCGTTGGGCAGGCTTTGGTTTGACATGACTTAGGGTCGACACCGCCCTATAGAAGTCTGAGCAATACCATATGACTATGAAATCTAGATAGCGACGAGGGTATTTGCAAGCCACGTATGAAATCACCTTTCAGTGCAATGCACTGCGGCTCTGCCAAGCGACCACATTTTAATCTGCCACTCTAGGGACTTGCTTCCACAGAACAAGACATTCGTAGATGCCTCGGTCAGAAACGGGTCTATATCTTTCTGTGACATTCTCCCCAGGCAAAACTCCAGTGGTCCTGGGAACTGTTGTCGCAGGCTCTCGAAATGCGCTTGCCACCAATGTGCGGGTTTCCCAGCAGTCAATGCATCAACGTCGTCTCCAGACGTTATGAACAATCGGACGCAAGCCCAATCTTGGACGTTGAGAATCTGCTTCTCAAGAAAGAACTCGATGATTTGGAAGTCATCGCCGCGGACACTGCAGATGAGCGTGGATTTCATCCCGTTACTTGTATCTTGCCGGCCGCGTCCAGACACGAGAGATAAGAAGCAGGCAATGCCAGTCCCACCGGCAACGCACATCTTTACATCCTCCAAAGCCAGGACGTCATCCGGAAAGCCATTGCCGACATCAACAAGGCGCGCGGTAAGCTGCCCTTGTGGCCGGGGAAGGCCAATCAACCCAGCGACCCTCCCATTGCTCGCCAGAAAAGCAAAAGAGCACAAGTTTCCAAATGCGTTGTGCTCAAAGTGACATGGCGTAAAGTCCAAACGACGGTCCTCTTCACTGAGACTCTGGGACCCTGCAATGGGGTCGAGATCCGGGGGAAACTGCAGGGAGACCTTTCCGGAAGGGCGAATGTTGGTGTTGCGTCCCAGCTGACGGGACCTTGCAAACGTGTGGAGACTAACGCGTGGGGTCAAGCGGTGTGATGATTCCAGAGTCCAGATGAACTCGTCGTCGTGCGGAGCTGCCATGGAATGGCCTTTGGAGTTGTATCACGCCACTTCCCAATTTCGTCCATCCGCCTGACTTGTCTCTCAATATATGCCGGAACAGCCAACACGACTATGCAGCTCCGATGGCCGTGTGATGAGGTTTATACCGACACGGAACCTACGTATTTGGGAATCCGTCTAGCCACAGCGTCACCACGGCGGTTCCGCGTCCAGGATTCTTCCTCACAACCCCATGTCGCGCGCACCATTCCCCGTTGAACGGTAGTTCACCAACCCCACAGCGCGGAATTTCTTCCACTCGACGGGGGACCGGGGGAAGCAGTCGATGTAGGTTTAGGGACTCAAACAATGCAGACGACGGCGTCGTATTAATATTCGACTCCTTCCCCGGATCTTTGCGACTGTGGGGTTAACGATCAGTTCTCAACCTTACATTCACCGTATCTCAGAGAATTGGATCCAAAGCAGACAGCATGGCCGCGACATCAGGCCAGGGAAAGTTCGGGATGACTCCGTGGCTGCTCTTCAGCTGCTCGGTCATCTCGATGGGAGCCATCTTCTGGGGGTAAGCTCTATCGCGCTGGTTATCGACTTTCAACTAATGTTTTGCAGATATGACATTGGCATCCTGAGCACAATCTACGTTTCCCAGGATTCATAAAGGCCCTTGACAATCCGTCCTCGAGCGATAAGGGCCTCATCACTGCCATCTTCTACGCCGGACAATTCATTGGATTTGCATTTCTCGCTGGACCGACCAACAATCGATTTGGACGCCGCTGGGCCGGATTTATCGGTGTTGTCGTTCTCTGCATCGGAACCGTGTTCCAAACCGCAGCAGCCCACCTTACGATGATGGTCGTTGGCCGAATCATTGCAGGTCTGGGCACTGGTGTCGTCGTTTCAACATCTGTGCCTTTGTATCTCAGCGAAGTTGCTCCGGCCCAGCACAGAGGCCTGTACGTTGCCGGTAACCAGGTCGGCATCGTTTTCGGGTAGGTTCTGATAAAAGTTGATGTGCTAGAACTTAGCTGACGAAACTTAGCATTTCAATGGCATTCTGGGTTGGATATGGATATTCTTTCTGGGACTATGGCAATGGCATCAACCTGGAGTGGCGGCTTTCAGTGGCTATGCAATACGTTCCCGCCTTGCTATTCCTCGCCGGAGTGCCCCTGCTGCCCGAAAGGTATGTATCCCATTAGATTTGCTGGGAATGATTGGTTCTGACACACCCAGCCCTCGATGGCTTCTGGAGCATGACCGCACAGAAGATGCCGCAGTCGCCCTGGCCAAACTGCGAGGAGCGTCCAACATTGCCGACATCCAGGTTGAGCTGGACGAAATCCACACCAACATCCTCTGGCACAAGAAGAACTCCATCACCTCGGCCATGGTCTTCATCAAGGAAAAGCCTTTGTGGTCCCGCCTCTGGCGAGCTTGGGCCTTGTCCTTCCTCCAGCAGATGAGCGGTGCCGCTGGGATCAGAGACTATCTTCCCACCAACTTCATCGCTGCGGGCACGTCGGAGAGCTTGAGTTTGCTGGCGTCGGGAATTGACGGCACGGTCCAAGTTGCGTGCACTATCGCAGCCATGTTCTTCATCGATAAGCTTGGACGTAGACATTCGCTGGGTATTGGTGCTATCATCATGGCATTCTGTCTGATGGTGAGTTGTACGCCGCCGAACTGAATGAAAAGTCTTTCTAACATGGCCAGATCAACGGGGCTCTGCAACTCGCGTACCCCAACCAGACCAACAGCCACGCAAACTACTGCAACATCTTTTTCATCTTCTTCTTCACCGTCGGATGTAAGTTGAGGACCCGACGAAATTCTGAACTTCTACTAATACGCCATAATAGACAGCATGGGATTCGGCCCTTGTGCCTGGATTTACTCTTCTGAGATCTTCCCAGCAAACTGCCGTTCCAAAGGCCTCGGCCTTTCCGCCTCGGGTGCTTCCCTCGGCGCCATCATCGTTGGTCAGGTCTGGCCCATCGCTGTGGCTAATATCGGGCCTCGCGTTTACTTCATGATCATGTCATTCAATGTCTTTTCCGCCATCTTGGTCTACTCCTGCTACCCGGAAACCAAGAGAAAGACTCTCGAGGAGCTTGACTCGCACTTTGGCAAACTCAATGTTCACTCGGAGAATGAGGCTACCCCGAAGCAGATGCTGGATGAGGGCCATGAGCACCTTGAGGAGACAGGCTCGAAGGCATGATTTGTACATTCACCCTATAGTCTTAGGCTATGCCTTTAGTATATTATATAGCAGCTGCTTTATTTTTAGGAAGTTGAACCAACCAATGAGTGTTGTATTTAGGACACCTGTTACCTTAATCGACAGGTCCAGTGAGGACTTAAGCCGCTTAATCTTCTCATGTATACCGTGATCTCCTTGGCACAACGTCCCAGGCAACCGATCCTCTCATTTGATGTCTGCACCCTTTGAATTAAGTAGCTCGACAACTTCAGCATGCCTCACTTGAGAAGCAATTAATGGTAGAGAGATAGTACTAGAAACAGCCTCATCAACATCCATATTTCCTCTCCGAGCTCAGTCTCATATGGATCAAACAGAGGCATGGCGGCGTCATTTGTATTGACAAGGACGAGGATGAGTGCGCAATGTTGAACGTTGTGCTCTTACAATCCACGGAGGTGTGATGGGTCTAACGCGGCCTCACGAGACTTAATTTAATTACTCATCTAGATTATTATTATCGTATCATAAAGTTGGATTAAAAAGTCAGAGACCTATAAACAACAACGTTCATCATCCTATCTGATGTGACTCTGCTTAACCGGATCGTTTGCTACTAACTTCCCTCGTTAGTCTGGCAGTCCGCATACCACGTCAGTTTTCAATTCCATATTGCTTAGGATACCTCTTGAAAGTACAAGAAGTAGTAGGACCCATTTCTTCATATCTTTTACTAAGAAATAGGTACCTAGGCTCTGCCATGTCACAAATCCACACATTTAACCCCGGTGGGCTGCCACATTGCGCTAAACGCCCCCTGTCGCCTGTTTATTACCCGCATTCCGCGGTCCCTTGGGCGTCTGGTCACTGGGCTGCTTAAAAGCTCGCGTTGACCGCATACATTTGAGCTGCCCAACGGCGCCACCGAAATGCTGGCCGGATCCCCCGATGACGGACTTGAGGCATGGAGCCGCCTTTTTTCGTGAGTTAACGCTGCTGTTGATACGCGCAGTGTGTTGATAGGCACTAACAATCCAAGACAATCAATGCTTGCAACCGCTGCAGGAAACGCAAGGCGCGATGTGACACAGGTATGACGCCCAGGAGCGAGTTCTGCATAATGCATCGGCTCCTCCATGCAGGATTGCGCTGTAAGTAACGCTCGTCAAGGCATCCCGGCTTGTGGTCCATGCCAGAACTCTGGCTCGACTTGCGAGTACACAGACCCACGCTCGAAGAACACGTATCCGCGAGAATTCATCCAAGTTCTCGAGGATCAGTTGGCAAGCCTCGAGAGGGAGGTTGCAGAAGCGAAACCTCAGGATTCTATCAAGGGCGACCACTCAGAACATGGCCAAAAGCTACCCGCGGTTGCCGCAAGTGGTGGCAAGGAGAGTCAAGCTCATCCAGATTTGATCCGCCTTGAAGCAGGAGGTGATGCGCATTTTCTCGGTGTTTCTAGTGGTGAGTATAATGTCCATAATCTATTACTGATATTGGTACTGATTGAACAAGGCATGCACATGACTCGCTCAGTCTTAGAGTCTGCCCATCGGAACAACGCCAACCTCGAATCACGCCCGAAAGGCGATTCCTTCTCGTCTCCATCTCACTCATCACAGAGCCATATCCATCATCGATCGCCACACCCAGCGCTCCCTCCCACGAGACCGCAATGAACCTCCTTGATGTATTTTTCAGCCAGTACCAAGTCCAGTATCCCATCCTAGTCGAGGACGATTTTACGACTCTGATCTCGTCATACTATTCAGAGATTGAGATGGGCACGCACCGTAAAGACCCATGGATCAAGTTCATGCTCAATATGTCGTTTGCCAGTGCCCTGGTGTTTCTTTCTCAAGAAAACAGAGATGCGTTGACACTTGCACAAGAGTTCAGCTCAAATGCCATGGCTGAATTCAGCAGCATAATGCAGATCAAAAGTCTCCACACTTTGCAATGTCTGTTCTTACTACTGCTGTATTCAGTCCTCAGCTCTTCATCAGCACCTGTCTGGTACATATCTGGACTTTGTTCTAGAATGTGCGTGGATCTAGGACTCCATTCTGAGAGGACAATCGTAGTATCTGGGAAGGGCGAAGCAACTGAAGATGAGATCGACACTAAGAGGCGCCTATTTTGGGTGACCTATACCTTTGAAAGAACACTCAGCATCATGCTAGGACGACCATTCACTCTCGAAGATTCCACAATCGATGTCAAATTCCCCATGTCGTCTCTACCAACAAACAAGCGAAGGTAGATACTCCACTGGCTGAAGCTCCAACGACTGCAGAGTGAGATTGTCTCTCGGCTATACATCAGCCGAGACGAAGCGTCCCACACCCAAGGGGACCTTTCAAAATGGGTCACGGAGATGAATCAACAATTGGCGACTTGGAATGATCAAGCTCTTTTGCTCTCAGATTCGACAAGCTTCAATACGGATTGGTGGAGGTATTGGTACCAAAATGCCTTGCTGATCCTTCATCGACCGTCACCTACAATTTCTCGGCCTGACCCTCATACACTCCATACATGCTACAACGCTGCAAAGAGCTTGATTCAACTCTCATTCATACGTGTCAACAAAGGGCTCACCGACTTCACCTGGCTAGAACTACACTACCAGGTTATGAGCGGTATCACGCTGTTGTTCCTCGTCGTCTGGAACAGCCCAGACACAAGAACAGTAGCCAAGAACGAATGGATCACGTTCAAAAGTTGCCTATCCCAGTGGGGATTCGTCTTGGATCGCCTGACGGAGCGCTGGGACCGAATGAAGAGACCCAAGCAGGTTCTTGTCAAGTTGGCAGATGCCACCGTGGAAGCTGTGGAGCGAGACTTTGTCAACTCGTCATCAAGAAGTGACGAGGTGAAAAGACAAAAGAGGGCGCGGGATCAAGATCGCAGACGTTCAATAATGGAGCAACTGGGATCTCCAGGAGTGCTTCTGGGGGATTCGGGCACCAACAAGAGAGGTTTCGACTTTTCGCAAATGACAAGGACAGAAGATTCATTTGGCATAGGAAATTCGGTGCAAGGGGTTTCTCCAACCTCCAGCAACAGCGGGCTCGTGCAAAACTTGACGTTCCAAGCGTTCGATATTTCCAACGCCGCCCACCAGGCGACCGAAGGAGTACCGCAACTCTCATGGTCAGTTCCGCAGCCATCCAACGAGGCGACTCAACGCCAGCAGCCATTTGATGTGATTGACCCGTCGATGACGGCGGATGTATCCGCGATGCTTGCCGATGAGATATGGCCCTGTCTTGGACCATACGATAATACTGGCATGCTTGGGGGTTTCGGGCTGTTTGAGTATTTCCCAATGCCAATGGCAGGAGTGGAAGACACAGAAATGCAAGGACAAGGACTGTCTTCGAGAGTTGACGGAGTGGTTACGGATAGTGTTCTCAACTTTCGTGAAAGCTGGGAGGAGGGGGAAGGCACGGGTAATAGTGCTGAATAATTATAAGTACTCTTTAGCTTACAGGCTCATCATGTACCGAGTTGTGTAATTACTTGTGTAGCGCTGTTCTGGGTACCTGGAGGTGAATACCACGCGGGATTATCTACAGTGTCATGGTAGTAATGGGTTAATGATAGTCTGGTTATTTTATTTCGGCATATCTATTCTATTCCATTGGAAGATACTATTACAAGTATATCTACGCAGTCATACTCCACTATCCACGCGCTGCTGTTGTTTGCGTAACCTTTTTGCTATCAAGTCGGAGACATACCCACAAAGGAGCAATATTCCAAGTCTAGAAGGAAGTCAGTACTAGGTATTCATTGCAACACGAAGTATTTCAGGAAAGGGGCATCGCACATTCCAAAGACTCTGTACACCCCGATCGCTCGGATGAGGCCATCGCCAACCCGGCACTGAGCACTTCCAGAGCCGCTTTTACAGGGAGAGCGATCCACTGCAGACCAGACACAGCTGCCTGTAATCATCGGATCCAAAAGAAGAAAGTAAATCCATATATTAAATACGCCTTTGCCGATTTCCCTGATTCGTGCGCTGGGTTGGAAACATGGGGATTCGATCTCCAAAATGGCGTGACCGAATGTGACGAGGATCATACTGCCAATCTCGATGGTGCTTGCAATAATGCTTATCAAGCTACAGGGGGATAAGTAGTTTATCGAGGAAGCGGGAATCGGCACTCACACTTCGGGCGTGGCCTCGTGCAGGCTAATTCTCGTGATAGGCATCCATGATAGTATCACACTAATGGTCCATGGCGTGAAGAATACCAGGATCGAGCAAATAGATTCAACGTCTCTCCGCCAGCCTTTGAGTTGTACCGTCGTAAGCGGGTCGTTTTGTACTGGCGGAGCAGGGATTGTGACAACGTTCTCGTTCTCGTTCTGGGGGATCGAAGCAGGGCCTGTGGCGTTGGTGACGGCGGTACTGCGAATAGTCTCCTCGCGGGGGTACGGCGCATCGGCGAAGCCTATCACGTCACTATCGTCGTCGGCATCGTCCCTATGTGGCGGCGATTTCGGTGTCTCGGTGCTCATGATAGTTGGGATCTATGAATGGCGACGGTAGGAAGAATAGTCTGGGGGCTGAGATGTATCAAGAGAAAAATGATCGAGCCATCTCGGCCAGAAGATGCCTGCATAAGCATGTCAGCCTCACAGTCCAGTCGGGCGTAGGCAGAATGGGTGTGCCTCACGTTGCGTTGTCGAAGGAGCTGATGCATTACCCCGCTACCAAGTGGACGGGATCAATTGGATGTACACGACTCCAATGTCTTTCAGCTGGTCGTGTTAGGAATCTGGTGATTGGACAAAGAGTTTTCTAGGCATCCCCCGCCCGAAAACGCCTCGCCATCCGTGTTAGGCATACTTCATTGTAGATGCGTATAATCGAGCAACAAGACTGACGTCCTAAGGCAATCCCGTGATTTAATTTAATTATAAAGTGAGCATCGAGATACATTGTCCGCATATTCTATCTCTTAAACATGCCTGTTCAATTACATAGAATGTGGTCCTATGTCTAAATTGCCCCATCAGACTTCGCTATCCCTTTGCTGTCGTCGGAAATGCAAGACCCGCGTTATAAAGTCGTCTATAGCCCAACAAAAGCCGAGGGCTACGAATCTGGAAGGTCGTTAGCGAAAATTCCTTAATATCGAGATTCATAGGGTGGAAGAATCTTACGTCCCAAGGGCTCTGTATGTCCCAATCGTTACGAAGAGGCCACTCCCAACCTTGCAATCGGCACTTGTAGAGTCACTTTTGCACTGAAGTGATACTCCGTGCGCCAAAACAAAGCTACCCGTGAGTAATGGTTCTAGCATTATAAGATAAAACCAAAATGTGAAGATCGCAGGCCTTGTGGCGGCTGCGAGTGACGGAGATAGGATGCTCAAATAACGGTAAACGGCCCCAAGGAGCAAGGTGCCGCCCACCTCTATAGAGCTGGGAATGATGTTGACTAGGCTATGGAAATGGTAAGCAGTGTGAAATAGATTAGATGTCGGGTATACTTGCACTCCTGCAGGTGCCTCGTCGAGACTGATCTTGGTGAGAGGCAGCCACGAGAGTATCATTCCAATGACCCAAGGCAAGCAAACTAACACACCCTTGAATACGAACTCGGCAGATCCCATAAGATTTTCAGTATTCTCTTCCGATCGCGCGCTAATTTGCACGGGAGGATGGGTTGCGGTTGATGCCGACGCATCAGCGAATCCCGTCATGTGCCCATTGCCACAATCAGGATTGTCACTCCGTGGCGGTAGTTTTGGTATCATGGTGCTCAGTATAACGGGTGTAATCCACATTGCGTGTGAGTGAGGAGGTATGCCAGAAACCGCTCTTGAATCGGCGAATCGAGAAGGTATATATACAGCAACTTGGATTACAGGAAAGCTCACAAGGTAACAAGGCGTCGTGCATTGCCAATGGAGCCGGTGTTTTGCCCGGCCATAATGTGGAGAGGGTCAGTTAGATTAACGTATGATACATTGAGACGGTAGCTCCATGAAGCTGTTGATTGGACACGGGGATGATCCTATGGATTAATCTCTAGGTTTGTCCTGCCCGGTAACGCCTCACCTGACCATGATGGGCCACTCCACACGCGTGACGCAATATAGCCATATCTATAATCACGACTGTGTGGTTCACGGCGCTTACAGTGTTTGCATAGCCTCAAATTACTCCGGGGTGAGAGAACCTAATGGCTGATTGTACATTGTTCATGAATTTCACTGGTCTCACTAATGTTTAAGCTTCATCTGTATGGATCTCTGAACCGCATGATCACATTTAGGTTTTGCATCCCCACGATTTGTCCTGTAGCTCAGTAAAAGGTTTACAACTGCAGCCAGCCATTCTGGGTATGGGAGCTCAGACGGTTCGCAACACTGGTGATTGTACTTAGCTTGTACGCGACATGCCCAATATCGCTGCGATCCATTCAAGCATATTTAACGAGCAAGTTTACCTCTAACTAGCCTAAGTTGAGAAATTATATTGAATCTAACGCCAACGACCTAGAAAGTTCCCTTATTCGTATGCACGAACCTCAAAGATACCTCCCAGTACATGCTCTCCTCCATTCAGCTCCAGAACCTCGACCCCGATCTTACTAACCAAAACATCAGGTTCCAAGAGTGCTTCGCGTCGCGACAGGTAGTTGCCGTCCTATAAGAAGAGCTCAATCTCTGCGCCCTCGTGCGAGAGGTCAAGGATCCGCCACTTTTTTACGCAGAAGGGGATGTCTCGCTCCGGATGGCCGCGTTGGACTGACTCTAGAGCATGGTCGTAGTCTGTATCGAAATGCGCCACGACCTTGCTCAATTTGACTGGCGAATCCCAAGAGACTATTAGTATCCGTCTATCGCCTTGACTGGACGCCGGCACCCAGCAATTCGTTCGCTTTGTTGGGCGCGGTACTCCATTCCGGATGTTCTCAGCCGACCAGGCTTGTAATGGAGGCTCGACTGTCAACGCAAGGTTGTGACCCATGGGCCTGCGAACTGGTGTCCATCGCTCGAACAAATCCACCCCAACGTCCTCGTCCATGTGCTGATCACATTCGTGCTCGACAGTCATAAGCGCAGAGACACGCTTCAGAGTAGTTGAAATAGCCACCGAGTCATTCTGCATAAAGCAGAGGAATACATATTGCGCCTGCGGGTTCGAGACATCCAGCTCTATAGAGATCTGGTTTGATCCCGCCTTTAGATCAAATTGTTTCTCTGCGAGGATAACCTCCGGGGTGTAATTGTAGGGCTTCTGCGAGCCGCGAAGCTGGACTTGAAGAGTGGTGTCTTCCACTGCGAGGACCGTCACAGAGAACTTCGGCACAGGCCCCACGGGTAACGGCAGAATTTGCGCCAAGCTTCGGACCAGAACCTTTGCGGGTCCATCTGCTGGGAGCGTGGAAAGCTCAAATGTAGATGAGCCTCCAATAGAGCTGGCCTGACGCACGAGGTCTTCAGGGTCGTTTAGTTTATATCCAGGAATAAACTGGCCAAATCTCATAAGCTCAAGCTGAAGATTCTTCATGTTATCTTTAGCCAAGAGTTGAATGGGATCGACGGATAGCTTCTTGCATAGGGATGCAGCAACACCCAGGGCATTGGAATTGGCACCACACGTCGCCATGACTCGAGTCGAGGCAAAAGCCACATGGCTCGCGGAGATGGTACGACCTCCGTACATCAAGTTCGGGATCTCGGAACAGACCATTGACGAGAAGGGAATCTGGTAGACACCTGGAATTGGAAGTTAGAGACTTGGTCTGAAAGCACGAATGGTAGGCATAACGGACCCTTAGAGTGAAGCTGGGTACAGCCGTCAACTTCAGAAAAGACTCCATCGGCAGGATGTAAATCAAGCGACCAGCCTCCAAAGGATACCGCATCGGAGTGGAAGCGTTGTTCCACAATATCCTGTTGTTTCATGATAGTTGGACCGACTGCTATCGTGTTAAACTTCTTCCCTTTCAGATATCTCGACAAACTCACTGAACCGTCGGCTTTCTCGCTCGCCTGGAATTGTTCCCACCCACTCAAGCGTGAGGTTTTCGGCCTCCGGGAAGCGCCCCGAGTTTTTAAAGTACTCCCAGACGCCGTACACAACCTTCCAGAGCTCCCACTTGATTTCCTCGGTGTCATGCACGGTGCCCAATTTGCCACCGTACTTGATCAACCACAGCCGGCATCCCATCTCTTTGGTGCTGAAGCTCTTGAATCTTGGGATTTCGGACTCAACATCCTTCAGCGCGTAAGACGGGGCAACAAATTTGGTGGGACGCCCGGCATCCTTGGAGTAGAAGTAGATGGAATGGCCGAGCAAGTGGCCGTACTCAGAAGACGGGGCAAACTTCTCGCTGAATTCGTCGCGCTGCTCTGCGCCCACGCGGAAGGGGGCTCCGGCTAAGAATGACAAGGCGCCATCGCCTGTGCAGTCGATGTATTGAGGTGCCTTTACCGTGAACATCAAGGAAGTCTGCGACGAGAATGCCTTGATGGTATCGATCCGGTCGCCGGCCTTGTCACATGCGACCAAAGCCGTATTCAGATACAGTTTAATGTTGGGCTCGCTGCGGACCTTGTCGAGAAGGACTGTATCAAGAAGAACGGGGTTCCCTTCAGGGTTGCGATGCAAGTTCTCAAGGAGGATCTCATCAAGCAACCCGCCCTCTCTCGCATATCGATTGTTATTGAACATGTGCGACGTCGCGCCCAGGATCCACAGGCGGACTTCGCTGGACGCATTTCCTCCCAGTACTGGCCGGTCTTGGATCAAGATAACTGAGAGACCCTGTCGAGCGGCTGTGATGGCGGCGATGGTTCCGGATAGGCCGCCGCCGCAGACACACAAGTCGGCCTGGACGTGACGACCCTCATACTGGCGGAGGACGGGGTCATGGACGATGCGAACGGGAGCCATGATGGAATAGAACAGAGAGAAAGCTGTCAATGAGGCTACGACAGACTCAGGATGCTAGGTCTAGGGAATGGCTATCTGTGATATATATTCGCACATCACCCGCTGCAGCGTCCCGCAAGTGGAGGCATGGCAAATCATCAGAACCAGCTTCCTAAAGGGCCCGATTCTACAATACGAAGTGACGCGATGCAGTATCTAAGCAGCGAGAATCTCTCCGCCGTCATATCACGGAACACCCGACGGCCTCATGTTGACCCAGAGACCCACGCAACCGGCAGTTCCGTCTGTCCCCGCACGCTGCAGCCCCAACAACACGACTAACTGCATTGTGACGGCTGCGAATCGCGGGATAAAGCCGCCAAGAAGCTAGGGTAGTCGATACTGCAGTTGATCAGCTGCGGGGGTCTGAGGGGAAGCTCCACACGAGGCTCAGAACCTGCTTGTGGCCTCGGTTCTGAATCTCAGAGCAAGACACCGATCCCGCAAGCAATCGCAGTTCTCTTCTCAATTCGACATTGATTACGGATTCTCGAGATTGGACCGCTTAACTACTCCCTGCGGTTTCACGCCATTGCACTCGACGAGGGAATCAATGCCTGCGGAGAGGAAATCCGCTGGTACGGAACATTCCTTCTCAACACCAGGGTGATGACAGCGTCCACGAATGAAACCGGGCAGGATCTAAGTGGTTGTCTAACTAATAACAATCTATTCGCTGTACTAGAGTATCATATCAATTCGAGCCGGAATGAGTCAAGCCCCCACTCCATTAGAAGGACGGCGGCGCCGTGATGTTCCATTGCGCATCTCGCAGGTCTTCTCCGCGTGCTCCTTTTGCAAGACGCGCAAGATCAAGGTAATTCCATTCCCGTTGGCATCTAGCCACCAACTGACAATTTTTCCGCAGTGCGATGGGATAGCACCAATATGCGGCGGCTGCACCAAGTTCGGCCGAGGATCGACTTGCTCTCTGTCGTCGAAATCATCGCATGGTCGTGATTATCCCACCCACCTACAATCCAAGATCCAGCGGCTTCAAGCCGAGCTGCAACGCCGCCAAAATAGCTCCTCACCACCTCCTCTTGATTGCGATGCGCCCGATGAGAAAGGCCACCAAACGTCCATGATCGACAACTTGATTGCAGAAATCGGCGCCCTTCCCATCTTGGCCTCATCCTACGCCTCAACATTTGACGGGCCATCACTTTCCACGGTGGTGCTCGCAGCAGCAAGCAAAAGCCCCCTTTCGTCTCTATCCAGTCTGGAATTGTCCCAGAATCCCCGCGAATTTTTGCCCAAGCAGAACACGGCGCTGAAACTGGTTCAACACTACATCACACACATATATCCCCCCGGCTGCCATTCTTTTCCATCCAAGGATTCTGGGCGCAGTTCAACCATGTCTACGCAGCATCTTCCGTTCCCTTGGCCAGTGGCATGATTCAATCGCCAACGTATGAGACCGCGAATGGGTTACTTGAGGAAACTCCGGATATCAGCAGGGTCCGACTTGGCGAGGGCACAAGTTTCTTCACAGTCCTCCTCGTCCTCGCCATTTCCACTTCAAGTCTGTCTCGAAGCACTGCAGATCCAGCGAAGCGTCTTTTCCATGAAGCAATGATGTTTCGTGAGGCTGCAATACTACCCAACACGATACGGAGGGGGTCCAGTCCATCTTGTTTCTCATCCAATTTGCCACCTTGAACCCTTCGATCCTTGATGCTTGGTATCTTATTGGCGTCGGCATGCGGAACTGTGTGGACCTAGGGCTTCACCAAGATCCGTCAGAATCAATCAGTCCAAGCCTCCTTGAAACTCGTCGCCGACTTTGGTGGAGCATGTACTCGTTTGACCGCTCCATGAGTCTGGGTTGCGGTCGGCCGACCGAGATTGCCGATGCCGTAATCAATGCTCACTTACCAACATTCAACATCGAGTCGAGCGCAACAGAGATTGAGGTGGAGGGATACCTACAGCGCTACCGGGTGCTTCAAATTCAGTCTCTGATCTACGATCGCCTAAACAGCATGCCTAACGCAGGAAAAGATGACAACATTGACATTGTGGCGGAGTTAAGAACGAAATTAACCACATGGAGGCAGGGTAACTCGCCAGTACACAGCCAAACACTGGTTGACAGCGAATGGCTCATGGGAAAGATCTTGCTGCTTCGGCCATGCCGTCGAATCCCAGACCGAATCCGCGGCGATCTGGCAGAGCTGTGGGAGTCGGCACTTGGATTTGTAGGTCTATACCGACAACTGGTAGAGTCAAATTCAATATTCTACGTCCAAATCGCTTCGGAAAAGGTATACTGGACAGGATTAGCAATGCTGTACAGCTATTGGAAACTTCGCGAGGACGGCGAACCCGAGACGCCAGCGATTCGGCCGGTAGATCTATGGATGGCAATCCAGGATGTGACGTTCATCCTTCGGACATTGAGTGAGCGCTGGACGCGTGGTGGCACTTATGGAAGCGGGTGGCGATGCAGACAATCTGGTGACAAAGTTGCCCGTCGAGGTTGTCAATTTTCAGGATTACGCAAGCTTGACGAGCATTCGCATATTGACGAGCATTCGCATATCTGCGACGGGAGCGCGCATGTGCGGGATGGGGATTTCTGAAGCAGACGATGAACTTCAGGGACTGATATCAGAGATGATTTCTGGGTGACAAGATAAAATCTTGAAGTAACTCCACTTGGCTGTGCCTTAATTGTTAGCATATAATCGCGATATCTTAGAGCTTGTTTCTGCGTATCGTGACATCAGGTGAATGTAATAGCGATTGTGTACTTTATTATGTACTTTGTTAATGAACCAAATCCTTCCACATCCCGAAGTCGGGACGTGTACCGTTCAACAGTCTAATGTGGTGGGTTCTTGTGGACCATCTAATATTATCAAATGGTCTACAGCCATTCTTATACGCGTCTGCATGCCCTATTGACTAAGGTGGTATTATAACACGAAACTCAAGCGACTTCTTAGCCAGCACGGATAACCGCTCTTAGATTGCGCCCAAAGGGCAACTGGGTGTCAAAAACCCGTTGAAGCTTTCGCGTTGCCCAAGAAGCATGGCACGTGTTCCAGGTAGTTATACCATATAAACTCAAGTCTCGATAAGAAGTCACGAAGTCGTTTTGACTTTGGCAACCTTCATCAAATACATTCTCTTAGTATTATTAGACGAAGCTCAAGCGATACCGGAGTCAGTACCCGTGGCCGCTTTTGTGTCCTCTTAACTCTACGACTCAATATTGACTCAGCCCTTCATCAGCCCGCATTGAGAATTGAACTTTTTGTCTGGAAAAGTTTCTAGCACTTACAAAGAGAGGCATTCCCGTTATAATCTTGCTAGTTTCAGTCAATCAACCTTCAAGATGCTAGATAACTTTCCCTTATTTAATTGAATTTACTGCGAAAGCCTTCGACTGCAGCTAGCGAGTGTCGTAGGCCTAATCTTCGGCCGTATTTGGGGTTGCAGGTGGGCAGTTGGAAAGACAGATGCACTGAAAGTAGAACACGCTTAAGGTAGCCCTCTGTTCAGCCTGGGTATTGATCGGAACGTGCCATCGTATTGACGACGAAGGGGAGATTGATTTCGCCTGTTGTCTTAGATGCTTAGGCGTCAAGTGACACCGCTTGAACGTGGGGTTAACACTCCAGGCTGTGGGTAGAGCAGACTTAATATGTTGACAGAGAAATTTATATGTGGCTTCAGTTCATCTATTTGAATTGTCCTTAGAAAGAGACCATTTGCGCTTTTACTACTGACATACCACGCTCATTTTCACCATTTGCCCCATTGTATGTTCTCCGCACCATGATGATAAATGCGGACTGCCGCTATCTCAAGGCTCCTCGTCTTCAGGGACTATATGAATAGGTGATGTGTCCCAGTCGTGAAAAAACATCTGATGACACCAATACAACGACTCTGCATATCTGTTTTCATCTCGAAGCGCCCGTAACGCCGCATCTGTCACAGGTGCAGCCATTAGTATTCTGGGATACCCGCTGCGTAAGAAAATCGTCATCAGAGCCCCTTCCCCTTTTGTTTAATCAGTTTTTGGGTTGTGTTCATGAAATCCGCTTGCTCGGCGTCCAACTAGGCAAAGGACCGTGTGCGTGAGTCTGTCCATGAGAGCCACAAAAGCGCAGACCCGTTGCAAGCGAAATGGAAATGCGCTAGGAGTATCTTGGCACTGTGGAAGTACCCTTCCATCTCAGACATATTGCAGATCCAGATCCTCGTCTGTCGACAGAGGTATTAATATCCGCTCGACACGAAACAAAGAAGCAGGCACAGCACTGTCAAATAGGAGAAGGGCGAGAGGGAAACAAGTAGAGAATAGGGAAGGCTACCGGTTTGCCGACTTCTCTCGCAAAGTTATTGCAATGCTTTGCAGCCATCTCGAAATGGCTCAGGAGAATAAATACGGTAAGGTATATCTCAAACCACTGTGCTGGGTCTGCCGCCCTTATCATTTTGTCCAGTCGAGCTATCAGCGTCGCTCGCAGGGGCCTAAGAGTCTCCTGGATGATAATCTGGTCCATTTGGGTATCGATGATTGGGATGATAGGGATCAAACCATGCAGCGGGCTTTCAGGGTCGTCTACGCCAGAGATGCCGAGCGTTTCTTGCCCAGTTATCTCCCAGTCCTGTTCGATGATGCGCGCGGTTGCCCACATTGACAGCGCAAGGTCTACGATGGAATGCTGGAATGAAATCTGTCAGCCAGATGCATAAAAAGCCTGTGTTGGGCCCACCGAGTGATGAGAGATGTATCACTTGCCTGATGTGTCTCTGCGTACTGGATAGCCATGGTGATGGTCTTCCACGTCAAGTCGTCGGCAGCCCCCAAGACACTTAGGTAGTTTCGTCTCGCGGCTAGAACGTATCGACGCACGTTGAACTTGACGATGCCAATATCGGCCAGACAGAAGTGAGGCATCTCCAAGGACTGCTCCCCAGTCGACGTCATCCACTTGTGGGCGAGCTTATCGCCGGGGTGAGGCTTAAACCCAGCGACGGGAACACGGAGCTCAACGCCCGTGCGTTGTTGCAGGCTGATGATTTTCCTCCCCCGGGCCGGGTCTGAGAGATCCTCAAGTTGGAAGAGTGGCTTGCGAGTGGTGTGCATTGGAGAGTTGACGGACGGTCCTGAACGTACGATTAGCCAGTGAATGGGGCTTGGAACCAACTGGGTAAACTCACTGTAGCGGAAGTATGAAGTTTCGTCAATGCCTGATACGAAGCAGGGCATCCTAGGAACTCCCTTGAAAAACAGGGTATTTTGGCACCGGCTACACGCTACATATTGACTAGTCTTGCGCGACAGGTCGCACTGAGTTGGGGGTTAGTACACAGGAGTAACAGGGACGGGGTACTCGCTTTCTGCTTGACCATCTTGCAGCGCTGACAGACACCATACTTCTTGGCCATCCGGGTCTCCTTCTTTTCCTTGGAAGTCTGGGGCCTGCGCTTCTTCTGGCGTTGTCCATAAATTGCCCTCGTTCCTTGAACGTTTCCCTCGTGGTCCGTCAAGAGACTACGCTTTGTTTCCTGCATCTGTGGTGAGCCACAAGGCAATACCAGCGGGGTCTGCAACCGTTCGAGGGTGTACCTGCTCATCCATCCTGAGTCGCTTCTTCGCATCTAGATTTGATCGTATCTGCCTGAGGCTGGTACTGTTCAATGATGAGGGAGGAGCCCTGCTCGTCGTGGGAAGCCCTTCTCGAGCCTGGGCCAGCAGGTATGTCGACTCCTGCATTCGAAGCTGATCTCCCGAGTGTTGCACTAATGGATGTAAAGCTTGATCGAGTCGGGCCAGATCGGTGGGATCACCGAGCTCGGAGAAATTGAGCGTTTGTGCTGCCGAGTCTTGATCAGATTGACTGTCACTGACCGGGATCCCGGTGATATTGATATTGCTGGGCAGGCTGATGGCCTGATGGCCATGGTCGAAAAGGCCAAAGCTGAAAAACTCCAGGAAGTCATCATCGTCGGCCATGTTGATGGTGCAGAGCATATAGAGCAGTATATTGCAAATACGAGGAGCAGGAGGACTGACTCCTAGAGACACGGCAGCGCATGCAGGTTATTTCAACCCAACTTTGCGGGGATGAAGCTGCAACGGAGGCGGACCAAAAGGCGCGTCAACGGAGAAGCCGGGTACAGGACTACCAGAGATGGTTGCCTTACGAGGCAACGGCTGCAGGTCATGTGTGCGAACGAACCAGCCCGTTAGGCTTAGCCGAGCTCTCACAGTACAAGCATTCAGGTGCAAACTTTCTGCGACTGTACCAGTTACACATACCAGTTACACATAGCAGCTACACTTGCCAGCTACACCAACCCATTCTCATCACCGCATTTCCCTTTCCCGTCGCCGCGTTGCATCCAGTCATTTGCTGCCCGCTATCCATCGTCACTGTTCGTTCTGTCTCCTTCTTTGATGCCCCGTTTTCTTTCCATCCTTCTCCCAATTCACTTCCCAATTCCTCACAACACTCCCAATACCCATGCTCCGTTGCCTCTCTGCCGCCTTGGCCCGCTGCATCGCATATCTTCCATTCGCAACCCTCTCCAACACAACTACCGCCATGACGAGCCGCATCGCCGTCCCCTCGGACTTGGACCAGCTGGTCGATGTCGTCCTGGCTTCCATGCCGTCCGACCCGCAATGGTCGTACCGCTTCACCCACCGTCATGAGTTCCCCGACGACCACCGCAAGTACACCAAGATGCTCTGGGGCATGTTTGTCAACCCTGACTACGACGATTGGGTTGTGCATATCATCGAGGACACTGTCAACGGCGCCGACAAGCCCTCCATTGTCGCCTTCTCCGCCTGGAATATTGCCTATGCCAACAAGAGAACGCATGGCCCTGGCTACGAGCCGCAGAACCGTAAGTTTATCTTCCCTCTTCCCCCTATCCCCATCTCCCCTCCAAACCTCCCAGCTAAAACCCCGCGTCCTTTTAGCCCCGTTCGAGGTGATGCAGAATGGCGGTGCCACCCGTCGGGACGCAGATACTCGGCGTGTCGCCGCCTTCAAGGACTCCGGCAAAGTCTGCGACGAGAAATACCTCGATGCCTACGGCCATGAGCAGATCGTTCTCCAGATCCTCGGTACGCACCCAGATCATCGCCGTCGCCAACATGCTTCCACACTTTGCCGCTGGGGCATGGACGTCGCCCGGAGGCAGGGACTCGTCATTACCGTCCAGGCCACCGCCCTTGGCCGCCAGGTCTACGAGCACTTGGGTTTCGCGACTCTCGGCGAATGCGTCATGCAGGTACCTGGTGAAGAAGAAAAGGTGCCCCTTTGGCCCATGGTCTGGTCCGTCCAGAAGTCAGAGTTGTAGTGGCCGGGCTATGATGGTGTTGCTTTGAAGTTGGTGTGGTGGGGTGGCCGTAGACTTTTGGCCACCAACTGTACCTTTGCCACTTTCCGCACGAGAAGATCAGGGCCCAAGAGATCAAAGATGTGTCCATCACCGCATTTCCAACCTGGGTCACCGCAATGCCATCACCGTCACGTATCACCATCACCAGGAGTCTTGTTTGTGCATCGACACCGCGTTGCCCTTTTTTCGTAGAAACAACACAAGTGACTCGGTTTATGGAATGTGGGATGAGTGTTTGGAATAACTATTAAAGGGTCCCGATAATTCCGTTCTGGTGACCAACCCCAGACAGCTTTGGTGAATTTAACACTCATTCAACGTGCCCAAATCCGTCGTGAGCCTTCAGGAGGGAAAGAAAAGGCCTCACTCCTTAAAGAGGAAGGGCAGGACTTTGCTCACTGCTAACCCTAGCTTTCACATGGACTCTGTCCATGATGGCACAGCCCCAACACGGCAAGATTCGGCAAAGAAATCGGAAATTCCTTAGAGGCGCGTACATCGGAACTGCTAGTGAGTGACAACATATCCATGCTACCTCGTAGGTTCCTTAGCCTTCCGTTTCATGTCTATTGCCCTTGCTCAGCGTTTTTTTGCGTGACGCGAACTCATCATCTAGGAACGGTGTGAACTCGAACACGCTCTCGGGCCTGTAGGAGAAACTGACCTAGTACGAGTGTACTGACGGTGATATCAACATGGACGGAGCCGCTGAGCCAAGCAACAATTCTGTGGGTCTATTTGCCACCCACGGTTCCCCGACGGCCACGCACCTCCCTAATAGCTCCTGTCTTGCCTCCATGAACTTGTGGCTGCGTTCAGATGATCTGTACCAGCAGTTTTGGGCAAGAAAAGCCCTAGGTGAGGCAGACGGGCGGACTGGCAAGGCGGACTGGGTATCAAGATGCGGCGCGGACTGTATGGTTGTCAGCCACCTCTTATCGTATTCGGGCACACAGACACATTGCAGGGATGTGTGACACAAAATTTCACCATTAGCAGGTTTGTAATCACTTGAATGCCATTTTTTATGCTCTGGTGCACTGTTTCTGAGCCATATAATATGTCTTAACAACGCCCTGACGCTTGGGACTGTGCTAGACTAACCTTACGCTGTGCTGAGAGAGAGTGGACTGTATCTTGTATACTCTTGTATTTTGATAAACAAATGACGTGTTGAATCAGCATTCCGGACCAAGTACGAGTAGTCATGCTGCCTACAGAGGATGCCGAGCTGTATACGATCACCTCGTCTGAGGCTGTATTTCGCATTAGCGTCGACCACCTCACAATCGAATAGTGCGTCGTTAAATCACTTCTGTTACGCATCGAATTTAGAGATCCCCAGGTACAGTCATGGGTGTTTCTGGGCCTTGTAAACCTGCTTCAGGAGGCGCAAAAGATGGACCTCACCCCCCAGATGCTCGTGGTCCGCTTCACGGAGTCACCATTGCAGTCAAAGATGTTACAGTTATGAGCAAATGTGCCTTCCTCTTGAGACTCGCGCACTCATTTTTTTCACTGTGGGGAAAACCTGTAGGTACAGCCATCTACCTGTCAAGCTCCAAACATCCAGAAATGGCTGCAGCGTAAGCCTCAAATATCTGGTACTAGCGGTGATTACCGACTGCCGGAAGTACTGTAAAGTCTACACAAGTGTAGGATCCGTGCCTGGTGCCCAGTGTCCAACAGCGACAGTGCGAGCGGATCAGAGAGTTGCCGAACTCAACTTGCTGAGGTACATTTTCCTAGGGCGAATCAATCTTAGTCATCAGTTCTATAAATATACAGGGGGATTTGTTACACTGAATTCACGTGCTAGTAAGCTTACATCAGGCCTTGGAATCGTATGGAAGGTTTAAAGTGTATGTGCTCCTTAAGTGCGGCAGAAGGTGCCAACATCGAACTCGTGGGAATTATCCAACGTCCCCGAGCTCACCAGTATCTTCTGGAAAAGCTTTCAAAGTATTACCCTGTATGAAAAGCTCATTATTGGATAGCATTGTCGAACACTACAATGACCAGTCGGTCACTGGATGCCTGCCTTCGTCCGATGGAGGACCCTGAGTCTCTACACAACATTCGGAAACGGAGGGGTACCGCGGACGCAGGTTCGGCTCCAGCAAGGAAGCGGCCGCTGCTGGATCGTTCCACCGAGGCTACCATCGCTCTCTGCAAGCGTTGCCGTGGCATCCACTGGGCTGACCTCGCTACAACTCCGCCAGCATCCAGAAAAGGCAGGCCTGCAGCAGATTTACCCTCCATAGACCCCAGCGCTCTTGGCCAGTCGTCATGTCCTATCTGTCAGCTGCTTGCTCAAGTGGTACCCAGGGATCTCGATGGCAAACACTGTCAGCTCCAAGCATTGTCGTCGTCGCTCGCAATTTTAGGCCGGGAAGTTCGTGCACCCAATCGAAAAGAGCACTCTGACTGTACAGTGCTGTTTCCCGTGCTCAAGGCCAAGTCCGACGATAAGACGGAGGGGCGACGCATTTACAAGGATTGGCAGGAGGCCGGTTGTTTAGCCCTTGTGAAGGCAGGAGACCATAATCAATTGCCCGAGACAGGGCCGAGACAGATCTCGCCGTTAGTTGACTTCAGTCTGATCAAAGGCTGGTTGGAGCATTGCACAGCACAATATCACGAGACCTGCAAGATCGCCGGTGGTGGCAGCGGCAATGTGCGAGGACTGCGGGTCATTGACTGTAACTTGGGGGAGACGATTGAGGCGCCTGCCAGTTGCAAATACCTCGCTCTGTCATACGTCTGGGGAAGTTCCGTGCAGCCTCGATCGCCAGGAGAGGACGGAAATTCAAAAAAAGGGCACAGTCGAATTCCCTAAAGTGGTCCGCAACGCTTTGGAGGTGACTCGGTCACTTGGTGAACAGTATCTATGGGTGGACCAGTTTGTAAGAAACGACAGAAGCCCGAGTTCCGTGCTGCGAGTTAAAGTCTCTAACCAGTGGAATCAACAGTGCGTTGACCAGAAAGATGTATCATTGAAGAGAGCACAAATGGCTCAGATGCATGAGATTTATTCCCACGCGCTTTTGACGTTGGTGGCGGCGGCTGGTGAAGACTCCTCGTATGGGCTGCCGGGGATGGGAACAAAGCAACGCCTTCCTATGGAACGATTCATTATTGACAACGTCACCGTTATTCAGATGCTTCCGCATATGTCAGCTCAAATATCTCAATCGAAGTGGGCCGAGCGCGGGTGGACTTACCAGGAGGGCTATCTGTCTCCCAGAAGACTGATTTTCACCGACCACGAGGTCTCATACCTCTGTAATACCATGTACCATGCGGAGACCGTAAGGAAGCCGCGAACGCTCACTGAGCTTGAAAAGAGAGCCGACACCGCTAGCTTTTCAGAGATAATACCGAGTGCGTCTAGTTTACATGGGACTTCCGACGACGATAAAAATAAGCGGTGGGATCAACTAAAGCAGAATCAGCTGCCAAATTACACGAAGCGTAAATTGACCGATACGTCAGACTCTATTGACGCGGTTCTCGGGCTGTTTCGCGCGTTGGAACCAAGTGGAATTCGACATCTCCATGGGATACCTATTCGCAAAGTCCCCCAATCGGCGGCTTGTGGGTTCGAGTTTTCTCTAGCCTGGCATCACGAAGCGGTTGCTAAGCGGTGCGTATCATTCCCTAGCTGGAGCTGGTCCGGATGGGAAGGTGGCATTCGTATGAGCGAGCCTGATATCCGCGATTTGGATGGTTATGAGATTGGGTTAGTGAAAGAAGACGGTCATGCCGTACCGTTACAAGACTGGTTCTGCAAAGAAATGCAAAACCCGAACTTATCGAGCACGACTGCTCCTCGGGTGCTGCGCATCTCTGCCATGACAGTCTTGGTCAACTTCAAGAATAAGAGCTGGACTGACCTGAATGCGAAGAGCAGCTCACAGAGCCAGATTGTAGGTATGAGCTTCATTGATGGGATACACGCAGTCCTTCCAATCCGTGAAGATGTTACAGCTTTTCCTTATGCGTACATGGATGAGGACGCATCGTTGGATGCTGGAGTTTTGGGTCTTGTTCTTCAAACAAAGTGCCAGAAACGGAGGTATAGTATCCTCCTTTTAATGCAGGACGGGGAACACTATCAGCGGATCGGTCTTATCAGGGTTTCTAGTTGGAATAGGACTCGCGCGGCTGCTGTTGGAAACTCTGATCCACCAATGGTCTATGTGGATGGCGAAGATAGGCCGATAGAGGAGGAGTTTGCATGGGGCGACGAATCCCCGCTTTGGTTACAGGGGGCCACCAAGAGGACGGTCACGATTTCATAGTCAAACCTTCTATCTGTTGCCTCAAATTCTCTTGCATAAAATGCTTACTTTAGCACAGCTCACAAAACAAGCGAGAGCCGACCCTAACCCTGAGCGATGCACCAGCAAAAAAAAAACCATGACTCAGGGAGTTGACAATTCGATTTCTGCTTCGGCTCTGCCCTCCAGACATATCACAACGAAGTACTTCATTCTCGAAGGTGCCTCCACAGCAACTCAATGGGAACCTTCTTTTTCATATTCGGTGAGAGGGAGCTGTCCTGCCTAAGAGTCAAAGCCGAAATACGAAAAGTGGACGAGATAGATCAACTTACCCGCCTCCAAAAAGATGTTGATTTGTGACGCTTCAAGCAGGCTGCGAAATCGGGTGGTAGAAAGAAAGCCCAATATGCTTATGGTAGGAACCCATCCCACCACTAGTAAATGGTGTTTCGTGGCGTACTCAGTTCGAAGCCCCAAATCATCAGTGGTACTGCCAAAGGCAATGCCAAGTTTTTGAAGAATGCGCAAGTCGATGACCGCAATCTTTAGTGAACCTTCGGATCCCTTCTTGCTAACTATATTCCACAAACGTCGTGGAGACGTGCTTATGGATATATAATCCGTTGGGCCTCTGGCACCTATAGTGTGGTTTTCTGCCCCTGCCCGTTTCAAATTCTTTTTGATATCGAACTCTCGCCAATTTGAACATCGAATGTCGCTTTCTTAACACATCTTGGAGAGCTCGGTCCGTTTACCGAAGGTCAACTGATAGATCAGGGTCTTAAGAGTTGCCCGTATAGGTTCCGTACTAATGCGAACATCTTTCAGACGTAGATCCAACACCTGTATTTGAAGCTCGTATGGTTGTCTATCGAAAACTGGTGCTGGCGAAGCAGTGCGAGGTTCGTTATCGATTATTGATAGACTTTGTAGGTCCGGTAAATCGGAGAACTCGATAAGAACTCGGTCGCTTCTGTGAACTCGCTCTACTAGATAGTGGAGATACATTGTTGCCCACAAGCAGTCGTGGATCTCTTCGTCAACTTCCTTGCTCTTGGCATTGAGAAGACGGTTGGCATTGTTCTTTTCCCGGGTTTCTTGTTTTCGTTGAATAAACCCTGCGTCGGTCTCTCCCTTATCGGTGAACCTAAAGGCTATGACACCTTCAGGGCGATTGCGACACAAACCGAATTTCGCATTTGGTGGCATGTTGGTTGCTGGAACTTGTAGTGATGTGGATAAAATGCTGCGTAGAGCGTTTGATTTAGTGACGCCCGACCGGTTGAGAGTATTGACGCTTCAAAATACGAAACATTTTTTTGAGTGGTCTGGGTTAAGTAAATTAAATCTGGTGACGGCCTGCGACAGTTGTTTCTCATCCTGAAACCAGCGTGACGTCTTTGATCCGTCATCACGATGTTTGCTGGGAGAAACCCTATATTTTCACAAAAGCAGTCTACCAGCAAAATTTACTTCCAAATGTCACTACTAACCAAAGGAGAAGTACATAGCGCGAGTATATAGAAATACACACTGTGTGGGGCTTTCTCTCAGACTTAAGAGAGTCATCAGTTAAGAGGAGGGTATTTGTGCTCATAACTGTATGTTGACAAAGGATATTCTTATCTCTTACAGTCCACTGAAACCGATCAGTTCTCTAAATATATTGGTAGGAAAGACGACAACAGTGGAATTTGCGGCGACTGAGAACGGACCCAAAACCCGGAACCCACACGACCTTTCCCGCACCCCAGGTGGCTCATGTTCAGCGTCTGCCGCTGCCGACTTTCAGGTGCCTCTAGCACTTGGCACGCAAACGGGCGGCGCCATCGCTCGGCTAACATCGTATACGGGCGTGTACGGGATGGAACCCACCTGGGGTGCCATCTCCATGGAAGGCATCAAGCCATTCGCGCCCATATTTGACAACCTACCACAGTAGTATGATGTGGTCGTGCCCAGCGATGGTCAGGCTGCGTTCCGCCTCGAATACCTTGGTGGCCGGGAAGGACTCGACTGCCACATAGCTGACATGGTGGAGAATGCAGACGGGTTTGATTTCAATATCTCCTCGTTCGAGCTTGACGGTTACCGCGTGAGCCTTGGCTGTGAAATGGACCATGTCGAGGGCTTCCGCCTGGACCTCAGTCATGGCTGGGACTCCTGGGTAGTGGGGACAGAAGTACGCTCCAGTGAGAGGGCGACGAGAGTACGAGAACCCTGGGCCACGATTAGGAAAATCATGGAGCAATGGCATGCGGTGGTAATCGCCGTCGTGAAGCCTAGGTACGTTAGCCCTAGCCTCTATTGAACCGGCTCCAGCAGTCAGGGAACCTACTCATCAAACACCCAGTCATCTTTGACCAGCGTGTGAATGACATCCGGGCGCTCTTGTGCGATTTCGTTGTAGATCTTTGCGGTAGAGGCAAGGTGCGACTCACCACCGACATGCGCGACGTCATAGGCATAGAGAGCCAGTATGTCACACCTATCAGTGTGGAAAGGCTAGTAAAGTATCAGCGACACACCTCAGGAGCACGGCTATGGCTATCTACAAGGACTAACCTGAGTTCGGGAGTGATACGGCGAGAATGGACCACGCTCGCCGTACTTGCGGAGCTCCTCCTGGATATCCCGGATGTGCACTTGGAGGCCCATTTAGCAACGACTCCATTGTGTATGATGTTTCTGCCGGAATAGGTCATCACTTACCTAGCATGCGACCGTCGTAGTCTTGACAGCCTCGGATTTCGGTAATGTAACTCGTGATGCCCAGATAGAGCAGCGCATTATCGAGGTTGGAGTATTTCTGAGGCTCAAGCCCTCGAAGGATTGCAAAGCCTCTCCCATCATGGACCGTAACGGATACATCGTCGAGCTTGCTAGCGAGTGTCGGAAGGGGGAACGTATCCCGGGAGACATCGTCAGGACCGAGATCACCAGGCAGACCTCCGGATCAAGTTGGCAAGTCGATATGGGGAGTTTCGAGTAGCAGGACGCAATACTTACCCTTGAAGTGCGCCAGACCGGCTTCAATCTCAGTGATGTCGGCTTCTTCCAAGCGGACAACGTACTCATCGGACCTAAAGTCTGAACCTGACCAGACACGCGGGGCAGCGATCTGGGTGGGCCAACCCGAGGGAACGGTTGTCGGACGGTCGAGGTTGAGGGCGGCAAGCGCTCTCACGCGATTTTGGTACGTCTTGTAAGACGGTACCCATTCAATGTCGGGTCGAATGACATCGTCCTTGGGCTCTTCGCCCGTCAGAGTACGGCCGACTATTGCTCCTTGGCCGGAACCTGATCGTCCGGCATGTTGGTGGGCACAGTGCCGACTTCTGGGACACTGCCCAAGTTCCTCACCAAATGCATTTGAGTTTGTAGTGGATTTCGGGATTAATTTCGAAAAAGAGTAGTGGTTTCTTTTCTGAGCAGAAAGATGATGGAGTGTGGAAGAACAAGAATAAGGAGCCAGCCGGGGAGAGGTGAATTCATGTGCAGTGTGTCTCTGCCCCCCTTCTCACGTCGATGACCATATAAACCGGTCAATATTGCGCCAGATTACCAGTCATAGTGTAGTCCGTTATCAGCTTCAGCCATAGGAGCCTGCTTAACAATCATGTTGTGTACCACTTTGCGCTTTCCCGTAGCATTAGGCTCCACACCGAATCAAATTAGACGCTGTGCGACTTGTGTAAGAATCGGTGAACATGCAACGATGCCTGATTTAAACCAAACTGAAACATTCGAGTAATACCCATACTGGTCCAAGACAAGTCTAAAACATCGCCTACGTATTGCAAAAGTGAGACATGCCGCATCCTTGGTGAGGGAAGCAGTACAAGAGTGTCCGAGCTGTTATACTGATTGGCCGTAGATGCTTGATTTTGTGATTTTCGTGTGATTAGCCCACTTCTTGCATGAGAGGATATTGTCAAGCTCGCCGATAGGTATTGTCTACAACTCTAGGCGAGCATTCAGGGGATGCAATTCTGTTGCAACCCAACTGATATGCGACGAGATGGTGCGTTGGCGGCGTATCTGTAACCTTTCACAGCCGCCCACGGAGGCCTCAAAAGAGCCCCAATCGCATTTAAATGCCCCAGCAACACACCAGCGTCATCTTGGAAGCCGTGATAGGATCGGCTCTTATTGACAGGAAGGAAAGGGGATTGTTGAGGCCCAGCTGCCCTAATTTTCAGCAGCCTTACTGCTCTGACCCTTCTAGAGTTTAGTGCCTGCCCCTCGAGCCCCACATGCCCTAATTTTCAGCGCTCTAGCTGCCCTATCCACTGGAAAGGCGAAAAGGGCCAGCAGTCCACTTTTTTTACAATTAGAAAACATCTGATACAAAGCGCAGATACATAAGTTAATCCAACTTCCGATGTCGCTGTGGGGCAATCTGATTACCGTAATCTGATCGAGAAGATCAGGGCCGAATAAGTGGGCGAGGAACGAGGGTCCTTAGTTACCTGTGGGTCCCCCTTCCTCGATGAAATGATAGACGCGAATACTACCGTGCCCTTGCGCGGCATATTAAATCCCACTGGCCAAGCAAGCCGGCTGTCTCACAAACCCAACCTCGCCCGAACAACGCAGAACCATGACGCAAATAACCATCGAGCTTGAACAGGGCCACCTCCCAAACACGTGCCAGTATACGGCGCGCACGCGGAGAGGCGACTATCTGGTCCAGGTGGCGTGGCCTCAGTGCTGGAACGAGAACCGCGCGCAACCAGCAGACGACGCTCCCGTCTCCACCATGTGAGTAAAAGGCCTCATTCAACGCCCATGCATGCGCATTATCTGACCGCGATGCCACCTGTGTAGCTATTCTTGTCGACGGAAATGCCTACTTCTTCACAGCCGTCGATTTCACGCGACGCCTGGAGAGCATGAGTGGCACCAGGACCGTCATTGTCGGGGTTGGCTATCCCGTAACGAATTTCGTCTTCGATCGCCGGAGAGGCTCAGATCTCACTCCTCCGTCCGCAGATGGAAAGTATGCCACTGTAATGGCAAAGGATGGAAGTCCGATGACCGGATTCAATTATGGAGGCGCGTCCGATTTTCTAGACGTTATTCTCGGCGACATCATGCCATACGTTGAAGGAACCCTATTCCCAGATGCTCCGCTGCCGACTAGTCGCAAGGCCCTCTACGGCCACTCATACGGTGGCCTCTTCACCCTGAACGCGCTTTTCACTAAACCAACCCATTTCGATACGTTCATCGCTGCCAGTCCGTCCATTTGGTTCAACCACTGTTCCATTGTCAAGGGCCAGGAAACCCATTTCCGCGAACGCAAGCATCCCGCCGACCCAGCGCCCCGGTTTTGCTTGTCACCTGGGGATCGGAGGAGCAGTTCTTGGTTCAGAAGGTTGGCGAATCAGACGCGAAGTTCGCAATGAGACTGCGATTCGCAGGGCCCAAGAAAATGAAGGATAATGCACTTGCCATGGTAGAGCGGTTGGAAGACTGCCCCAGCATTCGAGATATTTACAAGTGGGAATTCGCGGGCGAGGATCACGGGAGTGCCGCGCCAGTTGCCCTGCAAAGAGGAGTCATGAAGTTCTTGTTGGAGGAGGTGTAGCTTGTATGGACAAGACCAAAAGAGTTGCAGATGTCAAGAGTGCACTAATCACAAGACACTTGTCTCTGGGCTGGGAGGGGAGAAGAGCGAACAAGCAAATAGACCTGAATATTATACTAGAAATTAAGAATTTTGAAATGAGAAATATAACAGTTGAATGTATAAACTTTTATTGATTTCTTTTCGAGACATGCGTGGAACTATTTGCTACTCTCCGCGACTTATTCTGCCTTCCAATGGTACGTGCTGCAGGGTGATCAGCGGGTGGTCTCGCGACTCCCTCCTTCGCATAAAGGTTCTCGCGATAAGTGCCTCCATCAACAGCGTAGTCATCCCAGAATAAGCCACGGGCCTTTAGAACTGGAAGCAAATCTGCGATGACTTCCTCGAACGAAGCAGGCATGAGTGCATACGCCAGGTTGAAGCCATCCACGTCGGCTTCTGCAACCCATCTCTCCATCTCATCTGCAATGTGATCTGGTGTTCCAACAACAGTAGCACCCAAACCACCTATTTTTATATGATTTCCAACCGTGTGCTTGGTCCACTTTGGAACTCCTGGCAAGGACTTGGACCAGGCCTCCACGGCAGAGCGGATTGCGTTGGATTCGACGTGGCGGAGCTCCTCGTCGTCGCCATACTTGGCGAGGTCTATTCCAGTCCAGCCTCCGAACAATGCTAGAGCTCCATCCTCGGACCCGTAGCTGACAAGCTCTTCGTATTTAGCCTGCGCCTCTTCTTGCGTCTTTCCAATAATTGGACACAGCAGGGCCAAGAATTTGATGGTGCTTGGGTCTCGGTTGAATTGCTCCTTGGCCAGTGTGCGAATCTCTGCCACATTCTTTGCAACGACTGCAGGGCTATGTCCAGCAACGAAGATAGCTTCAGCATGCTTTGCGGCAAAGTTCTTGCCTGCTCTGGAGGTACCGGCTTGCAGGATGACTGGAGTACGCTGGGGAGATGGCTGACAAATATGTGGACCCGGGACATTGTAATACTTTCCCGTGTGGTTGATCAAACGCACAAGAGCAGGGTCGGTGTAGATTCCCTTCTCACGATCCAGCTTCACAGCATCATCTCTCCAAGATGATTGCCTACATTCAATTAGCCAAGAATGAACCATTCGATTACGAACAACTCACCATAGCTTGTATGTAACATCAACATACTCCTCCGCAATGGCATATCTCTCGTCGTGGCTTGGCTGTTCTGTGTGGCCCAGGTTCCTCGCAGCCGAGTCCAGGTAGCCAGTCACAATGTTCCAGCCAACTCTCCCATCCGTGAGATGATCCACGGTGCTGAGACGACGTGCAAGATGGTACGGCTGCTCGTAAGTTGTCGCCACTGTAACGCCAAAACCAATGTTTTTCGTCGCAGCTGCCATTGCAGGGACAACCGCGAGAGGCTCATTGACGGGCCATTGCGCACCGGACACGATGGCAGGATCCGGGTTTTGAGGTCCCTTGTAGACATCGTAGGAACCCTTTCTTGTTAGAACTTGCCAAATAAATCAATTGATAGGTCTTTACTTACAAGAACATCTGCAATGAATATGCCATGGAATTTTCCCTTCTCAAGGAGCTGTGCAAGGTTCACCCAATGCTTGACATTGTTGAAATCCCAGGACCGATCTTGAGGGTGCCGCCACAGTCCGGGGGACTGATGCCCGCTGCAAGACTCTACAAAGGCATTGATAATGAGCTGTTTCTTGGGCTTTTCAGCCTTTTCCGACGCGGTGGAGGCCATGGTGGTGTTGGATTCCCGGCTTTGTTGAATGAAAGGGTGAACTGCCGAGGAATGCAGGAGCTCAGGCCAGCTTTACGCAAAATGACGGGACTTGGCTAAACCCATCAGGGTCGAATCGGTATCTCATTAGTTCGCATGTAGATGATGTGCAAGATTGCGCAATTCCTTTTCTCTTGACGACATCATTTCGCGCATGTCCGGTGTTGCACAATACAACCATCAGAATCGCGTGCTCGCGGGTGGGTCCCCCACTTCCCCGCGTTCTGGAGAGCTCGCTATCGTCCAAACAATGGGGAAGCCAATCAAGAGAAGTGCATGTGAGATGATTATTTTCAATGTTGTCATGATCGTCTACGCCAGCCTAGTTTCTGCGATGACGATCCCTAGCAATCACTAGTTTGATTTCCATGAATGGACGCTGAGAAGCGGGCTCCTGCGTATATCTAGAGACCCATATCGTCATTACTATGAAATAAATTAAGACTGTTAACACTGGTTGGTTTTGAGAATAGACTTGGCCATGAATTTGAACATGTGCAATTCCTCTCACACTTCCTCATGTAGGCATCATCTATGGCATTATATTGTACTCTCGTCTTTTCGATTTCACAAGTCATCCGTTGAAAGTGGATCGCCTTTCTCAAGTTAAATGCCGTAATTGGAGCAAGAGTAAATTGTAGCTGAATACCATATTGTATTGCTGCTATGTATCAAAGGAAGGACGGGTTGGTTGAGACAGCTTAGCGACGATGGATGATCTTGTCTTTTGGTCTAGGAAGGAAGAAAGCTAGCTATTTATACCTAGGGATCTGACTGATCCAGATGCCCTTGATCCGATGGCGCCGTCAATAGCCGATGATCTAGGTTGTTGAAGACAATCTGGGTTATTGAGGGTGGACTAGGTTCAAAGGAAACCACGGTACGGATCCGGTCCTATGCAAAGCTGACTTTCCCTATGAGGCTGTCTGACATACCCCCCCATTTTCGATGGAAACAGTGAAAATGACCCTATTTTAAACGGGCTGATAGCGCAGGGAAGCGTTAGAGAGGGAGGTTTAGGTTCTAGTCTTTAGGCTCTGACTTAACGGCTGATCCGATTAGAGCTCTAATATCTATAAGACCTAGCTGTTAGATAAAAGTCTTAAATTTCTGCCTAGGTAACAGCTTGGTCAGACTGTCTGTCTTTATCTGGGCTGTTAGTGTGTATTCTACTAGGAAAGCCCCTATTTAATAGGTCTGTCTAGCCCAGCAGCTGTAAACGTTAATGTACTTAAGGGCAGTCTTAATCCTGGGGACTTAAAGGGTTATAAGCTGTATTGTCTGCTGGTCATTATACTGAATAATCAGATTGTAGTCTAGCTGGAGGGATAGCTATTAGAATAGCTAGAGGGTTACCATAACCTTTTTGCCGTCTTAATCATGTATAAAAGACGGGCCCTAGGCCCATCCCTTAGCTAGAATATCAAGAGCTTCTCATACATATGATCTTATCCATTCACTTGATGCAACAGCTCGCACTTTCATCCGGGCGTCCTCAAAGCACGCTGTGCCTCTGAGTTCCAGGGTTACTGATCTATCGGCAATAAATACGCTACATTGAGGAGTCAGACTTATGAGAATAGCCTTGACGGCAAGGACACGTCGCTATTAAGGTTAAGAAGCAATATCTCAAGTCTAGTAAATAATAATTTAAAACGCTATAACATAAAGGAAGACATTTAAGAGTTTACCGAAGAAGTTTATATAAAGTATGGAGTAAAATAATAAGTGGTCAGATAATATCGCAAATATTACTTCTATAATTATCTTACTGAGGATGTTGAAAGATAAGTCTAAGGGGAAGAAGAGATGGAGTATACAGAGCCTATTATTAACATTACTATCCCAAAACACACCAGATTGACAGAGATTTTCAGTCACCAGCCTAACAACTAACTGAATATACGATCTTATAATAAAGGATTAAGGCGATCAATCTTGGAGTAGCTCTCTACAACAAAAGAGAAATAGTCAAGCAACCTGCATCTATCAGACGGCTAAACGCTGCCTGTAAATTAAATCAAGTCGCCCGAAGAGTAAAGCGACCTTATGCCCAGCCCCAACTCATTCCTTCACCTTATGCAAGCAGCCCAATATCCCGATTTTATTGGCGATAAGTGAGTCTTCCCTAAGGAGTGTGCTTTTACTTATTGCCGCTCCACTGCCATAAACGATGCCTTCGATGATCACCACCTGGCCGGGCGGAAGCGTGCTGGGCAGTGTGACGAGAATATTTGGTGTCAGCATCCTAAATATCGAGATCTCTACTTCTGGGTGTATGCTCAGGCGGTCTACGGTGGAGCAGAGGCGACTGCGCAAGGCTAGATGTTGGCAATGGTCTCACTCAATAAAAAGAGGGAGAACAAGGGCAACAGCCAAAAGAACATGCCTATTGAACCCACTTCTATTGATCTAGACCCTATTCGTACGACGAAGACTCATCGCGAATCCAACAGATACCTTTGTTAAACGCCACACTTTCCATGAGGCTATGCGGATGCAACGTCGACGCTATGCGGACGTAACGTCGACGTCATGATCCATTACACACCTTCAATGGCCAAGAAGATGTCGTAGCCTCAATATGTGCGGAGGTAAATTCAGCTGATCCAGGACGACGGGCCTGTTGAGCATTTACTTGGGGCCAGTAACCACTACCGCGCCCTTCACCACGCCGTCCAAGGCTTCTGGAACCACCCGGCAGTTAATCGACCATGTCTTGTATTGGACTTAAACGTTTGGTCTCCGGCGGCTGGATGTTGTGGAACCCATGGGCGTGTTCAGAACGGCTATGAATAACTGAAGAACAAATTCTGCAGGTAAATACAAAAGATAAGCTCCGCGGGAAAAGAACTCTTTGAAAAACGGGCATTAGAAAATCCTTGCATCAGGATCAGCTCTAAGTTCCTAGAGTTTCGCCACAAAGCGGGGTAAGCGAATGCGTGAAGATTCTTAAAGGGGGCTATATATTGCATGGCTGAATTTAGTTTCTATGTAATCTCATCTCTCCCACATATTCGACCCAGGATCAACAAATTGAGGTGCATTTAGCACCTTACAGTGCAAACCTTCCGTACTCTTCGTCCTGGTCAATAAGTCTCACTTCATCGTACCACAGCTCCGCGTTGCTCTGCCTTAAGCCCCGAATGTAGAGTGGCACTCTTACTATCGCGACTGTTAGCGCTGTGTTCACGAATATGTATCGACTGCTTGCATCTTCAGGAACTCGCTCTTTCACCAATGGCAGGTACTACTTCATTCCCGGGGAATTACTCCAGCTTGGTGAACAGCTAAATCGAAACGGTTTGCTACTATCTCTAGGTCAACGATATCCTAGATGTAGCAGTTCGTTCGGCCAGGACAAGGAGGGGTTGAGTCGGCGCTGGAAGTTGTTCTTTCGGGGAAAACAGCAGGCTTGGAGCTCGATTGAACCTTGCCACGCTTCTCAACCGTTATCACGGGAATCCGACGTACTTGCCCTAATGGCTCACGAACTCAAGCGACGGGGCGACTTCCGCTTTGTCGACGATCTCTCCGATTTTGAATTTAACTATTTATATCTGGATGTTGTGCCT
Organism: Ilyonectria mors-panacis; assembly: GCA_002991585.1. Taxonomy (NCBI): domain Eukaryota; kingdom Fungi; phylum Ascomycota; class Sordariomycetes; order Hypocreales; family Nectriaceae; genus Ilyonectria; species Ilyonectria mors-panacis. The sequence continues at coordinate 1,134,192 of PPHJ01000084.1, read as the reverse complement.
GCATCACTCGACTGCAGGGACGACACGGCTCCCAATATGTCCACAACAGGGCCTTTCATCAACCAACAGATCGGCCCTAACTTCCTCCGGCCACGAATTTATAGTTCGGAATCGTCAGCCTGGACACATTTCGACAAGGGAATTGGAACGCTCAGGCGAGGTCATATCCTTAAAATTGCATCCTGGAACTTATGGTTCTCTCGTCTCGGAGCTGCAGCTCGTGCCTCCGCCGCCCTTGCCCATTTAAGGACTATGTTTGGCGAAGAGCCTCATAACCTTGTGGTAATGTTCCAAGAACTCCGCCAAGAATCACTAGAAGCCATCCTTGAAGACAGGTGGGCTCGACAAAACTTTGTCCTCTCTGATACGGAGCCACCAGCTTGGCTTGATGGAGACAACAAATCCCTTGGGCCTGGTAGGTACTTCACTGCTATGATGGTTTCGAAGACTTTACCGATATCGAACTGCTTCCGCATCCCCTTCGTCTCTAAAATGGGGAGAGACGCCCTTGTGGTTGATATTCCCGTATCTGAAGATCGTGGACCCAATGAATCACAAGAGTTGCTTCGCCTATGCACAACGCACCTCGAATCACTTTACTCAGGAAAAGAGTTCCGTTTTCGCCAAACTTACTGTAATCTCAGCGCTACTAAAAGGCGACATAGCTCAGGGACGGAGAATTTGTGGCGGGCTGGTTGGCGGCGACATGAATTCGGTTGATACGACCGAGCATAGCAATCACCGAGCCCCCGAGGTGGATCTGAAGGATGTTTGGGAGGACGAGCCGGTACCGACACCGCCGGTCCTAAAACCCTTCCAGAAAGATGTCACATTTGGCCAGGCGAGAGGAAATACCTGGGGCTACCAATCCGACAACGCTAAAACCCGAAAGCGGCTGGACAAGTTCCTCTACACAGGGTCGATTGAGACATTTGCGGTGAATGAAACTCAAGACGTTACTGGAAATTTGGGCCGCTTCGGAATAGGGCTGAAAACAAAAGTCGGGCTGAATGATATGTGGGTCAGTGATCACTTTGGGATCACTGTTGGTATCAAGGTTGTTTGAGGGCTTTAAATCTGTGAAATTTACCACCGAAGGACATTCATTTAGATCCTCTTTATATATGGCTCGACCATTTCGATCCAACAAAAGGAAGGGAAGGGGGGTCATCTGCATATGATCAAATTGTTCAACCTCTCATTGAAGTTATCAACATTCCAGATCAAGAGTATCCATACAGTCCTTCCTTATGTAAACACCTTCTCCCGCTTTGTAGCTCTGGGTCAGCTCGCTTGCCATTTAGCAAAGGCATTCCAGATATTGAAACTCTTTTGCTCGCACCCTCCGGCATGTTCAGGCGTTTGGACCAGTGTATTTGGTGTAGACTTGCCTGGTAGGTCGCCGTCCCCTCTTCGTAACTTGCTTTTTTCACATCCCAGGTCCCATCCGCCTCCGGAGCGAGTGTGGTTGCTGGTGCGCCACTCTGCTCCCAGTCGATGAGCAACAGGTTTTGTTCGTCATCCACGATGAAATTTCCAGGTTTGATGTCCATGTGGAAGGTGCGCAAGACACTATGCGCATGCGCGACTGCCAGAGACATTTGATGGCACCATTTGTCTTTCCACTGTGAAGGAATCTGCGTTCTGTTCGAGTTCGCTGATGCGATCATAGTAGCGAGATCACCTCTAGCAAAGAAGGGTGATAAATAACCCATAATCGCCGAGTCATCGCCCGAGCCGCGAACGGAGACGAGGATGTTGGGGGGTGATTGGATATTGGGATGCGGTGGCATGTCCGCATTCAATTTGCTCGACCGCCGCCAGGTTTCCGCCATGGTGCGAGCAAACTTATCGTCGTCATCATGAAGCTGCAGGTAAGCTTGGAAATCGATACGCTTGAAGGCAAATATTCACGGTTCCCCAGAGTCCGCTTGGACTTGCACTCGGTTGCAGCAGCCTCTGCCACCCATCACCTCGAGCAGAACAACCTCTGAGATGTCGATAATCGGAGGTGAGTGATCTTGGGGTATCAGGTCGCCCGACTGGATGGTACGAAGGAGATCAAGACACTGATCAAAGAGAGGTTCCCGATAGGCTAGCCAGGTGATTTCTCCAGCGTCCTTAGAGATGAGGTCAATCACGATGCCTGGGTCAAGGACTGTCGGATCGGTAATACAACTGGACCAGACCATAGCTATAGAAGACCAGACAGCGCTTCGCATAGCGCTTCGATCTTGGATGAATATCTCATTCAACACTTCAATGTCTTGGTAGCAACTAACGATTTGTCCTGGTAGTGATGGTGGTGGGCCATTGGGTTTCAGGTAGAAACGGAAGATAGTGCCTTTCCTTGTCCGAGGGCTTGGGCATAGACGGTGGTTTCGTTTTCGTCATCCCAGATGCTGTCAGGTACAACACCGAGAGCTGGAAGAAGCTGTGCCCCACTCATATGGGCGAAGACCGAGGCAGGTGGATATGGAGGACGGATAAAGATTGATGCTGGATAAGTTGAGTTTAGTGTGGAAGTTGGCACGTTGGTTGAGTGCGACAAGTCATGTGCAAAGCCACTTCTTAAGCCACAGAGGGGCTGATGAACAGCCGAGCCGAAGCTGGACCCCAGGAATCACGATCTGGAACATAACCCCATGTTTCGTGCCCCGCTGCAAGACTAACACATTGTCTCTGGAGACGGAGTCGCCCTGTGCGTCGGATAGCCGACCGTAAATTCAATGGAGCCAGCTAGACTCTCGTATAATAAAGATGCCTGACTGGCTGTGCTGGATGTAATGGCAAGGACTATGGCCAAGGAACTGGGCAAAAAAAAAAAGGAAGCCTAACTCATTCCATTAGGAAAATCGAAATGTTAGCTGGATATTGATCGGTTTGATGTCGTAATGGTTCCGAGAATGAGTGTCTTCCCACTGACAAAGCCCGAGTGGGATGGCTCACTAGTTACGGTGCTGTGCACATCGGCAAGATCACCCGAAAAGAGCTTCCGAATGTGGACTCGTTCAGCAAACAGTGGCCACAGCATGAAAAAGGCTGGCTACCCTTGGCTGCCGAATTCCGAACGAACGCGAGATCAAGATTCAGGCTGCCGTTCGACTGTGAGCGACGACCAGATGCATCCAAACGTGGCAGTCTCTCCATAATTGCTTAGCGACTGGAATTTGCCAGGGAGTCCAGACCCCATAGACCCCTTTGTACCTCCGTATCTTATGACTCGATACGGTAAACGAAAAAGAGGATCTGTTATTTTACCCGAGTGGCGCAGAGGATAGCGCATCCGGTAGCGTCGTTGGTGACATCCCTTCAAATGCAGAGCAGCTGCAGCCTGGTCCGGGGATGTTCGTTCCACCAGTTAAAAGAGAATAGCTGCCTGGTACACCAGCTCTCGCCCGGTAGCGGAGATCACATCAATCACTGATACTGCGAACACCGTTATCCAGTCGCTCATAGCTACACCGTAGCTGCTGCCGCACCCGTTCCTCTGCGCGAATCAAAGCGAGTCAGGGCTGTGTGGGGGACATTTCCGGACTGGAGATGCCGCATGTTTAGCGGGATACGAGAAATCCAATGAGGGATACGACCGATCCAATAAGGAAAACCGCACGCGACCCCGTCACAAAAAGACGAAGGTGCCTTGTGGAACTGCTAGCAACCCCCCTTATACCCATGCAACAGACCCACCAGTCATCTCAACCGACAGGACGGAGGGCCCTTTCAAAAGTCTTGTTCAAACACTAGCAGCGCCACATCCTTTTATCCCTGTTCGACCACCTCACATACAGAACGGAGGAAATAAGGTGTAACAGTCTCGGCCGGCAAGACATCCGCTACGCCCTCGGTAACTTCAGGGGTAGTGTGCGCAGCTGACCAGGACCTAGCGGGTATTGGTGAGCATTAGTCTGCCGCCTCTCAGCCCTCCTTACGGGGACCCTTCAGCCCTTACGGGGGAAGCAGGAAGCACGTAGTACATTTACCCTCACAATGATTGGGTGCCTCGGCAATGTTGCTTTCTTCTTTATGCTTTTGAAACAGCCCTCCGTACTCGTAGTTGATGCTGGCAGGCTTGCTAGCGTTGAGCTGAGCGCGAGAGGCGGAGAAACTGTCAAGGAAATGCACTCTCCCCCCCTAAACGTGCAGTCAGGCCTAGCTCATCAAGCCCAAAGTCCCCTCGTCAAGCCCAAAGTACCCCTAAGCGTTAGTCGATACCTCTTTCTATAAGGTCTAACGCGGGGCGGAGCAAGCCGCATTTGGATTCGAGCTTTTCGTTGTGCACACGGGGCGTACCAGGCTCTGGGGGGGAGCGTTATTTATCGCAAGCAAGTGCCCAGTATTTCTACTGATTTACAGTCCTCGGAACCCGGCCAAATTCTATCTGTCAAGCTCTAGTGCAATGGGGGAATTTTGTTAGCAGCCGAGTATCGCAGCGCTCACGCGACCAATCGCCTTCTTGCGAGGATAGTTGCAACCAACCAGAACGAATTCGCAGCCTCCCAAAATCTTCGACGGCCTCATCTAGCAAGATGAGCCGAAAACTCCCAGGGCTTGCACTTGTTGGCTCACGCCTCGCCAACCGACGATTCATCTTCACTCTCGTCGCCTTGGCTGTCTGCGGCGCCAAGGGTGCACACCTTCACAACCACCGATTTTCAGTGGCCCCGAAGCGAATGCTGCTATTCTTCTTTTCATTTTTTACCCAGGATATACTACTTCTCCTTCTCATCAGGCTTCTCCTTAGCCACTGGTTGCCCAGCGTCCCGGGAAAGCTAAGGCTTCTCGTCACAACCATCACCGGCTGTTTAATATCCTACAATGTCGTTCTCGGTATTGTATCCATCTCCTTCTACATCGTCGCAGGGTCCGAGATCCATTGGCGGAACATAGGCTTTGTTGCCGATCCGACGTCAAGAGCGATTCTTCTCTCCGGGCTCATGACCTTCATCGTGGTCGTGTGCGTTTATCTTTTCCTAAGCGGGCTACTCCAATGCGCCTGCTACGGGCTCTTTGGACTAGGTGCAGACATTGTCAATTGGCCTATCGCCTTCGTTGGACGTACACTGGATCCCTTCGTGAGCTTTCGAAATAGCTACCGCCAAATCCCCCAACGATACGCCAGGTACCAGTCAAATTACCAGTTCACCAAGGATGACGACAATTTGAGCTATGGAACCTACCTCGAATACGACGAGAAACCGAAGTTCTCATCGCTATCATCGCCGCTTCTATCAAGAGAATATAATACACGCGAAACTCCAACGTGGCCATCAACCAAGTGCGCCCTGCACGCCTTGCCGTACGTTGTGGTCACCATTCTTCTTACTGCTCTCTTCATCCTGTCATTTTTAAGGCCGAAGGACTCTTCTCTGATTTTTCCTCTCATGGACCAGCGGCCTTTTACCATTTATCGACTTTGCATCCACATCGCCATTTCTCGACGATTTGCCTTCTTACTTCGGAAACGGCATCCAGCGTGGCTGGGACGAGCAATCAGCCCTCACCCAACCGACATCTTTTAGCTGGATGCCAAAGGACACACCACTTGCAGGGTTTGAGGATTGGTATACAAATCAGACACACTATGACGCCGCCGCCGACCCGATGAAGATTTCCAATCTCGATGAGCCCTTGCTGAAATCATTGCGCGGCAAGCTTCAAGACATCTCAGTCCGACATGTTGTGATCTTTTTTCTCGAAAGCACCAGAAACGATGTGTTCCCCATCAAAAAGAACAGTCTGATCTGGAATCGCTTCGCCGAGACATTTCCTAACCGCCAACTTCCTCAGGAGGTCCAGGACAAGCTAGCCAATCTGACTCCGACTGCCAACTTCATTACGGGCGACTATGATGACGGATTCGAACACGAGCGACGAAAAGAAGAAGCGCGGCGGAGTCCGCTTCACCAATGCTCACAGTGCCGGAACGTATACACTCAAGAGCATGGCTGGCGCAGTCTGCGGCGTAGCGCCATTAGTTGGTGACTTCAATCTCGAACACAGTCATCATATCTACCAGCCGTGTTTGCCTCACATTCTCGAAGCCCTGAACAAGGTGGAAGGGACCCAGGAGACAGCCGACCGGGAGTCGAATTGGAAATCGTATTATTACCAGGCGGCGACGCTTGACTACGACAACCAGAACAATCTGATGGCTGCGATGGGCTTCCCAAAAGAACACACAATCGGTCGAGAGTACCTTCGCAGCCCAGCTGCAAAACACGGCCCCGTCACGCTGGCAAACATCAACGAATTCGCCTTCGAGGAGGACCCACTTGAAGACTATATCAATGATATCTTTGCCGATGCCAACGACAAGAACGATCGAGTGTTCCTTACACATCTTACAAGCACCACCCACCACCGCTTTCACATGCCCGCAAAAGAGCCATACGTCCCTATGGCCAGGGGTCTCGATATGATGTCTCGTTATATCAACACTGAGGGTTACGGCGATAAATGGATTCGCAAGGTTCTCAACGTACTGGACAAGCAAGGCGTCGCCAACGAGACCTTGGTCATCTTTCTCGGAGACCATGGTGTCTCCCTACCCGAAAATAAACTTCGCCTCCCCATACTACAACCCTAGTATCGGCGTTGATCACGTCCCGCTGGTTCTTTCACACCCCCAACTACCAGCCTTTGACGCCCACGATGCTGTCCACTCTTCCCAAGTCCTACCTACGATTCTTGACCTCCTTCTCGAGACAGGGTCCTTGAGCAAGGCGAGCCGGCAAGCTGCGATGGATCTTATCCACACCTACGAAGGTCAATCTCTTCTGCGGCCACTGAATGTGGTCAATAACGAAACCGGCCAAGGACAATGGCAATTTACAGTTACGAACCCGGGTCGAGCTATGCTTACCGTCCGCGACGCCCGATATCCCGAACGACACCTTGTTGTCCCTGTTATCGAGAACGTCGACTGGCGGTTGAGCAATCTCACAGCCGACCCCCACGAACACCATTCTGTACAGAGCTTGGACTTTGTGACATTCCTGCAGAGCGTGGAGGAAAGGTACGGTCGCGAGGTGGCGGAATGGGCCGAGGAGGGAGCCTTTATTACCCGTTGGTTTGTTAAGGAGAATAGCAAGCGCTGGCGTTTTGATCACCGGGGGTAAGGCAACAGGGGGCAACCTGAAATGTTTTTGATTATAGATTTAATGCATCAACGAGTTTTTATTTTTATTTTTTAAGCATGCGGTAGAAGGCAGCATTACATAAATTAGAGACACTGCTCTATAGAAATTTACGTATCATGGTATCAGCTTCATAATTGTGCAATGTCGCAGACGTCGAAGTAACTCATCATCTTTGCGCGTTGTTGTCGATTGTGGTGTCGCGCCTCGAGGACTGACGGCCAGTGGTGAATGGTCGGCCCATATTTTGCCTATCGATACTTTTCCTGCGATGTGGGTCGGATAAAGGGATAGAAAAAAAAAAGAAGCGGTTGTAAAGAAGACCGACAAAGGCCGTCGCTGGCTGACGCATTTATTAACTTCTTATCTCTGCACAGCCGAACAATGCCGAAAAGCTGCATCATGATGGTGCCAAAAGGCGTCACATCAATCGTGGAGCCTTCGAAGCCAATCAGCATCGCCGCACTCAAACGCAATTCAGCTTCAACCAAGACGACATCGCGCCGAATCATCGCCTGGATGCTGAAGTTGACTGCATCCGACTAACTCGTGCCGTCCTCGATGACACCATCAGCTGAACAAGCTCGTCATTGATGCGCAGCCTCACTGGATCCCCAATCCGAGCAAGCGCATGCCGTCCAACATGTCGCAGGTCGATCTCGTCCCCTCATCCGATAACGAGATTCTGGCGCTGATGAACGCAATAAGTTGAGCAAGTTAGCCCACCGTCGTAGTTGACAATGGGTCATGGTATAAAGCCCATGTGCTCTCCTCAACAGCGATATCCTGAATGATTTATTTTGACGACAATCAATCACGCAGCACCGTCAGACAGCGAAGCAGCGAGAACCGTGCTCGTGTTCAACTGTCAATATTTACGTACCATAGCCAAGCAGTAGCTTTCTTCCCCAATGGCTACAAGCACCCACCCCAGTACCGACCCTGCGGTCTACCAGGAGTATGAAGCAAAGTGGTCAACCCTGCCAAAGGGCGAGAAGGAGTGGATCCAACGGGCCATCGACGTCGCCGAGGTGCTTGCCAAGGACGCCGCCGTTCGAGATAGAGAGAACAAGTCTCCCAAGGCGGAAATTGCACTACTCAAGCATTCGGGTCTGCTGAAGATTCTCGGGCCGGCCAAGTACGGTGGTGGCGCGGAGCCATGGACTGTTGGGTTCAGGACGATCCGAGAAGTCGCCAAAGGGGATGGGTGAGTCTCTCCAATTAGTGACGTTGCGAGTAGCTCCAGTGCTGACTTTATTTAAAGATCTATCGGAATGCTTCTCGCATACCATTTGATTTGGTCAACCATTGCGAACGTAGTCGGCTCTGCAGAGCAAGCCGACCGCATCCAGAAAGAGATCATCTCAAACAACTACTTTGTGGGAGGAGCAGTCAACCCCCGTGACAACGACCTTACCATCAAGTCCGACGACAAGGGCCTCGTCTTCAACGGCTTCAAGAACTTCAGCACCGGCGGCGTGATTTCGGATCTTACCGTCCTCGAAGGCGTCTACGAGGAAACCGGCGAGCACATCTTCGCTGTTGCTCCCACGCAGCAAGCCGGCGTCCAGTTCAAGCACAACTGGGACAACGTTGGCTTGCGTCTGACCGAGTCGGGAGGCGTCAAAATCGAAAACGTCTCGGTCCCGTGGACGGATGCACTGGGCTGGGACCCGAAGACGAAGAAGCCTGATCCTGCTATCCTGGGAGTCCCATTCGGGAGCGTCTTCCTCCCGACGTAAGCAAAAGCCCTAAATTTTTCAAAGACGATAAAAAATAGCTGACCACATAATAGTATCCAGCTTGCGTTTAGCAACTTCTATATTGGCATTGCCTGGGGTGCTCTCCACTTTGCCTCAGATTACACTCGCAAGAACACGAGGGCCTGGCCGTATGGCGGTGATGTATGCTCCACATTCATTGTCCCTTAAACCTCTCGTCGCTAACCAGTCAAAGAACAAAGAGGCTGCCTCAGAGGAGTTCTACGTCCTGTCCACATACGGAAACTATTTCGCCCACCTCCGAGCAGCCACAGCCTTGGCTGAAAAGGCCAACGCGGAAGCCACATCTCTCTACGAAAAGTACTCGAACAACCGAGCAGCGTTCACTGCCAAAGAACGCGGCGAGTTTGCGGAGTGGGTTGCAAGCACCAAAGTGGTGGCTACAGATACCAGCTTGCGGGTAACAGCAGGTGTCTTTGAAGTGACGGGTTCTCGATCTACAGCCAGCAAGGTTGGTCTGGATCGGTTCTGGAGGGATGTTAGGACCCATACTCTGCATGATCCCGTGGCATATAAGAATCGCGAGCAGGGTCGCTACCACCTCTTGGGCGAAGCCCCGGAGCCTACTTGGTACACCTAAAGGCAGAGCCGTTAGAAGAGAGCATGGCATCTAATTTCAGACTTTTTCCTAGCGACGCTCAATTTCAACACTTGAACGACGCTCCTCATTATACGTAGACTTCTATTTATTATCGTATTAAAGTCGGCTCACTGAATCGCACACTCATTACTGGATAAATCCACTTCTTCCACCTCCCGATCCCAGTCAAAGTCTGGTGGCACGCTGGCTTCATGTTCTAAGATCCGGAGGTGAGCCTCCTTGAACTTCGCCTTCCACCAATGCGCTTTCTCGACCCAGTTCGTTGTCAAAAAGTCCAGCTGATACTCCAGAAGCATCGTCATTGTCGAGGTCCGTAACTCGGCGACGTCCGTTGCCGCCCATGCAATCGAGAGGCCAATCGGGATGTAGTTGGACCCTAATGGTCTTAGGCAAAAGGAGTCCTCCGCTATATGAAGTAGCTCATTGATGCATGAAACAGACTCCCTGGCCAGAGTGCTGTCGAGAGGGTCAAACCCTTGGAGAATCATGTTGAGCATCAATGCCAGAGAGGCTGCCATTGCGTAGGCCACTCGGTAGCCGTGATTCAGTCGCATTGCAGAAATTGCGCGCCCAGACGACATGTCCTCGGGAGGGGAGCCTTCGATCTCAAATGCAGCTTCCGGCAGTCGAACCGTAGCATGTGGTAGGCGGATAGAATATCGAGGTGATGTAACTCGGGCTCTTGCAAGAAGTCTGGGAATCTAGCCAGGTTTCGCAGCCTGAGGCTGGGGAACACATTGGAATTGTCCCGCTCCTTCTTCTTCTCCTGGTCTGGGGGTTCAGGTCCAAAGGGTTGGGGGATTCTGAACTTGTCCATGAGATCCCCAAGCCAGGGTTGGAGCTTTATTCTAGGGTTCACCATGCCCTCGATGATCTACATGGAGGGGTTAGTCATGTGTGTGAGTGTTACGAAGAAGACGGTCCATACTACGGGGATACACATGGTGACAATAATCTCGGTTTCAAATGCGCCTCGCCAGTTCCGAGTAGATGCCGCCTGGAGCAAATGCGACAGGCCTTCAGCGTGGGTGCTCGTGTTTGGATCTGTTTTGCCTATCCAACCCTGTAGACAGCATCAGTTGGTTTCTTCCTGGTGGGTGCTAGCCGACGTACTTGAACAACCATGATCAGGTAGATTGCGCACATGGTATCTATCGTCGTCGACTGCGAAGGGTCGTCCAGAGAGTCTCGGAGGGCATTCAAAGCACCTCCGTACTTGGACAGCGCTCGTAGCTCATTCCCATCCGAGTGGAGCGTTGTGAGGGCGGTAGAAAAGGCATCCACGGATGCATCGAGCGCCTTGCTCTTACCGAGGCGTTCTGGGAGACGTTGGAGGAAGGATCCGTAACAGTTGATATCATAACGCACGTCGGTGACCTGCAGCTTGGAAATGAAGACGGCAGCTATCGTACCGGTGCGGTTTCTCGGGACCAGGGCGAGCGGATTCACCTGGACGCAGGTCTCCTTGGCTACAAGGGCCGTGGAGCCCTGCTGCTCCAAGACCTGGACCTTGAACTTGTATCGCTGCTTGCCGCCGCCTACGCAAGGAATGCTCAAGCGCGTACATCTCGCGCAGGATGGCTTGGCCTGGTCGCACTGTGGTGGCGTTAGAGTGGGAGCGGGCCGGCGATGGGTGAGGGATTGAGGTCTAACCTTCTTCTTCTGCTTACGACAACCGTCACAACCTCGACCTGATGGGACTCCAGGCATCGTGGAAGCGCTCGATTTTACCTAAAGCAGTCAACTCACGTGCTCTGGCGGACGTTGGATGACGGAGGGTTGTCTGATGCCAACAGGGCCGGCTTTAAAGCGTGGGGGCCCCGCAGCCTTTATTGAAAGTCGCGAGGCTTCATTCCGCACCCCTGCTGACGCTCGGCCGACGTAGAGGGCTGAGCATGAGAAGGAATTGATTGGTGAACTCGCTGCGAGCGACCCACTGCGGATAATATCTCCAACATCACAGCGGCGCATCCAGCCTCATTCGGCCTAGTGTGTGACGCCCGGTGTGGCCGATGAGGAGGATGAGGGCAAGGCTGGATCGATATCTAAGCCTTGTGCGCAAGCTGATTGCTTCGTCCGAACGCTCGACGGTGTAATGATGCATCCAATAAGCAAACCCAACGCTTATACACTTTCGTCGCTCGTCCAACGACATCCAAAGAGCACTTGTCGACGTTGCACATGCCGCCGAGATCCGCGTCCCTACCGCCGAGCATGGCCCAACGAGGCGGGGGCTGTGTAAATTGCGCTGCTTGGCTGCGTCAACGCCACTCGTCGCGACAATGCTCCCTAAACGGGAAAAAATAAGTGCAGGTCATCTCATAAGCAATCAGCCTCACATATTTTCTCACGCAAAATGGCATCACTTGGCTAAGAAAAATAGGCAGTACATGAGAGTATTTAATCTTGGCTTCAGGCCAGTCTTCGCAATCGTCTGAACTCATCTTTTTTTGTGAATTACGGTATCCCCATCGCCCCAAAACCAACGCCTCACGCAAGCAACCTCCCATCCCTCACAAGCGAAATGTCTACCCCAGGATCTCAAGTCTTTCTCCTCCGCAAATCACCAAATGGCCCCAAACTCCTCGTTATACATCCCGACGGGTATCCGATGAGCGCGCCGCCTCTCTATTCCATCCGTGTCACGTCCAAAAAGCCCAACGTCATGCTCTCCAGGGGGTACATGAGCCCGGAGAACATCATCGGCTATGCAACTGTTCACGCCTTTTCAAGCACCAACGAGTTATCTCTTCGTGGTCAACCCATGTCCATGAAACAATCCATGCTTGGGGATAAATACTCCTTCGACGTACCGCATATGGGAAAGTTTAAATGGAAACCGAGCATGTTTTCAGGATCCCATGAGCTGTATGATGGCTCTGGACAGAAACTGGCGAAATTGGGCTCCGGAGGCCTTTTTTCATCTGAGAAGAAGCTGGAGCTCATGGTTCCGTGCGACGACTATTTTATGGATCTTGTGGTTCTCACAGCCATCGCCGCCAAGGAGATAACGAAATTGGGAGAAAAGGTTGGAGAAGCCGGTGCGGAAGTTGCTGGAGCAATAGTTGCGGCTTAGAGTGTCGCATTCTGTCTCACTAACTCATCAGACCAAAAGTGGAATGCACACTCCAACAGGAGGCGCTGATAAGTTGTGTATATAAGAGATGCATATTATGTAACATAGAGAGAGCCGCGGGTCTGAGGAATGACCATAAACTCGCGAAATCATTCAATATTTTGTTATCGTATACAGGTACTGGGTTCAAGCTCATACGGGAATTGCAAGAAGCGTGCAATTCGGGATGGAGTATAGGGGTCCATATTTCAAACTAGGCAATGCAAAGGGAGTGTTTAGTCAGAGAAGAATGTTCCAATAGATGGCTTGCATTTTAACAATATTTCTTACGTGTATAGTACTAAGGACATAAGGCCGTGAAATCCAACTCTTGGTAATGCTAAAAAGCCCCCCCAAAAAACTGAAAAGAACCCCAGCAACCTGTTCACCATTACTCCTGGGAATGAGCAATCCCTTCGTTCACGCACACCGTACCTGCTGGCACGTCTTGAGGAAGAGCCCACCCACTATTGCAGATACCAAACTTCTTGGGCGTGAAGCAGATAAGTGCCCCGGAGGTCGGGCAGGGATCCATGCCTGCAGCCCAGTAAGGCCTGCCACTGCTTGAGGGCGCAGCAGAGGACACCTGGTTGGAAGGCACAGCAGAGAGCACCTTGCTGGAGAGCGCGGCAGAAGTCACCATACTGGAGGGCTCGGCAGGACACTCCTCGCTGGAGGGTGCGGCAGAAGACACCTTGCCGGATGGGTCAGCGTGAGAGGTCTTTGTAGATGCCGTGGTGTAGAATGTATCGGCGGCCGGACACTTGACATGATCGCTGGTGGAGGTTGCCTGTCCCAGGGTCGTCGTTGGAGACGCGATGGGGGAGGTGATGAGAGTGCTACCTGGCATAGAAGAAGCCGGTGGATTCACAGATGAAGGTGCAGCAGAGGGTGTCTCGATGGATCCCGGCGTCGTGGGCGAGGGTGTAGATGGGGTCTCGGACGGGGAAGCTGGCTGAGAAGCGCCGCCACCAGCAGGATCCTGGAAGACGGGCTCAACTCCAACCTCACACCCACCGTTACTGTCCGGGGTGACCTCGTCATTGACTACGCCATAGACTCCGGGGTCTGGGAAACCAAGGACACCGTTGCCCGTGGTGCACTGGCCGGCGATGTTGGCGCGGAAGATGGGGGGTAGGTTGTCCACGAACGCTTCATCGTCTGTCCCGCCAACGATCTTGATCGGGGCGCACACCATGTACATCTCTCGGTTGCCGATCTTGTTGAACCAAGTCCAAGCGAAGATGGCATTGCCGTTCTTCATCTGCTTGGGAATCGGGATGTTGAACTGGCGGGTGCACTCCGTGCCCGAGTCGTTGCCACATTGCGGGCCATTCTCACGACCATGGGGGTCTGTTTCCGTGGTGGGAATATTTCCCACGGCCTCCGCCGGGCACCCTCCGATCATGCTGTAGACAGTATGCCACTCCGTAGGCTCGGAGGGGGGAGTATCGCCGTAGGCAATGCTGAACTGGCACGACCCGCCGCCGTGGACGGCACTGCCCCAGAACCTGACCAACTGAGTCGTTCCTGCGGTCACAGTCGTAACCTCCTCGATGCCGTGCATGCCTTGGCAAGGCCATGGAAACTGCTCAGTCAGAGGTCCGACTTGTGCGAGAGGCGGCGTGTCGAGGTTGTAGGGATGAGGCTCGATCATAACGACATGGGCGCAAGTTTGTCCGACGAGGAGCGGCCACCAAAGAAATTGAAGTCCGCATTTTGGTAGTTTGAGAGTTCAGAAAATCGATACTTGATATAATTCGTGTATTCGGTTCGTCTTTTGATGATCTGGTTAACTTTGGCGGTAGTGTGAATCGTGATGGTTGTGGTTGTTGTTGTGTTAAGTTGATGGTGATATGGAAAGACTTGGCAGGAGCAGTCATGGCCAGATACTTATACCACTGGTCCCCGACATCAAATCAGATAATCACCATGGCGTAAGGAGTTTGTTCTTTGTTTTGCCAAATTTGTTTTCCGAATACAGCATTGTGATGCTTTGTTTCAATGGTTCATGTGAAAGAACAGGGTTCGGTGAACAATCAAACAAGCGACACAGAGTTAGGTAACAACGAAACTCCTGAGAGCGAATACATTTTGCGCAAACAGCATGCCTTTATGTGCCATCAGGTTCCTTCATGGATTTAAGATTGTTTGCGTGACATTGATGGTGAGTTTGATGTTCGACATGAAGCAGCAGTCCATCGTTGCTCGCCAATCTCGATGAACTAACAAAGCCAGGCCCAGTCACTATAGTAGCAACATTCCACGCTGTTCTTAATATCCTTCAAGCTCTTTGGCATTTTACGAACTGAATAATGATGTAAAATTCAATTTACGTGCAGAGAGCTTTGGCCTCATTGTATTGCTCGCAAAGTCCGGGTCTGATAGTACATTCCATTCCTTGATCCGACATCTCATCATACACTCCCTCGTCTATTCTACACCAACGGTGCATTTAAAGTTGCATCAACGCCGTACGTCCACGAGTATACCTGATTCTTTCTCCGCCCAACTCGGATGGTCCCGTTCTTCCCACATCCGGAAAACGGTTTAAACCCAAACACGGAAAACAAGGTTGCTTCTCGAAGGATCGTCCTTCCTTTCTCCTGCAGCTCGCTGATTCCCCGCATCACATCGTACCAGGTGTATTTCTCCCGGTGCGGATAGATGCTGCAGTACTCGATCCGCAGACTCTCGAGCGTGGCGGCGTGGCGGCGGATGAAACGAGCCAGCTTCTCGGGGTCAATGTGGCCGCAGCTAAACTCGACGTGACGGAGGCGCGCAAACTTCAGGTTATCCGGAATAGCGGCCACGGTGGACATTCCGTGTGCCTCGAGAACAAGCTGCTCGAGCTGAGGCATGCTAGCGAGAACGAGGCCGAAATGCCCTCCTTCGATCACGTCGTCACGCTCCCAGGGCATGCACTCGTCATTAATAGAGAGATGTAAACTGGTCAGGTTGGAGGCGAGTCCTAGTTGGGCTGCGAGTCTGTCCGGGAAGGGCGAGACCTCGTCGAACAATCTGATGGGTAGTCCGGGTTGGCAATTCTCGTGAATCATGTCGTGAGAAGCATCCACTCGGAATTCTCTGAGCTGGGACCGAATTCCTGGGTTCTCAAGTGCTGTCAGGGCAACAAGAAGACCCCGGGCCTCACGCGCGATGGAGCGCACCTCGGGAAAATGTAGGTACTCCCAGGGACAACTTCGCCCCGACTGACCAAATCTTCCCAGTGCTATCCGTCAATCAGAACTTGATTAGCTCTCCTCTGAAAGGTATTGTGTGAACCCCAGAATTGACTCACAAGTACCGGTTCATCACCCTGCTTCCCAACTTCGTCCCCATAGGGAGGACCAGATTGCCGAATATTCCGCTCCAATTCATCGTCCAGCCAGTCCAACGTCAACATGTTCTCATACGTACGGGACATTGGGCTTCCCCATGCTGCCCACCAGTCGCATCTTGGAGGAAATGGCGGGCGCTCTTTGCGCTCCGTACCGAAGCGTCGCCACATGCGAACTGTCGGGCTGGATGAGTCCTGGCTCTGCGCGCCAGATGCCGGTGCTTCGTGGGCGGTCCGATTTGTGAGTACCAGGCTATAAAGCGCATTCATCCGCGGCAATGCATCTTTGAGCGCTGCGAGGTCGGCGTGTGTCCTTCGGTTGTGGTGATGACGCTCAAACACGGACATGAACAGCTCATGCAGCGCCGGATCCGGAGCCGGGGCCCACCTGCGGCCGGGAATATCGAACGGCGCATCCCCGGGGAAGTACGGTTTCCGCCGGTCAGGCCAGAGCACTTCCTCCGTTGAGGCAGCGGCCAGGAAAACTTTCCATTCGGATAAGGACGGCGCCAGTGTTGTATCGTCGATGACCAGCTCGCGGACGCCGCTCAGCAGGAGCTCGTTTGCCGTGACGAGCTGGAAGACATCCAAGTCAAGTGGATGGCAAGACAGATAAAGGACTGGAAAAAGCAACGGCGAAGCAGCCTGATTGAGTCGCCTGCAGCTTGCTCGTAGCGATTGAAGGGCCTGGCCAGGCAGCATGGGGAGAATCCCGTCGAGGATCTCCGGCGGTAGGTCGAGAATATTCGCCATATTTGATCCTGTAGTGGGAAAGTAGCCTTACGGTTCGGCAATCGGCAAGCTTCCAACAGCGAAATCCAATCCGTTAATGCTTGGGAGAGGTAATCGGAGAGAAGATGGCACGCGACGGCACTCCCAGAGCTCCGAATGATGATCTCTCGGAGTCGCCGCTAGGCGTTGTCAGCTGCGACGCCACAGTGGGGTGCGAAAAGGGGTGAACTAAAAACGATGGCAAAAGACTTTCTCTGCAAGAATGTACGCATTATTGATTGTTATGAGAGTGATGATGACCAAAAGCAGAATTGTTTTCCTGAAAAGTGAGGCTATTCAGACACGCGAGAGCAGGGTGAGTGACACCCAGGGAAGTGGTGGGGGGGTCATGGCCTGTTGCATTGGATGTATGACTCCCAAAGTGGGGAAAGCTTGTTTTCCTTCCGGGAAAGGTAGAAGCCAAGTTAAATGCGTAACAATTATGTCATGTCAGTTAGTGTGTTCCTAAGACCATGTGTGCTACTACTCATACACGATCCTGTTTCTCATTATCTTGATTCATCGGGATATTGAGAGAGTTTATGTATGATGTTGACGAAAGTTGAAACCCAAAAATAGCAAACTTACCCTATGCTCATCTTCAACCTATTGAGAAATCCATCATCCAATTTTAACCGATACAAAATCCTTCGCCGCGGCTGCGATTAGCGCTATGTATAAGAGGGCACGTCCAACGCAGGCTAGGGCCCACCTACAAGTGGAATCAAAGTGAGGGGATTGGCCTTAGCACTACTTCCTGTTGGACAGCCATAAGCTACCTGCATTAGCGTGTAAGCATCCTCGAAGCTCCTGTAGCGTACGGCTTGCGCAGATCCTTAAGTCCGAGATATCTCTAAGTTGCTCAGAACGCAGACCAGATCTATCAGGCACTTTGCCTGGCAGTCTCATGTTATGCTTTGACTAATTCCTAAAGCCGATCACGATTGAAACGATGCTGTACGAGTGTTATTACGTCATGAAAAAACATGGGAGTTAAACATATAAAGCCCGGTGGCTTTGCCAGTCTGCTTTAGCATGTTTTTCGCAATCGCATCCTCTCTAGCACCGCACTCCTAAGTCTTCTTGGCTACTATCAATCCACTTTATACTTAGGAACACATTGCACACTATGGCTGATCGCTACGTTGCCATCCACGAGATCCCCAGCGGGCCTGGTGATGCCCGCCCTACCGCCATCCAGATCATCAAGGATGAGAATCTCGAGGGCAAGCTCGCTGGCCAAGTTGCCCTCATCACTGGCTGCTCTTCAGGCATCGGCACCGAAAGCGCCAAGGCTATCTATCTCGCAGGAGCTACGCTCTATCTTACCGCTCGCAAACCTCGCCAAGGCTCGAACCGCGCTTGGCGAGTTGGCCGATAGTGACCGCGTCCATCTCCTCCAACTTGATCTCGAATCCTTCGACAGCGTCCGCTCTTGCGCAGCCCAATTTCTGTCCAAGTGTTCTACACTGAATATTGCAATCCTTAACGCGGGAGTTATGGCGCCTCCCGAGGGCCGTACAAAGGATGGCTTCGAGACGCAGTTCGGCACAAACCACTTGGCCCACTTCCTACTCTTCAACCTTCTCCAGCCCGCACTGCTAGCCGGTGCTACTCCTCAGACACCTCTCGTGTCGTCGTCCTGAGCTCCGTCGCCCACCGTTTCGGGGAGGTTAACTTCGACGACGTCAACTTCGAGGGGCGCTACGAGGCGATGGCCACCTACGCGCAGAGCAAAACAGCAAATCTCTGGACTGCCAATGAGATCGAACGGCGCTACGGCGCCCAGGGCATTCACGCATGGAGCGTCCAGCCCGGTGCCGTGCAGACAGATTTGATGCGGCATCTGTCCTCGGACGCGCAGCAGGGACTAGAAACCGATTCCTATCTCAGCAAAATCATGAAGAACCCTGAGCAAGGCGCCGCCACGAGCATTTGGGCTGCTACTGCCGCGGCATTGGAGGGTAAGGGGGGAAAGTATCTGGAGAACTGCCAGATTGTGCCTGCATGGGAGCCATCGTTCGGTCAATGGGGCCCGGGATACGCACCAAATGCGTATGACACAGACAAGGCGAAGAAATTGTGGGAGAAGTCTGTTGACTGGGTGGGCTTGTAAACTTTAGTCGGTTTCTCCGTAAGACATCATGTTAGCCAAGTACCTAAGATCAGCTGTATGAAGCTTCGCCTCCCTTTGTTCTGGCTCGTGACTTGCTGTTCTCACCACTATATCGCTGTGGTACTCGTTGTCCATTTTCCTAAGATCTGGGGACCTGGGTACGATGCTGGACGTTACAGTCCAAAGAAAAGGGGGTAGGGAGATGTTAAGGCTTCTGCAAGCTGTGCTCGCTGGAGAGCGAGACTGATTGAGCAAGCCATACTGCACACTCGTTGAAGGGTTCAGCCATCTACTCAGTGGCGGGGTGGGATCGTCGGAGACGTTTTAGCACTTGTTGGATAACGATGACGTTTGTGTCCTTTTCATAAAGATGTGAGGAGTAAATCTATCAACCTCTCTGTAAGAAGCCTCATGTACGATTTCATCATCCTGTCATTCTAAGCCTCGAACAAGCTTAATTGATTATCCATTTCTGTAAACCCCGTTAACAACCTGGTTTGACCTCTTTTCAACCGCCAGTAGTTTGTAGCTAAAAGAATCTCAGGGCATCCCCTAACGAGCGATCCCCATTTTCGCAGAAATGCCTCGTTGATTTCCCAACCCCTCGGGTCCCATGCTTCTGTCCACACGATGAGAGAAGGTTGTTCGCCCGGGCCGGTGCTGTCCAATCCAAGAAGGTCATAACATAGATCATCGTCGTCAAACATGCCTTCTTGCATGCCTCGGAGGACGTTGTCTCGAAACCTTGGAAAAGGGAAGAGATCAATCCATGGATGATGTGGCACCGTCTTCTGCATGTGGGTAGGCCACAGGCTACCTGGACAGTTATGTAAGGGTATAGGCAAGTTTCCTGGGTTCGGACCGATCTGGCCGAAGGGCGAGATGAACTCATCGCGGCAGAAAGCTTCTTTGGGGAAGCCGATCAAGGTGGCGTTGTCTGCTATTGCGTTGAGGACGTTGAGCCGAATGGTGATATATAAGCTCGAGGGGCGTGAGGAGTGAAGGGAGTAATCCTCGAGGGCCTGTTTCATCAGATTTAGGATGCGCTCGGCTTCGCCGGGGTAGTGCAGAAGGAGGAGACCTCCATCGCCAAACATGGTCTGCCGGACTATTAGACCCCCTGGACCATTGAGAGTTGGGCAAAGATGTGCCGGAGGGTTAGTTGATGTGGAAGAAGCTGGGTTGCTCGACTCGGTTGAGGCGGCGGCTTTCCTCCTGCCTGTGGAGAACAAGTATGAGGAGTTAGTCTGTCTACGTTGAGTATAGGGCGTAAGCCAATTGCAGAGCACTTACGCCACGCTCTCTGATTCAGACGGTTTTGTCGTTTCTTTCTCTCTTGTGTGCCCGTAACCCCTGTCCAATCGTCGACTTGGGTCCTCAGGTCCGGCAAAGGGCGGACTCGCTGCACGCCGTCAAAAACATTCACGGCAGTGGAATCCGACGCTTGATCTTGATCCATGGGATAGCTGGGGCACCAGCACAGAAGAGCTGACGATTAGGGACGTGGGGAAATGAAGTCACAGACGCGATGAGGTTGAAGGGCGATAATATTGCCTGGGAAACAATGGGGCGAAGTCGGTCAAGATGACGTTCCTTATCCCATGCAGCGTAAAGCGGGCGGCCACTTAGCGGCCCTCTCAAAACGAGCTAATGCAGCTGGATTACGCTTTAGCTCCATTCTGGTAAGGCACAACTGGATCTTGGGGAATGGCACGACTGCGTAAAATATACTTCGTACACGACACACCAAGCCTTCGTAGATACGATTTGTAGGTACGATTTGTATCACAGATCTGTATTCTGGCTGGTTTATCGGCTCCCGCGGATTCCGTGGATAGTAGCACTGTTAGTAAAACCTAATGGGGAGGGGTATTGAGAATATCGTTTCTGCATCAACCATCTAAATGTCTTGCCTTCTTCCTCATCATCCCAACTTTCGCATCCACTTGTAATTATGGCGAGCCTCAAGATACTGGTCCTCGGGGCTACAGGTCCTGCCGGTATCTTCTTGCTTCGCGAACTACTCCATGCAAACACGCTACCATTGCTTATGCGAGAAGTCCATCAAAATTACCGGAGGATCTCACTACTGGCCCACTTCTTGAGGTACTGGAGTATTTGCTATATCCCCAGCTCTTGCTTTTGGATTCCTATTATCGGCTAATATCCGCTTCTAGGTGGTCGAGGGTCAGATGAACGACACCGACAAGCTGGGCTTCGCAGTTGCCAAGTACAACTTGGTCCTATCCCTTTTGGGGCCCGATTCCAGCTAAGGCCGCAGTCTTCCGCCGTCCCTATATCCAAATTATTACTCGAGTCTATTCTTGTTGATGCGACAGCATGGTGTCAGGCGCATTTTAGCCATGAACTCCGCGTCGGCAAAGGATCCTCAAGACTCATTTTCCCCAGTCGTCTTTCTGCTTACGCTCTTTATTCGCCTCTTCGCCCCTGCTGCGTATCAGACCATGCAAGGCCTCACAAGAGTGTTTCACGAGGCGGATGACCTGGACTGGACCCTCTTCCGCTTGAATGGGCTCCCGGGAGGGCATGACGAGGAGAGCTGGAGAAAGGATCGCGAGGATGGGCCAACGTATGCAGGCTATGTAGGCAAGCCGGGCTACAAGTTGTCCCTGCAGAGAACCGCGTTGGCAAGATGGCTTGTGGGCTGTGCGGAGAGCGGCGCGCCGGAGTGGATTCGGAAGATGCCCGCCGTGAGCAAATCCAGCATTTCGAAGGTAAAGGGCGAATGATGGGTGGAATATGGTGAGATCAGTCTTTTAAAAGAATTATAGAGCGGATCAGCATGTTGGCAGATCAAACTCGCAAATAAGACCCTGGAAATTGTCTCCTCTGGGGGTGTCAATCTGATGAGAATAGGACACGATGGACAACGGAGATGAATTGCAGTGTTTGAATTGATCTTGATCTCTGTCTCTCTCAATCCAGTACGAGGCCCAGGTCGAGATATGTAGTCAAACAGATACCGTACTCGATGACGAAGCTCCGGTTCAAGACCGTTATAAAAGCTCGTAACGAGCCCAAATGTTCTCTTATAGTCCTGAAACCCTTAGCCATACGGACATTCAAATAAAGTAACTAAAGGAGAATTTAAGAAACCAGATTTGAGCCTCCATCCAATGAGAAATCCATAAGCGGCCTAAGTGTCAAACGCATCAACCCTCGAGAGTCGCATCTTGACCTCTAGCCGCGCGTCAATGGCAGCAGTTCATTAAGGCCTGTTATGTTTCATTGCAAATCAGTATGGTGTAATCATTGTCCATTGGGCTCTCGGAGATGGCACCGTTGTTCCTCTCTGGATTGGTGCCTGGCCTCCCATCGGCTCCCTCGCGTCCGACTCGCTTCCCGCGCGTCCCGCATGTAGTCAACTCCGCATTTTAGTCCGCATCTTTTATACCGGTGTCTTGAGTTAGTTCATGTGAAAGTGAAGTCCGCACACCTGGAAAGTCCGCTGAAACCTAACCTGTGGGATGCTAGAAACATCCGAACACGTATAAAACCCTTGCGATTGACTATTGTATCCAGAACTGCCTTTCCACCATTACTCAGTTTCCATACCATCTTTTGGTGCTTTATTCAGCCTTCCATCTCATACAACACCCTCAACATGGGCGTACTCGCAGTTGCTGGTGGAACTGGTGACGTTGGGAGAACTATCGTGGATCAATTGATTATCTCGGGCAAGCACAAGGTCGTGGTACTCTGCAGAAAGGTGAGAGCATGGTCATGATCTCTAAGAATTGGGAGATTCCACGACGACAAATATTAACCACACCATCTAGGTCCCTGACGCTCCTAACCCTGACGGTCCCGAGTTTTTGGCAGTCAACTACGACGAGGTCGAAGGAACGGCTCAAGCCCTGCAGAGCTATGGTATCGATACCATCATCTCAGTTGTGAACGCCGACGGCCCGGGCACCAGGCGCAGCTTAATCTGATTGCAGCGGCCGAGAAGTCTTCTACGGTAAAGAGATTCATTCCCAACGAGTATGCTGGCTATGTGCCCACGAGATGAGTCGGAATCGGTCCCATGATCCCTCCATTGTGTAGCATTGATTAACGATACGACTGTAGCAATGCTGAAGAGGTGGACGAGATGACCGCCAACACGCTTCAAACGGTAGAAGCGCTGGAAAAGTCTGGCCTCAAGTACACTCGCTTCGCGATCGGGGTCGTCATGGACTATTTCGGGCAGCCCCACATCCCTAGTCACCTCCGCCCTTTCAAGTGGGCGCTTGACATTGAATCGCGCCGCGCAGCCATCCCAGGAACAGGTAACGAGGTTTTGAGTATGACGTACTCGAAAGATGTTGCTCGGTTTGTTGATCGTCTTGTCGACGAAGACAAATGGCCAAAGGTCAGCATTGTCAGCGGCTCTGACACCACGCTCAACGACATGGTGGCTATTGCAGAGAGGGTCACCGGTGACAAGTTCAACGTTACCTACGACAGTTTGGAAGAGCTTAAATCAGGCAAAGCTACGGTGGTTTCCAAAAGTGATGGGCCTTACAATGGAATGGACCCTGGGATGATCGCTGCCATTGTTGGGACGTCTCTGGCCGAGGGAAAGATGATGTTGCCGAAGGATGGTCGCCTGGCGTTCCCAGATATGCGGCCGATGAGCGTCGAGGAATTGATCACTCAGGCTTGGTCGAAGAACTAGAGCCATCTGGTGTCTGTTACTCAGCTGCCTGCCTCTGGCGGCACTTGCACACTAATACAAGTATTTTGTAGCAAAACATATCGACCTCTACCCTTTTTATCCTGTTCATTGGTGATGAATCTGACAACTAAAGCTTGATATCTCATGCTGAGCTCTAAAAAAAATAGTTCCTAGTGCCTGTCGAGCTTTTGGAATCTCATATGGGCAGCGAACAGGGCTGACGGAAAAGCAGACGGCGGGGGCCGCAATACTTCTGCGGCCGACGCGGCTCAACAAGGCAGCGCAGCGACAGTCACGCAAGGGCCGGTCTTCCACAGCCCCATCTCAGACCAATACGTCACCCGGGTACCCACACGACGGGAGGGAAAGTAAGCTTTAACTTCAGGCCGTAGAGTTAACGTAGGGTAAGGGGGCTTATAGGTAAGTAATAACAATAATATGATAGCTGCTATTAAGTTTGGTGGTTTGTTTTGGCGAGGTGATTATCCGAAATCCGATGTTATATCTGCCTGACTTAGCAATGGAGGAGGGAAGAGTTACTACTCCTATATACTCAATCGAATTTATTGCTATATTGCTATAACGCACGACATATCCTATATCCCTCCGGGCCATCCCTTCTATACCAAACCATATATTAAATGCATGTAGATTATTCCCGCCAGATTTCGGTCCGGGGTATAGAAAGCACGACTAAAACCATGCAAAAGTCCACCCGAAATTGCCATTCGAATGGCCGTCTCTACTGCCATTAGCCGACAACCTCTAGGATGTCGTTAACATACGTCCAATGGGGCGTAGTGAGCCGAGCGTCTATTCTAGGCTTACATCCAGCTTCTCTAGCGCCTACCTGACGTCTGATTCTAGCTCTACCATGGAGGCGGAGCTCGGCCTGGCTTGGTGCCGGCTATAATCAGCGAATGCAGCTGCAATTCAACATTAGTCCTTTCATACCCTATACTTCCTTCGATGGGATCCTGATAGCACTTATATCGCGTTTCATCGTGTATTTCACCATTAGCGAGCGCCTCAATCAGGGGCCAGAATGGTCGAACACAGAAGGGGTGTAAGGAGGGGTGAGTGAGGGTAAAGTTTAAGAGAGGTGACGTTGTTTACATGGGCTTACTGCTTGACACGGTTTACGGTACCCTGCAAAGACATTCACTACTTCCCCACCAAGCTGGCCACTTTTCGATCGAAGACCCCAATCTGTCGAGTCGAGCAAATACGTTCACTCCCAAGACTAAAGAGTGACAGAAAATCAAATCAAGATAGCGTCGCGTTGATATGACTAACCAAGAGACGTTCCGAGTTTTCACATGTTCGGGCCGCCCAGCGAGGCTCTAGACCTAGATCAGTTGACGATTGAGTGCCCAAGCCTGTCAGCGGGGACGAGCCGATTTTTTTTGGAACACATCCCTCCCGACTAGGAAGGCGAGAGAACAGACAGATTCACGTGGGGTCCTATGAGTGGACCATGATCGTTGTGTCACGGACTGGTTCGTTAGGCGTGTGTCAAAACTCGGGGGACCTTGTCTCGCGGTGGGACACTGCCTTCACAGATTGACAGGCCAACACGGCCACTTACGGGGGAGTGGAGGCGGCCAAAATCCGACTCTGCCATTGAATTTCAATTAAGCTTAAGCCCGCAGAGAACCCCAATTACTGTGTCAGAGGGGTACGACGTCTCGGGGATATCCTCGGTTGGAAGTGCCCGACTAGGTCGAGGCACCAGGTGGTAGTTACTGTCAACAGGTAGCGTTTAGCTTTGGTTTTGGCTTTGACTTAGCAACTTGGTCCACAACCTTATCATAGCATCATCTTCTTTCTGAACATTAACCCATTACCAATTCACGCATCTCCGCAAGCATCTACTTTCGTTCCTTAAGGCTCTTTGTTTAGAGTTTAGCCTGAAGCTGAGCAGTAGACAGCGCGTGCTCAGCTGCCTATCTTGGTATTGGATCGACATCCCCACTAACAATACCACTTGCATGTTTACAGCGTTGTAAGACGGATAGATTTATGCCTCCGCAAAGAGCTGTGCTTCTCCGCAAACACGGGGCGTCCATGGGACATACCCAGCCCTCGGGTAATATTTCGTCAATGGGCTCGCCGATATATGGTAAATACCAGGGAACGAGGTTCAGCTCGGGGCTATATTTAGCGCATTGGGGTCCACAACAAGCGAGGTCTCCATATAAAGAGACTTGTCTGCGTACAGAGACAACATGGAATCAGGCAACTGAAAGCTCAAACTTTCACCTCCTGCATCTCGTCTCTCCATATTCCATTTTAGATTGCCATCACTTGCCAAATTTTCGCATCCCCCTATCTTCAAGATGAGGTTCGTTTCAACAATCCTAACCGTGACCACGGCCATATTTGTGCCCGCAACTCTAGTTCTGACCCAGGATCCCACCGACTGCACCAGGAACAACAAGACGCTGAATGGCGCGGATTTTGTCTTGACAGAACTGCAAGCTTACAACCTTAATACGCTATCTAGCTACTTCAGCTCCAACGGAAAGAAAGTTACGATTGCACAGGTGTTTGAAGATGGCAATCACAAGATGACTGAAGATGGACTCGGGCACAGAATCTGGGAACGCACGCCCGACTTCGACGACCTGACAACAAAGAAGTGGTTTCCTCAAGGTCTCACCACTACCGCCGATGCTCTTGACACTGGCATCTACGAAGGAAAGGACGGCTTTGTCGTCAGTTGGTATCGGGATGATGATGGCGCCGCTGGCGCCGTTAGGGTAACCTTTGTGAACAAGCTTGACAATACTTACCGGCACCTGCTTTTGGTCGAACCAGACGGCACAGACAACTTCAAAAATGTCCCTTGCCACGCAGGCGGCATCATCTGGTATGGCGCCACTCTGTGGGTGCTGGATAGCGCGAAAAGCAGCATTCGCGTCTTTGACATGTCCAACATTTGGCAAGTCGGATCTGGCGACGGTGTTGGCGGGACTCTTAGCGGGGGATACTCGGCAGCCAACTACAAATATGTCATTCCGCAGCTCAGGTTTGTTATCCCCTTGTTGTTCTCCAGCTTATCTACCTATTTATTAAATATTCATCTTAGATCATATAAATGGACGCCAGACTTTCCGTTTCGTTTCTCGTTCATGGGTCTAGACCGGACATCTACCCCAGACAGCATCCTGGTTGGCGAATACCAGGAGAACTCTGATGATGTACCCGTCCGCATGGTGCAATGGAACATCAACGCGACAGATCGTCGCCTCCGGGACTTGGATTCACAAGGACGAGCCAAGGGTATCTGGGCCTACTGTGTCAACATCGACCGCATGCAGGGCGCGGTCCAAGCCAAAGGCAAGATTTACATTACCAGAGACAATATCAACGACCCCGGCGATATGTTTGGCTGGGTTCCAGGTCAGGTTGCTTACCAAAATCGGTATTTCACGACGGAAAAGCCGGAGGACCTGAGTTACGATAAAAGAGGGCCCTGGCTCTATACCGTCACCGAGTTGCCGGGTAGAAGATATATCTCTACCTTTGATCCATCACAGGTTAAATTCTCCTAGGAAGCGCGGAAAGAAAGGGTATTGAAGTAGAGAACACTAGAAGGAGGCAGGGTATGGTGGGGTTCAGGTCCGGGTATGGATCAGGATGTATGAGTGTAAGCAGCGGGTGGTTACTGTCTGGTAACGGTTAGCAGTACAGGAGCTTCATATGGGTCGCGTCTGGTAATAGCTAGCAGCTGCAGTGAGCTAGATAACCAAGTTGTATTGATTGCTACGGGGAGCTGAGGTATCTGGCTCGAGAGGGTCTACGGTTGTGTCTATATAGTTGAGGTTGTCCTGAGTCTCAGTGATCCCCTTGTTGGTATCAGTGGTGAGAGTCGTGGGTGGAGGCTTGACACTTCTTGTCGTAATTGAAAGAATAATTGACAGAAAAAGTGGCATACATTACTGCCCAACCAGACTGCCTGGCCTGCTTAACGGGCCGTGACATGGAGGCACAGTCGTATGTAATTGCTGTATATAGCGGAGTACGCTGCGGCTGATCTGGCCATGACCATGAACTGCTGACCCCGGACTCTTGCCGCTGCTAAGCTGTTTCTGTCGATCGAGAAAAACCGGCGAGAGCATTGGTAGTTCGCAACTGGTATTTCTTGGGCTCCGAAAGCGTCAACTCATCTGCAGCCGCACGAAAATACGCCTGGTTCCGTCTATATTATGGAAGTGCAGACGGGCCCACTCAGCCACAGACGGGGCATCGTGATATAGATGCCGGGAAGCATGATGGCAAAGAGGCAAAGGGTCATGCGCGATGCCACAGCGCCGCGAGTCGGATTTCTAGCCACCGTTACCGTCGGTTCACAGCACATACGACCATAGCTCTTAGGAAATACGGGATCCCGTCCGCTCTCCCCTAGTCAAACTGAGAAGCGGCGAATTAGTACTCGGGTCGGTGACGACCGGGGAATCCTCGCTGTTGTATGTTTTTTGCCCATTTGAATTTATCTTTTTTTGGTGTTTCTTTGCGGTAAGTGAAAGCAATGAGTAATGCCGAGAATGAGAGAGTGAGAAGCTAGGACTGGAGGAACAGCCGGCCAGTTAAATCATACCATGTAATTGCTGTACATAGCAGCGTACACTGCGGCTGTCCTGGTCGTGTACCACTGACCCCGGACTCGTGCCGCTGCTAAACCGTTTCGGGCGACCGAGATCAACGGCGAGAACGTTGGTGGTCGCAACTGGTATTTCTTGGACTCTCGAAAGCGTCAACTCATCTGCAGCCGCACGACAGCGCCGCCAACGTGGGCCCAGCGACGCCTCGGGCTGGCTTGCCGCTGGCCGGGGGTGGTAGACTTGGCAGAGATGGACCAGGGAACAACGGCAATGCCAAGAGCGGCGGGAGGAGACGATGCAGCGCCAAGATGGTGTTGAAAATGCTGGACAGGACCGAATTCGACTGCATTCGACGCACCACGTCAGGCCAATGCCTCAGAAAGCGGTGTCCCGGAGGACGAGCGATTGCCTCCAGGGAGAGAAGCGAGGGCCAAGACTTTAAGTATCAAGCTGGACTGGCCCGCTGGAGCAAATAGGTGGCTTTGGTGGCTTTGTGTGGGTGATATCACGAATTATCTGATATCTGACTGGGGTCTTTTGTAAGGGGTTGAGGACGAACCGACAACTCCACGTGGGGCGATAACCGATCTTATTGGCCCACTCTCCCCTGGTCGTTCACGCCCCCGGAGGCTCTCCGTGCGAGATCTCGACGACATATCATCGACCCCGGCGAGCTCACTGAAGACTCGACCTTGGCAAGGCAAATCGACGCGCACGTGCGTGGGCTTTGCATACAACACGGCCGAGAGAGCAGTAGCCACACTGTCTTTCTTACATGGTGCGTTTTTCGTACCCCGTACACGTACAAGCTGCTCCATATGAAGAAGCCTCGCCGGAATTGGCATCCAGCACGCCTGTGCCGTTGTTACTACCGTCTGCGCTGCACCGAGCATGGCCCACCTTGGTTCGTCGTTGGACTCGTTCAGCAATCTTACTCTGACTGCACACGTCCGGCGGCCACCGTGGTGTTGACGACGCCTGGACACGCGTTGGCTGTGAGTCTGAGGCCTGAGGTCCTGATCTAGGCCCTGACCCGTCCCCGAATCATCACACTCCCACTTTCCCCGCTGAAACGCACTCAACTACTACTCTCCCGTGCCCTCGGATGGCGCAATTGGAATCCCTCCCGGTGGCGCCCTCGGGTCGTCATATCGACGCCCAGACTGTAGCATCCAACGCACCTCCGCGCACAGCCCAGTCGCTGTCGTGTGAGCACCGTCGATCTCCATGCCAAGGCACCCTTCAACCTGCCTGCTCCCGAGACTCTGCTGCTTCTAGAGACAAAATGTCAGGCTTCCGTCGTCCACTAGACCCCTTCCTGTGGGGGTGGGAACTCGCGCCCCGTCCAACAGGCTTGCGCCATGCGAGCACGAGCGATGCCCCGTGTGCCGCAAGGGGTGCCAAGGAGTCGACGTTGGCGATCCATCTCTGCACCCTCCACTCTCCATGCCGTCCGAATGGGTTCACCGAGCCCGAACGCCTCTGCCCCCCAAGGCTCCTTGGCTCCGGGCTTACACCTACTACGATGGACTAGGAACCATCCCAGCAGGTGCGCCAAGTCCGTCTGCTGCCCGTAGCCTCCCCTTTCCCATCTACACTTCGGGATGCAGCAACAAAGTAGCCCCATAAGCATAATGATAAGCTTGTTTGCCAAGACTCCATTCTCCACCTGCAACGCCAGCTCTGTGGCCGCCCGTTCATATAAGGTCCTGGCCTCATCGTGCCGTTGCAACAGCTTCTCCTTTCGAAAGCAAGCACTCCCCCTTCCCTTCATTACCTTCCTTTCCAGAAGCCTCTAGTTTCCATATCCGAGGGCCACCCATAATAATTCCTGCTGGGACTCCCCGCAGCACCCGCAGCAATGGTCGTCCTCCACCAGTACGACTACATCTTTGCCATCGGCACCATCTTCGCGTTCCTGGACGCGTGGAACATTGGTACGTACCCACATAGAACGCCTGCATCCCGTTGCCGGACGCCACACGCCGGCTTTCCTCAACGGTTATCTTCTATTCGCTCTACAACTGCTATATGCCACTTACCACTTACATGTATCAACTTCGTGAACCATCGCCAGCTAACCACCAGTCTTGATCTACAGGTGCCAACGATGTCGCCAACTCCTGGTCCACATCGGTTTCGTCCCGATCCCTGACCTACATCCAGGCCATGACCCTCGGTTCGATTCTCGAATTCACAGGATCCATCGGTGTCGGTGCCCGAGTCGCCGACACCATCCGAACCAAGGTCGTCGACATCGACCAGTTCGAGTCCGATCCCGCTCTTCTCATGCTCGGCATGATGTGCGCCGTTGTTGCTTCCTCCGTCTATCTCACCATCTGCACCCGCATCGGTCTTCCCGTCTCCACCACCCACTCCATCATGGGCGGCATCATCGGCATGGGTATCGCTCTTGTTGGCACTGACGGCATTCACTGGGCCGAGTTGGACAAGGGCATCAATTCCGGTGTCATCTCCGTTTTCCTCGCCTGGATCATCGCTCCCGGTCTGTCCGGTTGCTTGGCTGCCATCATCTTCCTCATCACCAAGTACGGCGTCATGCTCCGAAGCCAGCCCGTCTGGAAGGGTCTCTTCTTGGTCCCCATTTACTTCGGCATCACCGCCTCGCTCCTCACCATGCTTATCGTCTGGAAGGGTGGTTCCATAAAGATCACCTTCACTGACGCGGAGACCGCCGGCTTGATTATCGGTGTCGGTGCCGCCTGCCTGGGCCCTGGTCGTTGCCATCTTCCTCGTCCCCTGGCTGTATCGCCTCGTCATCAAGGACGACTGGCAACTCCGCTGGTACCACATTGCCCTGGGCCCTCTGCTGCTCAAGCGCCCCGAGCCCCCTGTTCAGCCTGAGGGTGCCGAGGGCGGTATCCAGAACTTCTACGAGGGCCACCTTACTCGCGAGGAGCTCGACGAGCTCCGACGTGCCGGCCGAAGCGGCAGCGACGAGTTCGAGCGTGCCGATGACGAGAATAACACCAACACTGAGACCAAGCCGGCCTCTCGCGACGACTCTGCCGAGCACACCAACCCCGAGCCCGTCGAGCGCAAGGAGAAGAAGAGCTTGGTCGGCCCCAAGCCCGATGGTCCCGTCTACAGCCCCGCCGTCCTCTTCTGGTACCTCAAGTTTGCCTTCCTCCAGGGTGTCGACCAGGACATTGTCCACCTGCAGAACTCCAACGGCGTTCTAAGCGGCGACCTTGAGGAGATCCACGCCAACGTTCCCCACTACGACAACCGCGCCGAGTACCTCTACACCTTCCTCCAAGTCATGACTGCTTCCACTGCCTCGTTCACCCATGGAGCCAACGATGTCTCCAACGCCATCGGTCCCTATGCTACCATCTTCCAGATCTGGCACACTGGTGTCCTCAAGGACAGCAAGTCTGATGTCCCCATCTGGATTCTGTAAGCTAACCCTAGCCTCTACCTAATATCCCACGAGTCGATTGCTAACTTGCCTTTACAGCTGCTTCGGTGGTGCTGGTATTGCTCTTGGTATCTGGACCTATGGTTACAACATCATGCGCAACTTGGGTAACCGCCTGACTCTCCACTCTCCCTCTCGAGGTTTCTCCATGGAGCTGGGATCCGCCGTCACTGTCATCCTTGCCACCCGTCTTAGTATGTCCCCCAAACCATTCCGGTCAAATCAAACTCGCTAACACTTGCTCAGAGCTCCCCGTCTCCACCACCCAATGCATCACCGGTGCTACCGTCGGTGTCGGTCTGTGCTCCGGCACCTGGCGTGCTATCAACTGGCGCATGGTCGCTTGGATTTACATGGGTTGGTTCGTCACCCTCCCCGTCGCCGGTATCATCTCCGGCTGCCTCTGCGGTATCATTGTCAACGCTCCCCGCTGGGGCTACGAGGGTTAAACTTCTTCGGAGTTTGAGCACTAGCAATGTATCGTGTCTTTATTAGAGGGGACGGTGGGACCTAGATTGGTTACGCAAACTTGAATATATTTCATTTTTACTATTACGCAGAAATCATGGCTTACGAGCTAACTCACGTTTTTTAAATGCCTCGTACAAGGCGCCTAATGAAAATTATACTAGTGCTCATGTCTCTGGTGCATATCTTTTCTCGCGCGACACGTGTCGGAACTTTTGACAACCTCGTGATCTTGTGCTTCATTCTGTTTCAAATAAAGACCTTTACAGACTGACCCGTCTTTTAGATTATCCGCACCTATTTGACAAAGTTTGCCAAAGGTTAGTCAGTAACTGGATTCTCTCTAGCTTCTCTGCAGGCATCCTGACTACCTTCTTGGTTGTCAGAAACGAGCATATATGTGGTCTGTGATATCATATTGTCTCTGCTGCTATGCATGCTTGTAGGTTGTTTTCCGTTTCGCTTTGGGATGTTCTGTCAATCATCATCAACCCAAGATCCAGGCATCCTCCTACCCGGCTTAGACTTCTTGATGCCTTCTGCCTTACGAAACCTTTTGATCCACCGGCGCTCAAACCTACTCTCCACAAGATCGCATGCGTATTGGAATGCTTCTAAGCCTTTCTGAAAATACTTGTATCCCTCAGACCCCATCCGTGACTCCATGTTGTGACCATTTTCAAAAAGCCAATTCAAATGCCGTCGACTCGGTACTTGAAGGAAAGGAAATTCCCATTTCAGCCTGATGACCTTCCAGGCTTTGTGATCTTGTCCTGCTTGCACATAGGACGAGGGTAACCCGTCGTCGTCAGTTGTACTGCCATAGGTTAGATGAGGGAACTCGGCCATAAGGTCAGGGGTAGAGCATGACTGGTCACACGTCATGACCCAACATGGGAGTTTCCGGCCCTGGGATTCTTGGACGGCAAACTTTGGCGTATATAACCCGGACCACTCGAACTCAACATCTTCTGCCCCACTTGAAGTGAAATGTTCTATCTCGATCGTGAGATAACGCTGAATGTCAACGTCGCACCGCTCCAGTAAATCTACCCAAGACTGAACCATCCACAGGCTATCACATGGATTGTCTGGGCACTCCATGATGCTTTCAAGTGCTGTCAGTCCGTTGAAGGCATCATTTATTCCATCCCATATCTTGGAGTGAATATCAAACCCATGCAAAACAAGCTCTGTAATAAGGCATATAGATGTCTTTGTCTCAAGTTCTATTCCCTCGTAACAGACCGCTGTGATGAAATGCATGACGACGTTATGCCATACATCGTTTCCAAACAGTATCCAGTTGCCCGAGAAATACCTTTTATAAGCCTCGATGCAGTGCTTTGTAAAACGTGGATTCTGATTCACCTTTAATAAATACCGGAACTCTGAGGGGGTAAGGGAATCTTTCCGGAAGTCGATATAAACGGTCGCAGCACGCCTCCGAAGATCACCACCACTTACGTGGATGTGAGACGGAGTTTCTGGGAGATGACTTCTATTTCTGTTACCTTACATCAGCTCAAGGGGACATTTCATACAGGGGCGGAAAATACAAACCCTTCGAGTACAACCGCATAATGCGGCATCAAGAAATCGGCAATATCGTAGGAATCACGTACTATGGCAAGCTACCGCAATATTTAGTTAGGTGCGTATAAATGAATTATCTCAGTGCGACTAACTCCAAGCAGAGATATCCCATCTCCTGGGTAAAGGCGAGGAGATGCTAGCCTTGTAGCAAGGGTCAGCAGCCCTTCAGTTAGAAGGGCCTGGAATGCCACAAGATCATTCTGATTCACGATCCGCTCAAGTTCCGCACTGAGGTCTCTGAAATCTTCAAGAACCATAACGTGGGGGAACTGAATAGAGAGTTTTAGAGGACTGAGGGAACCTCGTTGCACGGAAAATTTGATGTAAAGGCGGAGTAATGGCGAGCTAACGAGCAATGTCGATTCTTCCTGGGCCGCATTGGGGGCTAGACTCGACGATTGCTTTCGCGTTGTAACATATTCGAGATAATAGACAGCGCCCCATGAATGTCTCCAAAACTTAACTTGCATGTCTGAAGTATTCCTAGTTCTCCGAGGTTGGGCTATTTGCGGGCTAGACGTACTCTCAATCATATTCTCCTCGTTAGATGCATCGATTGTGAGAGTGGGAGTGGAGTTCAGCTTCCGTTTGGGAGAAGTCATAAGCATGACACTTAGAATTATCAGGTTAATGTACTTCCTTGAAGGGCACCATACTTACAGAATATTGCCAGTCATATTGGAGTGTAGCGACGCGAGTGATTGGTCCAGTTCGTTGCTACACTTGCGTAAGGCCCCTCTATGCTGTAGGAATAGAGCTCCCAAAGCACCAAACGGTTTAATTCTTCTCGTCTGGCTAGCAAATATCATGTTGATCATGTCATGAAGGCGCAAGACCTTATCGCTACAGTCGCGCATGATCTTATAAAGCTGCCGGAGGAGGACGATATCCCAAGGCCTAGAAGATTCTTCGTAGCCGTTAAAAGCGACCTCTAGAGAGTGAAATATCACTTCGATGTTCTCTAGCTTCTCGGACAGACTGTAGAGTTCGTGTGCTGCTGACTTGTAGGCGTTGATCTTCTCCCGGATGGTTGTCGTCATCTGCACCAGCTGGAGTCCCAGACCGACAACCGCGAGTGCAAGAGAAGCGGGATCCATTGTAAGAATGGGTTTGCTGGAAGAATCACGTTCAAGAATGGGGAACGGAAAAAGCGGTATGCAAAAGGTAGATTGAGTGATACTAGCAGGCTTTAGAGGCGCAGTCTGGTCGTCGATTTCCCGCAGGTATCGGAAATCATACGTCAACCTCATGTGAGGTCATGCGACTGTCTCATTTTCTGTCGAGAGTTTTGGGATAACAGCCAATTGTGGCCACTGGAACCTGCACTTTCGGCGTGTACACCGTGGCTTCGCAACGTGGCACTCGGGCGCGTCCCCTTACTCAACGCCATTTGACGCCATGTGGTCAGCTAGCCTTAGTTGCTGGCGAATGGACCGCGATTTTCAAGTATCCCATGCGGGTGAGCGAGGTAGATTCGCGTTTCGAAGATCTAACTGGTGGCCGAAAGATGTTCATCGCCGAGCCTTCTATGCCTTGCGACCCAATGCAACACAACACTGCGGGCTGCGCCTTTAGCTTCGCCTCGATTTGTGATGAGGCTGACTTCAAGTGAATCCATTGCATCAATGTGTAAACAGTACCAGTTGAGGGGTAAAGCTCTTTGTAATGAGTAGGCAGGAAAGGAGCAAGCAGGCCGCAGTGAAGCAAGGCGATGTCGGGCTTGAAGGGCCAGTAATGACGGGCTGATCCATCCCATTAAATGTGGTAAGCCTCCAGTCCGTGGTTGGCACAGCAGAACCCAACATCTACCGGTACCACGTACGGTCTGGTTCAAGACTATTTAATATAAATATTTTGCAGCACTGGGAATTAACGGAACTCTGCAGTCAACTAATTTAGGTAGGCAGTGGTGTGCCTCTCGTCTGCTATTCTTTAGCCAGATGAACAACCCACTGTAAGCGTCCTAGAGGCTTACCATATTTGAGGGGACAAGTTTAGTCTCCGCTGAACCCTCGCTTTGAGTATCCGTAATCGTGGCCGAACTATCCTGTCGCATGGTAGCTCTGGAGCGGGGACTGGTCAGGTTTCTGAGGGAATATCATGGCTCCAGAAGGCTCGGTAGGGTTTGATGGCGTCATTGGACTGCAAGCTCGTTGATGCATGATGCCGGATGCCCCAAGACAGAATCCTCGGGACCTAATGACGGAAGAAACACGGAGAAGAATCCGTGATAGATATCCTCCAAGCCCGAGTCTAACGATCCATCACGTGGATGTGCCCCCAATGCAAGCTTGTCTCCACCGAAGTCGAGGTCGTGACGAGACCGGATCTGCTTCTCCAACTCGAAGTCTCCACCATCTAACCTCAAATGCCCCCCAATCTGCCTCCGTCCCGCCGCCTTTTGCCCCCACGGTGGAGTCCTCCGGCGTCGGGGTGGTCATGACTACAAAAGCCTGAGCGCAATTGGTCTCTTTCGTCGCGGTCTTCTCTCCGGCGTTTGCAATCGGCAATGGCTTTCGTTTTCAATAGCCGATGCGTTGCAGCCCGGCGTCTTATATCCCGAGCGTGGCCCTCGTCGGATTGCGCCAAACCTCTGTCACGATCTCTCACGGCCTTCTCCCGGCGCATTCACTCTTCACCGTCCGCGACCATGAAGCTGCTCTACCCCACCTCGCTCAAGCTCGACGTCTCAAGCATCGACGGCTTCTCCGTCGCGCTGCAGCCCTACGACGTCAAGGCGCCGATCCCCGAGGAGCACATTGACGCCGAGGTGCTCGTCACCTGGACCAACAGCGCCGACAACCTCAAAGATGCCGCCGCGCGCATGAAGAAACTGCGCTGGATCCAGTCGCTGGCGGCCGGCCCCAACGACGTGCTGAGCGCGGGCTTCGACACGGCCAAGATTGCCGTGACGACGGGCTCCGGCCTGCACGACCACACCGTCGCCGAGCACACGCTGGGCCTCCTGCTCACAGCCGCGCGCCGCTTCTACGAGATGCGCGATTATCAGCTGCAGTCCAAGTGGCCCGCCCACCTCGGCGGCCCGCAGCCCGACCGCCCGGGCCGGCGCCTTCACCACGCTTCGCGATGCCCGCGTGCTCGTCTGGGGCTTCGGCAACATCGCAAAGGCCCTCACCCCGCACCTCATCGGGCTCGGCGCCGAAGTCCGCGGCGTAGCCCGCGCTGCCGGCGTGCGCAACGGCATCCAGATCTACGGCGAGGACAGCCTCGCCGAGCTGCTGCCGCAGACCGACGCCCTCGTCATGATCCTGCCCGGCTCCGACTCGACGCGCCACGCCCTCAACGCCGAGCGCCTGAAGCAGCTCCCCAAGCACGCCTGGGTCGTCAACGTCGGCCGCGGAACCGCCATCGACGAGGCGGCTCTCACCAGCGCCCTGGAGAAGCGCGAGATTGGCGGTGCTGCCCTCGACGTCTTCGAGGTCGAGCCTCTGGCCGAGTCGAGCGGGCTCTGGAAGGCCCCCAACGTCGTCATTTCGCCCCACGCTGCGGGAGGTCGTCCCCAGGGCTCCGAGGCCTTGATTGCCGATAACCTGAGGCGGTTTATGTCTTCGCAACAATTGAAGAATGTAATCTAAATAAAATAATAATTAGATGAGCAAGAAAAAAATAGACAAACATACAACCCAAGTATCGAGTTGAAAGATTCCCAATCTGTGCATGATCTGGGACTTTGAGTTGCGACTGAGCACTCTCGTTCCCCGCCCCCACCTCGACGAACGGGTAATGAACAGAGCCGTTCTGTTGGTGGAGACCAGCACCGCACTAAGACATGCAGCAGGTTTCAAGAAATTCAAGTACAAGAATGTCTTGTTTGAAATGTTCAGTAATTGTAATATATACTCTATAAATCGTCTAATGACCTCGTAAATCATGCAAATCAGAGCTACATGATAGCAAACATGGCTGACATCACACCAACGGCCACGGAAATGACACTCAGGCCAACCCGTCCGGCGCTGTTCTCGCCGTCATCCTTCTCCGCATCAGACGAATCCGTGGACGTGCCATCAGCGTTGTTCCCTTTTCCATCAACGCCCTTTGCGTTCCTGATGTCGTCCCGGCTCTGGTTGAAGCACGGCGACCAGACCTCCCACGCCTTGAGGAACAGCTCCACGCCCTGTTCGAGGGGTGTGACGTCCTCGATGCTGCCTCGCTGGAACGGCCGTATTGACAGATCCTCGACGTGCGCTGCGCCGGCGTAAAGAGTCCAAACACATCCGTCCCGTTGGTGAGCTGGTTGCACGCGGGGACTTTCTGGGTTAGGGCTCGACTGGGTGTTCCCGCTCCCTCCTCTTCGCTGGACACCGAGAAAGATCGCCAGGGGTCGAACTCGCCGTTGGTGAACATGACGTTGCTAGCGTTCATGTCCCATCCGCCCATCTCCAGTAAATAGCTGTTGTTGAGCCGCGACGGGAAGCTAGAGTCTTTGATGCCCGGGAAGGTTTCCTGCTCGAGCAAAATGTCCCGGAAGGCCGTCACGTTGTAGTAGTCGCTGATGACTTGATACTCGTTGCTGGCATTTGAGCCCTGGTAGTATCCCATCTCGTCGAGTGTTTGCCACGACCAGCTGAGGCTGTCAACGGTGTCGGTGAAGGATGCGCTGCTGCCCAGGGCTGGTCTTTGATCCACGACATAAAGGACGCCTTGCCGTTGTAGATGCCGAAAAGCATTGCCGCAAACGCAAGCTCGCCGCCGTCGTTTCCGTTGGCCGCAGCAATTCCATTCTTGGACGGAGGAGCATCTCCACTGTTGTTGAAAAGCACCGACAGCAAGTCTGCAACAGTCTCGGCCGCGGATGCATCGTTGATGTACTCGTCCACGTCGAAACTCTCCATCCAGTCGCAAAAGTACTGCACAGTGTGCATGGCACCGAAACTCTGGTAATAACCCCCGAATGAGAGGGCGTATGTCAAGCTTGAGCCAATGTCAAAGGGCGTGTATGAAAAGGCATTCGCGAGATCGTCAAAGGTCGCATCATCGACGGTAGCAAGATAGGTACCTGCGTAGATGGTCTGAGAAGCACTGCCGTTGGAGCCAGAGCCGAAAATTTCATCCACATATTGGATGGCGGCCTCGAGGTCGTTGGTGCAGTTCTTGGAGATGGCGCGCACGATGGGGTTGTAATAAATAGATCCATCGGCCTGCGTCTCTACCGGCGCGCTGGAAGACCAGGCGGCATAGAAGATTTCCGGGTGCATCAAGCGAGCCCAGGCCGCGCGCATGCCGGGATACGATCCGCCCATGAAGATCCAAGGCGTGTGGTACGGGTCCAGCTTCTCGGTGCTTTTGACGACTGTGTTGAGAGACAGCTTGGTCTTGTTGAAGTTGTTCGCAAAGTAGGCCACATCTTCAATTGCTTGATCTGCAGTCAAGTACTTGTAGCCAGACGCGCCGGACAGCGGAAGGCCGGTCTCATCGTCCATGGGAACAGGCCTACTGTAGCCGTAGTAACGATGCTCCCAGCCAATGACCAACCCGTTCAGCTTCTCGGCGAGCCGCAACGGAGCGCTCACCATGTCGGACTCGGCGATGAAGCCAGCCGCAGAGTCGGGCGAAATGCCGCCCTCGCCAAAGTCAAACAGGATAACGGGTCCGCCCGTCTGGTAATAGGTATCATTGACGAAAAATCGGTTGGGATACGTTTCCTCGTTGGATTTGTCGAAATGGTCGACGGGGATGCTTATGTTGTAGTTGGGCACCTCCGGGAGCTCCGCAGCCGAGTCGTCGCTCTGACGCTTCCCCAGCGCTCGCCGCCAGTTAACGTTAATTCCCAGCGCCGTGTGCGCCAGGAGCACTGTGGAGGCCCACGCCGAGACCTTCATGGTTTCTGTCGCTGAAACACCAAACAAAAGCAAAACAACGTCAATGTATCCAAGAGATGATCGCCAATGGATGCAACCAAAACAACGGCCGCTTTCACAAGAAGACGACGGGGAAGACGGAGGGCCAAGCTATTTTAGCACCGGGGAGCACCAGGATTAATAAAGGGCTGCTGCTAGGCGAGCGGTCAGCTCTCAGCCCCGGAGTACCCGCCATCCTCTTTAGGCTGGTCCATCGTCAGTTGTTGGTTGGTCGCTCAACGACTGGACAGGGCTGATGGGCAGCGAAACGGGCAGGTTTCAAATTGGGTGCTAATTTTAAAATTGGGCTGAAAAAGCCACATGGACGGACTGCTCGTGCAGGGAGCCATTATGCTTACATTGTACGAAGTATGGCCGCGCTCCTGGGATACACGGAGCCAGCGCTGAAGTTCCCTGCCCACCTGACTGTGCCTCACAATTAGCTCTTTAGCACCAGCATTAGGGGACGCCCTTGATGATTTAGTGCCGTAGATAGATCGCCTTTCTCATTTAGCTCCAAATTAACCCAGGACGCGATGCACCGGAGGCCTTCGGCGGCGCCCGCGCACAGCCGCCTGAGATCGAGAACCAAAGATCATATTCTAGACCCTTTAAATCGCCTGGCAGCTCAAGGTATAACTTCGCGACGGTTGGCCATGGCTGCGACCTGGAGCCGTCAGCGCTAACGCAAGATTTTCTTCCGCCGAGGCGCATGACCTGGTTAGTGTAGTGGCGGAGCATCGCGCGAGCCAATATCCTGCCTGTGGCCGAGCAGCGCAGCAAAGTCGCCTCACGACCCCTGCGCAGCGTCGATCCGTCGGGAACCGGCAGCCAAGACCGGCCTGCCTTAATTGCGGCCCTTGGGGGTCTAGTGTAGGCAGATTCAAGGTCCTGTAAGGCATTAGCGCCAGTAGTGCAGCGCCTGGGTCTCGAAAGCTTGGTTGTGGCCAAGGCAGTGCTGGGTTGGGGAGAAGTTGGAAGTGGCCGAGAGGCGGTAAAAGTTCCAGGACTTCGGAAACGATTGTCCCTTCTCCTGTCCCACTCATAAGGATAAGGGAAGTATCTGAGCCTGGTTTCGTTCAAGACGTGCTAATATGATGCCGATGGGGTCGAGTTTAGAAAGAATCCCAGAATGATCCGCGCGCGCCTTGCACATGTTCAATCGGCATTTTTGCGGAGGATCCGGCGTAGGATGCGCTCGTCAATGCGGACACTAACATCTTACAATTTGTGGAGAAAAGCCACAGCCGAGGTCTCACCTCTTCGCATGCGACTTGTAGAAGGATCCTTCGGGGTAATGTGTCAGATATACAATTGAGACAATATTTCTGACACGGAAATGCGTTATAAAGTGATCAGAAAAAGCAAGATGGTGAGCCCACTTCAGGTGACGTAGTACTGGGTGATCAGTCACAAATCATATGCTGTCGCCGCGCTGTATCTTGACCACATACGAGATCTTGATATTGCTACTCGGGTGCGGATTTTACAAATAGAGCAGGCGGAAATATTGGTCTTCACTCTTGCACGAGCGGGAAGGGATATGAGGCCCTTGCGCGGATGGATCATCCTGTTCATCATATCTTAACACATCGATGAAAGGAGCCGATGCCGATAAGCTCCCTTTTCAACCTACGACAGAATTCCATTTAAATTGAGTCGCTTTAATAAATTTGAGACTTGTGTTGCGTATTTTAAATGGGGAGACCAAAATCTGACATCCGCAGGTGGCCGCTGAAAGTAGGGATGTTCGATTGAGTAGCCAATTTTCCTTGGAAGACTCCAATACAGGGCGATATTTAGTAAATACTAGTAATTTATCATATTATACTCTAAGCGGCCTTTGAAGATTGTGCGTCAGACTCTGGCTTCCTGTGTTCATTCAAGCTGGCAGAGTCCACTAGGCTTGATGGTGGTTACGAGTACGTAGTTTTCAGTCACATTGTGTATGACTACGGTTTCGATCTAATTTGAAATCTGACAGCCCGATTCATCTTCTCAAATATTTTATACATACTCTGCCCTTGTGGGCTCCCCAGTAACATCCATTGACACGACTATGGAAGCGAAGATCCCCGGCGTTCAAGCAAAAGCTTGGTTCAGCAATACCTTCTCTTGTTTTCCAGTAATTAGGAATCCTCCTTCAACTACTTGGATGGCTATTATCATAGGTTTTGTTTAAACACGATGCGGTCGAACCGCGAGTCTTCGACGAGTACTCCACAAGCCTTGCTCTGGCCTGTTACATCATCTATTGTCCTGTGTTTCTTTCTAGAGCCTACGAACTGGGTGTGGGTTAATTTGTAATCTGTGTTGGGTAAAACCGCCCCGGAGAGCTTTTTCAATCCGCTGATTCGGGTGCGTTCTCTCCTTCCTAGCGACTCCGCCTCTGCTTTCTGTGTAGAGGCTAGATCAGGCCTCTCTCGGCGTGTGTTTAGCGGGGTCTGTAATGAGAGGAAAACGAGACTGGATAATATGAACCAAGGCTCTATCAGAGTTCTTAAGAATCGGAAGATTGCACAATTTTGTAGTGGAATGTTTGGGTGATTAGGAAGGTTTCTATACGGCAAGCTTCGCATCCCTCATGAACCTCCATCAGGCACATATCTAATTTATCCCCAACTTTGAGTTACAATTTATCCACATACTTGGTGGCAAATTCACCGTGAGGACTGTTCTTTGTTTTAGCATGCAAGGCTCAATTCACTCAGTTTGGGCCAGCGCAAGGCCCAGCGAGCTCCAGGCACGCAAGGCCGACACAGGGTGAGTCCGGGGATTGGTGCCGATCTCACCTCCACTCAAGCGGCAGTACAGTATGTTGTGTCAGGGTTCGGGTAAATGGAAATCCACAATGGTCGCACTGTGAGACGGAAGTGATCGGATCTCCGTATGAAGCCGCTGGCTTGCAGTGGATTGGCCACTGAGAGAGCCGATGTCACCCACCCAGTTCCTAACTAAAAATATCTCCATCATGTTGTGAAACCAGTGACTGCATCGATACAATTGGGAAAAGATAATATTTTATGACAGTGAAGGTCAAGGCGGGAGTTCAATCAACTCCATGGACTCACTGGGCGTCATCCTGAAGCGCCGTTCTATGGTAATTCAATGCAGCCCACATGTAATCACTATGCTAACTAAACCGTCCGGAACTTGAACTCAAACAAGGTGCAATCCTGGATCAGTAAGAGTCGCTCGATCCAAGTCTTCAAAACAAACACAGAGAAAATGGAGGCAAAGGAGGATACTTTGGGAAACTTGTTCAAGAAGCTATCAACATCTGCTTTCAACTACCTCCTCTATTTGGAAAAATCCCATTAATGCCTTCAAAGCTATATGAGCTTGAAAAGACCCCAAACCCACTGTCTAAAACCATGGGTATAGTGCTGGTCTAATAATTCATCATCTAATGCGCCAAACGACGTCTATCGCCTTATTCCCGCTCCTCTATTAAACGCAAGACTTGGAGTCCTTCTCTAGACCTCCTCACAACATCAATCAACCTTTAAACATTTGTCGCCTTGGGCCTCCAGATACACCAGGCAACGGCAATGCACGTCTTGAGAAACGTGGCGATCCACAGAGCACCGGCGAATCCAACCCAGGACTTGGACAAGAAACCTCCACCGATGGCTCCCGCAAGCAACAGCACGGCGCCGACGGACCGTCGGCTTCGGTCGGCGTTCTCAGCAAGCGGAGCCGTGAATAGCTTGGCGTCGCTCATGAGATCGCAGTAGAGACTGGTTAGCACAACGGTTGGCATGCTGTTGAACTTGAGGACTCTGCTGGCGACGATCTGGCCGGCGCTCTGGAATGCGAGGAGGGTGATGGGCGCGTAGTCGGACCAGGGGAACGCTTCCTCGACGGTTTCGATGATGAGGCCATCCCGGTGGATCGTGGTTCGGCCCGTCGGCGTGTTGTGCACGGCTCCGGTGGTGGCGAGGATAGCGACGATGCCCGTGATAAGCGCCTGGAGGAGGAACGACGCCGCAAGGACCCAGCGCTTCTGGGGGCCGAAGTAGCGGTGGAAGCTCGAGAAGAAGAGCGCTCCGATGGCAAAGCAGACAATGGCGAGGAGACACCGGGACCACGCCTTGCTGGGCAGGTTCTCGGGTTGGCCGCTAACGCCCAAGCCGACGAAGATGGTGTTTCCTGGGATCCTTATCAGCGTGGAAGGCCCAATATCGCACAGATAAACTCACCGGTCTGCATACTGACGAAGCAGCCGTACATGTTGAAGGCGGCGCTGTCGACCAGACCCGCGACGAGGAAGCACACCAGGAGCAGCAGATCGCCCCATCGCGTGTCGACGTCGCCGGTCCATCGTTGCGACGACCCGATGGCCCGGGCCTGTTCCTTGGCCGTAGCCTCGGGACTTTCGCTGGGGGGGACAGAGGAGTCGGCCATGGTGATTGCGGCGGTGAGAGTATCGGCAATGGGATTGCGGCTACGAGGACGGTTGAAGTTCAAAAAGTAGGGTGAGCCAGCGCCACAGCAATATAATTTTCTCCCGGGCTCCTGGCGCAGGGCACGGGCAAAATGACTCAATCTCTTTAACGATATTTTTCCCAAGGGAGCGCCGAGCAATGCGCAACGCGCCCTCGTGAGAGGAATTGCGTGCTCGGCGTGGCGGGCCAACTAGTGGGCCCATACCCGGCTCACAGTGCCGTCTTATCCAGTTGTGATCAAAAAAGTACGTGTTCAGCGGTCTTCAGTGGCTTTCAGTGGCCTTCAGTGGTCTCGCCAAGGCTTAGCACGCTTGGCTCTGGCGTCCAAGACACGCCTTTTGATTAGCAGGTCGCAGACGCAACATCACACAACAGCCTGATGATTAATCCCACATTTGCCAGTTTCACCCACGTAATATGTACGACTCTACACAGTACGTTTGTTCCGGCACGCTGCTTTCCTCTCCCCAGGATCCAGTGCACGAGCCGCCCCGAATGACTCCATCGCCAGTATTAAATCTCGAGGTATTCGTACAATTGTCTCTGCTCGGGTGACGGCAAAATGCCAAGGGTGACGCAATGCCAAGGCAGCCCGTGGCGTCGGGTATAACTCCTTTATAGCATCGCTCGCCCCGAAAACGTTAAAAACGCTCACTGCTATACGTCACAAACCACTTAGCTTCAATGACGTGGTTTGGCAACTCCGTACATCGGCGTCTATTCCTAGACTACAATCTTATCTCCAATTTACAACCTGAAGCCGATAAGAACT
The DNA here is from genome assembly GCA_002991585.1 of Ilyonectria mors-panacis. NCBI lineage: Eukaryota > Fungi > Ascomycota > Sordariomycetes > Hypocreales > Nectriaceae > Ilyonectria > Ilyonectria mors-panacis. The sequence continues at coordinate 1,089,454 of PPHJ01000084.1, read as the reverse complement.
TTTCTTAGCTGCGGCAAATCACAAGTACAGGCTGGTCATTGAATGGCAATCAAGAGGAAGTAAACGCAGAATTAGCAATGATTAAGATCCTATCTATGGCTTCAATGCATACATCATTACCGGCAGCAGTGGCTTGCCACTGGCTCGATCATATCTACACGCTCGGCGAGTCGGAGTAAGAGCCCTCGGTAGCCCGTCCAATGCCGTATCCCGCCAAGGGACCAAGGTCAGCGGCGACTTACGGTGTGGCGCTGTAATATCTCGATATTACTCTGCAGGAGGTTGGAACAGAATATCACGCACCTAGCTCCTCCCTCAAGAGTCCTGGAACCATTTTACGCCCACTCTCGACCCGAAAACTCAGCCTAACCAAGGGAGTTCGTGACCCTTAGAGGTCGATTCGAGATCACCTGGCTGCACGATGCAGCCATTCACGGCATACCCAAGGATAATAAAGAAACCTTGGCATTTCAACTTGATTTAAAGGGTATTTAACCCAAGACAAGAGAGATATCTTCCTTCTCAAGCCCTTCCCATACGCTCCTCTTGACTCTACCTACCCCTTTGCGATATGCAATGCCGTCTTCCCACACGACCCAGAGGACATTGTAAAACGACCAAGTTTCCTGCTCAACAGGCTGGGGATCCGGATAATGTAGACCGCGGGAGACTGCCACGATGTCACACAAAACCCCACTTTGCTCAGCCTCGTAGATCTGACCAAGGTCCTCTTCAGAATCAACACCCAACTCGCCAACTTCGTCCCCCTCTTCATTCCTGAACACTGCCGTGACGCCAAGGGAGATTCCAAACATCGGTACCACGAACATGGAAGGACGTTGGTAGGAGATTGCCCTCTCAAGAGTAGTGTTGTATCGAGGTTTAAAACCCCACAGCTTGGCCCGTTGTGTCTGGGCGCAGAGATATCTCCAGTACGAGGGGGGTCGTTTCGAGGTGTCTGTTGGCTTCGGGTTGGTACCAAGAGGCACTGGATGCCAGAATTTGATATTGGGGCATGATGTGTGTTCATAGTAGTAGGTCGTCTGGAGTTGCGTGTACGAAACCTCACACTCTGGATCGTCAAGCCAATTGAGATGGCGGGCTCGGGATTCCAATATCTCCGCAATTCTCTTGGTCTCCTCCTCGGCGTCTTCCGTTCTAAATACCCACCCATCCGGTAGGTCGACTTCTTTCCCCATGTACCGGCGCTTGTAGTCATACCATTTATTTTGGAACGGAAGAGGGAGCTGTGGTCCGTCCTTTGAGTTGCGTGTGTACCATGTAAGCATTGGAATCGCTTGGTACGGTTCCCAATGCGCTGTGCCCCATTTAAAAGGCCCGTTCTTCATATAACACGCCGAGGTAAAAGCGTGACTCTCGAGATGGCCTTGCCAACCCGCCCACGTCCAACTCGGGGGACACAGGACATCCGCGTTTGAGGACACTCGCCGTAGAAGACGATTTCCACGGGAGCGCCATAGCAGCGCTGCATCGAAAAACGCGGCGGGGAGTCCGTAAATAAAGCCTTGCGGAAAAGCGGCGCTCATCGACGAAAATGTGCTGGCAAAGGCTGATATCACGTCTTCGTCAAAAGTAAGGTGGCGTTGGTTGTAGAGATTTGTGAGATTGCAAAAGACTGATAAATCCGGGACATTGAGAGAGAGGTCGAGCGGGGATAGGTTGTGGATGGTTTCACCGCCGTCGATTCTTAGGAGTTTCGAATCAAGATCGTGCGGTGTGTCGATGTCTTCATAATATGTATTCGACCGGCAGATCCACCGCACCGAGTTCTCAAAGAACACGAGCTTTTTGCGTGAGAATATCTGCTCTTGCATTGTCCACCCACGGGTTGTCAGGGGCCCACTGCGGAGTCGATCTTCCATTCGGGTAGTGATGCTCAGGTTCTCCGTCAATCTCAAGATGGGAGGCAGTGTCCTCGGTTTTGACACATTCCTCAAGCCTGTTAGGCCAGACGATGCGTCTTTCCCATCTGCTGCAATAATTGAAAGTGATGCATACTCGAAAATCGACGCCATTTGGCTGATGTGTCGGCGCAAGGAGTCCTCGTCGTCTTGAACTATGCAGAGAGAATCCACCCAAAGGTAACGTTCGCCTAGCATTGGAACCAGTCTCATGGAATCACGAATAGTGGCTGCAATTTCCCCCTCCAATCGATTGAAAATGCCTTCTTCTTGCAACTTCTCCAGGTTGTCCATTTTGGCCTTGAGTGTGGGCACTTGGCCCCAGACATAACTGAGCGCAACATAACTTGCACCCTCTGGAGCTGGAACTAGGCACATGTCCACACAGTCTATGAGATATTTCAATGAGCTGTGCATCTTGAGAAGTTTCGCCGAGCACTTGGTTCCATGGTGTACAGTGCAATCGGCTATCCATTGCTGCACCAAACGTGGATCGATGTAGTCGCGATCCAAGCTCCTCCCCATGCTAATACCTTGGCGGTCTGAGTTCTCTAGTAGTAGAAATTCAGCTGGCTGGCTGATCCAGGGAGTATCGTCTTCAAAAAACTGCATTTGGAGGCTCAGCCTGCCGTCGTATATGCTCAGAGACAGGTTAGAGAAGTCTTCCCCGTCTTCGTTGCGAACGCAGGCTGTAAGAAGCGGCTGGTGCTCTTTACACTCGGACTCGTCGAAAATCTGTGCTCGGTTTCCAAGGGGAAACCTCAAAGATTCGGCGGACGGAGGCATGTCAGCTTCGATAAACTTCCCTTCAGTATTGAAGCTCTTCATGCGCGTCGCTGCCTCGAGGAATCTTTCGCATACGCCACATGATAGCGAAAGATTCTGAAGGGCCGTTGTGGGGTCTTCCATTGCTGTGGATTTGGATAATCCTCCCGTTGAAGTTGGCTGGGTACACGTTCGCCGCGCTTACCTCGAATGACGGGTGTGGAGATTGAGCGATTTAGGCACCCATCTGACATTCAGACACGACAAAGTCATGTGACTTGAACTTTTACATATTTATCCTGAGTATGGAGAGCTTCAATCATATTTGTAGAGTATTGATATGCGCACACATGTCAATTGTTAGTTGCCTAAAGGTACAAATCTTGGCGCCAAGCCCCAGCTGGATCAATGTGCCCAACCCATGACCTGTGGAAAGAAGGGTCTCAAGAGAATGGCTTACCCAAACTGCCCAGTCTAATGAATAAAACATAACATAAACCAGTTATTAGGTGGAATGCTTAATAGGAATTAGTCTATCTACGCCCAAGTAAACGGTTACGAGGTGCGGTGTGAGCAAACCCCTCCAGAATCAGGATGCGTATCTGGTGCAAATAGCAGTGTGCATGTGTACAGCGAGCAATATTCAGAATATATTCTTGAAGATATGTGCCTAATTATCCAGGCCCAGTCTCTGAAGATGGTCTCTCCGATACCATGCGAACTATTCGAGTTATCGAAAGAACAGGCAAGCCATACACATTCTTACTCCTCAAACACCAACTATTCAGACCTTCGATCGAGCACGGCTCGTTAGGATTTCGGGCTGAACGGAGTACCGCTGAGAACAGTTTCAATTGGCTTCAGTAGTGGAAACTCTCATCCAGAGCTCAGACTGCGAAAAGATGCCACAGTTGAACACCTTCCACGGGTTAGTAGGATCGCAAAGAGAGAAGTCAAATCTTCGAAGTAGCTGTAGAATAAAAGTCAGTAAAATTTCCATGTCCAAAGCCACGCAGTCCTCACAATGAGGACAGAAGCTCGACTTACCTCCACATAGACCTTGTTCAGCTCCATGAGAGCAACAGGCCGTCCCAGGCATTGCCATTTGCCATAGCTGAAGATCAAATCCAGAGCACTCTCCATCTCCTTGAGCTTATCTGGAGAAGAATCAAGCCACCGCTCCGGGCGAAACTCTCCGGCGTCCTTACCCCAAAGATCCTCGCGACGGAAGATGCCCCAAGCGCCGTAACCAATACGCGTGCCGCCGGGAATGACCATGCCCTTCCAAGTGTCGCCCTGGGGTGGTGCCTCCTTTGCCATGAGGCCAGCGACTGGGGGGAAGATGCGGAGACCCTCCTTGATGACTGCTTGGAGATACGGCAAGTCGCGGGCGATGGAGTCGGGAATGATGTCACTTGAGTACTGTGTCGTTGCGGCCTCTGCTCGGAGTTTGTTGTAGGCCCGAGGGTTTGCTACAACATGCAGCATGGTGGAACGAATAACTGTTGCCGTGGTGTCCGATCCAGCAACGCTGTGAATAGATGGTTAGAACATTGGTGTTTGGTCAATGTGCCCTTTCATCTCCGGGTTTGGAAGATCTGAAATATATAGGACTCACATTTGCAAGAGAATTTCAGACCCCGCTTCCTTTTGAGTAAGCCCGTGGGCCACGAACGACCCGAGCATGTCCTTCTGAACCTTCTTGTCTGGGCCGAATCTCTCAGCGGCAACATCTTTAGCGATTCTGTGTAGTGGATAGTTAGTGAGACATCCTTTCGTGAAGCGCCATGGTGACGATGGAGAATCTTTGAAACTCACCCCATAATTCTGCCAAAACCCAACCGATCCTTTTCTGACGGCAACATACGCTTGAACAGAGGATGGCTCAAAATCTTGACCAAGATGGGGACTACTGTCGTTACCATAACCATGGGTAGAGTTTCTTCCGTCGTTCCAATGTACTCGTAGACATCCGAATCCGTCTCCAGGAAGCCAAACGGCTTCCCGAAAGCCAGATCGGAAATGACATCGAGAGTAAAGAACTGGGCTTTGCGGCCAAAGTCGACAGCTTTCTTTTCTGTGGCGTAATCTTTTAGGAGGGTGATGAAGGCGAGAACATTCTTGTCAATCTTAGGCTCAAGATTCTCAACTTCTCGGCCTCCATACTAGAAATGTGAGAACCGACATGTCAGCATTCAGGAGCTTCAAGAAATAACCACACAGTGTCCCAGATGGAACAGTTACGGTGCAACGTGGCGAACTACGTACCCCGGCAGCCATCTTGGACCGCAGTTTGAAGTGCTCATCCTCGTCTCGCCATGACAGGATGTTGTTGTTGGCAGGATCAAAACGCATTCCATCGTACCAGTCTGAACGGCGATACTCGGTCCTCACGCCAAGGATATGCTTCATGAAATCGGGATCCGACGTGATCAGGTCGTTGGGGCCAACACGGGCAATGGAGCCTATTGGTAGACGGTGTCAATTGACTCGTGCTTTGAAGCAAAACTCGGTGCTTGCTCGGGGAAATGACTGGTCATATGTGTGATGAGAGACGGGGTGTGTCTCGAACGGGGCTCAAACGCAGACGCCGATGGAAACCGCCGAAAAAGAAAGGAAACTGAAGCTGGGGATGACACTGACCGTACTTCTTGTTGATCTCCCAGAAGTCGAGATAAGCCCTGCCATTTCCCACCGTCTTGATGAGCCACCACTTGGACAGTGAGGCGAGCAATGGCCCCTTGAAGTGACTCAGGCGACTGTACTGTCTCCAGGTTGAGAATACGGTCCAGACAATGAGGACACACCCACCACGGCCACGGCAATTGTGACCGAGGGGCGGCCGTCGGTGAGGACGTCAGAGACGCCGGCAAACGTTTCAGCTAAGCTCATTATTCCCACCGTGGAGCTTCCTGCTGTACTGGGCATTGCTCTTTGCACAGACGAGACGACTGAGGATGAGCTGCACAGTGGGCTGCTGTGTGTTGGCTGCGAGGTGACGAACTCCCAGAAAAGCTGGGGAAGCAGCACGGACAGATGGATTGTTACAGCTCACTGAGATAAGAACGCGAGGGGCATCCATCTTGACCCGAGAGCGCGGATCGGCTGGGATAATCAATGATCCTCCGTCTCGCTTGGCCGCTATCCATGGCTCTGCCTCTCGCTTCTAGCGTCCCATCCATCGGCCGCGCCTGGGGAGCCTGGACAGTATTCCATCGTCACCAGGCGGGCAGTCTTGGATCCTAACCCACGCCTCCCGATAGGTGGCTGGCGCAAGCAGCACTGCTACAGGCTGTTCCGGGTCGCAATGGGGCTCTTAGAGACTGGGGCGCCGGGAACTTGAGTCGAGGCCGTGAAGACAACAGCGCCATCCACTCGACGGTTCGCCACGGAACAGACGGGGAGCCGGCGCGTGCCGCCCAGGGATTGTTAGCGTAACCACTAGGACGGGCTCTGCGGGCTGCAGGGTGTAAGCGTGTCAACGACAGGGCCGGTTCACGAGTCGCCAATCCGACTGGTGGAGCAGACGTCCTTTTCTCTTCTCTCGTCCGCTTGCCGCGGGGTGATTCTCCAAGAGTGCATATGCACCGAGCACGACACGTATCGCACTGGTTGACGGCTGGATGCCTGCCTGCCTGCAGGAGACGCTTGCAGGAGACGGAAGGGGGCCGCGGCGTTGCAGGATTGAGGGTGAAGATAGAGGGTGCCAGATGGAGGGTGCAAGACAGGAATAGTGCTAACTCACCATGGAAGGCAAGACGCCTTCTAAACAACGCAACTGGTCCATCCTGAGCCCTGAATCAACTTTCAAGCCTCAACAAGCGCCCCGTTCCCACTGACCTATGGCCCGTCCCCCACTCCAGTCCGCTCCCTGTCGCCCGTCCCCTGCACGCTTCCTACGCTAAAGACCATTGTGGCAGCCAGTACGTGCAGTAAGTCCCCTGTCCCCTGCGTCTCGGACTCGCAGGGTCTCATTCATCATTGAACGTGGCATGGCTGGCCGTGGCAGGGCAGTATCCCGCTGCCACGGTGGACACGTCACCAAGCCACTGGTCCACGGCGTGGTAATGGGAATTTCTTGGGTGCTCCGCAGCTGTACTGTCTTGGTCGTACGTTGGCCAGGGAGTGAACAGTGAGTGGGCAGTGAGCAGTGGGTGGACTTGTCGACAGGGAGCGGATTCTTTCTGGAGCCACCTTATGACAATAGCGAGGTTTTGGCTGGCATCTCGGCCGAGCATTTTGCTTCGTATCATCTATCCGTTGCACACGGCGTCGCCGCGCGTGCCTTTCCCTGTGGAGGCCAATCCTTGATCCATGAATTCTCGATTCTTGCGCCTTGAAATTGCCCTCGTCTAGTCGCCCTCTTGTCCTGGCTCCTGGCATCTGGCAACACAACAACCAACAGCCGCCACCTTTGCCGCTGTAGCAGCAGCACATATACCACCATGGCCGATGGCAAAGTAACAACCCCGGAGGCTCCTGTGTCTCCTCCGGCTGCGGTCGAAAAGAAGGCATCCAGAAGTCCCAGCCCGCCCAAGAAGGCGTCCAGAAGCCCCAGCCCGCTCGTGGCCGCCGAGTCGCAGCTGCTCACCGCGGAGGTGAGGACCACCACGACGCACAAACCCGCGAAACTGCGCAATATTGACGCCCCATAGACCACCGACGACGACGTTGCCGATGATGACTCGGCTCTCGGAGTAAGTCGCGCTTTGTCTCTTGTTCTTTCAGCCCCTCAAACATCAAATCCGACAGCCCGGCTAACGTGGTGTGTGCCTTTTCCCGCACCCGCAGGACGATGCCGCCAGCTCCACAGCGTCAATGCGCTCAAGCATCATGCAGTACCGCCAGGAGAACGGTCGAACCTATCACTCCTACAAGGAGTCTAGTAAGTGCCTCTCAGTCGCCACAGTAAAGAAACACTCGAGTCTCAAATGTACTGACGCCGTTTAACCATAGTTGGATACGTGCTCCCGAATGATGCAGTAAGCCGCTCCCAGCTGTCACACCCACCCATGTGGCACACCCGAAAACCCCCTGCGCAAATAGCGCTTGCTAACCTCTTGGCTCCCTTTTCCTAGTCTGAACAAGAACGCCTAGGTAAGCGACTCTTTTCGAGATATACATCCGCTATGTCTAGGTAGCACAGCCTGCACCATCCAGCGCATGCACACTCTCGGAAAAAAGCCATTAGTTGCACAGAGCACACGCTAACCTGACCAGACCTACAACATCACTTGTTCGCTCTCACCTTCAATGGAAATCTATTCCACTGCCCGGTTGGGAAGGATAAGCCCATCGGTCGTGTCCTCGACGTTGGTACTGGCACTGGTGTTTGGGCAATTGATTTTGGTATGCAAGCATCCACCAGCTCCAGTCAATGCCACGATGCTAATATCTCGCAACAGCCGATGAACACCCCGAGACAGAGGTATAATTGACTACTGCGCACGACTGGTGCAAACCTATAGCTAACCACTATCATCAAAGGTCATTGGAATTGACATCAGCCCTATTCAACCGTCATTGTATGTCTCTCTACATCTTCGACACCGTCCGTCTAGTCACTAGACTTGACAAGCCACCTCATTCAGCGTGGCATACCAGTCAGTCCCAGGGTTCAAATGCTAACATGTTGTCAGCGTTCCCGCCAACTTGTCATTCCAGGTTGACGATCTCGAGGATGAGTGGACCTTCAGCTACAAGTTCGACATGGTTTTCGCCCGCATGATGACGGGCTCTTTGGGCGACTGGCCCAAGTTCTTCAAGCAGAGTTTCGCAGGCCTAAATCCTGGAGGCTGGATTGAGTGCCAGGATATCTGCTTCCCTCTAAAGTGTGATGACGGCACCGTAAAGGACGACTCATACATCAAGCAATGGTCCGACCTGATGATCAAGTCGACCACCATTTTCGGCAGGACTGGCGAGAGTGCATCAATGTACAAGCAGCAGATGATCGACGCAGGCTTTGTGAACGTCACCGAGGTGATTTACAAGTGGCCCACGAACCGATGGCCAGCGGATCCCTACTACAAGGACCTTGGTATGTGCTTTCCTCGTGGACAAGAAGTCCTAAAGAATCAAAGAAGCTGACATTAGAACAGGCTTCTGGTGCTTCCACAATATTGCCGGTGGTCTTTCAGGCCTAAGCATGGCCCTGTTCACTCGTGCCTTAGGATGGAGCTCCGAAGAAGTCGAGGTCTTCCTCGCCAATGTGCGAAACGACATGAAGAATAAGTCAATCCACGCCTGGTGGCCCATGTAAGCTCGCCTTCACATTCCAGATTGAAATACCGCATAGAGACTCGTGCTTACTGAAGCCTGTTGCAGACATGTGGTGTATGGCCAGAAGCCAGAAGCCGAATGAAGGAATATTTAGAGCCGACTGCATGATTTTCTTCATGCTGATGGTTGGTATTTTGAATCTCTGCATTCCAATTCCTTTTACGGCCCAGTCGAATGGTGTTACTATTGAATCTGCTTCGGGTCAAAACGACGCATGTATCATACACAGAAGGTTTGTTCAGAACGGGGAAGGCCATTGGGCTTATGAGGTTTGACTTCCATAGACTTGAATCAGCATTTCGAAAGTTCAAATATTCTATCCTCTTGTTTGTTATCCTCCGCCGTCCCAAGCTAAACCTGAGATGAGTAGCATTTGACGAGGATTTGTCAAGACCAATTTATGGAGGCACACATCTTACATCTCACAAGCAGGAATCAGATCACATCAGTATTGTTCAAACAGCGGCAACGGGAATGCAAAGTCGGATTATTAGGGAAGGACGCAAAGTCGGTCGAGTAGAGTCCTCTTCCAACTGGATGAGGGATGAGAAGCGCTTAAACATATTAATCAATATGCATATATTATGGACCCCGCTGCAAGAGAACCTAGTTCTATGATCACACAAGCATCCTGGTGGCTAGGTATCTTCAAATAACAAGATGAGCGCAGAATCCAGAAGACCAAGATACGTCATTGAGCGTGGGTGTGCTCGCTCCGATTTTAATGATTGACAGAGTGCAAATAGGGAAACGAGGTCGTCATTCCACTTTTAGCGAAACTAGTTGGCCACATCCCTTTCTGGGACTCGGCCGCACTCATGTACAACCCTGGTCCCTCCGAGCTTTATAGCACATGCATGCAGTCATGCACGAGGGAACGGTTGTTCTCCACGGACCCCTGGCTATCTGCATCTCCGCTGAGCCACGACCCCGCTTCAAGGTGACGTGAGGATGCTGGGTTTCTCCCGCGCGCGGCACACCGCAACGCAAATCTTTCAACCTTGTTTATTCTAGACGTTGAGTTCTTCAATTGCCAGGCTAAACATACCATGGCGAATCTTACATCTCCAGAGGGCAGTGTCCCCCAACCGACCACTAAGTCTGTGGCACCACCACTTGCAGGAACCGTGACGCCCCCTCCAACACTCCCTAACCTTGGGGTTATCGAGGCCGACGACTTTCAAGAGGACGATATCGACTCTGTTATTGGTGATGATGCTGCCAGTTCAACTGCCTCAATCGGCAGCAGTATTCTGCGCTACCGTGAAGAAAACGGGCGCACTTATCACGCATACAAAGACGGGCAGTACCTGATGCCAAATGATACTCGCGAGCAAGAACGTCTAGATCTGCAGCACCATCTTTTCTTGCTTACATTCAACAACAAAATGCACATTTCGCCCGCCGGGAGCGACGGGAAGAAACTGCACAATGTACTAGATGTGGGCACCGGCACTGGCGCGTGGGCTCTCGACTTCGCAGATGAACATCCCGAGACGCAGGTCGTTGGCGTTGATCTGAGCCCTATTCAGGGCGAGTTCGCCCCGCCCAACTTGAATTTTCCAGGTGGATGATCTGGAAGAACCGTGGACCTTCCATGTCAAATTCGATTTTATCTACAGCCGGATGATGACTGCCGGGCTTGCCGATTGGCCTCGATTCTTCGAGCAGGCGTACGAAAACTTGACGCCTGGCGGGTGGCTTGAGCTAGCCGACATCTGTCCCATCACATGCGATGATGGAACTATGAAGCCAGACGCTGCTGTGTGTAGGTGGGTCAATACGCTCTTGGATGGGACTAGAATCGTCAAGCGGCCCTTTGATGGTGCCTGGCAATACAAAGAGCAGATGGAAGCTGCAGGTTTCACAAATTTGGCCCAGGTTGTCTACAAATGGCCACAGAACAAGTGGCCCAGGGACAAAAGGCTCAAGGAACTCGGTACGCAGAGGTTTTCTCGCCTTCCTCCTCAAACTCTCCGTTTCTCATTTTCAAGATGAGGGCGGCTTTTGAACATCTTCTTGCAACCCCCCAAGTCACAATTCACCACAGGCATACATCCCGCTAATCAATATTCATAGGCGCGTGGACTCTCGAAAATATATCTTCGGGCCTTGAAGGATTGAGCGCGGCGGTATATACGCGAGTTCTGGGCTGGAGCAAGGAGGAGATGGATGTTCTCCTCGCTGAGGTCCGAAACGACTTGAAAAACCCCGCCATCCATTCGTATTGGCCAATGTAAGTGACATGTGTACCTTACTTTGCTAGGCTAACTTGGTTGTAGTGTGGTTGTATACGGACAGAAGCCAGAGTGAGCATTACTCTTGCGCTTTAATTCTATTCTTCTCCTTGATATTTTTATATTTAGACAAACAGATAGATAGGTAGTTTGCTATGCAACCGATCTAAACATTACAAACTCCGTATTTTTACCGTTCGCCTTTCTAAGCGGTTACTAATGAATTATATGTTTTACATCATATTACTTTACATCACATTGCATAGCCCAGATTCTAGAAACTCCTCTATTTTTCTAAATACCCTATCTTCCACATTACCCAAATTTTATGCTCTTCCAAGTCTACTGAAGTATGGTCAGCTTGATAAGGCTCCCGCTTTTGATTCACGTTATAGGGTAAAGGACAAGTCACGAGATACGCTTTCACGACTTTGTCTGCTTCATTGATTATTCCCCAGCGTGGATTGGGCTCGAAATTATGTATTATCTGAAAATCCTTCTTGCTTATGTGACAGGCGGTCAGGGACTTTTGGGCTAGCTGGTCGCTAGCAGGGACATGACCGGGATAAATAGGGGAGGAAGCGGCACACTGAGGGACGAGGCAGGAAGGTATCTTTCCTTAACTTTTTCCTTCAGCTAGAGAGATAAAAGTCTCAAAGGCCTTATTGTAAGAGTTAATACATAATTTTTGCTGCTATTTTAAGAGATTTTTACAAGACGTTTGCGCCATCCTTTACGATCCTTGTCCGACCTCTGTCTTCTACATCGCCAATTGACCGGCTGCTGCGGGAACTTTTGAAGCCTTGCCACTATCCTTTCCCGCAGCAGACTCGAAAAAGCATCTGATTAGATGCTTCTCCATTGGGAGGTCTAAGTTACAGATCTGTCAGACCACAAACGCGTGGTCTGGTGCGGCTTCGGGCCGACCTTACAAGACGCCTGTGCGACGCATTTCGGTGCATCCCTCGAAGAGAGGCTGTTGAGTGGGGTGTTGGCTATCGTCCCATTCCGCCGCTAAACTTACAGGGTTTACGTATTACCATTTAATATGTCTCTTTTGCCTATGTTTGGTGTGGGTACGAAATTCAACATCGGGTTAATGCTCTGCAATGAACAGCAGACCATCATCAGTCCAAGTTATAGTAGCGTTGCATTTATGTAAATTCTCGATTATCTATATGTTAAACACTCAACAGTCACTCACTTAGAGAGATTTTACTCCACAGTAGTAAAATTAGTGCAAGAAACGAGCTTGACTCTGATTATCCCGTAGACTTCAGCCTTGGTGCTACAAAAACCGGTAAGGGCTTGCCCTACGGCCACGGGAAGGAAGCTCCGGGTAAGCGCAGCATGTCATCTTTAATATATTGTAGCAGAGAGTGTGATTTATCCATCATTTTGATTTGACCAAGAATGTTAATACTCGAAATCGTTGGATCAATGAAATGAACGGGTTGACCAGTGCTCGAACTGTTCTGAGTGGACATATTTCACCATCAACTGGGCAAGATTACACTTAATTATAAACGGGGAGGTTACTTCGGCATTATCCACCAAGCATGATGCACTGTAACCTAAGGGTACCCGCGTCTTTGAGACGTCGTAGTCAGGTGGTCCTCAAGCCTTTGGATAATTCTCACTATGAGTTGCAACATGCTTTGTAAATGAACCTAGCTCAAGTGCTGCCCTTTGGTTTACCGTTTGGTCACTTTGACTCATATCTGGGTTTGCTCCGGTTTGTGTTGACTGAACCCGAACAGCCTGGCTCGCTTGAGAAAATGCATTTTTGGAGGTATGGGGGCCCCTCCCGACATTGAGGGCCCGTGCCGGCTGAATCAGTCAACATTGATGCGACTCTGACTTGCCGGAGCGATGTCACCCCTCCTCGGAGCTGGGTTTTCGGCTTCCGGTGTACTCAATACGAATATCTCGGACCTGTCACGGACACCGCTTCGTGAAATTAGCCGGATGGAGAACCCGAGCGTCGAAGGAATGCAATGCTCAAGGGGCGGGATCAAGAGATGCCTCATGGGGCCCAAACAGGTGATTTTGCACGCAATATTCGCATTCCGGCATCACCAGATGGTCGCAAGCTCCTCGCCAAAGCTCGTGGTCACGCCTCCGTCGTGGCGCCACTCTCGTTAAATCGTAACGTTAGGTTTCGATCGCCAAGCGGTAAAATGGTCACCAGGCCAGGGTTGGCCTGCAGTCGACAGCGAGATCGTCTGGTGATTGGCTCACACTTTAGCCATGATGCCAAACCCACCACATCAGTCCGCCAACCCACCACATTTGTCCGAAATGAGCATGGGCGCAAGGGCTCCAGGGGGGTTCAGATCTCTCCGAAGACCTCTTGGTCCCCAGAAAAAAGCAGTCGTCGAATTCCGGTCGCCCTTGCTTGGGTTGACCCCGAAGTCCGCTGCCAATATTCAGCCCAAATCTGGTTGTTGCGCTAGGTCCCACTCAAATACGCACACTTTCCGTCAACAGAACAAAGAGCTTGGAATCTGAGCAACTTTCTTTCCTGGTAGAAAGACCCTATAAGCTATGTATATACATCTGACCCCGATCCCCGCATTTCCCCCAACCGTTGCCCGACGTCATCGCCGTTGATGTTCGTTAATTGGAAGCTTTGAAATTGTGACCAGAATTTTGGAGGGTATCGCCAAGCCAAGGAGACAAAAAAAGTAAATAAAAAACACATTGGTAGAAGTCGGAGGTAATACATGATTGAACATCCCCTGCAGTCCTTTTTGCATTTGCGAAGGTCGCGGCTGGATATCTTGCGTATTTGGTCTGGTGGAGTGTCGAGGCAGGTCGACCTTGGACTCACAGCTGCTCGTATCTGTATCTCATGCGACTCTGCAGCTTGGAAAATGGCGAATCAAATAGAATGGGAATGCCTAGACTCTGGCTGTAAAATAGTCCACATTGCGTATCGATAGGTTCATGCGCGGTGGCAGACAAAGCAAGCATCACTTTGGCGATGCCTCATCAGAAGTCGGACTGGACGTTCGTTCCGCTTCAGGCGAGTCGTTCGAAGCCACCGACGACCGCTCGGAGTGGGTGTCTTGTGGTAACGGAGGCCGGATGCAGGTGCAATGCCTCAACAAGGCCTCGCATCGCGCCAATCTTTCAAGTAGCTCTTGATTTGGACGCCGCCGCTTGCGTGGAGGAGCGGGCGTACTGGGGATGCAAACGGCTTTCAACTGCAGCACCAACGTAAGCGTCTGTCTGCATGTATTCGATATCTTGGCTTTCCATCATGACACTTACCTTGATGCAATTTGAGCATGGGCTACTTCGATCGCACTTCTTCTTTCGTTGCTGGCACAAGACACACGCGAGTACCCTCACGGTCTTCTTCGGCTGGCGCAAGGCGAGTGACGATGGCTTCGTAGATCCCCGTAGGGATTGGTCCATCTCATGAGAACTTGTGTTGTTCATTTTGGAATAGTAAGCGGCCGGGATTGATCATGGCGCCGTGGAACGGGTGGTTTTTAAATGGCATCAGCCGTAAAAGAATACTCCCCGCACAGATGATCTTCAAGGTCGTCGTCACGGGAGAGAGCCTCTAAGATCGCGCCTCGATATCAGGTAATCATGCACCAGCCTAGCGGATGGCTTAGGCCGGGGTGCAGCGACCCTTGTCGAACGGAATGCCCGTGATGTAAGAGACATACTCCAAAGCCGGAGAGTCGGGCCTGAGCCATTCCCCGAGGGTCTCCACCCCATCGCTCCATCAGGGAATCCCTCGGGGATTGCGGGCTAAGCTTCACGAATTGACGGACCGTTGACAGACACCGTCATACCGCTTAGTTTTCCCTGAAGTCCCGCCCCCCCGTGCGACTTTAATGGCGTGGGCGGCTTGTTCGGTTTACTCATATACTCCACGATGTCCTCCAGTTTGGTCCGAGAGCCACCATAATGGTTATCTCATCAGTAGCGTATCTTTCTATAAGATCTTTTCCCTGAGCCTGCATTCAATTGTCACGCGACTTCGGGTGAGACTGTTGGTTCGGATCTTGACACCATCAGCCCACTCCGAGGGGATCCTACATGTATTAAGCCTCGGCTGCCACATCGACTTAAATTCGGACCCTTCGCAATCAAGTAGCTATATCGGGTCACGTGTACTCCCTAGGGCTGAATCATTCCTGGTTATACGGGCGCACTAAGGGATTGTACGGCCTGTACCCACGAAATGGCTCAACCGATCGACGCTACTCTCCCTAAAGCACATAAGGGGGTGGAAACCCACCAACCGGGAACCTTAAATAAAGACACCGAAGCTGCAGCCACCGACAGAGTGGATTCGACAACCCGGGGGTCCGCTGTTTCAACCTCCGACGGCTCCGTAACCGCAGATGAGGGAAAGAAGGAGAAGGGCACTACTGGCCAGGAAAGTGCCCTGGTAGATGACGATTCCGAGCATGTCCGGCGTGCTAGTATTGTACGAGACTTGGCCCGTCAATACACGAACCAAAGCCACTACTCAATGGTCGAGGGGAACCCGTTCACGGCAGACAAGAACAGCCCGCTGAACCCGAAGAATGAACATTTCAGGGCCATCGCATGGGCCAAGTCCATCGTCCGTCTCCTTTCAGACTCTGGACTGTCCTCTCGCAAGGCTGGCGTCTGCTATCAGAACCTCAACGTCTTTGGATACGGGCAGCCAACCGACTACCAGAAGGATGTCGCCAACGTTTGGCTGGAGATAGCAGGGATGCCCCGACAGCTTCTGGGATACGGACACACGAAGATCGATATTGTACGTGACTTTGACGGCCTTGTTCGAAATGGAGAGATGCTAGTGGTTCTTGGTCCCCCCGGATCTGGCTGTTCCACTTTCCTCAAGACTATCGCGGGAGAGACTAGCGGAATCTATGTCAACGACGATGCTTACTTCAACTACCAAGGTAAGACTGGAGATGCCGTAGGGTTTAACATCAAGAGTTCTTCCCTATTTTGAATAGAAGGCTGACGGTCTTCTCTAGGCATATCGGCAGAAGAAATGCATTCGCAGCACAGGGGAGAGGCCATCTACACAGCCGAAGTTGATGTCCACTTCCCTCAGCTCACTGTCGGTGACACCCTCACCTTTGCTGCCAGCGCAAGGGCTCCCCGCGATATTCCAGGAGGTATTGACAAGGCAACTTTTGTTGCACACCTTCGCGATGTGGTTATGGCCATGTTTGGAATCACTCACACTATCAACACCCGAGTGGGCAATGAATACGTGCGGGGAGTTTCCGGCGGTGAACGCAAGCGTGTCACCATCGCAGAAGCCTCGTTGAGCGGTGCCCCGTTGCAGTGTTGGGATAACAGCACGCGAGGCCTTGATTCCGCGAATGCAGTAGAGTTCTGCAAAACACTCCGCCTTCAAACGGAACTGTTCGATACTTCTGCTTTTGTCTCCATCTACCAGGCCCCTCAGGCGGCGTATGATGTATTCGACAAGGTCTTAGTACTTTACGAAGGTCGTCAAATTTTCTTTGGCCAGGCAACGGCTGCGAAGAAATATTTCACCAAGCTTGGTTTCGACTGTCCTGACCGACAGACTACGCCGGATTTCCTCACCTCAATGACAAGTCCGCAGGAGAGGGTTGTTCGTCCAGGCTTCGAAGGACGTGCGCCTCGAACCCCGGATGAGTTTGCCGCCAAATGGAAGGCTTCCACAGCCTTTGCGGAACTCCAACGCGAGATTGAAGAGTACAAGACAGAAAACCCGATCAATGGACCTAGCGCAGAGACTTTCAGGGCTATCAAGCGAGCAACACAAGCCAAGGCCCAGCGCGCGAAGAGTCCGTATACCATGAGTTACTGGCAGCAGATCAGGCTGTGCATGTGGAGAGGATTCAAACGGTTGGTGTCAGACCCTACCCTAACACTTTCCATGCTGTTCGGCAACTTCGGCATGGCTTTGATCGTGGGAAGTGTGTTTTTCAATCTTGCGCAGACGACAGGGAGTTTCTACCAGAGAGGTGCCTTGCTCTTCTTGGCCTGCTTGTCTAATGCTTTCTCAAGCGCTCTTGAGGCAAGATAAATTCCAAACAAATATCATGACAGTCGCAAGCTAACTGGAAATTAGATTCTCACGCTCTATTCCCAGCGCCCAATCGTGGAAAAACACGACCGGTATGCTCTATATCACCCGTCCGCCGAGGCCATTGCTTCCATGCTTTGCGACATGCCATACAAGATTCTCAATGCCTTTACCTATAACCTCACCCTGTACTTCATGACGAACTTGCGTCGCGAACCTGGAGCCTTCTTTTATTTCCTCTTCCTCACGTTTATTACAACTCTATGCATGTCGATGATTTTCCGAACGATTGCTTCAGCTTCCAGGACCCTGTCACAAGCTATGGTTCCTGCTTCGCTCCTCATCTTGGCCTTGGTTATATTCACTGGCTTCGTTATCCCTATTGACTACATGTTGGGATGGTGCCGCTGGATCAATTATGTCAACCCACTGGCTTATGCGTTCGAGTCCCTTATGGTCAACGAGTTTCATGACAGGGAATTCGAATGCACGCAGTTCATTCCAAGCCCGGCTATCCCAGCATATGCCAATGTGGACTCAATTAACCGTGTCTGTTCCAGTGTTGGTTCGGTTCAGGGCAACTTAATGGTCAGCGGCGACGCATACATCAACTCAGCCTTCAAATATTATCACGCACACAAGTGGCGCAACGTCGGCATTGTCATCGCCTTCATCCTTCTTTTCCTTTCGACTTACATGGGATTTGCGGAAATCGTCAGCGCCAAGAAATCTAAAGGAGAAGTGCTAGTCTTCCGCCGTGGACATAAAGCGGCTCAAGTCAAGAGCAAGTCTTCCACCGACGACATCGAGTCGAATGAAGCGGTTGCTGGGCGCTTGGCCGTAACCGAAAAGCCCGGCTCCTCTAACAGCCAAATTGCAAACATTCAAAAATCCACCAGTGTCTTTCATTGGAACAACGTCTGCTACGATGTCAAGATTAAAACTGAGACGAGACGTATTCTGGACAACGTTGCAGGTTGGGTCAAGCCCGGTACGATGACGGCATTGATGGTAAGTCTTTGTAAAAACACCTATAAAACGAAGGCTGACAAACTCGTATAGGGAGTTTCCGGAGCAGGCAAAACGACTTTACTAGACTGTCTGGCCGATCGTACGAGCATGGGAGTGATCACAGGCGAGATTCTTGTCGACGATAAACTCCGAGATGCTTCCTTCCAACGAAAGACTGGTTACGTTCAACAGCAAGATTTACACTTATCCACAACCACGGTTCGAGAGGCACTCAACTTCTCAGCAGTCATGCGCCAGCCAGGAAATATCCCCCACGAAGAAAAGATAGCGTATGTTGACGAAGTCATCAAGATGCTCGATATGCAGGACTATTCAGAAGCAGTCATTGGCATCCTCGGCGAAGGTCTCAACGTTGAACAACGCAAACGCCTAACCATCGGTGTCGAACTGGCCGCGAAGCCCCCAGTTCTACTGTTTGTTGATGAACCTACGTCGGGTTTGGATTCGCAAACCTCCTGGGCAATCCTGGATCTACTTGAAAAACTGGCCCGCAATGGCCAAGCCATCCTGTGTACAATCCATCAACCTTCGGCTATTCTGTTCCAGCGGTTTGATCGGCTGTTGTTCCTTGCAAGTGGCGGCAAGACGGTCTATTTTGGCGACATTGGCGACAATTCAAAATCCGTGACCGACTACTTCGAAAACAACGGTGCTCACCCTTGTCCATCGGGTGCTAATCCCGCAGAGTGGATGCTCGAGGTCATTGGAGCCGCACCTGGGTCTTCAACAGACC
This sequence comes from Ilyonectria mors-panacis, assembly GCA_002991585.1. Classification (NCBI taxonomy): domain Eukaryota; kingdom Fungi; phylum Ascomycota; class Sordariomycetes; order Hypocreales; family Nectriaceae; genus Ilyonectria; species Ilyonectria mors-panacis. Next base: position 1,070,437 of record PPHJ01000084.1, on the reverse strand, counting down.
AGAACTGGCCGCAAATTTGGCGCGACTCGCCCGAGTCAGCCCAAACCCAGGCTGAACTCCAACGTCTTACAGATCAGCCAGAAGACCCAAGTGCTCCTGAAGACGATCCGAACTCTTTCGATGAGTTTGCGGCGCCGTTTTATGTACAGCTTTCCAATGTTACCCGTCGTGTTTTCGAACAGTACTGGCGCACGCCATCGTACATCTATTCCAAGGCTACCTTGTGTGTCCTCATCGGCTTATTCGTTGGCTTCGTTTTCTACCAGGCCCCAAACACAATCCAAGGGCTCCAGAACCAGATGTTTGCCATCTTCCAAATCCTGACAGTCTTTGGTCAAATGGTGCAGCAAACTATGCCGCACTTTGTCATTCAACGAGATCTCTACGAGGTGCGCGAGCGTCCATCAAAGACATACAGCTGGAAGGTCTTCATCCTGAGTCAGATTATCGCGGAGTTACCTTGGAATACTCTGATGGCTGCTGCTATATACTTCTGTTGGTACTATCCAATTGGGTTGTATCGCAATGCCGAGGCAACGGACGCGGTTGCGGAACGAGGAGTCCTCATGTTCCTCCTCATCCTGACGTTCATGCTGTTTACCTGCACCTTTACCGATTTCATCATTGCGGGCTGCGAATCGGCCGACAACGGCGGCAACATTGCGAATATATTGTTCATGATGTGTCTTATCTTCTGTGGTGTGCTCGCGACACCCTCGAGCATGCCGAGATTTTGGATCTTCATGTACCGCGTGAGCCCGTTTTCATACCTGGTCTCTGCGATGCTCTCTACGGCAATAGCGAATACAAACGTCGTTTGTGCCGCAAATGAGTTCATCCACTTCCCTCCGCCATCCGGACAGACCTGCAAAGACTACATGGAGCTGTACATCGAGGCTGCTGGTGGCTACTTGACTGATCCTGACAACAACAGCACCTGCACATTCTGCTCGATTGGAGATACTAATGCTTACCTTGCTGGTCTCCAATCCAACTATGGTGATAGATGGAGGAACTTTGGAATAATGTGGGTGTACATTATCTTCAACGTTTTCGGAGCTTTGGGGCTGTACTGGTTGACCAGGGTTCCAAAGAAGGGCAAGACGAAGACGAAGAAGGAGTAGGAATCACCGGGGTAAGAGAGTTGTCATAGTTTCTTTGTCATATGTGTGACCTGATATTGTTGGACGTTCTATTTGGGCCTAGCTAATAAATTTCTTCCGTTATTAAACCAAGAGCTTAGTGGTGCCTTTGCAGTTTCTTAGCAACATTGTTGCCAAGAAACTTTTCCATGTTCGGTACCAAAAATGCCATTAAAAACAGAATGACAGAGAATGGAATCGTGGTGTAAAATACAATCTTGTAAGATCCGACGTAGGCGTCTTTCATAGCCGCGGCTACGCTGCTGAGGATGGAATCCGTGATCCCAGGGACCGATGAGAAATCTCCCGTGCTTGTCCCTGCTAACAACTGATCCATCGATGACTCTGGAAGGCCAGCGGCTTTGGCTGCAGGAATGACGTGTTCTGGGATCTTCTTGACTAACTGATTGTTCAGGACCGAGACGTAAAGTGACTGGGCGATGGCACCGCCAAATCCGCGAATGGACCCCAACACTCCTGTTGCAAGACCGATGTCTTGGGGCTCCCAGATCAGAGTAACACCGGGGAAGGAAATGTTCTCGACAAAGCCAATAGAAGCACATGTGAGAACGCCGAGAGCGATGGTTGCAGCCCAGCGATCAATTGATATCGTTGTCAAAGACGTCATAAAGGCAAAGGCGAGGCCTGAAGCAATGATGCATTGGTATTTCACCTTGGGGACGTAGGAGATTGAGATACCCGCAATGCTCTGGCCAAGGAGGATACCGCCACCCACGACCGAACTCTGCCAGCCAACTTCGGTCACATTTGTCGTGTACACGGTGCTGATGATTGTGGGCCAGAGAACGGTGAGGGAGTAATAGACCATTGCGCCGAGAGTAGCAAGGGTGGTGATTGCGACAAAACCGATGTTCTTGAACATGCGAGGCGGCATCAGCGGCTGAGTCTTGCAGAAGAAGCCCTCTGAATGATGGTCAGTAGTTGTGCTTTGTTTCAGAAAGATTCCACGTACCATATACCACGAACAAGGCAAGCAAGGCGACACCGATCAGCAGTGTGCACAGAGTCTCGGCACTGTCCCAGGGATACTGAGTTCCACCCCATGACAAGCCGATGAGGAAGAGCACGCAGCCGGAAATGTACAGAAAGATTCCAATGAAATCCAAGTCCTTGGTCATCTGCCACTTGCTCTTTCCGTTGACGTGGAGCTGGCTGTAGTCCGGAGGGTGATAGAAGAACCAGTACAAGACGAGGGACATGGCTCCAAGAATGTCGCCGATGAAATAGCTCCATCGCCACCGGGACGACGTGTTTTCGAAGAAAGCTCGCGCAATGACAGGCCCAAAGACGGCGAAGGGCAACGAAGAAAGGAATACCAGAGTGGTAATCGGACCTCTCCACTTATTAGGGACAAGTTCTCCCAGGACAATGCCAAACGAGAGCTGGCCGGCGGCTGCGATGCCGTTGCAAACATTCGCGGCGATGAGCATCTCAACGCTCTGTGCGCATGAGCCGATAATGCAGCCGATGAGGCCGAGGATGGTACATCCCAGCACCATGTATTTTCGGCCGTACATGTCGGAGAGTCGGCCGAACAGGAGGAATCCAATCGAGCTTCCCATGGTCCACATTGTCGCTACCCAGTTGATATTCGCCGAAGGACCGATATCTTGGTTAATGAGGGCTCTAGGAAATGTGTTAGGGGCATGTTAGAGTCATTGTTGGTGGGTGACAAACAGGGTATTGGCCGGTAAGACCCAGCCTAGATAGGCGCAAATACTTCCCAGACATTGGGCCTAGAGGATAAAGGGTCAGTATCTCCATGAAGTGACGTTTGATTGGGATTCTGATTCTGACAACGTACCGTGACTGTACCAATAAATTGGGCGCTCAGGAAGTAGCCCTTGGGCATCTCATCGACATCGCCACCAACAGCCTTGGCATCCAGATAATCGATAGTGCCATCCGCATGGACAACCTTTTCAGTCTGGTCGACTCCCTTATTAAGGGCAGCATCGCCAGCTTCAAGGTGCGAGGCCTGCAGGTCCTTTTCGTCAGGGCCGGAATCAGGCGACATGGTGGCTGGTTGTCCTTGGGTCGATCGCTTGGGTGATCTTGGACGTATTTGGAATGATAAAACAAAACAGAAGGGTTGAGATTGGGCGCGAGGCGCGTCTCTTATGAATCCTGCGAGTGAGACACCGGTCACCAGGTTTAGGAGTGAGATATGGAAAGTGGGGATGATGGAATATGTTACCCCGGAATACGGGCCCCAGCGGACCTCACGGACCAGATTCTGGGGACAGGCATGGAGGAGTGTGGGGAGGGCGAGTCTGACTCGGTAGAGATACTGCCGTCACAAAGGATTGACCCTCGCGACTGGACTAGGAGCTGGCCGAGACATGGCGCTACGCTACGGATGGTTCCAGACCCCAGCCCATTTTCATATGCATAGCTATCCCAGGATCGCAGCATGATTCTGAAACCAGCGTTTGAAAGGATCACCACGCATTGCTTTCTCCCATTGTGGTGGGATTTAGAACCCGTCTTGGCAGCGGCCATGAGGCGTCGACGATGAACTCATAGCTAGTCGCTGTCACCATGCAGGAAGGGCCCAGAACTCGGTCTAGCAAAGCAATATCAAAAGTAACACTAGACGTGAGAGCTGAACTGCCAGGATCACAAGCGACGTCACCGCCAGACGCTGAGGGCAAGGTACCTTGCATATGCTGGCAGAATGCATCCGGCCGTGTCCAACAATTAGAGCCCGCTAAAGGAAAACTTCTTCCGCGAGTACAATATGCTGCCCCTTTCCCCGCTTCCCAGGGCCAAGCTACCGGTATCTCATCATGTGATCACCCCAAAAACGTGCTCGGAAAGCAATAACCGATCAAATTGGTCAATCCAGGGTCGTTAGGTGGCACCTATGCACATCAATCTGGTGTTACAGGTGTTATCAGGATTCAAATGCTTGGACTGGTGAAGCATGAGGACAATGAGACATTCTACCAGAAAAGACGGAAATGTTCCCGTGCATCGAATAGACTTTATGAAGCTGAAGCATGATTTTTTAAGAGTACGTAGACAATTCCAAGATTCGGGATATCCGGGGTGCTAGTACAAGTAGCTACATCGCTGAGCCACCTGAATATGCAGCTGACAGGACAGGGGAGGAAGAACTCTCCCACTCACATCTCTGAAATCTCAAATCTCCATCATTATTGCGCAAATATCGGCCTCTCTAGCTCATATGTACCGGTTTGCTCTACCCGTTGCCCATCCCCGGCTTCCCCGCGTTCTTGCCTGTGGGGATGACCATTTCCATGGTCCAAAGCCTAGAACGGTCCATTCAGTCCGCCACTTCTGTGGCAGAACTCAAGCACTTGAGGTTACATTCTAGAAAAAATTGACAATAGTTACTGTTCGCGCTTATACCTAATGCTGTTTGCACGAATCAGATATGCGCTTCTTTCAAGCCATATCGTATGAAAGAGCTCACTATGCGCTCATTCGTACGCTTCAGCTTCCCAGCTTGATACATTTTTCTCACGTGGTAGAAAAAAAAATTGCATCTAAGAAAATAAAAATAAAAGGAAGTAACAATATCATTAGACTTATCAATGAACGGCGTAGGCTTGATTTTATGCTAGGCTCTTGTCATTGGTGGCCCTCTCCGTACGATTGCTCGGCTTGTAATTATTGGCATTTGGCCCCCGCCCATTTATCTCCTGCGCCCTTAACGCCGATGAAAAGCGGCGAGGGGATTTAGTCAAGATCGAGCAAGGGATTGAGTTTGAAGAATCTCATCATCTCACGCCAATGTAGGTGCGGTGCACAGTCATGCATGTAGATTGATGAAAATTGGAAATATAAAAAAAGAGGCCTGATTAGTATTATATTTTATAATGGATATCATGATTGAGGTGCTTTCAGATCTATTTCATGCGTACAAAGGTCCTTCTTCAGAAGCTTAACCGACAATTCGTGAACGACTCCTCCCCATCATCCGTCCCACCTCCACCATTCTCATCACGGACTCTGCACTCTCTCGAGTCAACCTCTCGGCGTCATTGACAGCATCGTCAAGCGTCATCGGCCGTTGGATGATGCACGTAAACGCATCAATCCCAATGTCGTAGTTGACTCTTGCACCAGGGCCAATCGTTCCTGCGATGGCAATCACTGGAAGGTTGTGCTTCTTAGCTAGCCTGGCCACTTCGGCAGGGATCTTGCCTCGAGGCGTTTGGTCGTCAATACCACCCTCGGCGGTCAAGACAAGATCACAATCCTCAAAAATACCAACCAAATTGACATATTGCATCACAATCTCGTACCTCGGTCGGAGTCGTGCTCCAACCAGGCGAAGGCCTGTCCCGAGCCCCCCTGATGCACCGCCTCCCAGGTCAAGCCGAACACCATCATCGCCAAGCATTCGACCAGAAACGTCTGCAAAAATGTCCATGGCGAGTGAGAGAAGCCGTGTCTGTTCTGGAGTGGCTCCCTTCTGTGGGCCGAAGATGTTGGCAACGCCGCCTGGCCCGCAGAGGACGTTATGCCAATTAACGGCGACATCAATCTCAGTCTTCTTGACTCGGTCATCGATACCAGAAAAGGTCGATAGAAGCGAGGTTCAGAAGCGAGTTACCGCCTTCAGCAACTGAAAGGGGCACTCCGTCTGCATCAAGAAGGCGTCCCCCTAATGCCTGAAGCATTCCCGCACCGCCATCACAAGTCCCAGAGTCCCCACACCCAACCAATATCCGGCTTGCACCAGCATCTAGGGCGGCGAGGATGAGCTCGCCCACTCCAAAGGTCGTCGTAGACCCAGGATCTCGCTGGTTGGAAGGCACCAAGCTCAGTCCCGCAGCGGCCGCCATCTCGATGACAGCGGTGCAGGGCTCGCCACGGTTGCGACCCAGAATGCCGAAGAAAGACACAATGGGTTCGCCCACCGGACCTGTAACAGGAACTTTGTGGACTGTTCCACCTGTCGATGCAACGAGGGCGTGGGTAAAGCCTTTCGCCTCCGTCAACGAGGGGCACTTTGCGGACGATGGCACGAGGCTCGACGGCTAGAATGCCAGCCTCGATACAGTCGGCTGCTGTCCCTGGCTGCAGGCTTCCCTTGAAGCCTGAAGGGCAGACAAGGATCCGCAAGGTTGGTGTGTCGACGGAGTTGCCCATGTCTAAGGTTCAAACTTTTGAAACGAAGGTAAAAGTTGAAGCTCAAGCGAATGTGTATAATAAGTTTTGTTTGTGTAGCGAATGCAGTGACTTCTTTGAAAGCGAGAGAAGAAGCGAATGTTAGGTTGATGGTTGTAGAATACAGCAGGACTCATACGGGGCTAGAAGGGTCAATTTATCTATGAAAATACAAGGCTTCTAGAAACATAGTAAATGTTCCTATTTCCGGCACTTCCACTTCGTCATATCTCGGTATCTCCAACCAAAGGCGCTTATCTTCTTGCAATCAGTCCACCACTGTGAAAACGGGAATGTTGACCCAACCCTCACTTCTGAAACTCAGCCTCTCATCCAGTCCAGCTGCCAAGAGGAGGCACTGTAGTAAAATAAGGCCAGATTCCACGTACGAGAATAGCAACAAGTCGCATGCTAAACTTCTGCTCGCGGACGGTTGGATCCTTCGGCATTGTTCCTGACATGCTCATGGATCACGCGACAGTTGGTTAGGGCTGGAGGGAGCCCCGGGCCGCGTCATTCTGTGTGTCTTGCTGCAGGGCTTGGCTATGACGATCAGGACATTTTCCTGCTCTCGCCAAGATTCAGAGGGCTATGGACTGGGAAAGCTTGGCTCTAATACTCGATGGAGTGCAGCTAGGGTTTGTGCCGGAGTAAATGGGATCATCGCCACTTACGAAATGCTTGGCAAGAAGTTTATCCCGACGGCAATCAATACGGACCTAGCACTGCCAATCAAGGCTGTACACGCGACATAGAGTGTTTGCTTTTCGAACATGACACGGCTGAAGGGGGCCAAGATAAACTACTCTGTAGCTTGCATCAACCTTAATTGCGTTATACCTCTTGGCGATCTTATTTACGAGCAAAACCGGGCGGGCCTATGATGAATGAGGCTTAGGCGACTGCTTCAGCCACCACCTTGACGAGTTCTCCCCGGTTTAAACCAGCGTCCCCCAATGAGACGCAACAGGTGACATGCAAAGCCGTCGAGTAAGGTACGGCCGTCGATCTTGACACCCCAGCTTGGATCTCACCGTCACTGCCCACGTGCCGCCCTCGTGTTGCACCGTCTCCTCTGAAACACGCTGTTCTGCTGTTTGAATGGCGGAAGGGTCATCGGAGACTGGGCATTGGGCAGTGCAAGGAGTACTGCCACTGTCCGCGGACAATCGATGATGTGGACTCATAAGGAGCAATCACGCCTGGTGAAGTTTGCGTGCGTCACCTTGCGCCCATAGCCTTGGAACCTCAGCCACTGGACGATGGCAAACTCCTATCATAGTCCTCAGCCGCTCAGGTCCCATGTCAATCAGACAAGAGATAAATGAAGCCACAACGTTCCATATGGGCTTCCATCTCTAGCCACGGCCATCACCAATTCCCTTGTTAACATCTTCCTATTCTTAAATCACCACCTCTCGTTTACTCAGTCGTTACCACAAGGCATAAATCTGTCGTTATCCTTCAGCCATTAACACTAGCGACATGCCCAAGACTCCAACCCTTTCTCGGGTCAACTCCAGATCCTCCATCTGGCGGACTTGGAGCCCGATGCTTGACCCCCTTGCCAACTACGACAAGTCTCGGCACCATTATCCTTGGCTCATGGGTAATGATGAGCATGGCCCTCTCAACACCACTCTACGCCGCGCAACACCCCTGCCCTCGCTTATCGAGATCCCGGACAATACTCACCGACCCGACCGCGGTCAAGACTCATGTGACTCTGATCGGGACTTGGAGAACTCGGACCCAGAGCCTCTGCTTGAGATCACGGAAAATGACCCCAACTTGGTAAGTCCTCGCCTTACACAATTGTCGTATTACAAGGCTGACCTGCTTGTTCCTCAAGGTGACCTGGGATGGCCCAAGCGACCCTATGAACCCTCACAACTGGACCCGGAACAAGAAATGGGTCTCAACAGTGCTCGTCTCTTGCTTCACCTTCATTTCTCCAGTCTCCTCCACCATGCTGGCACCGGCCCTCCCCGACCTAGCATCTGAGTTCAACATCACATCAGACTTTGAGACATATCTTATCATGTCCATATTCCTTCTCGCATACGCCATCGGGCCGTTTGTCCTTGCGCCATTATCAGAGATGTACGGGCGCGTGGTTGTGCTTCAATCAGCCAACATGATCTATCTTATCTTTAATACTGTCTGCGGATTTTCCCAAAACAAGAACCAAATTCTTGTGTTTCGATTCTTGAGCGGCCTGGGAGGAAGTGCCCCACAAGCGGTATGACATCCGTCTGACACAACCCATTCGGTTGTTACGTGTCTACCTTGCTAACATCCCTGCCATCAGCTTGGAGGAGGCGTTCTAAGTGACTGTTGGAGAGCCGAAGAACGCGGCACCGCCACAGCTATTTACAGCCTTGCCCCTTTCCTTGGTCCTGCTGTAGGGCCCATCGGTATGTCACTTTGTCAAGATTGAGACGTAAGCTAATTGAGAGGCAGCCGGGGGATATCTCACTCAATACATGAACTGGCGCTGGATCTTCTGGATTGTCTCAGCGGCTGACACCCTCGTGCAAGTCCTTGCATTTCTCTTCCTGCAGGAAACCTATCCGCCCAAAATCCTCAAGGTCAAGGCCAAGAAACTTCGGAAGGAGACGGGGAATAAGTCCTTGCGTACGGAATATGAACGACCTGACCAGACATTTGCTCAGTCCCTGAGGAAAAACCTGACGCGGCCTTTCATCATGCTCTTCACACAGCCAGCCATACAAATCACTGCCCTTTACCGGGCGTATCTGTACGGGCTGATGTATCTGGTGTATGTGGACCCTATCCCGTCAGTTGCCTGTTGCTCACCATATTTACAGCCTGGCCTCATTTCCTCTGGTTTGGGAGGAGCAGTACAACCAGGAGCCTGGCCGAGCAAGTCTCAACTACTTATCACTCGGAGTTGGATTTGTCCTCGGGCTTCAGGTATCTGGCCCCTTGATAGACAAGGTACCCCCCACCCACCCACCCAACGCCATGCAGGGAACCGTCGAATGGGCTAATCTCTTTCCAGGTCTACACCTCCCTAAAGATACGGCATTTTCATCCGGGGCGACCCGAATTCCGGGTTCCATTAATGTTCCCTACTGCTTTGATTACACCAGCAGGACTGGTGCTATACGGCGTATCGGCTCATCTCCAGCTCCACTGGATCATCCCCAACGTGGGAGCAGGCATCTTTGCGGCAGGGTTAATTCTTTCCTTCCAATGCGCACAGACGTACATTGTAGATGCGTACGAACGGTACGCGGCCAGCGCCACGGGAGCTGCGGCTTTTGTTCGAACAATGGCTGGTTTCAGCTTCCCGCTATTCGCACCCGGCATGTACAAGGCGCTTGGCATCGCCTGGGGGAATGCAGTACTTGCAGGTACTGCCATGGTACTGTGTCTCGTGGCGCCGTTGGTACTCTGGCGATGGGGCGAGTGGATTCGGAAGAAGAGCCCGTACTGCGCTGGTTGACCAGGCGATTATGAAAACCACCCCATCGATAATGATAGTCACGTTAGATAAGATAATAGAGAGCAATATAGACATGTCATCATTTGTGGACTCCGCTTACACGCAAATCAACAATCGCTTCATGCAAAACGGACTGGCTTGTTTGTCTTCGTACTATTAGCGGACACTGCTAAAGGCGTTACCATCTAAGCTATTGAGGCTATACATTAAATCTATCCACATGATGGGGTATTATACAACAAGTCATTAGGGTCGGTCCTGTGTCGTGGGAATTAAATAGAACCTAAACGCACTGCCTTCTCATGGGCATCATCTGGCTCTTAAACTCCATGGAACACTTTCACGACACCGGCCGCAGATCTTTCTGAGCCTGTTTCCTCGTCACGCGATCCGCTATGTAGGCTCATGTCCTTGCCGGCGACCAGCTCGCTGGGGATGCAACCCGGCGGCGAGCGGCGCTCCTCGGGAGTCGCCTCCTCGGTTCTAATTTCGACATCGTGGCGTTGGTAAATCTTCAACGGCATCGAATACGTCGTGTTGATTTGCTCCTCGCTGTCCAGGCGGTGTATCGTCGTATCGCCAGCCCTTACGGCGGATCGGGGGCCGTGGCTGAAGTTGGATTGGAAGCGGGTTGAAGGATTCGTCGATCGCTTGTTGGAATATCCGGCGAACGACTTGAGGTTGAAGATTCTGCGAAGCAGGGTCCAGATATAGGGCAGGTTGGCCGTGATCAAGGCGGTCGATGACTCTCGGATGTACCAGAATGTCCAGTTGGAGCCGAAGGGTTCGTTGAAACTGTAAAACTTGTTGAGGATCGCAGAGAGAATCTATTTGCGGAAGTTAGCATTGTCACAGTTTCACATATCAATGCAGACATACGGTAAAGGCACCCAACGCAAATACGCCGATGAGCACTGCCTTTCTCTTTCCGGGCAACTGAGACTTGAGGAAGATCGGCATCGGGATGGCGATGATCATAATATCCGACGAGATGTTGAGAACGGCGTTAGTGATGAGATGGTTCGTGGCAGCGGAGCATTGAACTGGGGAATCCAAAGTTAGTGACGTTGTCCACTGGTGGAAGCTTTCAAGGCTCGTTTCTCAACATACCACTATCCGGAGGGACGGCCCAATATTCGGTAAAGGGTCGGCACCAAACTCCGAGGTAAAGGATCTCCATCAGAACGAGGCCAAACGCAGCATATCCGGCGACGATCTTGACGGCCAGGTTTTGCTTCAAACTCATGCTGTCGGGATGTCAGAAGCCGCATTCCTCAGTAAGCCTGCAAGCGGGGGGGCGGGGACAACGAACGTCAATCGGTTGTACATGAGCAGCAGGCAGGACTTGGTGGTCCAGATGGTAATGATCTGCATCTGCTCGACTACCAGTACCCATTTAGAGCCGTAGATTCGTTCGCGGATGTTTTCGGCGGTGAGTTTTGTGTGGTCGTTGGGGTCGATTAGGTTGCTGCTGGTATGTGAGATGATGCTCATGCCGACCATTAACACCGTATCAGACATCTAGAGCAGGTTAGACATGGCTCCGGGGCAGTTAGTGGAATCGATGTAACGGACCATGGCGAGCAACATCAGGTAATCCTCGAGCTGTAGTTTCTTGAGGGAGCCCAGCAGCATGTATCGAGATATCCTAGAGGGGAGTAAGTACACGGCGGAAAGGGATCCGGAAGGTAACAAGGCGGCACGTACATCCTAGCGACGACAATCATCCACGTCAACGCATACCACGTCCATATCTCTGCTATGAAGGCCGTCATGGCTGCGGTGTGAAGAGCCTCGGTTTAGTGGCGGGGGATCACCAGCATCCGGGCCAAGGTGTCAGTTGCTGCCGCTGGAGAGGCGGAGGCCGAGCAAGGGAATGATGTGCGCCAGAGCCACTCGCGCGCATTGCCTCGACGGAGATTTGTTTCTGGGGAGCGTGGAACACAGCAAAAAAAGCAAATGGACAGGACAGCGGAGAAGAGAGATCGCGGGGGCGAGGATGGCAGCATTGCTTTTATTTGGAACGCGACCTGGGACCTGGGGGGGGGGGGGGGGGGGGGGGCCGCTTAGAGCGTCCGCAAAGGTGGGAGATGTGGATGCTGTGGATGCCGTGGATATCATGGGATGACGGCGCTGGGACCTCAGCGGCGCTCTCTTGGCTCCCATGGCTCTCAATGCCTTCAGGGGCATCACAAAGTTGCGGTTCCGGGTCGTTAGTCGCGCATTAACCTTCCATTCTAGTGTTGAAGGCCCGGTATTTTGTGACAAATAGCACTATGCAGTAGGCGTTTGGTGCGTCTTGCCTGCTAGAGTGGCCAAGAAGGGACAACCAAAGACAACCAAGGACATCCTGGCACACCAAAGAACATCCATGACGGCCTCCTCGTTGATAGATAGGGGGCGTGGAGACGGCGTGGGGCAAGTCTCGAGTCAGCCCATGTCTGTCCAGGGCCCCGAGTCAGTAAATGGCTCCGCAGCCCCATCGCAGCCCCATCCCGAAGCCCATCCCATCTGCGTGGCATTCTGCATCGGTCCAACGAGACACACCGGTGACGACTCGAATATTCTTCTGCAGGGAAGCCCGGGGGAACACGCCACAGCCGGACCTCTCATTGAACGCAGGCCCAGGAACGAGCTGGAGGGGCCCCTGGACGCTGGGTCTTTAGCCTGTGCCCTAGCCAAGAGTCTCCCATACCGCGGGCATTTTATCGACCTGGGACCTGGGGCAGGGAGCATATCACGTCACCTATTGGGACAGCGTGCATTGGCAACCCTGTCCAACCCTGTCCAACCCTGTCTCTTAGAATCTGTCGACGTCGGAGCCGGAGTGTGCCGACTCCTGCGTTTGTTCCAGGTGAGAACGAACCAAACTTAACAAGCGACGCAAGACAGACAAAGCGCACACAAGCGACAAGGGACGCAGAACTGACAAGGCACACAAAACACATCGACCGGGGACGGGACGTAGCCAATTGATGGACCAGCCCGGCGCACTGGGCCGTTGGAATCGCCATTGGCAGTCAAGGGGGGGCCCTGTGGCGTTGTTGCGCGCGCTGAAATGGCAGATATAGCAGATATACATCGTACATTATACCTTCTACCATCTAGTGCGTGCTCCACCGTTGCTGATGCTTGCTGGGGAGGCTGGCCGCTGGAGAATATTCATCGAAAACGTGGCTCGACAGCGTGACGGCGAGTCGGCGACGACGCGACCGCAACCGATTGGCAAAGGGGCAGGTGGCAGGGGATGACAAGTCGCACCGGCGCGTTTCCTGCAGACGCCTCCGACTGCGACTGTGTGTGGTGTCCAATGTGTGTGTCCAATGTATGTGTCCAATGTGTCTTCCCAGTCACATCATATGGAACCTCGACGGTGGTGGGGCGGTGGTTGCCATTAGCCACGCGCCGGCAACGAGCATCGGCTCTCGTCTCGGCGGCTTTCCAACGGCGCCAGACGCCATCTGGCCGTTGTTCTTATCCCCTCATCTTGGAAGGCCGACGTTGTCCCAAGAGCCAGTTCCCAAGAGTCAAGTTCCCCCTTGTTCTTGTGCAAGCAATCTCAACAACTCTCCTGCTGGGCCTGCGTGCCTGCGTGCCTGCGTGCCTCGGTCCTCCTGCCCCAAGCCACCCATGTGAGGATCACCCTGGGACCGTCGGATGTGGGATACCGTCGGAGTTCCAGCACCTTGCTGCCCCATCGACTCTCCCCCTGTTCCCACGCGACGGGAGATACGCCCACCTCGCTATCTGCTCTGCATCTTTTATTAGTGTCGGAGAAAGAGCTTGCGTTCTGCGGGCGCATGTCTGGATTCTCGGCTGCATGCCTGGATTCTCGGCTGCATGCTTCTCTGCAGCTGCGGGCTGGCTTCAGGAACCACTGCAGACAACGCGCCACCACAGTCCTCCTGACTCCTGGTTCGCATCGCCATCCCATCTTGGCCCCCGGTGCTAGGCTACGCATAGCAGGCGGTTATCCGTCTTGGAAAAATCATTTCGCGACCCAGACCGTTTTGGATGGCCTGCCGAGCCGCTATTTTGCTACCTACGTCTAACGGCTCAACTAGCTGTAACGAAGCCCAACGTCCGCGTGTCCCGGTTACCGATCAACGCCAGTGGCTTGGTCCTGGATTCACGGGAGACAGTCCGATCGAGTAACTAGTCTCAGTAGCATTCCTTGCACGTGTATGCTACCGTAGCACGTTGTCCTTGGTAGACTAAATAAACCTCTCCGCTCCCCCCTCGTTTAACTTAACCAGTGCCACATTGGCGGGTCCCCTACCACACACTATCAGCGGAGCCAAATCCGCCTTCAGTTGGAGTGGACCAAAGTCGCAAGTCCTGAACCTTTAACCGCCACTCTCTGGATTTCCTGGCCCATTATACAAGCACGAGGGGCAGTGGGTGTGGGTGTCATCCAAATGAGAGTGGCTTCGCTCACCTGCGACGCTGTCCCACCGGATTAGGCTACGTAGCCATCGTGATGGAGTCTCGCTACGGAATGTATGTACGGATAACGGAGCCGATCACGCAGTGGATCTGGGGGCTAGCTCAGGTGGCGATCCGCGGATGGACGTGATACCACAGCGACATCATTCACACGGCTTCCCGTGCGCACGAGCATCAAGCTATCTATCAACAGCTCCGGTTCGGCAAAGTTCCCTCCCTATCAATCGTTCCATCACCAACTCCGCTACGTACCTGGCAGTGCACTCGAAGCAGATTGCCAAACTAGCCGTCAGCCAGCCCGAGATGAACCCGGACCAGCCAAAGCCACGACTAGCCGAACGCGCCAGACTAGGCGCTTCTCGATGATGACGAATCACTAAATACGGGCTCCCGCTGATTCCAACGATGGTGTCTTTACTGCGGGTTCTCGAATATCCCATCCCTTATCTCAAATGCAGAAGCCGTTGCTTTTGGCACTACCCAAGCAGTCGCATTCTCAATGCTTGGTAACGGTGAGACTGGCTTAAGTAATACGGAAAAGCACAGCCACCAACTCCATGTGGCGCAGCTTACCTCATCTCTCGTCATCGCTGAATTCAGCACGTACTAAGCGGAAATTACTAACAAGAGGGAAAATAGCGCAATATCACGTGACGATTAGATTTCCAATCCGCTCCCTCGGATTCTATCAGAATCCGTACAGAGGGGAACAGAAAGGCATCGTAGATGGCTATATTCCTTATTAAAGTGCACGTCTGCAACAGCTTCTGGAAATCCACATCTTCTCCACAACTTCTCTGTGTGTCCTGACTTCAGAATTGCAAGAAATACCCAAACAACTCCGGTCTTCATCGTCAATTCCCAGCCAAGCCGAGTCCTAAATATCGCCACACTCGCCACAATGGTCCAGCACGTCTCTTCCTCTACCGAGCTGCAGGCGCTCTTCGATTCGACCACTTACGTTGCCGTCGACTTCTTCGCCGACTGGTGCCCGCCTTGCAAGCAGATTGCACCCATCTACGAGACCCTGGCCGAGAAGCACAGCGTCCCAAACACGCTGGCATTCGCAAAGGTCAACGTCGACCACGCCCAGGACATCGCTCGCACCTACCGCGTCACCGCCATGCCCACCTTCATGTTCTTCAAGGACGGCAAGCAAGTCGCCGTCAACGGCCAGGCCATGATCCAGGGCGCCGATCCCCGCACCCTTGGCGCCGCTGCCGAGAAGTTGGGTGGCCTCGCCAAGAAGCGAGCTGAGAATGCTGCAGCTCTCTGATTCGATGATTCCTGACCAAACGACCAATATTCGCTTGGAATCGCCGATTATTATGTTGGAGAATGTCATGAGATTACGATGTGCTGGGGAAAGTTGATTTTATATCGGAATTTGGAGTTGAGACGACATTATGATCATTAGAAAGGCGTTTAAAACATGCTCCGCTGATTTCAATTGCTTTGTATATACCCTCACAATCAACATGAATTTGATGAATACTTCTTCATTATCCCAAGTTCCTAAGCGCTCCAGGGTAGGAGTTCCTTGAGACTGGACAGCTAGTTTGTCGATATGCCGTGTACCTTGCTTCCTGGATTGTCGCAATACTCGACCATTCAGAAATTTGTATCCTTCTAGAATGGATGAAATGATATTAAGTCCTTAATCAGTCACTCAGTATTTAAATTCCATGCGAAACTTTACCCACCCAAGACCCGACGTTGCGTTTTTGTTCTTACTATAAGTTGACAACCCTAATGTGATGGCGATTGTCATAACACATACGAGACAGGCAGGTTGACCTTGGTGGGTATCTTGGGTGCTGGAATGGCTAGACCCAGACCCAGATCGCGGTGCGGTGGAAGGCATTGCCCAGAATAATGGGCGGAAGGCTCCAGGCTGTCGTAGACAGGCTGATGCAAAGAAGATAAAGAGGCACAATCTAAGCAGAGTCATGTATGTTAGGGTTCGCAATAGTCAAGACTTGCCACCAGCATGGGGTACCTGGAGTGTCGTGGTGGCCCTTCGAGGAAAATCAAGTTGGAGGTGAACATGCAATTAAGGTTACAGTTAATAGTCTTCAAAGGAAATGAAGCGGTATTTTGTTGTCTCGAAAAATATACACTAAGAGGATTATGTCGGAATATAGCAGTTCCATGCTGGCGATATTACCGTTGCGATTACAAAAGCAGCACAAGGAGATTTGCACAACATATTACCGCCAAATCACATTTGAAATTGAGTGGAATTTGCAATACACATAGGGTGTCACATAATGGGGTAACTGGTCAAGACAAGAAAGAGACGTATCAATAATGAACCAATATTCCAAAATTGATGGAGAGATATATTCAAACTCGAATCCAGACACGAGAAATGTACAAATATATACTGAGGCGGAAGATCCGCTATGAAGGCGGGGCGCCAACGTAAATGGTCAAGTTGTCAACGTTTCCAGACGAAACAGTGCCCGAGGCGTTCTCATTGCCGTCCGGGTTGACGTCGTCGTATGGGAATGAATATCCCTTACCTTCCACCTCGTAGTTGTGAATAATACGGCTGTAGTGGTTGGTAGGATCCACCGTGTAGTATGAATCGCTGTTGAGGCTGGGCTGCGCATTGCCTCCGTCGAGCAGAAGGGTGGATCGGACAAATGCAGCGCAGAGACGCGGCACCACTGCCTTGTGAATGGCATTGTCATCACCTAGGATAGCAAATGGTCCGGTGTTGCAGCCCCAGATGTCGTCGGCGCTGGGCTTTGCGTAGCCACGGTTGTCGCCGTTGCAGATCAATTCGTCGCCCGAAACCTGGCAGCTCACAGGCCCGGAATCCGTCTGCGTGTTGATGGTCAAAGCCTCAGCGGTGTAGTGGCTCCAGACCTCGTCAACATAACTGGTCCAGTAGTTTTGCAAAGACGTCGGCGTTGATGGCGTGGAAGTTGCCAGGCGACAAGATTCGGACGGGAATTCCTGAAGTATTGGCAAGGCACATGGAGCTCCACGGGAACCCATCTGCATCCCTCTGCGTCACCAAGTCATTGCAGATGTTGGTGACGCTGTCAGCCTGGAGTCCAGCCGCGCTCTGAGTGGTGCCGTCAGTGACAGATAGCAACATGCCTAGACCCATGCCAACAAAGTCAACATAGCTAATGTTGGCATATATGACCGCACCAGTGTAAGTGAACTCGACAAATCCCCATTTGATGTTGGCGCTCGCATCCTGAAGGTTGGTAACGGATGGCTGAACCAAGCCGTCGCCTGTGCCAATGTTGACCATGTAGAATAACAATTCACCTTCAGCAAAGTAAATGCGCCCAGAGCTCATTTCAATTGGCAAGACGAATTCAAGCGTGTCGCCATATGAGCTGATGGGAATCGCAATGTTGTCGCTGATTTGAACCGGGACCGTGGAGCCACCCGAGGAAGGGTAGATCAAGGACCCGTCGGCACCCAGAAACACGACGATGCCGTTTGAGTCCAGGCCCGAGATGTAGGCGTTTACTGAGCCGCCACTGAAATTGTTGACAAACTTGAGAGGGAGAGTAGCGCCAACCGGATCCCGCCGGGTAATGGTGCTAGTTCTGTTGTCGAAGGAGGTGCTGTTAAGAGTGTTTCCATCTGTGACCTGGACCTCATCGATACCTCCTGGGTGGATTTTGGTAAACCCCTCGGGGGTGAGATTGTCTCTGGTACATTTCAGAGTGGGACGGCAAGTAGCTACGCCGAGAAAGGCGGCAATGAAAAAGAATGGACGCATTTGAGCGAAATGAATGAGTGGACTGGATAAATAAAGAGAGACTGAAAGAACACCAATCAAAGAACGACTAAACAACCAACCAAGCACTTGAAGGGAACTATGAAGGGCCCAAGACACTTGGGACATGTCAGGGCAATATATACATACAATAGATTGCATTCCATGCACTCCAGTTGGCCCCAAAACTCGTACCAACTGAGCCCGATACAAGAAGAAGGATCCATGCTACGAAACATGACTGACATGTGATGTGACAAAGTCGGGATGAACGAGATTATGCGCGATGTTGTATGCGGTGCTGATTCGGGGGTTTCTAAGGCTGTGGCCACTCTAAGTGAAAAGAAGGATCAAACAATGGCGATGTTGAGTTGGATGTTCCGAGTCTTGGTCCAGTCTTGGGCCCGTCATTGGCTGGGACACGACATGGTCTGGCATGGGCCTTGTCTGATTGTGGGGATATTGATCGACGGGAATCCCTGTCGATTCGTCGCTGTTGCATGGGTGCTGCTCCTCTGCTTCGGATTCTGGCATTTGCCCATCATCTCCAGCTCGGCGCGGCACCACGGGAATAGCTTCTTATTAGGTTATTGGCTGACGGATTGTGGGGGGACATCCTCCGTACCCAAGTCCCAATTAAATATCCCATGCAGGGTGACAGATGAAGATGCCTCGGGTGGTGATGGAGTAGGCCCGATATTGTTTCTTCACACACTAGCTCGCAGCCTTGCCAGCGTCCCGTTTCAGAAGCCACCTTCTGTTTTAGATCGCTCCCCTGAGACATGTAAGCGGCCTTCTGTTTCGAGGGCTCCTTTGTGCCAATTACCTGCAGCAGCCGCCCTGGGATATGAACAAATCATGCATTCTTCATGCAGCGCGGTTCCTGGCTCGTGCACTGCCACAGGCCATAGCCTCAATACTAAGGAGCAACTAAAACGTGGTAAGGGGGATTTATTCACACTTGGACGCCACATGGAGCTTTGAATAGAGTAGAGCCGTATCGCGGCCTGTGAGCCCCTCTTTCACCATCCATTACGTACAGATCTCACCGTATTGCGAGGGATCGAAAAGAGAGTTCTAGGCGAGAGAAATCACAGCCATTCCATGATCCAAGCTGAGGCAAGGCTCTTTGGTTCAACTGAGAGGAGTAGTATCCCTGTATCAATGTGTCCAGTGTTCATCAAGATAAAAAACGGCCATTATGTTCACCGTTTCGCCCACCGGAGCAACAAGAACAGCCATGTTTTTGTATCGGAACTCCGATGGATGTATCGCCCTATGTCAGCCCAGCGGTGACCCGGACCTCTGGATTCTACGTGCCCGTTCAGTAGCTGCCAATAACTAAATTCTCCCATGAATCGTCACGTTCGTCCAAGGTAATCTAACGCATACTAGTGCAAGCTGGGGGGGGGGGAGGTCTAGGCAAAATCAATGATCAGCGATTAACGCAACTCTAATACATAAACACGATAAAGTAAAATCACTAACAGCCTATCCATCCAATCTTAATCGCTACTACTAGCCCAAATTCCTTTCTTACACTCTCTGTCAAAACACTCGGCATACTCTTCAACATTAGACTGGCTCAAGGGTGGATACCACTTGGTTATATAGCTAGGGATAGGCCTTTCGGGGGTCCCAGCCACCTTGGTAGGTATAACGTCTTGTTTCTCCTTGAGAATCACTTCAAAGTCGAATTGCCTAGTCTCTTTCAGATCTTGAAACTTGTCGGCAATCTTGGCCATGAAGAATGGCTGCTTGCTCCATTTGTCAAGGGGCCCAGGGAGCTCAGGCCGCGTTTTCGGGTCCCACCGGTGACGATGATCCTTCAATTCCTTCTCATGCACGACGTATACGCCCCCGCTAGGGCAGCCACTGGGGTCAAGCTGAACGACAACAACGCAGTCAGTCTCGTCCCATCGATCGCGATACCGTGTCGATACAGAAGTAGAGTGAGGGGCGGCTACTCTTCCCTCACGGATGTCTTTCCAGGTATTGCCGGTGCAGTACATGAGCCCACCGAGCTGCCAGAAGCAGAATGGGTCGCGATCTAAAAAGTCGGTGATGTCGGCGCTTCGGGTGAAACTGTCTGAGTCTTTTGCAGAGCAGTGATGCTGGTTGCTGTCCAAGTCGATTGAACAAATCTGGTTGCGTAGAAGGTCCGGATCGTCTTCGTCTTCATCGCCTAGGAACTTTCGTTGCAGGTAGGTGGGGCCTACGTCCACAATGTACCCAGTCAACGCTCCGCCAAAACTGCTCTCTCCTAGCTTGATGACACGAGTATCACAATATATCTGTACCTCCAGAGCTTTATCACATTGCTTGTGATTATTACATGGCATTGAGCAAATAAGATCAATGTAATCATCCTCGGAGATTGCGTAACTCACGTTCCAGTGGCGTGCTGGGCGGCCGTCCCACTTTTCATAGAAAATCATCCACTTCTCATACGCATTTTCAACGTTGGGCCAAGTTTTCTGGACCCAGTCTCGGTTGGTAAGATCCAGATCAAGAAGAGTCCTACTGGTCACGCGCCATCTGTGAAACTCAACTTCTTGGGGCGTAAAGGTTTCAATGACCTCCTCATCTGTAGGCGTATCACGCATGAGTTTCGCGAATTCTGATGGGCTTAACATGGCGGATTATATGCTGCAGTTGCAGAATGGACGATGATGTTGAGACTCGGTTGCGGATGCTCGAAGGGTGGGGGATGGGCGAATAGGAGGTTTTATACTCGTACACGATCCAAAGCTCAGAGGCAACCATCGAACATGGGGAGACCATCCGATCTGTTCCAGATACAAGCGTTCGTGAAACATGCACAAGGCTCTTTGTGGCTGGTTCATGCTAGAGATCTAGGTTAGTAAAACTCAAGGCCGCTAGGAGACCGATACTGAAAGGAGCACATGGGGGCGGGGAAGTCATGCATCTACCACCTGAGTGGTAGGTATAGTGGCTTTACAACAATGAACTAGCTAGGTATGCCAAGAGTGGTAGATGTACCACGCGGTAGAAGAGGGTGTGAAGGTTGATAGAAGAGGGTGTTGGCGCGGCGGTGGCTTGACAAACGGTTGGATGAAGTTGAACACCCCCGCTCGCGGCCGGGTCAATAGTCAGCACGGCCGCACAGAGGGCCAGAACAATGCCATATTCATCCTCAGGAGAATGAATGGGTGCGTAGGTTGGCCATAGTGGATCTGGCGTTGTGGCTATTATTGTTGTACGTAAGACGTGTGGACGTGCGAGATGCGGGGTTGAGCCCGGCTGAGTAGAACCGCTCGCAGGGAGAAGAGCCAACGCATTGGAACTTGAGGTGCACACCCATTTCGCCTTGGCCATGTCTATGGGTATCCCCTCACTTTCATGACCCTGGCAAGAGTCTCGCAGTCATGCAGGAAATGGCTTTGTTTCCATGCCAACCTAATGCCCGAGCTCGAAGAGCACAGAGCACCACGACTCGCACTCGATGATGCTATTCCATCACCCCCCAAACTAACCAGCCACATAGGGATACGCACTGTTTCTAGAGAAGCTCTTATCTTGTCTTGTAGTAGGATGTTCCAATTACGTCTGCCATCCCGTTGCGTGCCGTCCTATCCATCCAAAAGTATAATAGAGGAAATGCTTAGCTTGCTTACTTCCTTTGCAATTTGAGCGAGAGGTGCCCGCCCTCTTTATTCCATGCCCAGGCCTCATCGGTTGAGAAAGCTATTCGCAGCCAGCTAAAACAGGAGAGGCATGCGGAATTTATGCGAATACAATGATACCCATGTGCTCTGACGAAAACACTTGCACGTCCTCTGACGAATCAGGACCAAGAGCTAAGGGAGCTTAGGAATAGGCTTTCGTTCCTCATATCGCATTCCTCAATGTGTACAAATAACGGATACCGTGTTTCTTTTCCAATACATAGGGGGTTTATGAGTAAGAATGCAGTCCTTAATAACCTCAGCTAGAAGCACAGCACCTTCAGCCTAGTCTACAACACCCCGCTGCTGAGGACCACTACTAGTGGTCAAATGCGGCCCACTGCCAATATAGGTACTCTAGTAGTCCTAGTTCTAGTGCATTGCCCCTCCCTACGATACAGTAGTTCTTAGCAGACGGCCCCTATAGACTAGTTGCGCCTGCGGTATTACTCGTCTGGAGTACGGTGATATATGATCTAGTACTTGCTTATTGAATCAACTACTTTTTAATTAATGTCTGAAGGATTGAGTGATAGACATATATCTATTTATTCAATTGAAACGAGCGATTACGGCCAGCGAGAAGTAGGAACAATGATGCAAAATTAACCATATCTATTCATTCACTCTATCAGGTAAAACGATTACCTCACAAGCTATTCAGCTTACAATAAGCACTTGCTGGAACCTCACAACACGAGTGAGGACTTACATTCTCCTCCTTCTGCCCGGCCCGGAACTTCTTTACCCTTTCGGGATTACTCCTCTGGATTTCATCATAGCCGAAAAGTTCTTTGCATTGGTAGCAGCAATCAATCGGGCTATAGTTGTTCCAGTCTTTCGCGTCCTGCTTGAAGGCCTGACCGAGATGGCTCTTGCAGGATCGAATCGGGTTCTTCCGCCATGACTCTGCAATTGCTCTCTGTTCCCGCGTTAGGCTGCTAATATCCCCGGTCATTACTTTGAACCGCAAATCTTCCTTTTCAGTACTGCTCATGCCACACTCCAGTCGTTTACGACTTTCGTTTCGATCGTGACATGTTTTGATCAGAGGCTCACTAATTTTGGCATCCCGAGCGTTCTTACGCTGTATGCGAAACTCGGGCCAATAATTGAGGCGCTCCTGCGTAGCACCAACATGAACACATGGATGCAGCATCTTCCCAGTCTTGTCTACGCCAAGGCATGTAAAGAACAAGTATGGGATTGGGAGCCATATGTTAGGCTTACCCTGAAAGGGGTTGTTCGAGAGAGGAAGTTGTATCACCCCGCGTAGCAAACTAATCAGAGTTTCAGGATTGCCGTGAGAACTCTTGATTTTGTTGTGCATATCCGTCGTATTTAATTGACACCAAATCCGCGCTTCTCGAGGTGAGATATTAGCAACTTGGTCCGGATCCGGCTCCTCAGTAGGACCGGACTTGTGATAAGAGGTGTCAAACTCTACCTTGAGCATTCTAAACTCCTCCTGAGCCTTGTTAAGAGAAGTCTCGGCTGTCTTGCATAAATCAAGAAGAGTCATGGTTTTATCAAGGCCTCTCATGCAAAGCTTAGCACAATCACGCAATTGGACTTTTTTCGCGGCTTGTTCCATCTGTTTATGAGCTTTATTGCAGATGGCCCAAAGATAGGACTCAGCCAGGATGATAAACTGCACAGGGCCGTACGGCAGGGTTTCTGACACCATATTCATCCAACACTTGGACTTGTTGAATGATACGATGTCGTCGTGGAGGGTTTCCAACAGGAGCGTCATTGTGATCAGTCTCTTTGCAAGACTGTCACGGATCTCACGATAGTTGTTCCCAAGACTGGCTACCTCCGGGAGTTGAGGGGTGCTGAGAGGGAATGTCGAAGAGACCGAATGCCTCCGGGATGTGGGAAGAGATTCCGACATCACGAGTGTCAGAGATGTAGTCCTTCCCGGTTGTTGATTTATTGGTGATGTAGTGTTAGAGGTGTGTGGTGTGCGATTTTGGGAGGCGATTGTTGCTCTAGAGACAATAAGAATAAAACGAAGCAAAGTAACAAGCAAATGGTTATATATCCCATATCAATATGCCAAGAGTGCGGAGAGAGTGACAATACTTTGTGTTCAAGAGCAGGTTCTACCATCTCGCATGATGTTCTGACCTATTAACAATACCTCATACGGTGTTCTCAGCCACCAAGAATACATGGTGTCTTATTCTTATCAAATAAGAACAACTCGAACAGTGTTGTTACCTATCATGAACAAATAGCATGGAAATATTATTTACTGAAAGCTTCATCTACTAAGATTACATATTATCTGACAAGAAGTCGCTTACATTGCAAATCGCGCTCTCGTTTGCTGTACTAGACCAGAATCCCAGCTCCAACATGTGAACATGTCAAGGTGTTTTTTGATTCTAGCCTTCTTATTGATTTGAACATATTTTAGCAAGAAAAATATTCACGCATTGTTCTCGCATAGAAATATACCGTATCGGGTAACTACGTATGCTTATTGTCCTGCGCGGCCCGGAGTTGAGGAATAAGAGCGGAAGTGAATATTATTTGATCTTGACGATACAACCCAGGAATATTGAAATTTCCCACGTCCCAAGGTGCCGTCAAATTTAGTAGCGGTTGTTCATGAGTATCGGGGCTTTCGGTGTGGTCTTTCACATGTTCTAGACAACTCGCATCATGTTCTTGTGTACTACGAACACTCGCGTCAAGTGCAATGGCGTGCAATACTAAAAGCTGGCTTCAAGTTTATTTTTACTTCTTACAGAGCCATTAAGTGCAATTTGTTCAATTTAGGCAACCAAGGCTCTTGAATTTGAAGTCTCTACGAAATGCTGACGACTTGCCCTCCGAAGGAACGGATCCCGGTCGGTGAGGCCCGGTGAGCTTCGGTAAGCCCCACCGCACTGGCCAGGCACTCTCCTCACCGACGCTATCGCCCACCCCGCAACCACAAAGTAAACAAAAACGTAGCACCATCATCACCAAACTAAAGAACTGCACCTGCGCCGCCCTGAACCACCACATCGCCAAACCACCCGCTACCGTCGCAATGTCGTCAAAGGAATCGTCCAAGTCCAAGGACAAATCCAAGGTCCACAAGCTCTCCCTCAAGGGCAGCGCCCGCCTGGTGGCCGAATTCGTAAGTTCTTCCACTCCATCCTCCCAGCCTGTCCTCGGCGCCGTCGCAGAAGCTAACTACGGACTTCCAATGCTCTCTAGTTCCAATACTCCATCCACAGTATCCTGTACGAATCCTCTCCGTTCTGACTCCGTCGATGCCCTGCTGACTGACACATTCCCCAGGTTCCAGCGAGGTGTCTACCCAGCGGAAGACTTTACAGCGTACGTCATCTCCCGACCGAACATTACACCTAACACGTCACTGACAAGCTGCATAGCGTCAAGAAATATGGCCTGAACATGCTGGTCTCG
The DNA here is from genome assembly GCA_002991585.1 of Ilyonectria mors-panacis. Taxonomy (NCBI): domain Eukaryota; kingdom Fungi; phylum Ascomycota; class Sordariomycetes; order Hypocreales; family Nectriaceae; genus Ilyonectria; species Ilyonectria mors-panacis. Next base: position 1,045,348 of record PPHJ01000084.1, on the reverse strand, counting down.
GCCGACGATCAGGTCAAGGCCTACATCAAGAAGATTTCATGTCCCAGCTTGACAAGTGGATGGTTGGTGGCAAGATCTCCAAGCTTGTCATTGTCATTACGGACAAAGACACAGGCGAGCATGTTGAGCGATGGCAATTCGATGTACGTCTTCTATCTCTTTGTCCCAGCCAATACTCCCTGGTCCACCAATCCCTCTTCATCCAAGAACACCCAACCTCTTCAACATAAGATCCTACCTAACCACACCCTCCTCCCCAGGGTCCAAATCTTCCAAACGACAAAGTCCAAGTCCAAGTCCTCCTCCAAATCCAGCAACCAAGAAAACGTCGCCGGCGCCGCCCCCGCCGCCCCCGCCGAGAAGACGGAGCCCGAGATCCAGGCCGAGATCGCCGCCATCTTCCGCCAGATCACCGCCTCCGTCACCTTCCTGCCCCAGCTCAGCGGCGACTGCACCTTCAACGTCCTCGTCTACGCCGACGCCGACAGCGACGTCCCCGTCGAGTGGGGCGACTCCACCGCAAAGGAGATCGAGAACGGCGAGAGGGTCCAGCTGCGTGGCTTCAGCACCGCCAGCCACCGTGTCGACACCCTGGTGAGCTACCGGCTGGCGGAGTAATGGCGACGATAGAACAAGGATACAAAATATCCAGGAGGCGGAGGAACGAGAGTCGCAGGTGTTTGGAACTAGATTCACCCTTGCGATAAGGCATACATAATGAACAAAGAACGGCCAAGACGGCCGGGATGGCGTTGGGCGGCGTGAGGGCTTTTTGTCTTGATTCACACATTACTTCAACAACGGTGTTGACAAAACTGTACGATATTTGGTATCTATTCGGCACCCGGTGCCTTTCTTTGCAACTTCTATGAGACGGTTCAAAGGAACCATGTCCTCAGCTTTTGCCCGGTCTCTCACGCCATGTCCCCAATCTACATTCATCAAGCCACCCCCAGAGTAAACCATCTACGCCTCATCACCGTTTCTCATAATCTTGGCTCAAACTCTCTTGAAAAAGTACACATACGCAAACTTGCGCATCTCATCCACGTCGTGCGCCTCCACAACCTTCTCGTCGTTGAAGAGCACCCAGGTGGGCGAGCTTTCCAGCTGCTTGCGGATAAAGGCAACGTAGTGGCTAGATACTTGTTAGCTGATAATCTTGACCGTTCTAGTCAAATAAACTTACCCTGCGTGAATGCTCGTTCCCTTGTGGCAGACAATTGATCGGAGTTCAAAGTTAGCTGGGAGAATCGCACTTCCGGCTGGCTCACTCGGCGCCGCCGTAGCACCATCTGTCGGGGCATCATCATCAAAGGTCCCTTGATCATCAGGATGGCTGAAGAGCCACTCCACAGCTCGCTCGACGTCGCCGCCCGTCTCCTTGAGAGCCTTCTTTGCCTGAGGAGCACCGAAGCCCATAGCACCGAGCATCTCAATCTTCTCAGGGTCGGCAGTGCTAGCGGCAGCCGATGGGCGTCCTCCCAGGTCAAGAGGGGCATCAATGTCAGCGTCTTCCATGTGGGCAAACAACCATTCCATGGCCGGGTTGGCATCAGAGTTGCCAGTAGCATGCAGGGCTCGCTCGCAGCGGTTACGAGGGAATCCCATCCCCTCCAACTGGGCCACTGCCTCAGCATCGGGGATAAACGCAGGGGCGGTTGCCTCTGGTTCATCAGGTAGCTTCTCCTCTGATGGTTGCAGTCCTTGGGACAGGTAGCTGTCCAAGGGGAATGGACCATCAGGCACAAGTACGGGAACATCAACCTTGATAGGAACCCAGTTGACCACCGTCATCTTCCTGGCATTGACAACCAGGACATCAGGGAAGGTCTTGAAAAGCGACCGCTTGGTGAATCCGTCCTTGCTTCCACATGCCGAGCAGGTCAGCTCGACCCTTTCGGTAGCGGTAAAGTTGTCGATGCATTCCTTGAGAGTAACTGGCTTGTATGTATCTGCACTTGCTTCCGCTCCCTCTTCGGCTGGGATCTTCTCCAGAGGAACGTCAATGAAGATGTTGTCCTGCTCATTAGTGCTGTACCTGACCTTCTTGCAACCCAGGCACTGCAGGCGCTGTTCCAGAGCGAACCGGAACTGTGCAGTGGGATCCTTCAGGTCACCAGGATGCTGAGACCGAGTGATGAGCTTGAACAGGTGCTGGAGCAGCTCAAGAGCATCCTGCTGCCGCATCGTGGAGAATTCCTCGTGTCCTCGGCCAATGAGATGCTTGAGCATGGCGGGCGGGAGGCCCTTCTGGTGAGCAATAGCAGACTCCGCAGCAATATCGGTGTCAGGCTTAGAATATCTTCCAGACCAAAGACCGTCAGCGACCTTTCGCAGCTGGGTCTCCAGGTCAGAAGCCGGCTCTTGAACAATCGGCAAGTCATCGTTGGGTCGGAAGTATCGATCTCGGAAAGAGGGCATATCGAAGAGGCACTGAAGAACACTAGCGAGGTAGCAGCTGTTGCCCAGGTTCTTCAAGCCAGTTAGGCCGGGTCCGAACAGGGGCTTCAGCTCCTTGCCATCTTCAGTAGTCATGCTAAAGTCCCACTTGAGGTTTTGTTCGATTTGCATCTCTGTCAGACTCTTCTCAGTCTTCTGCCTCTCGGCAAGGATAATTCCCCAGTGCGCCAAGTGCTCTCCCAGGCCATCGTCGATGCGCTCTTCGTCGCACTTGTAACAGTAGACATCGGCCGTTCCTTCGGGGGTGATGGATCCAAGCTTGACAGCCACACCATGGCCAGATGCGTCAGAATGAGCCAGGGCATGCGAGTTGCCATCGACGCCACCCATCTGCTTGCGACCGCACCCCAAGTTACCACACTCTAAGCAGAGCCAGAGATTCTCGGCAAGGTCGCAAGCTGAGCAGTGCCCAAGAGCACCCTGCTCAATCTTCCTGGGAGGGTGCTGCTGCATGAGAAGGATGTGCTCGCAGCTCGTCAGCTCCTGCTCCCAAGCCTTGACTTCTTCCTTTCGGGAGAAGGTGTTGGCCTTCATGATGCTGTCGACGAGGGGAGCAAGCTTGGGACCCGTCTTGTCCAGTTCTATATTGCACTCAAGGCACTTCACAGCCAGGGCGGTATCGTATCGGTCCTCTTCGGTCTCAGCGGCGATGGACAACTTGGACATTTTGGCGGGGGGCTCATCTCGAACGACGATCTTTCGGGTTCGACGGATGTTGAGGGCGAGAGGGTGGCTCGTGAGAACATGGTGGAGCTTGTTGTGAAGTCGATCGTTGGCACAACCGCCGTTGAAGCACTGAAGGCACACATCGAGGCCAGCAGGATCGTCCTAGGTTAAGGGAAAGGGTCAGCAAGGCTGTGGGAGCTTGCGGTTTCGAGAGGGCGGTGGAAGCTCACAATGGAGTCGAAGCATTGCGTGCAGTCTTCGCGGTAGACGGATTGGAAGGGAGTTGGAGGCGTGAGCCCTGGAAAGTGAGAAAATGGTTAGCTTCACGTCTTGTTCCATAGTAATCCAACCAGGGCCGAAGCGATCATGCTCGAAGCTTGAGCTTCAAGCTCCAAGGAGGGACGGTTAAGTTGGCGGGGTCGACTTTACCGATCGACTCCAAATGCGGGCAAGCCATGGTTAGATCCGGTACAACTGGTTTCTTGGGTCTTTTCTCTCTGTAGTTCAAAATGGCGTCAAGTACGAAGGATCAAGATGGCTGCAAGATAATACGGGCGTTGCTTAGCACCGAAGCATCGTCAGCTTCAGAGAAAGATGTACGACACACGTCACTGGAGCCTGCTTGGTTGACCGGGAAGACGGACACACAGAAGGCGGGGCACTCTCTGCCACAAATCCGCCACAGCGAGGCAAACACTGCCACACTAAATTTTTGGTACGTACTCTGGTGGGAAAGCGGCGATGCGGGATCGGACGTGGCGCATGAATCACTCATGTGGCGTTTATGTGGCTCAATCAGATCCAGATACGTACCAGATCGATCTCACACTCACACACCCTGTTCTCCTCATTTGGGCCATCCATGCTGGCCGTCCAGCAGTGGCGGGGTTTAGGAGGATCAGCATCATCATATGGTTGAGAGAGGAAATGATGTTCCCCGTGCGAGAATTCCAAATGTTCGCCTCCGCTCTCTAACCCTGCAGGGACTGAGGCCCGCTGTCAGTCGTTTGCATGGTATGCATTTGTCATTCGCTCGCCTCCAGCGGACCATGGCCGCAAATAAAACCCAGGCACCAAGGCATCGAAGACCCAAGCGACCCGAAATTGCTAGACCGCTGCCCCGACGCTACGGTTGGAATGTTTGCGCCCGCCCCCGTGAGGGTCCAAGCTGAGTCCAAAGGTCGGGGAAATCAGCCGGGCTCGGCGGTAGTAATAGCCGGCGGTACCGACGGTGTTTGGCACCGCTGTCCGAATCGGAGCCGCTATCTGGTGACAGCCAACAGGACACAGCCAACCAGTCAGTGAAGAGGCAGAAGCATGGGAAAGTACCATGAGAGAATCAAGGGCTGAAGCATGCGTGAGGGTGAACAGTGGACAGGGCCAGGGACCGAAGGTATGGGACGCGATGGCGGACATAGGGCGTTGGGATGGTGGCTTCGGTTTTCATACATCACCGAGACGGAAACGACTTATCCCCGAACCGTGAATTTTTCCTGGTCAGCGCTGGTATTTTCTGCTTGACATCCGGTGAGATTGTACGTCGGCGAATTGGAAGATATTCCCGTGGTGATTTTCCAGGTGAAGGATGACGAATGCATACGCCAACCTGCCACACCTAACTGATGGTGGTTGCTCGGCTCTCCGTCCGAGGCAAGATCGGAGGCGGCCATTCAGTCGATTCACCGTGCATTGCCCGCCGGTGATTTCTGATCGAGCTGGGGCCCCTTCTGCACCTCAACCTCATCCTGGTCAGCGTGCTCATCGAGTCCCACTCCGCGGCCGCGGAAGTCAGAGCCGCGGGAAAGCCACAAGATATTGCACAGAGTGTTGGGAGACACGATAAGATACTGCGGCAGATGGATCATGGATGTCCGCGGCGACGTAACGCATGCCGCCCCTTGATTGAGGGGTAGCTTAGTTGACGGGCGTCATGGAGTCACATGACGACTAAGGGGAGAAGCAACATAGCGGGGAGATAGGGACGTTTGCAGTGATTGACAGATATGCTTGGAGTCGTGGATCTGAAGCTTTTTTTGGTTTTGTCGCGTTAATTAGGCTCGGCTAGAAACGTTGGCAGGGAAGACAGGACCCTCAACGTCCCCTACCTGAACTTGATATTATTAATTGTGCATTCACGAGCATCTTATCAGATGCGTCTGCCCCAGGAAGCCAAAATCCAGCAGTCCACGTCGGTCCCCCATCTTTCCATCGGACCCATCCAATGGCGAGCCGGCTCGCCTGGCAAAACGGCAAGGAAAGAGGGGCCAGAGGAGGTCACTCGCTGAGGCAGTTCGGACGCAGCGCTATCCCCCTTCGGGCGACCATCTTCTTCTCCGAGGACCGAGCTAGCAAAGACGTAATGGCCGAGCAATCGGAGCTCGCTGATTGGCCGATGCGGGACCCGGTGATGCACTGGCCGAAATCGCCATCTTTCCCGCGGCAAGTCCCGCATCTTTTTTGTGCAAGCCCGGATCGCCGCCCATCCCAGCCTTTTGGAGAACGCAGACCTATCTAGCCTCCACACGCCGCCTGTGAATTTCCATCTTCCCTTCTGCATCTCCGTCACCATTTCTGGTCCCTCGACAACCCTCTATCGACCTACATTCACCCGATCCTCCGCCATCGTCGACCTACACTCTCGATCCTGCCCAGCCAACCCCTAACAGAACCGAACTATCTCCTTCGCCTCTGTCCACCTCGGCCTCCGCTACCGCCGCCGGCTCCAACTCACACTTCACTCACCCACATCCACATTCACAATGTTCTCCCGAGGACTCCGCGTCATCTCGCGGCGAGCCGCCCTCGCCGCCCCCCTCGCCCGGCCCTCGCTCGTCTCCGCGCGACAGCTCGCTCCCGCCGTCGCCATCAACGCCTCGCGCGCCTACCACGAGAAAGTGCTGGACCACTACTCGCGGCCTCGCAATGTCGGGTCCATGAACAAGAAGGACCTCGATGTCGGCACCGGCCTCGTCGGCGCCCCGGCCTGCGGCGATGTCATGAAGCTGCAGATCCGTGTCGACCCGAGACCAACAAGATCTCCGACGTCAAGTTCAAGACCTTCGGCTGTGGCTCGGCCATCGCTTCCAGCAGCTACCTCACCGAGCTCGTCCGTGGCATGAGCCTCGATGATGCCGGCAAGGTCAAGAACACCGAGATTGCCAAGGAGCTCTGCCTGCCTCCCGTCAAGCGTATGTCCCTCATCTCTCGTCTGCTTGCGCAATTGCCGCGGCCCCGATATTTCATATGAAAATGTGACTAATCATGACTTTCTCACCCATATAGTTCACTGCTCAATGCTGGCTGAGGATGCCATCAAGTCCGCCATCTCAGACTACTACACCAAGAACCCCAAGGCCAAGGCCACCAGCCTGGACGGTACCGGCATGAAGATGCCCGCTGTCGAGGCCACTCCCGCCGCTGCTACTGCGTAAAGAGCACTAAACCCGCTCACCCACATTTTACACAGCACACCAACAAACCACATCCATCATCACATCACAACACACAACTGGGATACATGACGGAAACGATACCCTTATTGGGGCTGGCGATGAAAAAAGAACGTCGACGGGGAGAGACGGATAGGAAATCACCTATGGAATCATCAGATTGGGTGAAGCGTGCCGGCCAATTGCCATTACACGCACTCGACGCCATGGATGGTCATTTTTCTCATGTCTTGCAGACGGGAAACTTTGGGAGTAAGGGGTTTTTATTGTCTTTGCTTGAAATCACAACGGGTGGTTTTTCAGAGAGGAAACTGGGGTAGGGGGGTGGTCATGGAAAGAAGAAGGGGACGGGATGTTTGAATGAACTGTAACCATTAGGCACGCACTGAATGAGAAGTGTTTTGTTCCAAGCAGTCGATGATGTGGCGTCCATTGATGGTGTCATTTGTGTGTAAAATCATGGCCCGGTTGAGGCTATATTTTGAGAGCACAGTTGGCTCAGGAGGAAGCAAAACATCGCATCAACAGAGCTCCTACATGCCTCGACCATGATGCCGTGTAAATCTCAACAAGCATGAGATGCCGATTCCCGGATAATAACGCGACACACCGTCTCTTCCTCGCCACCCCCTCCCCCGGCCAATGTGAGCCGTTCATGCACGGCCGTGTCGTTACAGCCGAAGGCGCAACTGATTGATATGGCGCGTTATCAATCAGCCCAACCCTCAACTCAGCTAGGACCACCAGCGGGATTGCTCCCCCGCCTCGGCGACAGGCCCGCCACAGGCCATTTACCCTGGGCGAAGCATGTTGTTGTCTGGAGATACATCATGACACTTAATAGATGACGACATGATGCTCGTCCTCTTTTCTGCTTGGGTTTCGCGCGCTCCCCTCAGCCGGACGAACCGAGCCCAACCAAGTGGCAGTCATCCAGTCGCCACTTCGATCCTCAGGCGTCGTCGTTCCCAAAAGGGGCGCCGCCGCCAATCAGATCCCCTCTGCGTAACATCAACACCATCCCATCCCCCATGCCGCTCTGGCGATTCCACGCCGTCGGCGCCTTATCAATCACCCCACAGCAGCAAGGCTCCCCGGCCTGCCATACATACCTACAGCTCTACCTTTTCCGGGTCGTCTCCTTTTCGGGTACTAATACGTAGTTTAAACTTCACTCCGGGGTCTTTGTCATCCCTGGAGAAAGGGGGGAGAATGGCATCACGCATCAGGCCATTTTTTTTCACGGTTGCATTTCGCGGGGTACCTTGCGGCGCCGTGCCGTGCCCGTGCCGCTGCTGCACCCCCCCAGGATTTCCGGCATCTTGGGAATTAGCAAGATCGGATCGAGTTTTGCGGGGGTGGGCTTTTTTTTTTTTTCTCCATAGATTGCGTGCCCGTCGTATCATATCCGTTTGTGTCTTGCTTGTATGAGGATCTGTTCTGGTAAGTGCTGACGATGTGCTGGTGGGTTGCAAAACTTCAGAAATGGTACGATATATTCCCCACCTCAGCCTAGCTCAACCCAAGCTGACAGCCATAATCATGTTGGTCTCAAATTTGTGTACTAAAAAAACCAGATTGGGTAAATTGTTACTTGGGTGCTCGCTTGCTTTATGCCTTGAAGTCGTTATCGTCATACATCACAAGCGGTCGTGAAATCGTCAAGGTTACCCCCCGTCACCCGTCCTCCCTGCCCACCCATGCCCAAGACATCTGTCACTCACTCGTTTCTCTTCACCGTCCATCCGTCCATATACAAACGTGGTATCATACCATAGCCTCGCTCTCCTTCACGCAGGCAGTGGAATATGTGCCCCATGAAACCCCATGGGAATCGCAAACTCAGCCTCCGCCCTCCCCACCTCCTCCATCGTCCGCGCATCCAGACACATCAGATACGCCCTCGACGACACACTATCCACAACCACACTTAACACCACGCCGTCATCCTCATCAGTCCCGTCCGACCGCGGCACATAGATTGGCTCTCCGGGCATGTGTCCCTCGGGGCCCGCCCACAGCAGGGCCTCCTGCGTCTCCACGTCCGTCTTGACCAGCGCGTCCACCAGCGTGCTGAGCCCACGGTTCGACGTGCTGTACACGTATCGATATGGCTTGCACCGGTGGGCCGGGTGTATCGTCGGCAGGTCGCCGGCGTGCGGGTTCCGGATCGTCAAGAGCTTCTCAGCCGTGGCTGTGTAGGTCACGTCCGGAGCAGTGCCAAGCTGCGGCATGGTGAATTTGTATCTAACGAAGTGTGGTGTTGCAGTCTTGAACCGGTCCGCTTTGGTCCAGAACTTCTTAGTCGCCTCATTGCGGTCGAGAATGACGTCGTAATAGAACCCCTTGATGACATCGAGGCTGTCGTACTCGACGTAGTCCAGCATAAGGGCGGTCCGCTCCTCACCCTTTTCGTCCTTGAATATCTCCTCAAACGAATTCACGCTGTGGAAGAAGAAGCCAGCCGGCGTCGAAAAACGCGCCACGACTCCTTTGCCATTTCGCCTATCAACCACAATCCATCGGCAACGCTTCGAGGCATTGAACGGCTCCATCGCATCGACGATGTTGCGTTGCCACACTATCCCGAGCCCGTGCCACCGAATATGGGACGACGGCAGGCACAGCACAACAAAGTTCTGCGTTAGGAAGAAGCTGTGCATGTACACGGCGGGCAGGCCCGGCTCGTTGATGGTGGCCAGGATATCCGTCTTGCCCGAGGCGGTGTTGACGCGGAACACGCGGTACGTCGGCGTCCGGCCAAACTCTAGGTTGTAGTTGAACAAGTCTCCCGTCTCCGGATCTCGCTGGGCGTGCGCACTAGACATCGGCCCTTTGAGATCCGGGTGGAAGACGGCCTGCGTGGCCGGGCCCAGCGGCTCCAGCGACGTCGGGTCGATGCGCTGTAAGGCGGCCACGTCGGTGCCGGCGTAGAGGTTCGTGACGCCCGCGCGGTGGCCAGACTTTTCGACAGGCATACCAGGGACGTTGGGTTGCACAGTGACGTTGTACGTCGTCAGCTTCGGCTCGAAGACGCTCATGAACTTGGCGAAGAGGCCCACGCAAGGATCGGCTTTTTGGCCAAACGAGATGCCTGAACGCCAGCCCTTCTTCTTGACTCGAGCCACATAGTCGTCCGACTGGCGGCGGGACGAGTAGGTAACGGTTGTCTTTTCTCCTGGTGCGCTGGGGGTGTTGATGTCGAAGCGGTGGGTATGCGCGAAGCCGTCAAACCAGTGACTGACGTAGTGCGTCCCCTTTGGCGTCTTGTCGACACGGCTCTGGCCTGGACCTGTGCGGTAGAGGGCTCCGGCAGCCCATGCTGGGATCTCTCCTGTGACCTTCAGGGGGATGGGGCCGCGATGCTCCTCGAGGTTGTCAAACTATATTGGTTGTTTGTCAGGATCAGGGAGAGTCGCACAAACACGGTGGCACAGCGCCGGGTATATAACACTAACAGCAGCTTCATTGGGCCAATGTCTCCAGGACTCGGCGAGAACGTTCCGGGATAAGTTGTCGACGTCCTCGTCCTCATCGTGGCGAGTGCGGTGGGAAAGTGCCGGTGCCGTTGACGGCCATCAGGGAGGTTGCTGGCTTGCGATGGTTAGGCAGGAAGCACTCGGGTCAGAGTCGAGTTGAGCGAGTATTGTAAGTTGTTGCAGAGGTTGTGAGTGATTTGTCCTCTCCTAGTAGAAAGGACCTAGAGTGACTCTCAGGTTGAGGTGGCACCGGTCAAGACAAGGCTATTCAGCTTGTTGACGACCGGGAAAGGGGTGGGTGGATATAAACACAATCAAGTTTAAAGACGAGACGATAAACCAAGATGGCTCGAGGTGATTCACCGCAAAAGGGCAGAAATTCGGACGGGAAGTGTGACGTTTTTGAGCTCCAGCTCCAGCTCCCGCTTCAGCGTCCGGTTCCACGTCCCTTGTTCTCGTCCCTTGTTCTCGTCAACTTGCAAAGAGGGCCGCCACGTGTGGATAGGGTCGGAGGATGCCGCGTGTGGAGGCAATTTTCTGCCTCTACCGAAGAATGGGCTTTTTCTCGTATGCGCATTCTGACGTTGTGGCCGTGTGTGGTGGTAGTGCTGATTCTGCTGGTGGTGGTCATGGTGGTGGTGGTGGTGCGTGTTCCATTGGCATTCTCGTCTTGCTTGCGGGTTCCTTAGCTGGCGGAGGCGCTTGTGTCTTGGCGAATTGCGTGGTGTTGTGGACTCTTTTTGCGGCCGTTGCAGGCTTGCAGGCTCGCGGAGCAGCCAATTCGTCGAGAAAGCGAGGTGCGGCGCAGGTGCTTATTAGTTGCCTTCTGCTATTAAATCGGCTTCCATCCAAACCCTTGTTCTGGCCGGGTTCGTCAGAAGCGAAACCTGGTACCGGTAAAATCCGGGGTAACCTCCGTGCGGAGTCGGCATCACAAGGCCGGAGCTGCGTGCCCCTTCTATTCAGCCTTATTACACATGCGAGGCATGCAATGCAACACGACGCAACGCAATCGCAGCTGTACCTCCAAAAGGGCTCAGAAGGCGGTTTGTTTCGCCGTCTCACCGCAGCCCACGCTGGCACGCAGCCAGTATTCTCGCTGTAGCCGCCATCCCGGCATCTAAGCGGATCCGAGTGCGAAGCCACGCACCCTGGAGCAGACTAAGGCGCTATGGCGAACAATTCCTCGCTATGGCGGCGTCGGGATTGGACAGCGCTCGCTAGGGTCGTTTGGGGGAAAGACACCGGCCCAGCGCCACGCATCAATTGGACTGCTGGTGGCTGACGGCCTGGCGTCATGGATCTTGGCTTCATCCCGAGAGATTGGTTCATTACCTGTCAGGACCGACGCTATGGAGTACCGGTGGACGGATCACACGGAGACCCTAATTCCCATTCAGACGCCTGTCAGCGGGAGAACCTGCATTCAGCTTCCACGCCGATCACTGAACCGGTATTGTCCGGCTTGTACTCCGGAGTGGTCAAGCGAATGCGATGCTGCCCTCCCTCCCATTCAACATTGGGCAGGTGTCATTCCGTCAGCCGGTCTAGGGTAGGCCGCGCGGAATGAGGCTCAGAATGGCGCAATTCACATCTACGTACTATTAAATATTCCATCCTGTATTGAATCTGCTTATGCATCTTGGTTGGTGGGCTTTAGACCAAAAGTAGTGCATGTTCTTGAGATGTGTGGTGCGTTTTCTCAATTCCCTTCTTATGACTCCATCCCGAACCGCTTCAAAGTTGACCTAACTTCCACCATCACCACTAGATAGATGAGAATTTCTATCCTCCCCTCATTTGCCCACAAGTACGACTACACACTCCCTGGAGCTAGTTCCCATCGCTTTATTATGAACACATAACATTCTATTCAGCGCTGCTGTTGAGAAACTCCTTCCCCAGGGATGCCCTCCACCACAACCATTCATCACCCCCATATCCCGCCCTCGTGAGAAGCTTCACCTGGTAACTTTCCCATTCCCGTAGAATCCATCATCTCCTCACTTCGGAATCCTTCTTCCTACCTTTGCCCGTATTACCCTTTCCTAAACACTTCCCCCATCCCTCACTCCTAGCTCTGCACCACTCACGGGCCGCGGAAATGGATATCCGCAAAACGTCACTGGTCACAGGTTGCCAACCGATGGCGGGGAACGCCCGTCTTTCCACTTACAGGTCCTCTCGCAGCGGGTCTTCGTCTTTAGTGTGCAGGTCAGCACACCTGGATACTATTATTTCAGCGCGAGCGAGGCCATGATTCCGTCTTTTGAACCCTATCCTTTTCTCTACCTCAGTGGCACTAGTTTACCGTGGCAGTGACAAGTGACAAAGCAAGCAACAATGGGTGCTGTCGAGTACATTTTTACCAACCTTGGCACTGTTGCCTTGAGTTGTGTGGCTTTGGTACACGATTCCCATTGTTCTGGCGTGAGTGGTTGATGTGTTGGGCCTTGGCTAACTAACACCACCCTAGTTTGTTGTATATCTGGTTGCTGTATCTGTCTACAACCTTTACTTCCACCCCCTGGCAAAGTATCCCGGCCCATTCTTTGCCCGCATCTCGCCAGCAAGCCTCCCCATCTGCTCCACTGGGCACCACATAACCCATTTGCTAACACGTCCACTAGATCTACAGCATCTGGGGTCTCTTCCGCGGACGATGGCCCTTCGATGTGCACCAACTCCACCTGAAATATGGCCCTATCGTGCGCACCATGCCTAATGAGCTTACATTTACCGACCCGCAAGCCTGGAAAGACATCTATGGCCACCGACAGGGCCATCCTCAGTTCCACAAGGATCGTGAGTTTCATCCCCGTCGTCAACTTAACCAGCTCATGCTAACTCCAACACAAAGCCATCCAGTAGCTACCCCACCCCCTCTGCGACCCCATTTGGATACAACTAACTCCAATTTGCTAGTGTTGGCTCTGTGCAAGACATCCCTGGGTCCACGACCCTGACCATGGCAGGCGACTCCGACCACTCCCGCCAGCGTCGTGCCCTTTCCCATGCCTTTAGCCAAAAGGCTCTTCTTGAGCAGGAGAGCATTATCCGAGGTTATGTTGATCTTCTTATCGAAAAGATGAAGCCGTTCGCGGCCACTGGAAAATCCGCGAACATGTGCGATTGGTTCAGTAAGCCTCCCGCCCCTTTGCGCATCTACGGCTAACCGTCTACGTAGACTTCACCACATTTGATATCATTGGCGACATGGCCTTTGGCGAGCCTTTCGGCTGCCTCAAGGACGGTGTCTTCCACGCATGGGTTTTCTCTCATCACGCAGACCATCAAGGCCGGCGCCTTCGAACAGGCTACTCGTCGTATGTTCAAGACCGGTGGCATGATGCAGAAACTACTGTGCAACTTGATCCCGTCCGACCTTCGTTTGAAGCGCTTCCAGCACCTGGAGATGAGCAAGGAGAAGTGCCTGAAGTATGGTTGCCCCACGTGTCCATGATGTACGAGGTTGGAAGCTGACCCTTATATAGGCGCATCGAGGAAGGTTTGCGAAGAGAACACCGTGACTTTCTTTACTATATTCTCCGACAGAACGAGAAGGGTGGCATCTCACAGAACGAAATTATCCTCAACTCAGCCCTCTTCATTGTTGCTGGATCCGAGACTACCGCCTCACTTCTCTCTGGTCTCCTCATGTGGCTCCTTCGAACTCCTCACGCGTACAAGAAACTGACAGAGGAGATTCGCTCGGCTTTTGAATCAGCAGACAAGATGAACTCTCAGGGTTTGCAGAATCTACCGTACATGAATTCTTGCATTGACGAGGCCCTACGCATCTTCCCCCCTGTTCCTACTGGCCTCACCCGGACAGTCCCTGAAAACGGCGATACCGTTGCAGGCGAGTTCCTCCCCGGTGGTGGTGTCACTGTCTCCTGCCATAGCTGGGCTGCCACGCATTCGCCGCACAACTTCCGCAGGCCTGAAGAGTTTATCCCTGAGCGGTGGACCGATGATGCGTACGCAGATGAGAACAGGGAGGCTAGCCAGCCATTTTCACTGGGACCGCGCGGTTGTATTGGCAAACACATGAGCTACCTGGAACTAAGACTCATTCTCGGGAGCCTGTTGTGGCACTATGACCTTGAGAGAGCTGATCTGGATGATCCGAATGCCGTGGATGTTTGGGATCCCAGTGGCGATCTGCAGCATGTTAAAGCCTTCAATACTTGGACTAAACCTAGCCTTAACGTTAGAATTAAGGCAGTTCAGCGATAATTAAATATGACGATTCTTAGAGTCGAGGTGGTGGTTTTGTTTCGCGTTGCGAGTCGCGACGTTGGTGGTGATCTCTGCATTGTGTGGTTGGCACCCCTAAAAGCGTATGGACACCAGTACAGAACTTAGAGTAACAAGTAAATCCTTCGGAAGCATAACGCATATGACGTCAGGCAGTAAATAATCTACTGTTTCAAAGGCTACGTGGGTAGAGCCGGTGTTGGCCTCGTTTCTTCCTTGCCCTAAACCCAAAGGCATCAGAGGCGGTGGAAACGTTAGAGGGTGTATGTCCATTCGATCCCTGACTTGCTTCAGGGTCTTACCAGATCTGCCATCTTCTCCAATAATTCTCCAAGTCAAGGAATTGGATGGCGCGGCGGGGAGATGGAAGAGGTTAACTGCGTCAAACCTCGGCTCGCAGTCTTGTAGTTACGTATCGAACTCGAGGGCGGCGCAAATTTTAGTGCTCTCTCCCTACTTCAGCGCTCGGTTAGCGTCGACACCGTCGCTAAAATCTTTGACCACGTACTTGGCGACGTACGTAGAGCACTAATTCGACCTTGTCTTAGGGGCGCGCCTCGAGGTCTGGGATACCCTTAGGGCAGGTAACGATCTTACCAAACGTACCACTTACCCTATTTCTTTTCGCCATCGGCCGAGTCAAAAAGGTGAACCCTAAACTGTTGCTTTTGGTAAAGCGAAGCCTGGCAGCTTCGTGACTGTCTCTGAAGTCCTTAGTCAAGGGAATAACCATGTGCTTTAAGTGTCTTTTTTTTTACGCAGCTTTCCTTTAAGCCTTAGTTTTATTATAGGTTTTACTTGAGGTTAGCTTTAGAGTTTGGTAAACGGGATGGGTTTGGTAAATAGAGGGGATATATTTAGGATTAGGGACTGGGTATTTAGTTTTATGATGAGTTTTTAGTTTTATGATGAGTATTGTAAATTCGATGAGTTTGGCAAATGCGATGGGTCTTCGAAGCGTTCGCCATGGACAGTACAGTCCCCTTGTGATCGGTATATACCTTGATGGGATGGGGTGAGTGATCCACAAGCCATGTACACTCCCGAAGACCTCTCGCCACCGCCAGCATCTCCTTCTCTGGCATGGTGTACCTTTGTTCGGCATCGTTCAGTTTTCGCCTGTAATTGGAGTCCCGGCATCGGTGTCGTCGAGTTCTAGGAGGATGCCTCCGATTCCCGTCGCTGAAGAGTCCATGGCTAGATGGAATTGCACCCTGGTGACAACTTGAGTTTGGCAAATGCAATGAGTTTAGTAAATGGAATGAGTTTGGTAGATGGAGGGGATCCAGTTAGGATTAGGGGCTCAGCGTTTAGTTTTATGATGGGCTAAGTATTTAGTTTAGACTTAGGATAAGCGTTTAGCATATTCATGCAATTGTGTAAGTGGCTTTGTGTATATACTTGGATACCATTTACTCTTATCTACCTCTATGATCCCGATGAAAATGCCCACAAAGCGCCAAACCATCAATGACAAAACTCCTTGCTATATGCGATATCCAAAATAATCATTGCATTTCATTTACCTCTCAAGAGGGTCCTCGCTACAACCATCCCCGACTGTTGCTCAACCGCTTGTAGCTGCCATGCCTCGCCTGCGGAAGTTCGCGACCCGTACACACGGTCTCAGTCGCGAATTTCCCGCTCGGCTGCCCGCTATTCGCCTCCTCGAAGAAGAAATGATTCGCGCTGTGTGCATATGCAACGCGCCAAGGCACCTCGAGATGTTTCTTCTCTGGACCGCCGCCGCAGCTGCCGTTGAACTGCGCGCTGGGCGGGCTATTGATGGCTAGGGCAAAGATATTCTGTGGCTCGGTGAAGTCTGTTACCAAACCGGAGCGGACGATGAACCATCCCAGGCAGAGCAAGTTGATGGCGAAGACGAGGATGAGGATGACGTAAAATAGGTTCTGCCAGGTGTCGATGTGGCCGGACGTGTACTGCTGGGTGATAAGGGAGGCGTTGAAGGCCTGGAGGTGACCGGATCCGCTCGTGACGACGTTGTTGGGGTCGTCGTAGTCCCAATAGTGGCGGAAGGGCGTGTCGATGGAAGCAATGACGACGAGGGAGCTGGCGTAGACGGCGAAGGCCTCGGCTATAGATGGTAGAGATGTGGGGAGCTTGGGCTCTTGGAGGGCGAGCTGTGTAAGGACACGCGCATTTGATGCATTGTTGTTGATGGAGCCGCCGTTGAGATCCATGGACAATCGCCATTGGTCAGCGAGCCACTAATCAAGGTCAGTATGTGTAGACGTCTAGATGATGAAGGGTGACATCGTACCCTCCAGTCCAGCGAAGGCGCAGACCACCCCTGGTCGGCGTCAAAGGATCGCAGGTAACTGTCCTTGTCGTTCGGGTCCTCGCAATGAGCCGTCAGACTCGCACCAGCAGTTCCAGAAATGTTGAACTGGGTGGAGCAGTTGGGAGATGTCCAGGAACGCAGTTGGCAGAGAGTGTAGTTGCTAAAGTCGGCCGTCTTGCCCAGCATGTAGATCGCGTCTGATCCAGTCACGGTGGCATTGGCCAGCAGGTTGAAGTCATAGGGGTACTTGGGAGAAGCTGTTAGCGCATGTTGCAACACGGGCCGTCGAGTAACTTACGAGTTGGAAGACCGGGGGTCTTCGCTTGTACTTGGGCCCCCATTTGAAGATGTCGTCGACGTCAGTCCGGTTGAGGTAGTTCTCCTTGTTCTTCTTGTCAACTGGCTGTGGAACCTCGCCCTCCCACCCGCTCCATCCCTTGATTTGATCGCC
Organism: Ilyonectria mors-panacis; assembly: GCA_002991585.1. Taxonomy (NCBI): domain Eukaryota; kingdom Fungi; phylum Ascomycota; class Sordariomycetes; order Hypocreales; family Nectriaceae; genus Ilyonectria; species Ilyonectria mors-panacis. Next base: position 1,028,278 of record PPHJ01000084.1, on the reverse strand, counting down.
GACGCCAGTCTCGTCATTTTGCGCGTTGGGCCACTCAGTGTAGACCAGAGGAGCCAGCTCATCCGCGTCCATGTTAGCGCAGAGGACGTTGATGGCTGGAGAAACGACGCCGGCTCTGACGGCGTATTCGCCAACTCCAGAAAGATCGTCGGGCTGGAGAATGCCGTTGATATTGGACGTGGAAGCAGCGTATACGCCGGGATGGGGCATGGCGAGAGTGACGTTGTTGATGATCCTGCCCGTCTCTGCGTACTGTGCCGTCACATTGCTGTGCTCAGTTTCGATCCACTGGGAGTACATGGTGGTGTTGTCGTAGAGTAGCATGGTGCTGTGGGGTCGCTTGTCCAAGTCGTTTTGTATAATAGTACCGTTTTTGTTGATGTTTGTCCACGTAGTCATGAAATTAAGTAGATTCCGGTATGAATGACCCGAGAACTGAATATTCTCACAAGACTCAGTAGCTGAGGGATCGTCTTTTAAATTAATAAGATAGGCACAGTCGGACGCGACGTATTGTGTGTTGGCGTACGAGGCGCGGACGAAGCCAGTCATTTCCTTGTTCTCCCACTTGCCGGATTTGAGTTTGGGCGAGACCATGGCATCGGAAGCAGTGGTGTAGAAAGCAGAGGCAAAGGTGGCAGTCAGACATAACATGCCAAGTAGAGTCATGGCGGAAGAAGGCAGCGTCTCGAAGTGGGTAATGAGAGATCCCGGTTGGATGACCCAATTGCGCATCGTCATCTCGGCGAGGGACATGCCCTGGGCCTTGCGGATGAAGGCTCTCCGGGTGAGGACTTGGCCGATGAAGGAGACGAATACCGTTACAAAAGACATTTCGATGGTCTTTGCGAAAAGCGCGGACAGGGTGGTGGCTGTGGAGGGTAACAGGCCGTGTTTGGAGGAGATCTGTCGCCCCCACCTGGGTTGGAGGATTGCAGTGACGAGCCAGATGCCGCTCGCGATGGTAGAATAAAGTGACAGGACGTAAATGGTAACAGAGAGCCAACTAGTTCGCTTCTGGTGGATATCCTGATTGGACCAACAGTTGCTCGGCGGCTCTTGGAACTTCCTATAGAAGGTGTCGTCGTCAAAGTCATCGTCCGGGACCTCACCTCTAGGTTCGAAGCCTTCAGGCACTCCCGCGGAACCGTGTCCTGATGAGAGCAATCCACGAGAGCCGGGCTCGGGCACTGGTATCTTGACGTCTATGGATTCAGTGTCGGAATCTTTGTGAGAGTGGCGGCTGGAGGAGGGCATGGCGGGAGTCCAGATGCTGTCCGGGCCGCTCATGGATGCAGACATGGCAGCAGGGCGGGAGACGTCCGGACTCAAATATGTCGGAGGGTATCCCGAAGACGGATTAGGAGATAGCCCGATAGCAGGCGAGGCGACGGAGGAGGTATTGTCGAGAAGGCCCTGGTTGGAGTGGGGAGTTTCGGGCGGGCTCCCACTGACCGGGACGCGGCCGGAGTTGCGGGTCATGGAGATGCCGAGCCCGCGCGAGTTGCCCCTCCCGGCGTCGAAGCCGTCGGCCGCAATCGTGTTGCTGTTTGTGTCGTCAAATTCGGACAGCTCGTGGCCGTCGTGCATCTGCCGGTAGCCGCTGTTCCTGCTGGGGCTGCGGAAGATGCCCGCGCCGGCGAAGGGATTCGAGGAGAGCGGCCGCGGGGAGTGGTTTGCGCTGCGCCGAGTTGCGGACGACGGCGAGGGCGACAGCGCGGAGACGCCGTCTGTGTTGTCGTGAGGGGCGTAGACGGGGTTGAGGTTGAGAGGGGGGGCGGATGAACCAGCCATGATGAAGGCGTATGTGTGAGTGTCCAGTATCCCGCCGTTGAGGTTCTAGTAAGAGAGTCGGGTGCGGCGAGATTGGGACAATAGCCCCATGGCAATCCAGGCGAGTGTGTCCCACTCAAGTACCGGAGAGGAAAAACAATGGAAGCTATGCGATAATTGAGCGCTGAATCAGGTCAATTGGTCGCGGGAAGCAGGTCGTGAGCGGGATGGCGAAGGAGGGGCGGCAGTGAGTGGCGGAGGTGCGTGAGACGGATGTCAGCCAAAGCAACTCTACGAGCAAGCAACGAGGAATGGAGAGTGAATCCAGGCCGGCAGAGTCAAGATTCTTCGCACGTGTCGTAATTAGAAAAAAATGAGGAAGACAGATTGTTGTGACGATGCGCCGGCAGCGGAAGAACCGTTGGTCGTACCGCGTACGTGCGCGCCAAGGATCAACGCGAGCGGATCACCCGCAAGCACAAGACCCGTCTCAGAAAAAGAAAAAGAGGCGAAGGGATGCCCACACCAGGCGGACACAACACTCGGAGGCTCAGCGCACGAGGCTCAATCTGGCACGCGGGATGATTATCAGGGACGCAGTTGAGGGGCCAGGGGGCGTCCCGGAGTGGAAAACCAGGGGAGCAATTGGCCTGGATGGAGAGCTAGGGGCGGCGAAGAGACCAAAGGGGTGGGATGGGGATTACAGGGCCGGGGTGTGGTGTTGTGGGTTTTGAGTATTGGGCTGTTTGCAGTAAGGCTGAGCGAGTGAGTAGAGGTAATTAGTATATCGACCGTTGATCCCGGCCAGATGGGGCAAAGAGTATCTATTAAATGTATTAAAAATAGACAGCGTCTTCTTGTCTCCCCTTGTGCCACGAGTTGGGCTTGCCGGCCATGTCGCTCATCGCGCCGCATCGTCAGCCACCCGAACTAGCCGAACTTCCCATGATGGCACCACTGAGACTCTCCAAGCCTTGTGAATCTACATCTAGCCTCATCAGGCTGCAGTACATACTTAAATTACACACCACGGCCGTCGGAATCAACGTTTCCCACGCCGGCTGCGTGCAAGAACCCACAGCGTTCCGATGGAGCGTGGTGGATCCCCGCTTACACCCATGGCGACTCCATCGTCCCATCCCCACAATGCAACGAGTTGTGGTGGCCTTGGTGATACCGCAGCCCTGGCACTCCGCAGCCCTGGCACTCCGCAGATCCTAGTTCATTTCCTCTGCTGACGGGCTAAACTCCCAGGCGTCATCGTCTGATTGATCGTCTGTACATCAAGCTCCTCTGTCGCAGGAGTGGTTCACTAGACTTTGCCAGAGCGGCGACACCAACGCCGATTGTCATATCGCGTCGTCCATCTTGCCCAAAACCAACAACGGCTGGCTTCCTGAGCCAATCTCAGGTGTTAAACTCAAACCCCGGTTGCCACTAACTTATTTATGGAAACCTTGTTCTGAGCTTGTCGACCAAGGCTAAGTTAGTAGTAAACCAGCCTCGTCTGAGGCCGCTGCGCCCGGTTGACTATTCTGTAGATCCTCTGTAAGTGTGGCGCAGACTTGCGACGACGGGCGCTCATCTCGATGTTTGGCCCAACTCAGCTGTACAGTAATCACTAATAAATCCTCCTACGTAGCCACCATTTTGCAACTCCGTCCCATCCGTCAAACATCGTCATCACTTTGCTATCCGTCTTACCCTCGACGACCCCCAATTGCTGCGAATATCTCTCAGTCACGACCCTAGCAAGGCATTCTTCCTCATCCATCATCACATTGGGCTTCAATGTCCAGGCACTCCACTGTTTATCTGTCTCCAAGAAGCTCTAGCCTCCCCCGATTTCGTGAATGGTTTGTAACAGCCTGCCTACGCAAGATTTAAATAACCACCAACAAACTGGCAACCAACATGATCCCGGTACGGCCCCAGTCACATCACATCCACGAGGTTGAACAAACGTAACGCCTAGGTTCGCATTACATTCCTTGATCAGCTGCATGCACCCATGTCCATGTGCCTAACTAGATAAAACTCTTCTACAATTGGATATCCATCATCAACCATGCATCATCCCATCCCCGTCTTCGTTCGTTACCAAGCACCTCACATCAAATGCCTTCCGGATCATCGTCAAGCAAAGAAATACCCTTCGCCACGCCGCCCCCAAATATCATTAAACTATTCCCTGCCACGCCGCTCCTAGCTCGTAAAACATGACAAGAATTGCCTAAAATGAAAGCCCAGCATCTCCGATCAGCTCATCACCGCGGTTTGACGCCTCTGGCTGTTGCCTCCGCCTCTCTTCTGGCTACCAGGCCGCGCAAGCGTATACTTGGCAAACGCTCTCGCCAGCGCCTTCTTGCAGCTCACCTTCTGGCTACCTACGAAGCTGTCAACTGTCACCGCAATGGCTCGGTCAATGTCCTGCGTCGAGCAGTACTCCGACAGTCGCATTCGGCAGAATGCCTCACTAATTCGGATGATAGCCTCCAAATGACGGACCTACTTCCCGTTAATATCTCATCTTACGTCACACAAACAAATCTCCACATACCGTAATTGGGTAGGCTCCTGTAGCCAGAGACTCTCGTCTCATGTCGGCGAACAACCGTGCAATCTTGTCCTCATCCACGTGATACAGCTTGGGCTTGCACCGTTCTCGGGCGTACAGAATGTACTTTCGCAGAAGCTCTTGCGGGATCTCGCCCTCGTGCTTCATAGATGTCGATGTACCCTGAGTCTCCATCTGCGCCGAATCGTGCTCAACCTCCATCGAGTCTTGCTGACTCAAAGGATGGCTACGGCTGTGTGAGCCCACAATGAACCTGGCCAGGCGCTCGTCTTCCTCTGGCTCAACCGTATCGCGGACGACGCAGAGGATATCAAAACGTGACAGGATAGGCTCTGTTAGCTCAACGTTTGCGGAGAATGGAATTGTAGAGTTGTATCGGCCACCGATGGGGTTGGCTGCCGCAATAACACCACATCGAGCCTGCAGTGTTGTCACGATACCGGCCTTGGAGATGGAAATGGTCTGCTGCTCCATGGCTTCGTGGATGGATGTTCGATCTTGATCGTTCATCTTGTCAAACTCGTCAATCAGGCAGGTTCCTCGGTCAGCAAGCACCAAAGCACCGCCCTCCAATGTCCACTCGCTCGTCAGAGGATCTCGACGGACACTAGCCGTCAGACCGACTGCACTGGCACCCTGACCGGTAGCAAACACAGCACGGTGTGCCGTCTTCTCGACGTACTTGAGCACTTGAGACTTGGCAGTACCGGGATCACCAAGGAGGAGCACGTTGATATCTCCTCGCAGGTGATGCATGCCCTTGGTAACCTTGGACACTCCGCCCAGCAGGGAAAGAGCCACGGCCGTCTTGATGTCTGTGTGCCCGTAGATGCTAGGAGCAATCGAGTTAATGACCCTGTCGATAATGTTGGGGTCTCGGCCTAGCTTGCGAATCTCATGCTCGTCCGCCTCCGTCATCCGGAAACCAGCCAGCTGGTCATGGGACTTGACGACGTTGTTGGCCTCGAGAATGGTGGCAAACACGGGGAAGCCGTTGCGGTTGTTGAGCTGAGCATCGTAGTTGTTGCGGTAGATTCCCGTCACTTCAATCTCCTCTCCAGGCTTGGCCTTGTCAATGAGATCCCAGAGAAGAATGACCTCTCGGTGCCGGGGCAATCGACCAGCAGGGACAGTGCCAGGCGACTCTTGGAGAGTGAGTTTCTGGTAGTTTCGGTAGACCGTCTTCTCAGAGTTGAGGGTGAAGGGACCACGAGACTGGCAGCTCTGGCAGTAGCTGATCTTGACCTCGACATTGGACTCCTGCTGGAAGGGTCCCAGGGTCTCACCACACTTGGAGCAGTCAAACTTGACGTACTTGAGCTGGGGGAAAACGCCAGATCGTCGAGTAACGACACCACTGACTCGTACCAAGCAGTTCAAATGAGATTGACGAAGCTGGCGGAGGGTGTAGTGGACAGGGAGATCGAAGATGCGGACGTGAATCTCCGAGTGAATGCGCTCGTAATCGGGATAATGGAGGAGGACGACGTCCATGGCGACGTCGTCAAAGAGCTTGAGCATCTCGGCGGGGGCATTGGCCAAGAAGTAGGCGAGGATGGCCTTGCTTTCTGAAAGGTGCTCGTACGAGACCTCCAGTGACTCGGCGTTGACCTCACCGAGGGTTCGGATGCGGTTACCGTAGACGGACGATCCAGACGTATCGGTGTACGACGTCAAGAAGGCCTTGAACTCTCGCTTGATGGTTCGCTGGACGGAAGGTTGCAACACCCACTCGGTCAAGCTCGCAGCCTTGACGTCACCGAGAGCCTCGAGTGACAACTCCTCGGCCATGATATCGGTGTCCATGACATCGTCAGGGTCCTCGTCGTAATGGTGGCGACGGCGGCGGGGTTGGGCAGTCAGGTCAATATCGCCTTCATCGTCGTCGCCGGGGAGGAAGGCTGCGGGGATTCGCTGCCGGCGGGCTACCTCTCGGTCTCTTCGGTTGAGCTGGGACTCCAGCTGTCGTCGGGCACCCAGATCCATGTCGGCGTAGTCTGCCTCATCGAGGTCGATGCCTTCGTACGTGTCATTTTCTCGGTCTCGGTAATCGGCCTCGAAACCCTCGCGGAACAGGTCGACATCGTCCTCAGCCATCTCATCGAGTTCATCAAGGTCATCTTGGATCTGAGCCTCTTCGTCAATATCGTCGTCGTCGTCGCCGCCGTGGGCAATGTTGAACTCGGCGGGAGGCGACGAGGGCATAGGGCTAGAGCCCAGGCCGACCGATGAGGCGCCATCATCACCACCACGCGATCGTTTGCGACTTGATCGGGGATCGGATCGCCGGTTGGCGGACCCTGGGTTATTTCGTAGCGGGGAACTGGCGGGTGGTTAGAGACTGAAGAAAAGGGGAGGGGTTGATGCAGGCCAGGGGGCTCACCTCATGATTGTCCGTCCCTATCGACAAATTGACACCTGAAATATGTGCGAAGATGTCCAAGTTGAGGGGGCAACGGCAAAGTGTCGGGTGCAGGGGATGGGGATGGAGGGGTTGTGCTGTTGTGTCGTCAAAAAGAGGCCAGAGGGAGAATGCAGGCGAGATCAAGCGAAAGTGGAGGCGGGTAAGAAGAGCAATTTCGCGTGTCGAGACGCGATCCCAACGCGTAAAGTGACAGCGCTAACTCAGGCCGGTATTAACGCGTAAAGTGGTTGACCACAGTGCACCCAAGTGCACGACTAGGTACCTGGAGCACGGTCTCTAAAGACAAAACAAAATATTAGCCACACATGCTGAGCTATCTACGCCAAATAGTGTTCGCGGTATTCTGTCACCTAACGCTCGCGCTTCTTATCGAGGCTGACTCTCCTCACTTCCCACTGGCATCATCGTCACTGCAACCGTGGAGCTTGGCTGCATTCCTCGTCATCGGAACATCATCTTTCCATCGTCCACTGCGTCTCATCCCTTTCGAATTCCCCCTTTTAATTCCATCCCCATTCCATCATGTCGATGGATGCTAATTCCTCGGCGCCTGTTCTGGCCGTGGACCAGCCCGCGCAAACCGGCATCGCGCGCAAGGACAGCTTCTCTGGCAGGTCGCATGCCTCCAACGACTCCCAGACGGCAGCCGAGTAAGCATCAATCCCGTTCCTTGAATGCACTCTCCTAACAGCTATAGGTTCATCCGCAGCCAAGAACTCCTCGAGGCTGATGCCCGCGAAGCCCTTCCTTACGTGCGTCCACTACCCTTCTCATACCGCTATCGACCGACCTGCTTACATTTCCCCAGAGCATTGAGCACTGTACCAAGATCCTCGGCCCATTACGACAAAATGTCTTTGCTTGCTTGACCTGCAATCCTCCACCTGCAAAGGATGGCGGTGCCTGGAATCCCGCTGGTGTCTGCTACGCCTGCTCCGTCCAGTGCCATGGCGAACATACCCTCGTCGAGATTTTCCAGAAGAGAAACTTCACCTGCGATTGCGGCACGACTCGAATCCCGGCGACCAGCCCATGCGCCTTGCGCACCAACGAGACTACCAACACCCGCGGCGGAGTGCACTCGGAGGAGCCTGATGCCAACAACAAATACAACCACAATTTCCGTAACCGATTTTGTGGTTGCGAATGCGATTACGACCCCTTTCAGCAGAAGGGCACCATGTTTTCAGTGCCTTGGTCTGGGGACGCAGGAAACTGGTGGATGTGGTGAAGATTGGTATCACCCAGGCTGCCTGGTGGGCATGGGGCCCAATTGGTTCGAGAAGATGGAGAAGAAGCAGAACAAGCCTTCCCAGGAAGGCGCCGATGGTGCGAAGCAGCTGACCACCATCTCGGAAGGCAACGAAGAGCAGAAAGAGTCTGGCGAGAAACCAGCTGAAGAGACAGCCAACGAGACGGCCGTCGTTGAGGAGGAGGATGACGACGATGAGGTGCCCATGCCCCCGGGATTCCCAGAGGAAGAGCATTTCGAAGGCTTCCTTTGCTACAAGTGCGTCGAAGCAAATCCTTGGGTGAAGCGCTACGCCGGCACCTCTGGGTTCCTCCCCGCTGTGTTTGTGGATCAGACCAAGTCTACTCCCGAAGCCAAGCCGGCAGAGGAGACCAACCCGGTTGAGGTCCAGCCGGTAGAGGAGGCCAAGCCAGTAGAGCAGGCCAAACCAGTAGATTGAAGCCAAGCCGGTGGAGGAAGCCAAGCCAGTAGAGGAGGCCAAGCCAGTAGAGGAGGCCAAACCGGTGGAGGAAACATTGGTGTCCCGCAAGCGCAAGGCCGATGACGATGATGAAGAGAGCACAGAGGCTAAGCGTCTGAAGAGTGAGGCTGGCTCCGACACCAACGGAACCTCCGCTGATCCAGCTGCGCTGTCCGAGAAAGTATCATCCACCAAGGAGGACTCCGACTGCAAGCTCCGCAACCTCCCACCCGCACCCAAGGGACAGTTCTCCCTCTTCTTCAAGGAGGACTTCCGGGAAAAGTTCTGCCGCTGCTCCTCGTGCTTCCAGAACCTCAACGCCCACCCGCAGTTGACGGAAGAGGAGGATGTCTACGAGCCGCCCATGTCCGAGGAGGGCGCCTCGCAGCACGGTGGCTCCACAAACGGCAGCGGCAGCCTCCTCGAACGTGGCGAGAGCGCCCTGCGCAACGTCGACCGCGTCAAGGCCATCGAGGGCGTCATGGCCTACAACCACCTCAAGGAGCGCCTCAAGCCCTTCTTCCAGCAGTTTGCCGACAGCGGCGAGGCCATTGGCGCCGAGGACATCAAGGCCTACTTTGCCAAACTGCGTGGCGACGAGCAGGGCATTAAGGAAGCCGGCGAGGCGGCCGCGTCGTCATCTAAGGAGGGAGGGGGAGAGGGGGAGGGAAAGGACGGGGCCCGCAAGGAACAGAGCGGATACTGACGTATGGCATATGAGGGTTGAGACTTTGGGAATTACTGGACCACGGCAGGATTCTAGTCCTATGTAATTATATGAGATGTATTATTATGACGAGGTGGGTGGTTCTGGGTAACAAATTTGCACACCAACGTATCGAGGATAGATCACCGGATCGGATAGAGCAACATCAAGTGCCTATGAAGAGGTCAACAATGTAGATGCTTGAGATGCAAAATCTAGCCCTTTTCTAATCATCGACTACAAAAGCCCAACCAACATCCCTGAGTTCCCTCCAAAATTGTACAAATACAAAACACCGTCCCGCGCCCTTGTGCCCTTCTTTGCCCTTTATTCATTACAGTTGGGTATCGCTGAATCAAAAACGCAGCCCCTTTCATCCCATCTTGTCCGCGGCGAGTCCAGACGCAGATTAAGCCAATCCCCCCTCTTCATTGCCCCGTCGAGCCTGTACTCGACGCCGCACTCAGTGGTCGCGGTGGCGGCGCAGGTTGGCCGCCCGCCGAGTCCTCGCGCTGCATGGCGATGCCGCCCATCATGCTCATTGGCATGCTCATCGGCATCCCCATTCCCATGCCCATGCCCATGACGTGCATCTGCTGTCCCGACTGGCCGCCACCGTCGCTGTCCTCGGCTTGGCTGTCCATCTGCTCCTGCGCGGCCTTGAGATCAAGCTCGTGCAGTCGCTTCTTCTCGGCGGGGTCGATGATGTCGTCATCGTCGCTCCAGTAGAAGTCGTCGTCCTCGAGCTCGGGCATGGCCATGCGCTTCCAGAAGCGCAGCTCCTGGCGGGCAGCCTTATCGTCGACGCGGCGGTCCCAGCGAGCCTCGTCCTCGTCGTACTTGCGGCGGAAGTCGCGCAGGCTGTCGTTGGCCTTGCCGGCGTGGTGCTGCATGGTCCAGATCTGCTCGCGCAGGCGGGCGTTCTCGTCGCGGGCGTCGGCGAGCTGCTTGCGGTAGGAGCGGTGCCAGGAGGCCACATCGGTGACATGTTTGGTCTTGTATTCGTGGAACTGGCGCAGCATGAGGGCCATGGCGTTTGCATACTGGGATAGGAGGTTGGCGTTGGCGTCGCGGCTAAACTTGGCCTTTTCGAGGGACTCGGAGAGTAGGGAAATGAGGGCGTCTAGGTTCTGCTCTTGGCCTGATAGAGAGAGACATGTTAGTGGTGAGCCTTGTCAAGTCGAGTGTTGCCATTGGAATCGGGGGTGAACATACCACTGAGGTCCTCTGCGGCGCCGTCTATCACCTCGTCGTTTCCCAAAGCATGCGTCCTGGCGCGATTCCGTACGCGACCCAGCCCGCTGACAATGTCCTCAGTGACGCGACGATTCTCCGCGAGCTGGCGGCTCAGCTCCTCGACCATGCCGTAGATGTAGTTGAGCTCAGCCTGGTGGCCAGCGGGAGTGGGCACGGGCATGCCGGCGGCCATGTTTGTGCCGTTCATGCCGTTCATCATGTTTGCGTGGTGTTGCGGGTGCTGTTGGTGCTGCGCCTGTTGCTGGCCTTGCAGCTGCTGTTGATGGAGCTGGAGCTGTTGTTGGCCCTGGAGAGTGCCGACGCCAGCGCCTCCACCGCCGGTGTTATTGCTGTTGCTGTTGCTGAGGTGCTGCTGCGCAAGTTGCTGTGCGAGCTGCTGTTGAGGCGATATCTGCGGATGGAGAGGGAGTTGTTGTTGTTGGTGTCGAGCCGCGGGCGGGGATGGGGACGGAGACGGATCGTGGGGGCTTGGAGGCGTCGGAAAGTTCATGTCTTGCTGGCTAGGGCCGTCTTGGGTCGTCTTTATTAGAGGTTTGTCTTGTCTTGTCTTGGGCTAGCCCCGGATAGTCAAGTGGAGTTTTGTATTTATCAGGTGTCTATATGATATCTCTATACCGGGGCTACCTTGAACATCATCGCCCACATGTGCTGGCATGAGATATATCCAGTGCCATTGCTTTCTTTTGAGAGAACATTGACATACCAGAGAAAATACTGTTAAGCACTAGCAACTAGCAAAGACTATTCACATGGTTGATCCGTCGGGTAAGTAAAAGGTCATTTCATCCGGCACTACGCTTCAACTCGTTCTTTAGCTATCGTTGGCACATCACACAATCCAGATTTCTTCTCCTTTTTCCCCGTTACTTTTTTGCTCTGCTCTTTTTCTCACTCTCTCATACAAATATACGTCGACACATTCGTCATTGCTTCATGACATGTGCACTTCCAGAGCATGTAAAACACAAAACGCCTAGTCATAACGTGTCAGCATCCACGCGTGGACATCATCGCCATGTAGCGAGCGATCCATCCTCCAAACTAAGAAATATATCATGTCATGTACGTCGTTTCATCGTTGTTGTCGCGAGTTCGCCAATCGTCGTTTCCTGAGGGCGAATAGGAAAAAAAACCCTGGGTCCAGTCAATTCCTCCTTTTGTGTCAGCCGGCTCAGGTCGCGTCAACCTCCATTCTGTCCTCTGTAGGTTTAGCTTCAATTGTCGACTTCTCCTCGGATTCTGAGTTCTCCACCAATGACACAGTGATAGGGTCTTTATGATCCAACACTGTTGGTCCAACTCCGTTCCCGGTTCCTCCTCCCATTCCATTTCCTGCGCACAGCCGATACTCGCCATCTGCTTTGGGTTCGATGATGCTCTCATCCAACGCCCATTTTGCGAGAAGCCGGTCAACACCTAACCTCTGACCTTCTCCCTTTTCCATATGGCGCCCAACGTGCTCAGTCCACTCATCCCATGACGTAGGGCCCTCAAACACCGTCTGGCAGTCAGCTTTGGGGCATGCTGACCGCTGAGAGGGGTGACGTCGTTGAACGAGGCAAGACACCTGCATTTCTTTGACGTGGGACTCCCACTCAGTTTGAAGTTTGCTGTCTCCTTTTGCAATAGCCCTCTTGATCTGGAAAGGAGCATGCATCCGCCGCAGGTGCTGCGTAAACAAGTCTTTTTCTGTTGAATTCGTTGCCCTTGCCTTCCGCGGTGTTCTGTGTACAGGCAGAGCAACGGTAGTACTGCAGACAGAGATGTTGCGAGGCAATGTGCCGCTTCCATTCGTTCTTGGACCCAAACGTACTTGTGCAGCCAGCGAACGAGAACGCACAAGGGAACGGCCGAGTGTGAGCAGCAGCGATGTGCTTCCGCAGGGAGGACGAATCCTTGAAAGGGGTATGGCTGCAATGATTGCATCGCGTGTCCTGTTTCGGGAGTGACCGCCTCGGGGCCTTTGATCTCGAATTCGGTGTCATTTTGAAATCCGTCGATGCCATGGAGTCATCTGCACCAGATTCAGTTGCATCATGCGAGTTCGTTTCTTCGGCCCTAAGCTCAGGCAAGCCATCGGGTAAGATCGTTCGGGGTCGGTCCACCCCCTTAGGGGTCTCATCGCTTCGGTGGCGAACATGGCTGAGGGCCTTCAGCTGCTCTGCTGCTTCCTGCATCTCTGCCGAGTCTTCCACCTCATCCTTTGGTTTGACGTGGATGCTCGCAGCATTGATGGGTACGAAGGAACTGGTTGTAGGACTGGTCTGGGGGACATAATCGGGTCGATCAACGGGAGTGGGTCCATCTCTCGAGGCAGAGGAGTGGAATGAGTGTTCATGGCCATCCCCTTCACGGCGTATGCGTGCAGGAGTTCCTACGGCATGTTCCCTGGCCTCCAAGAGGATGCGGCCGTCCTCCACTTCCTTGGCCGATGGCTTGATTCCAGAAGAGCCAACCAACCTTTGATACAGGTGGATCATGTTATGCGAGCTGATATATCCCAGGAAACAGCAGACTTTATCGTGCTGAACCACGTTCCAAATGGAGTGCGGCATAGAAATGAGGAGCATTGTGGGGGGACCCAAAAACATACCCTCAACAGCAATCTTAGCCCCGAGAGGAGGCGTGTTGTGCAACCATTGAGAGAAGAATGACATGTCAGGGCTTGCATCGCCAACAAATGTGGTACAGACGAGGATCCGAGGTTCATCAAACCTGAGATCAACAACAGATTCGGGATCGATGAGCTGGTCCTCACGATCCCTCGCACCCTGGCCATCCGCATCCGTGCCATTTTGTAAACCCGTCTGTGTCCGGGCCGGCAACGGCGCGAGACTAAGACTCTGGCCCTTTCCGGGTGTGAGAGTGAAGAAGATGGGGTTTTGGGCAGCAGGCGGCGGGTTTCCAGTGGCTCCATTAGTTGTACGGGAAGCCTGCGCGTGCTGCTGCTTCTGAGATAATACCTCCTCATGCAGTCTCTGGGCGCTGAAAGGTCTCCCAGAGCCAAGTTTATGCAATGCTTCCACCATGTTAGATGTGAAGGAACGTTCTGAGCTATCTGGTTGGTTGCGATCCGGGGAACAGGCAGCAATGGCTTGTTTTACTCCATGGCTGCCAGCTGTAGGGGGATCCGGTACTGAGCATGTATCAAGCAGTAAGAGGATGTCTGATTGAGCATCCTCGAACAGGCAGCGAACACCGTCCCACTTTAGCTTTGCAGCGTCTTCTCGAGCATTGCTATGAAGGTGGTCAGACACGAGAGTCGGATCTGGTCAAATAACAGCCTACTCACCACGCCCAGAAGAGCTGGCCATCGGGACCTGCGTATCCGTGACCAGCATAGTAAATAATGAGGAGGTGATTGGCTCTGGCATGTTCAAGAAATGAGGCCATCTGAACGCCCAGTTTGATACTGGGATTGGGGACCGTTGGAATATGCCATCGTTCGGTGCGGAAGTTGTACTGTTTCTGAAAGACCTGTTCTAATGCAACGAGATCCTCGTCAACCGAGTCGGGTCTTCTTCCCACCTCAACAACAGAACGGAGACATCGGTGTATGGTGGGCGCTCCGTCTGGCGCTGGATGAGCATGGCAGCATCTTGGAGGTGGCGGGCAAAGGACTCAAAGTCATGACGTTCGGTTATGGGAGCTTCTTGCACGGGGTAGTGCTGCTGAGGCTGTTGAACGAGCTCAAGTTAGCACAAATGGTGACTGGACATTCAGGGTGGTTCGAGGGCGGAGGGGCTGACCGATTCGTGGGGGTACTGGGCAGGCTGAGGCTTAGGAGTTGTAGCATTGACCTTGGGGGCCAGCTTCCGCTTTTTGCTGGAGGGTTCCATGGACGAGAGGCGGTGGTCGACGGTTCGGAGGAGGGATTGTCGTGGCTATTGATAGGGGACCATTGATTGGTGGGCGGGTAAAACAGCGGGTGGACGATGACCAGGAGCAGGCGATGGAGGAGAGGGGCCAAGAATGATGGAGATCAGGGCTCGAGGCTGAACAATAGCAGTAGGAGAGTCGAGGGCGCGTGGACGAAGTGCCGAGAGGCTGAGAAGAAGAGGTGGAGGGGGGGGCAAGGCCACACCACGAACTGGGAGAGAGAGATTGACCGATAGACTGAAGAGATTCCGGGAGATACCGAGGGACACTGGAGAGGGGGAAAGAGACGGGGGTGTACGAGGGGAAACAAAATAGGGACAGGAGGCCTAGAAGGAAGGCAGAGAAACGGAGAGGGGCCTAAGAGAGTGAGCAAGAGAGGAGGAAGCGGGTGAGAGGGAGTGAAGACCGAGACCCGTGAGAGCGAGAGAGAGAAGAGAAGAGGGAATAAGGCTGGCGTAGGCTGGAATTGGGGGATCGAGGCTCGCGCAAGGCTGTCGTGTCTCTGGAGCCCAATGTGGAAATGTGGGGGAGTCTTGACCTATGATTGGCTGGTAGGCGAAGCGCAAAGGACCCGCGGACAGTGAAGCGATGGGGCTTTTTGCGTCGACGGGACAAACGGGGTGGGGACAGGGAGAAGGCAGGAGCGACCCAGCAGCACCCGGCAGGGCCAGCAGCAGGCGGGAGAGGGCAAAGCAAGCCAAGAGAGGGGCGGGCTCCGCCTTCCCGTCAGCCTCTCACCTCTGCCCTCTCACCTCACACATGCTCTCACACACTCACTCACACCACACAGCTCCCACTGTACAAGCAACCCGGCTGCGTACGCAAGCTGGCCCGCACCCACTGACTGCCACAAAACCCGGGCATGCCGTTTCTCCTGGTGGTTTGTACGTCAGCCAGGAACAAGACAATCTCATCCTCCAAAGGCCAAGGATCACTGTTGACAAGGTTTGCAAGGGCCGGCGGCGGGCAGCGGACAGCGCGCAGGGTGACAGATGACAGATACGGCGTAGAGAGGGGGGAACAACGTGGGAAAACGCGCTTGATTGAGCATGTACGGTCTGCGGGGAGAAGGCGGAAAGAGAACCCAGCAGGCCTATAACGGGGGTTCAGCGAGCCAGCCAAGGAGAGAAGCAGGAATTACCTGCAGCATCTCCAGTCTCCAGACCTACCTTACACCACACACAGTCCACAGAGCCCATACAGTCCACACAGTACACAGTCCGCACTACTCCATTATACTCGCAGCCTCCTCCGCTCGGCCTACACTGCTGCACTCTACACTACAAACCATCTACCTCCACGCTACACGATACTGCCGACACGCGGCCGGCTGATTCTGGTGCATCTGCAGCCAATGGCGCGTTGTTTACACCCGTGTCCCCCTCACTCTATTTCCCTCTTCCGCTAATTATTTTTTGCATGTGTGTGTATGCACCCCGTCTACGGTCTACCCTCCTTTAACATTCAAGATCAACAACCCCATTCCCAAAGTCCCAACAGCTCCATTGACTTGTTCTTCTCATCCGTGCGTTGCACAGCTGAGGCACATGCCCTACCTAACCGGTCTCATCTGGCACCTGAGTGAGACCCGCCTCCCAACACCAATGTCAGCAAGCAGAGACCTGCCTGCCTGTATGACTTTACCACTCCAGCTAGCACCTCCCCACCCTAGCTACCCGACGATGCGGCCGCGGCCTCCGTCGAGTGGAGTAATGGCGCACCCTCCCCTCTTCCACCCCGGCCGGCGACTGTCAATGGTGGGCGACCAGAAGTGTCCGAGTATCGGTGCATGATTTGCAGACGAAGCGGACGGAGTGGCCAAGAGACAATCTCGGAATGGACAGTGAGAGGTCGCCCGGAGGACAACAGAGAGGGCCGCGAGTGGATGAGACGGCCGAGAGGGCTACGCTACAGTAGCACCGGCAGCAAGAGGCACAGCTCGCATCGTCATGATAGGCTCAGCCCCCTCCCAAGTCCCAGCCGGGTCCAGCAGGAACGCAGCCCAGCAGCCCAGCAGCCCAGTCCAGTCCAGCCTGGCTGCCGCCCAGTTCGATACCGGCAGTCGTGGACATGCCATTGTCCAGCACATCATCCATCCACACACCCATTCATCCATGCGAAGGCAGGGCTGTCTCGTTGTCTCGCCCGTTCACTCATGCTTCACCGCCGAGCCTACGAGACGGCCAAGGCGACACAGGGTCGGTGACCTCCTCTCCAAGTTCCCCGAGGTAAGTCGGAGTTTGTCTTACATGAGCATTGGTGGGCATTGGAAAAAGGCAGGTTCCCAAGGTCCATGTCAATCAAAATACCGGCGACCATAGACTGCAACCATGGAAAGTGAAAGTCAGCCGGGTGATGAGATGAGGCGGTGCTTTCGTCCCGTTGGCCGCTGTGATGGCTGCATATGTGAGGTTGCTGTTTGTTATGATCCGAAGTGGGGTGCTTCGTACATATTCGTACATGCCAGGCCGGGTTTGCTTTGTCCTTTTGGCCGCCTCAGTCTGAGGAGCCAGCCTCAACTCACTCGCCATCACCGTAGACGAATACTCGACTTCGTACCCCCACATTGGCGCACTGATTAACACGACAAGACAAGCAGGGGCCGTCATGGCCTGCTTGTCTCTCGTGCTTACTGTCCAGGAAATCGTGAGGGTAGACTGTCAACTCAATTCCAATTCGGAGCTGCGTCGTCAGCCATTGAGGCAGGGTTGCAGGTTGCATGGGATAATGGATGTTGGAGGACGGGTGAGGGATCACAGATGAGTGTCCCAACGCAAGATCCCTTCCCCTCCTCTTCCTCGACGGAAACCCCTCTCCCGCACTTTGTTCGTCCCCAACATTGTTGTGTTGTCAAGCCGAATGGGTGCAAGCCTGAATTGTCCGCCTGGTGCCACAGGGCAGATGATTCGACAGCTTCATGGTGCCGTCTTGGGCAGTGGCTTCTTTCTGAGTAGGCTGCATTTTCAGCAGCAGGGCTGTGGAACTTGATTGGACTCGAGGTCTCAGTTAGTGTTGGTAGTTCGAGTCTAGAGTCTTGGAGTCTGATGTTTGGAAGTTTGGGCGTGCATGCATCTGTCGGCCCTGCAGCTTCTGCCGAGTTGATGTGACTGGTTTCATGCCTTTTTGGTGTGAGGCCACACACCCACCACGGTGTGAGCGGGCATGGATAGGCATGGGAAGCACATGGGTTATCAGCCTCGTCTGCAATTCTCATTAGTGCTAAGAACGAGGTAGCCTCGACGCCGTTGCAATCACATCACAGCAGAGTTGTAGAGGAGACAGAGGTGCATTGGGAAACCCGACCAGTCACCCAATGCCCAATTTACTTTATAGATGCATCTCCGAAGTGTCTAATTGGTTCGTTGCATTCGCCGAATTCCCTCCACCTTTTCTTCCACATGTACTCAGACACGGCTTGCCGCTGTGTGTCTCGTGTAGTGGGCTCCCTCTTAGTGGTCCGGCTCGCCAACCATTTAAGATGGTGGTGCATCGCTTCTAAAAAGGGATGCAAATCTGTTCTGTTTATAGCGGCTTGAAACAGACATATGCCTGCTTTGATGCCGTATCCGCACAGCACCCCAGGAATGTCCGGGCTTCAGATGGCTGTTAGTGGTGGATTGGAGCGACGGACTGGGAGAGAGAGGGACATGAGAGCTGAAGATGACGACGAGAGAAGGCTCGAGTGTGGCGAAGCACAGCCACTCCGTCTCCACAATTCAACCGTCGAATTGAACCTTGACAGGCACAAACACAGCCCAGGGTTGAAGGCAAATTAGCAATCGCAAACCGATTTCTTTGCTCATACTTGGCGAGTCACAGTCTCAGTAAATTCCTAGGTACATACTGTAGAACTCACGATTACACAGTAGGTACCAGTGTGTATAATACTAAGTGCTGGATCTTGGCTTGGCGGACGCAGCCTTGGATCACCCGGCAGCTAGCCACCAGTCAAACCAAAAGAAACAACGGAAACAGCGGAAACGACTGGAACCAGAATGGTCACCAGGCTCGAGTGGGCTTATCCACCCCTTGGAAGCACCCTGGAAGCACCCTGGAACGATCGATCCGGATTCTCGTCCCCATGCGACGGCCCCGGCGGAGGCTGAGACTTCACTGGCCGGCGGAGGGAGGACGGGCACAGCATATGTTGTAACCGAGACCGAGACGAGGCGAGGAGGCGAGGAGGAAGAGGCGAAGTCCAGCAGAGACCAAGAGCCCCTTCGTCTACGCAACAAAGTCCGCTGCGCGGATTATAATAAAAAGACCTCCCACTTTAAACCCGAGAGCCAAGACCGAGGGCCGCTACACAGCCACTCCCACCTCGTAGTGACTGGTTCCACCAAGCAATGACGAAGGGTTAGATGGCAGCCTGGCAGAAGTACCTCAGTACCAACGGTACTTTTCGTAATCCGTCGCACGTGGAATCGCCGAGGTTCCAGGATTTCATGTCCCGTCGCGTTTACGATAAAGAAGTCGATGTGGATTCCGCCTTGCAAGTTGCCCATCTCTCAACCTTGAACTGCATGCATAGGATTACCAACAGGCAGGACATCCGGGCACCTGCCGTGGCGCCCGGCGTCTCTAGCTTGCTGCTGTTCTTCGTACCCTGCCTCCCGCCAGTTCGTCCCCGCCGCAGTGCCGTAGCAGCGTGGCCTTCTGTCCTGTTAGTGGGCGTGCGGCCACTGGAAGCTGTCCACCGATCCCTGGAATTGGCGAGCCGACCCCGCTGAAGGAGGCGGGAGCTCAGGCGCTGGGGCTGCCCGCTCGTGCCGGGTTCTTGCGTGCTTGCGCCTGTTGCGTCACACTAACAGGGCCTCAGCGCTCTGAGCACCGGGCAGCCTGCCCTACTCAGCGGCCCTAAGCTGTAAGCGGGTACCGTTACGTAGGTTGGTACTTCGCGCCGTCCCGCCATCTTTCCAAGATCCATGCTGCCCAACGCCGATTTTGCTGCGCTGCATGTCAACCTGTAACCTGTGACCAACAAGCATCCAGCTACCAGCAGTCAGCTCGTACCTATTACCTGACAGGACGCTTTCTTTTTTTACCCCGTCATACCTACATACATACATACATACATCCTTCTCCATCGCATTGCAACGACGGATTGCGACTCTACATTTCACTCCTCAACAACCCACCCTGCGACTCGAATCCGACCGTCGCTGCTCCAGTAACACGCAACATCTTCAATCACAAGTCGAACACATTCCAGCAGGGCGAATTCAGCCCAGACATACCCCGCGCCCATGGACTCTTATGGAGTCAGGAGGAAGGACACCACAAAGGGGCCGCCCCTCCGTGTCCTGTCGCTAGGTAAGCACCCGCTCACTCTATTGCGAGCCTCGAAATGTTGGCTGAAGCCCTCGCTAACTTGCCCTGACAGATGGAGGAGGTGTCCGCGGCTACTCCATCTTCATCATCATCCAGGAGTTGATGCACACCGAACCCTTTGTCGAGACCGAAGGCCGCGCTCCCCGCCGACACGAGATCCCCAAGCCATGCGAACACTTCGACCTCATCGTGGGCACCGGCACCGGCGGTCTGATCGCCCTCATGCTCGGTCGCCTGCGCCTGGACATCGAAACTTGCAAGGAGCTCTACGTCCGCCTCACCCGCATGGTGTTTGAGACGGACAAGACCATCGCCGGTATTCCCTACCGATCCACCCTGTTCAAGGCCAGCAAGCTTGAGGAGGCCATCAAGCAGTGTGTCCAGGAACACACTGCCAACGACAAGGAGGGCAACGACGGGTCCGAGCCTGATCTCTTCAGCCCCCTCAACCCCGCCCTCTATTCGAGCGCCGCGCCAAGGCGCCATGCCAGCAACGCCAGTGTCGTAAGCTTCAGCGCTCGCAGCCCTGCCGCCCAAATGTCCCGCCCGTCCATGAGCTCGCGGTACGGCGACCCCAACGCCAGGTTGTACGACTCCCGAGAGAACCGCACCAAGACGTGAGTGTCCATCCATACCAGCCCCGAATGCCCCAAATGTATTGTTACTAACGACCCCACAGCGCTGTCACTGCTGTGTACAAGGGATCGCCTCGAGGCTCGCCGCCCGCCGTTCTTCGATCCTACGACTCCCGACGCGAGCCACCCCCGAATTCGACTGCAAGATCTGGCAGGCCGGTCGCGCAACCTGCGCGATTGGCCTCGCTTTCAAGCCCATTCAGATCGGTCAGTCGGTCTTCCATGACGATGGTGTCGGTACTTTCAACCCCAGTCCCGAAGCCTTGGACGAGGCTGTGGTGAATGAGTGGCCAGGACGGGAAGTAGGCGTTTTCGTCAGTATCGGTACCGGACGACGCCCCAGAGGCAGCGATGCGAACTCGCAGATGTGGTATGAAGGATTTCTCGGCGACTTTGCCGAGGCGCGACGGAGGCTGATTTCCAAGATTGAGGGGTGCGAGAAGATTCACGAGTACATGGTCCGGGAGCATCTTTCGAAGCGCGGAGTCAACGTCGAGAACTACTACCGCCTAAACGTCGAGATTGGTGTGGGCGAGTTTGGCATGAACGAGTGGAATCGTCTGGGAGATATCAGCACGGGAACTCGGCGATACATGGCCAAAGATGCCGAGCAGAAGATGATCCGAGGCGTCACGACCAAGCTAGCCAAGATTTATCGAGCCAAGATGCGCTTCGAGCGAGCAGCTCGAGGAGTACCCGAACTGGTCAAGTCAACCTCAACCACCTTTGAGTCTCCGCTCGCGGTTGAGCTCCCTGGTGACTTCCCGATGACAGTGCCGCTGCCACACAGTCCACCCAGCCGTTCGTCGTTTGAGTCTGGATCGGATAGTCTCCATATCCACAACGGCTATGCCTCTCCTCGCAGCTCCAATGAGCGCATCCGTCCCAGCACAGGGAACTCGGGGGGTTCACCTCCTCCGGGCCAACGACCAAGGCCATCGGCACCAAGTGCAAGCGCCCCATCACTCCAACACAATGGCCCGGATCACCTCACGGTGTCAGCTCCCACCCCATCACAGTACTGGGACGGTTCAGGGTCTGACTTGATATCCATCACGAGCCCAGATGAGCAACCGCGGCCGTCCTCATCATCGAAGCAGGCAGGTCCACCTCCAACACGGATCGAGCCACCGCCGCTCCCGCCCAAGACACCGCTCCCCGAGAGCCAGCAGGGAGGCAGACGGCCACCACCCGCCATCACGCCTCCGTATCCTCTGGACGACGAGGAGCCGCCGCCAGTGAACATGGCCCGAAAGCCTGATTACCGAGGCAGGAAATAAACAAGGTCATAAAAATGTAGAAGCGCATTAGGGAATAGGGGAGTGGGTTTTATGTTTCACGATTTGATTCCCCGTCGCTATGACAGTTCCAAGCTGGGGATGATGTTCTGGTGCCAGCTCACCCGTCCCGGGAAAGGGACTTGGGATGTTTGAAGGCAGGGATGGCGTTGGGGATATTTCTTTTTGGGGTTGATGATTGTTTGTTTCCTATGTTTGTTCTGACATATCTAGATACCACCGGGGAAGGGATACACGGTCCACGATTTGGGGTTTTTTTTTTCCATCAGTTGGAGGACGCTGGAGGAGAAGAGCGAGTATGTGGACGTGTAAGGGACTCTTACTAGAACTTAGGTACACTGAGCTGAACCAAACTGAATGGAAAGGATGCTTGAATGACTCGCAAAGAGGGACCCAAAACGATGGCTGAAAGCAATGACCATCTCTAGAGTGAAGTGGAATACAAGAGAGCGATGCGACTGGGATGCAGGTGATGGTGAGGTGTTGCGACAAAGAAGTGGAATGAGAGTGACGCAGACAAGGCAGCCAATCAAGCGGACGAGGCGGCCTCGCATTGAGATTGCAGTTGACCGATAATGGATGGGGCAAAGGATGGGGTGGGGGCTCTGGAAGCCTGGAAGGCTCTAGGGGACCGGGTTTCTGTCACTAACAACACACGTGTGGAAGGCTCGTGGTGCATACGTAGGTAGTTTGGTAGCCCGTTGGCGGTAGGTATAGGCAGAGTCGAGTCAAGTGAATGGCCGCATCCGGGGTAGGCGCGCAAGGACCACGAGGCTTTACATTAGATGCCCCAGCGTCTTGAGCTGTCTGATGAGGGTATGGATTGGTAAGTGGCCGAGTGTCCCATAAAGGGTCCATAGTGTGTCAGCTGGGCGAATAGAGATGAATCAAGACGATCAGATGAGGTGCGCTAGTCAGTGACAGTGCCAGTGTCAGTGTCGTCAGTGTCAGTTGAATGCCAGCGTCAATGCCATGCAAATGCTAATGCAGATACGATACCGATCCACCGTGCACTCGGCAACCGACAGCGATGTGGCTCCGCGCTCTTTGCCCTGGATCTCGCTACGGCTCGACGGATACTACGTAACTCACTAGTACGGTAACATTATCTCATTCTGTTTCCGGGGCCCTTTGGAGAGTGCCGGGAGGTGTGGCGAGTGGTTCGACAAAAGCCCTGTGGCGGGCGAACCTCGAACGTTGAGCAATTGCCACCAATAATGGTATCTTCCCAATTCCCCCCTTCAACTCGCTAACTCTCTCGCGATGTGATAGCGGGTTTGTCAGTGCTGACGGTGTTAGTGTGGAATCGCGGATAATTCCGTCCACAACGTGCTCGCCCTCTCCACGTACGGAAGCTATGGGATGTACGAGTAATACTAATAAGATCTTCATCCGAGGATCCCGTGCCGCAAACACGCCAGCGGAAGGCCCGTGGGAAGGCTATCCCATCTTACATAGCGCAGGGGACCGGCCTGGGGGGCTGGGTTACAGGGGGCAACAGTGTTGCAGTGGAGGTCAACAGTGGCTACAGTGGGTGGTCCGCCCCTCAGGGCAGCGACACCGTGAGCACGGCTTGTGGCTGCACTGGAGGCTACAGTAGGGTGACGCCAGGCACTAATTTCGTGCCGACAGGCCTACAGGGGACGGAGAGACCCGCTCGCCGGCAGAATCGCGCGCTCTGGCATGCGGGTGAAGAAAGACATGGCTGTTGTTAAGACGTGGGACGTCGCAACTTCCTACCAATAATAGGGGTGGTATTGGCGCAAATTGGAAACGATCAACGTCAAAAACACGCCCCCGGTCTCAAACAGCCATGACTTCTCTGACGGTAATCTAACAACGTGCTGTCTTCACTCGAGCGGATGTGAGATGTGAGAGAGGTGGTCAGCCATGTACAGATTTCTTCTCACACTGGGACGGGGGTCCACTATGACATCCGCCGGGGCTAGCCTGAGGCTAGGGGGCGGGTGTGTGTCCACCATCTGTTAGCGCAAGGGCTGTCGGGGCGGGTTGATGCCCCCGAGTCCGGCCTCTGGGATCTGGGTTCCGGGATTCAAGGACTTGGCTGGACAGGACAGGAAAAGGTGCACACACTTGGCCGCCCTCTTTGAGACCCAAGAGTTGGGAGTGGATAGAGCAGATGGATCGATTGTGGTTGAAACGGGCATGTGAGCGGCCGAGATACGGAGTAGACAACGTCGAGAGACCACCCATTAGAGGCTCCTACCAGCCTCTTGTACCCCTCAACAAGAGAGGCCAGCAGTGTTTCTGCTGTACGAAGCATACGAAGGTACGAAGGCACTCGGTCCCATTGTGCACTAGATATGTAGGCACCAAGACTTGGGAACCTGGCCCTACTCTACTCCATCTTGCATTTGCTTCTTCCTCTGTATGAGCCACATCAAAGTGGATCGGATTGTGCGGCACTAACACTCCCGTATGAGCTCAGGGCAGCTATCCAGGTACCACCAGCCTCGGCATCCAGCACTCTTAGTCCCCCGTACAAGCGTACCCAGGCAGCGTATCCGAATGCATCACGCACGCATCTTCCGAGAGCGCCATGACAAAAGTCCATCTGAAGCAGCTGTTCAACGCCAAAAACTCTCGCGGTCCTGCTATAATGCTTCCTTTTCTTCTTCCTTTCCGTTCCCGGCGTTCATCCCGCCAGCCCCAGGCCAGCCGAAGTGCGACGAGGCTCGCCCCAGTGGTCCAAGCCGGCCGGGCAAGGTACCGACGGGTAATTAATTTAGCTGGGTAAGGTTGTGTCGCTGTCACCCACCCACACACACTGACACACTGACACTCAACGCGTACCCTCCCTCCTCGCTCGCAAAGGAGCTCCAGTTCCCGCTCTCCTGGAGCTCGTAGGTACGCGGTAAGGTATTAGTTCGCGCGGCGCGGAAATCAGAAAGAGAGAAAGGGAAACCCACCCTCCAGCCTAACACCAAACGGGCCAGCATGTCACCCACCCACCGCTGTATGTACCAGCGATCCGCCCCTTCCCCCATCCAACTACTATTCCCCATCACTTTTCAAGACTCCATATCCTCTTCGCACCAGCCAGCCATATCAGCCCATGGAAGCCACAGTGCCTGCGTCTCACCCATCCTCTCCTCCTCCGCCGCCTCTTTCTCCTCCCCTTGCCCTCCGCAAAATCGAAATCCGGACCAACTCGCTGGGCCCGTGGTAGTAGATCCGAACTGCCGTGCGAGGCTTGCCTACCACCTTACCTCCCCTTGGTCCTCGCTGGTAGTGCTGTGCCTAACTACCTGCCTTCCCAGCTAGCTCGAGCGATGGGAAGTGGACTAGTCGGCTCCAGACCTCCCCTAAAGTAAGGCGCAGGGCACCTGCAAGTACGAAGTACAGACGGCGGTCCTGGCAGGTTTAAGGCAGGCACCATCTCCGTCTCCGTCGTCTGTCGTGGTCCCGGCCCGCCCTGACGAAGCCATTCCTCTTTCTTGGGTCCTCCAGTTTCCCCCCTTTGGCCTGTTTTTGATCACGGGGTTCCCGGGCCTTTTTTCTGACGGCCGACACATATTACCGCCCGTGTGCCCTTGCGATCGTGGCCTCTGGCAGAAAGCAGCAGAGCAGTGACATCGATTGACCTGCCCACGCGACATCACGACGCTCACTGGCCTGGCGCATCCGTCCTCCCAGCTCGACCACGTGGGACATCTTGTACGTGCGCCAACTGCGGCTGTGACTCCGATTTGCGACTTGTGGTTTGCGACTACCAGTTGCGCCTACGACTACCACTGCGGCTTACGACTACGCCTGCAGGACTACGCCTGCAACGCCGACTCCGACTTGCGACTCTGCCCAGGACTACGGCTTCGACTACGTCAACGTCTACGACTAGCAACTCCAACTCCTCATCCACCTCGTTTGTCTCGCCTTCACCCCATCGGCTCTGGCGCAGTGCTTCTACCAACTTTTGCCTTTCCACCTTTCGCCACCTTTGTGCTTGTTTTGGCCTCGCCTAAACGAGGCTATCTAGACTCACTCTCCCCTCCTACTTCCATCTTCTCCTCTAATTTCTCTGTCATTTTCCTCCATACTTCCGCGCGAGGCGCCAGCCTGGTCTCTTCGGTGCGGGTACGCACGAGATACGACTAGAGCGTGAGAGTCATGACCGAGGGGCTCGACAGACTGGATTGAAGACACTCACTCATTTGCTCCCTTGCTCACTTTTTGCGACTGAGCCGCAACGAACCAGGGGTCGTCTTTTTTCCTCACCGAAAAAAACCACACCAACCACCTCCGTAGCTTTTTTCAAGCATTGCAGACGGGCATCAGCACGAGCTTCCCCGGTGTCCAGTGTTACCCGAGACTCCAACTGCGGGACATACACACCGGACTGCTGCACGCCTAGATCTGCGGCTGTGCGACCAACAAGATCGAGATCCAACCCGGCCACGCCAACCAACAAACAAACCCAAGACACACCAAGCCGGCAGACAACCAGGCCAGCAAGCACCGCGACGCCACGCCCCGTGCATCTCGTGCCCTCTCCACACCGGCACACAATCCAGCATTTCCCTTCTTCTAACTTGCATTCAACTCATCGCCTTGGGTGAGCTAGCCGTTGCTGCCGCAGCCTGAATTCATCTCCAACGCCCCAAACTCCTCCATCCTCCTACATCTCGTCTGGCCTCCCCCTCTCCTCACCGTCTCACCACATCCCCTCGCTTCTCTCTACATCCCATCACCTCCCATCACCTCCCTCCCATTTTATCACGTCGCTGAACCGTGCGGATGGGTCGCCCGCCTCCTCTCGCTTGCCCCCCTCGACTGAGAAGAGACACCGAGATTCAACATTGCCCGCTTTAACCCTAGTCTTCAACTGCCGGCCCGCTTCCCCAACCAACACTCCCGGGGCCGGCCCGCCCCCTGTCGCAACCACCTCCGCTCCGACCGTGCCCCGGTTGGACTAACGGAGGAGCTTCGGGCCCGTCAGGTGGAGGTTGGTTCCAAGCTTGACGCCCCAGCCGGCGCCTTAGCCTACCCCCTTCGTGCCACTCCCGAGTCCGCGTCCGCATCCGTGTTGGCTGTCATCCTACCTGTCGTCCTACCATCCCGTGCTGTCGAATCCCCGACGGACAACACCATGCCGGGTTCCGAGGCCTTGCAGACACAGGCCGCTCGTCGCCGTGCCGATCGCCAGACGTCGTCATGTACCGAGTGCCGTCGCCGCAAGCAAAAGGTACGCTCCCTTCTCAGTTACGACTCTCTCCCTATTCTACTCCCATTCTGCCGGTGTTCGGTTCGCCTCTCTCGCTACTACTCCTATCCTTTAAGGCATCCGTGGTGATAGTCAGTAGTTGACACTCACCTGGAAGTCATGGTGAATCGTTGATGTTAACACGGCTCGTCGCAGTGTTCCCAAGGCCAGCCGTGTACCAACTGTGTCCGTCGATTTCCCCAACCCATCTGCGAATATAAGGCCAAGACCCCCAAAAGGTGAGTTATCCTCGACATGTCACCACCCGAGACACTCCCCGCTTCGGGATGCACAGACATTGACACCCATAACTGCAGGCATCCACATGCGGGAGTTGCCGAGCGGCCGCCCATGGCGGTGGCAGTCAGAAACGGTCCCTACGGTCACCTCAACCCTGCTGCGATCCACGATGCTATCCTCCAGGTAGACGAGTCCTCGCATGCGATGCTGGTTGACTCTCCCGACTCCAACCACTCATCATCTCCCACATCCTCATCAGACCACAGCTCTGCTCATGCCTCGCCCACTGAGACACCAGCAACCCCCTGGGTCCCTTTCAAAGTAACCTTCGACGAGGAGAATGACCCCGAGACCATGCTTGAAAACCTTCGTGTTATTTTCGAACGTCGTCTCAGCATCGCCAACCGTATCCCAGAGAATGAATGGTCAGAGGACGACGCAAAGGCCCTCATAACGTCAGAAGACGCCCGCCGACCCCTGGCTCTTCCCGTCGAGGGGGCGATGGAACAGCTCCGCTTTTTGCCCATGGCTCCAACCAAGATGAACAAGGAGCTTGTGCGGATACGTAGGTGTTGCACAAGACCCTCTATGTTGAACCTTGCTGACTGCTGATGGGATCACAGATCTACAATTACTGTGCCGCTTCAAAGTGTCTGTGGACGGAAATCCGGATCCTAACAATGCCTTCATGAAGCACTGGGTTCCATGTTGCGTACAAGACCCTCTCCTCTTACAAATTGTTTTGTTTACATCTGCTTGTTTCTTTTCTGAAACGGGTCATATCCCCAAGACATTGGCCATGATGCACAAGGGCAGGGTATACCACATGCTTAACGAGCAGCTTCAACACGAAGCCACTATGACTAGCGACACCTCCATCCTTGGCGTTGCCCAGATGGTCATCGATTCCTGGTACTGGGGAGGCACGGCTGATCTGAAAGCTCACATTCGAGGTCTCAAACAGATGATCAGACTGAGAGGTGGTTTGGGCAAGTTGGGGCTACACGGCTTCCTGAGCAAGACGGTGATCATGTGCGTTCTCCCTTTCACATCTTCAGAGATAGTGGCTTGGATTCATCTTTTTTTTTTAGCACAATGGAAACTAACTGGCTTATAGTCATGACGTCGTTATGGCCCTCGCCCATGAAATCGATCCTTTAATATATGGTCATCCAGGTTTCGAGTTCGACGATCCTATCATGATGCCATTTCATACCGCGTTGAATTCGCCCCTCATTTTCGGGTGGCCGACATTCTCAGCCTGCGCCAACTCCTTGCAACTGCATCCCAGCACGGCCATGATTCTAGACGAAATACGATACCTCATCGAAACTGTCCTTATGTTGCCTGAGCAGCCCACCGTTGAGGAGCTTCAGAAGGTGTGACAGCTGCCGGTTGGGTTCGTGACCGCATTTCCGAGCTACCAGAAGACACGCCTGCTCGACAAAATCCCAACTCCCGGACCAGTTCCGCGGCCACCACTCCAAAGGCTGCGCATGATGCACAGAGCCCTGAGTCTACTAGGTCTGATAATTCTTCTCCGTCTATTGAACTGCCGGATTTGATGTATCGCTGTGTCCGCATGACTGCATTGATCTACTGTCGTGCGATCCTGAACCGCACACCAACCAGCGCCATTTGCTCCGAAATCGATTTTCTCATGATCTGGCAAGCGGTGTGGGCTGTCACCCTACCGACCTGGAAAGCGACAATAGGCATCTTCGTCTGGGTCATGTTGGCAATTGTACCTAGCTGTCACAACTCAGGGCCAGCCCGCTTCATAAAGACGCTCATGGTTGCCGGGTTCATGACAATTGGGGTTGACAACTGGCACCTTGTCATGGATGTGACAAGAACGAGCTTTGCACTACAGAAATGGCTTGCGGGCGGAAGGCATGGCTACGAAAATGGAGGCATGAAGGGCCTTAGCGGGGGGGAGAGCGTCGTGGACAAGTACGGGTTTACTCTCAAAGACGTTCTGCCAGAGATACACCTCCCGGTTGATGATGAATGACGTTCAGCCTGATTCGTCTCATTCTCCCGTTGGCGCAGACCACGACATTTGCCGTGTCACGGCCAAAGTCACATGCGGCCCGACGGCTTCCGAAGCCCCGCTGCCACGTATGACATGTCTCACTCAGCCTGTCGATCCAGCGAACAACACAACTAACTGGATCCGCCACGGCACCTCTGAGACCCCCAGTTGGTATCAAAAGCCCACCATGCCCAGGTCATGATCCAGGTCATAATCCAGGTGCCTATCTCTTAAATTTGCTCCCTTCCGGGCAAGTTGATCATCAGAGCCACGGCCACGCCGCATCACATAATCGACATTATCCATGATGTGCGACTTCAATCAACTACGGAGTGGTATCCCAGATGGACAAGTCCTCCTGCCCCAAGATGCAGGTTACGAGGCGGCCTTACGACGATGGAGTGCTGCCTGTGAAAAGAGAGCTGTATGCGATATCTTTAATATTGATGTTTGAGGCCACTAACCCCCATTTAGGCTGTTGTCGTCAAGCCAACATGCGCAAAGGAGGTATCTGCGGCTATCAAGTTCGCTGTTGCGACCGAGATACCTTTGACAGTTTGCGGTGGTGGTCACTCCTCAAGTGGAACATCCTCATCTGACGGCATGGTCATCGATCTGAGCAATATGAGGAATGTAGATGTCAATCCTGCAGAAATGTCGGTCACTTTCGGCGGCGGTTGTCTGTGGGAGGATGTGGACACGACTCTCGAGCGCTACGACCTCGCGACTGTCGGCGGCGTTGTCAACCATACTGGTGTCGGTGGACTGATATTGGGTGGAGGTCATGGCTATCTCACGCCGCTTCATGGTCTCACCATTGACAATCTCATCTGGGCAGAGGTTGTTCTTGCGGATGGCACAATTGTCGAAGTGTCTGAGGAGAAGAATCCCGACCTCTTCTGGGCCATCCGCGGTGCCGGTGCAAACTTCTGCGTCGCTACAGCATTTATGAGTAGGGTTTTCAAACAAGGAAAGGTCTGGAGCGGCACGTTGGCATATTCATCTGACAAGCTCTCGGAACTTGTGGCCGTTGCGAATGAACTGCACGACCGGCACAATTCACATGGCCATTGCCTCGCTCTTGGCATAGGTTACGGCCCAGACGGCGTAACCCACGTTATCTCTGCGATCCCTTGCTTTCAAGGCTCAGGAGAAGACGCCAAGGACTACTTTTCAAGGCTTCTAGCCATCGAAGCGATCGCGAACAACACTGCAATGATGTCGACGGCACAGATGAACACGCTGCTGAACCCCATATTCGAGCATGGCATTCGACGTCTTATGGGATCTGGGAACGTGACAATGCCTCTTGATGCCCAGGCCTTGTTACAGACTGCCAAGATGTTCTGGGAGTTCTGTGACGCTCGGAAGGGGATGGACAAGTCGGTCATCGCGATAGAGATCTTTCCGACTGACAAGATCCGGGCCGTTGCCCAGAATGCAACTGCTTATGCCAACCGAGGCGACTACTATGACGCAATGACGGCGTTTGGCTGGGAGGACGAGTCTCTTGATGGCGACGTTCGACAATTCAACCGAGAGATGTGCGCGCAGATTCGTGAGTCCAACGGATATCGTGCTCGTTTCAGCGAGGATGGATCCGAGGAACCCGTGGGCAGATACATCAATATCGAAGCCGATTACATCTCACCACGAGACGCGTACGGTGTCAACTTCCCTCGTCTCCGAGAGCTCAAGGTGAAATATGATCCGCAAAACGTATTTCACAAGTGGCACGGGATTGTCGAGAGATCTTAGTAACGATGGAGCCGTCCTAGGATAGCAGCAGCCTGGTTGTGCTTTTGAGGTATCCCCTCCAATGATTTAATATCAACATGAATTTAGTAATATGATGCATTACACGTTATTAAATACAATGATTTTCAATTCACATTTAGTCTCTTCTCATCTGGTTTGATTTGAGTGAACATTCTGAACTCGGCAAAGCTAACGTGAAGAGGCTTTACAGTATACATACGAACTACATTCTACGGATTTGACAACAATGCTCGAGTCCATTTCCAATTCGAACACCATATTCTACCTTTCTCGAAATAGAACCTAGGTTGAAGATGGGGATAATTGGCGAAATCTAAGCTTAGGTATAGGGTAGCAAATATCAATATTGAGATGGAGGATCGAGTTAAAACTAGATAATCGAAACTGTTTGAGGGGCTGAATGAATCCTTTGACTGTCTAAGGTTGACTTGGTACTAGGCAATAGCTTGGCGGTGCAATCCTACCATGCTACAAAGCCGCTCGCCCGGTGAGGATATCAATCAGCAATTATCAATACAGATGTACACCATCAGGCCTGTTGATACAACCCACATACGCTCCTTGCTGAGAATTGAGCTCGTAACGGTGATTACCATGATCTTGACCATTAGGAACATAGCCAGAGTAGCATTCTCGTACAAGTCGCCAATGTCGTCCCTCGTTAGCCTCCCCGGTCTAGCCACCCCTTCCATCGGTTGTCGCCTGTCGCCTGTCGCCTGTCACCGAATTAGCCGACATGCGTCGGGGTTTTGACCGGGGACTGCCTGTGCCAAGCAGCAGCTGACGACGAGCTGTAGGGTGTGCAGTCCCGATATGGGAAAAGGCGACGCGCTCAGCTTGACGACCCTGCTTCCCTTCCGTCCGCAACCCTCGTTAATTTGGGTTGCAAATGCTACATGCTACCGAGACGTCTGTTTTCGAGGGCGGAGGAGATGCCCAGTCAACGTAGTTAATGGCGCTAGGGAAGAAGCACGCTGTGTCCCCGGGCTCCGCATCCGCCTTGTTTGGTGTGGCGCTCGACATGGGATCGGGCTGCGTGCGGTGGAGGATATCGTGGTATAATTAGTGGAGAGAGAGGGGAGAACGGTGAGCGGCTTTTGTTGGGGGTGAGGGGATAGAGCCACACGATTGCAGCACTAACATGGAGGATGGTACGTCTGGTACGTCTGGTACATGAAGAGGTCTGAGAGGCGTGCAGGCTGTGGCTTCGATGAGGGTTAGGGGAGTGAGTGCGTGAGAGACTGAGACGCCCGAGGCGATGGAAAATCCGGAGGAGCGAGTGAGGGTGGGATGGCTTGGCCGGGGGTTGCCACAGAGGAGATTGAGTGATTGGGTGAAGGCATCGCACGGTAGGGTATCGTATGGCAAGGCTTGCGAGACATGGGTAGAGATGGATCGATGGAAATGCGTCTCGTCTCGGTGGCATGATACGATACAAGACACTACATAGTGCCACGGACCGTCAGCCCCAATCTCAGTCTGCAGCACTGGGCTCCCGGAGTGCAGCATCTGCGACGGGATCTGGATCTGGATCTGTCCGATAGGTACGGAGTAATAAATTGACATGCAAAGAAGAGTTGACTACGGGGCCATCCTGGGGGAGACCAGGAACCCCGAGTTTGTCCAAGAAGATGGTGGTCGACACCCCCATCACCAAATGCGGATTCCTAGCGGGCGCCGTAAGTTGGTCGAATGGAAAATCCCTCGGCCGAGTTGGACGGCGGCGGCAGCAGCAGTATCGATGAATCACAGCGTCGGAGCGGCTATGCGGGCCATGTCGTTGTGACGGGCGGAAACATATGTGAGGCTGTGATAAATACAAAAGGCGCGCAGTAGTGGCGCTCGCACGGTTGTCTCGTGCCTCTTTTTTGAGCCCGCGGGCCCACGGGTCCGTATATGCACCATGCAGTGGCGGAGGAGCAGCAGTAGTTGGAACGCGGCAAGGCAGGACAGGCACAAGAAGGTACATTAGTTACGGCGAGTTCACCTGGGAAAACACCTAGCGGCTTTCTGAGTCCTATTCGCCTTCTTGGCTTGGGGGGGGGTTAGTTACTGAGACTGCAGTTGGTGGATCGTCCCAACCTGGGGCATTCCACATTACCCGAGACATCTGGGCAGCACCTTCAACTCAACCAACTAAACAGGGGTCAACACGCGTACAGCTCCTACCCAAGTGATGTCTCCCTTTAACCCTAATCAACGCTTTTTTGCCACCTCGATTTTACCCAATCTTGGCTCGTTGTTGTCTGCCATGCCATTTGAGTGAAATCAGTCATCATGTGCAAGGACAAGGACGACATTGTCTGGAAGAAGTAAGCCAAATGACATGTTTGTGTGTAGTTGTCTGGCTCGTCCTCGAACATAACCCCGGAGATGCCGTGGAGATGCACACTACCCTTAAAGAAGGATATGACGTCTTCCATCGCTTCAGTCAGTAGCTTATCAGTCGGTATAAGAGTCCCTTTCAACAGTATCCAGTTGGAAACACGCCTCTGCCCATGCTGTGCCCTCGTAGAACAGAGCAGGTAATGTCTAGTTCCCTGCAACTGCCATAACTTGGATCCTAAGGTCAGCAGAAAAAAGCTCGAGCTTCTTTACAGGCATATGGTAAACATTCTTCTACACTTGCCACCCTAGAGGTTCCTCGAATTGGGTCTTTCCACACGCCAGCTATTTAGGCGGCTCGCATCTAACCGGCGGCTTGCATCTGGGTTTGAAGCTAACGAAAACTGTGACAGTAGCTCCATGTTTCGACTATTCTCCGAGGATCGACGTCTATCGAATGCCTTGATTGACGAGGACCTGCATATGTTTTTGCCTACGCCGCACTTTTCTTTTGGCCCACCGCTGTGGGCCATCTTGACAGACCTAGAATACTACAAAGGCGAGTGTCTCTCCTGGATGAAAGCACACGGGCACCACCTGGAAACGTTCTTCTACCCATCGGAAGGCGAAGTTCGAGGCGAGCTGGCTTCGCAGTCGTCATAGACACGGTAAATCTGTCCTCGTCGAGTAACTGCAAAGTGCTTCTTATGAAGTGGAGGCGTCGGAGCTAGGAGACCCCGAACCGGATAATCAACTACGCGGCTAGGATGACCTGGTTGTTTGATTTCATATTCGGGAGACGCCTGAATTCCAGGTATTTCGCTCCCAGAAGTAACTGATTACTAGGAGGGGCTCGACCCTTTTAGTGTCAAAGGAAGTGGATGCCATGGAGCCTTCGCCAAGAAGAAGATAAAGGAGAAGGATAGCAGACTTAGTGAAATTGGACAACGACAGGGCAACATGCCTAGATCATGACCTGAGACGATCGAGGCTCCGGAAGAGATCCTTGGCACAGTTGAGATTCTAGTTAAAGTATCGTGAATGGTTGAACCAGAGGATCCGTGGAGCGACACGTGGAGAAGTATAGGGGGAATTGCGTCAACTGTGGGTTTCGGCGCAGGGGCATCAGACGAAGCTAGGGGAGGGCGTCGTGCTATCAGACAGAAGGTGCTATGTACGTATCAAGCTCGATCTGAAGGCCACAGGTCCGTGACGGGCAGAAATGTTGGCCTGGACGGACATGGAGCGCGCACAAATGCGTCCGCATACCTGCCTTACTTCCCCTTTGGCCTTCTCCCGTATATGCACGATGCAGAAGAGCTGGAGTAAGAGGAGGAGGAAGCAAGGCATACACATACCTACAGTAGTGACACGGACTCTCGTAGGGTACATGGTGTACCAGAGCTAAGCAAGCAAGAGAAGAGGACAAGGCGTATATCCCCTGCTTCTCACAGGGCCCCCAACCCCACAAGGATCCTCCGATGCCACCCCCATCACATTACAACCATGCCCACGCCGTGACGTGCCCATACCCCTCCATCATTGGCACGTGGCATGTTGCCGGAACGCCTCCGCGCGCCCAGAGGAAAAGAGGACCGGGGGCTCTGGGGCTAATGTGCGTTTTGGAGGGGTCCGCAGGCATTGGCGCGGTCCGGCGCAGGATCAATCAAGGCTGAGGCAAGGGCGCGCAGGGCGGGCGCAATGCGCGCAGAGAGGGGTTCGGCGGATATCTGAGGCTGTCCGGGGGGGTGGTTGGCTCCCATGTTGGCACAGTATCCGATGTACATTGTGGTATTTCTCCGCGAAGATGGGGGGATGCGAGAGATGAGCAGAGCACCGCACGATCGGTCGGCGGAGACCGGAGCGCGGGGAGCGGGTGGGCCGCGGGGTGTCTCGCCCGACCCGAGACGCTTTGTCAGCTCCGGGCCGGGACGGTGGAGATCGGAGGGTTTGCCATGTTCGGCCCCGAGAGGGCTTCTCAACCTCACTTGGCTCGCCGCGGTTGGACGAGCGGATGTGCCTTAACAGAATGCGCCGCTTCGTCTGCCATGACGTGTGCCATCGCCGCCGTGATTTAGTGGAGTTGGGCCGGAGCCGGGCCGAGGAAGCCCCGCGTTTGCATCTTGGAGCACAGCAGTATCTTGGGACCTGAACTTGATATGCCAAATATAATCACCTTTTTATCCCCAACCTCTTTCACTTACACGTTGAAATCGACGACTGAACCCAACAGATCTTATCGTCACTTTTACCTTGCTTCTCAGTGACAATGGATCCCCTCGGCGTAGCCCTCATCGGCGGCGGCATCTTTGCCAAGCAAGAGCACATGGTGCGTACAGCATCACTGGATATGCTTAGTGAAATACCGCAGAAATGGTTGCTTACAGAATTTCACGACTTACCAGCCATCCATTATGAAATGTGACTCCCTATCGCTCAAGGCCATCTACTCTCGCTCCCTCAAGTCCGCCCAAGACACCGCCGCTCTCTATACGAAGAGCGATGCCGCCCCGGACCTGTACTCGGCCGACTCGGACAAGGGAACCGACTACGCCAGCCTGCTCCTCCGAAAGGACGTCTACGCCGTCATCATCGCATTGCCCATCGTTAGCCAGCCCGAGTTTATCAAAGCCGCCCTCGCTGCCGGCAAGCACGTGCTGGCCGAGAAGCCACTCGCGCCGGATGTCAAGACGGGCCGGGAGCTCATCGACTACTACCGCAGCATCTCGCAGGAGAACAAGGTCACCTTTTCCATCGCGGAGAACTTTCGCTTCGTGCCGAGCTTCGTCTACGCTGCCGAGGAGGCAAGGAAACTGGGCAAGGTGAACCACTTTAGCGTCAAGAGCTTCCATCTCATGCGCCAGGACACCAAGTGGTACGGCACCGAGTGGCGGCGCAAGCCCGAGTATCAGGGCGGTTTCTTGCTGGACGGCGGCGTTCACCAGGCGGCGGCCACACGACTGCTGCTGGGCAGCGACGCGAAACCGCAGGTCGTGCGAGCCGTGACCAGCCTGGTGCAGGCACACCTGCCGCCCATCGACACGGTCAGCGCCATCATCAAGACGGCGTCGGGCGCCAGCGGTACGTTTCAGCTGTCGTGCGGCTCGCAGCTGAGTGCGTTTGAGTGGGATCTGGGCTTCGAGGACGGCAGCGTCACGGTGCGGGGGGAGACGGTGACGGTCAAGCGCGTTGACGGCGAGGCGAGCGTCCGCGAGTTTGAGCGGACGAGCGGTGTGAGCGCCGAGGTCGCGGCGTGGGCGGCGGGGCTGGTTCGCGGGACGCCCGACGAGCTGCAGGCGCCGGAGCAGGCGTTGGCGGACCTGGAGTTTTTGGAGAAGATGTTTGTTAGTGGCGAGCAGGACGGCGCGCCGCAGACGTATGAGCTGCAGTTGTAGGCGAGGATGAGGGCATGGACGTCATATAGGACTGGGGACTATACAATGATAATAAAATACACATCGTGCGGCTCAAAGGGTGCTTTTAGTGTCGTGTGTCTGATTCATAGCTTGGCCGGCCTTGAAGACGGCGGCTTTTCAGTGCCCACACTTTTATCCACCAGAGCTTTACCTGGGCCTACATCGACACACAGCTTCTCAAGCCCTTGCCTCAAGGCATCTCCCATGCCGGTCTGCGCAGGCCTCCCTGTGGCGCGGTCGACAAAGACATGGACAAACTCACCCACTGCGCAGACGGCATCGACGCCACGCTCAAAGACGGCCACCTCGTAGGTGACGCTGGAGCGGCCGAGCTTGTTGACGCGGAGGGCCAACTCCGCTACGGCCGGGTAGGCGATGGAGGCGAAGTAATCGGTGTGGGCGTGGACGGCTAGGCCGTACTGCGGCGAGGTTGGGGGGTCCAGGTTGCAGTGGGCTATGAGGTAGGAATTGACGACGGAGTCAAATCTGGCACGTCTGAGCTGGAGAGTTTCTTCTTGGGGTGCGCGGGAGTCTATGTGTGACCCCGAGGATGGTCTTAAGCGTCGGACTTACAGAAAGCTATACACAGAGTTGTTCATGTGGTCATACATGTCATTATCGTTCCTGCGGGGCAGTTAGAATGATTACAATTGCGATTCCATCGCCATCGTCACTATGATGATTGAATTCGTTAATCCGCAGTGCGGCCGTGACTTGGTGATACCAACAGCCAAGGGAGGCCAGAGGCTCGAACCTTGCTGTCATCAATGTCGGAGGGAGGGACGGAGGGACGGAAGTAGGGCAATTCCGCTCTGGGGAGGCGGAAACTTACCATCGTGTGCGATAGTCGAGCAAGAAGCGATAATCTTGTCGCGTGCGGGCCTTGAGATCCGTGGTGGATGCCATCTCGGTTGCTGGGACTAATTCGTCCAATATGATTTTGACCAACGCGCGTATCTCAGATTTGCCTCCCTTGGGACACGGTCTCGATCTGGGACCTGGGATCTGGATCTAGAGACAAGTCTTGCCAAGACGTTGAATGGCCAGAAACGGGCAGTGAGATTGGGTTGTTCGTTTGATAGTTCCGCTTTGGGTGAGTTGCCGCTCCCGGCAGCTCGGTTGAGGCCGTAATGAGATGCGATGAGCGAGATGTGACGGGTGATGAGTGGATGACGGGATGATGGATAAGGGGTGAGGATATCCAGAGAAGTATATGCTGTAGTTGTGTGGACCAGCTGGGAGCTGGCTGGGTCGGACAAGATGAATAGCGGGTTAGAGTTCCATTGAGTTGCCTGCCCGGAAGCAAGAAGGAGACACCGCAAACACTGTGAGACGGCGGGATTTGTCTTTGAAGGGAATGAGACGGCTCTGGACGGGAATTCCGAGGTTCTGGATGCGGCCAGATCTTGGCTTGCCGAGGCTTCGCTTGGCCAAAGGTTGGCGGCTTCTCATTCGGGGGGTCCGTCTCCGCGCGTGCGGGGCTTGAAGGGGAGCATAGGCGCACGCTTAGGGAGCTGTCAGGCGCCGTAGGGCTTGCGTCGCGCTGGAGGGCGCTGTGGCTTCTCCGCTGTGGAGGGTTTAGCGGGCCCTGCTTCAGTGGAGGCTGGAGAGTTAGGGGGGGGTTTCAGGTTGCGAGATGCGAAAGGTACAGCCCTGGGATCTTGGCTGGGGCGCCCAAGGCGGGGTGTCGGTTCTTCCCGCCGTGTTGAGGTCGAGGCCAAGGGAAATCTCGCTTTCTGCCGCGCGCCACCGCCTGAATTTTGGCATCCCACTTCACACATCCCACATCCCACCATATTCGCACTCCCACAAGGGTGATGCTTGGCATCAACCACTTTTGTTTGCATGCCTTTCGGCCTCCCCAGAGCTTCCCGCGTCTGCTTTGGTTTGGGCCTAGGCTGCACCGCCTAGACTTGGTTCCTTTCCTTTGACTTCCGCCCAAGGATCGCCCTGCTTTCCCTTCTGTCTCAGGCCCCGAGGAATGAGGGCTGCTGCTCGTCGCCTCGGCCCGTCCACGCCCATTCTCCACCGATCGAGATCTGTCCCGCGACTGAACCCTCTTTCTCGTACCAACCACGATAGTCGCAGCAGCAGTTGCACTCGGACGATCGCCATGGCGTCGCCTCCTCTCGTAAGCTCGCTGTCTGCGCCCGAGGACGCTGCGATGGCTGAGTTCCAGGGCCTCGACGTCACGATTTTGGATCAGGCCGAGGGCAAAGGCGAGAGCCGTGCCAAACAAGAAGTTACCAAAGAGGAACGAGACATCAAGAGAACGGCCAGGCAAATGAACAAGCAAAACAAGAAGCAGAAATACCAGTATCCGCCGGCCGTCTCAGACCCCAATGTCCCGCTCATTACACCTATAGGCGACCCTTGGCCGCGACCATACCTCATCGAGGACGGACTGCGACGACTTGCTCCGTACCATTTCACCTACAATACCTTTTGCAAGGAACGATGGCGCAACCGGCCCCTAATAGACATATTCGAGGCCGAATTCCGCGACCGACCCCTCGCCTACTACCGCGATTCCATGGAGAAAGGCAGTATCTATGTCAACGGCAAGGTCGTCGGCCCTGACTACATTGTCCGGAACGGAGATCTCATCTCACACACCTTGCATCGTCATGAACCCCCCGTCTCGGCCGACCCCGTTGGAGTGATTCACGAGGACGACGACATGATTGTGATAAACAAGCCTGCCGGCGTACCGGTCCACCCTGCCGGCCGTTACAAGTTCAACTCAGTCATTGAGATCATGAAGGCAGAGAGGGGCCCACAGTTCCTGCCGTACCCTTGCAACCGCCTGGACCGTCTTACAAGTGGCATCATGTTCATCGCAAAGAATGTGCCCGCTGCTGAGGCTCTGGGTGCCAAGATCTTCCAGCGTACCGTCAGGAAGGAATACCTTGCCCGGGTTATGGGTAGGTTCCCAGATGGTGAGGTTGTGTGCAACCAACCTATTTTGCAAATATCCCCCAAGCTGGGGCTGAACCGGGTCCGTGCCAACGGTAAATCCGCCCGGACGGTTTTCAAGCGCTTGGCTTACTACCCACCCCCGGAGGACTCCGTCGCTGGTGAAGACGGACGTCCCAGAACGCCGGAAGAGCTCAAGGACGAGAAACACAGGCCGTGGACGAAGAAGAGGGGTTATTCCATCGTTCGGTGTCTGCCCGTCACCGGCCGGACTCATCAGTTGCGGGTGCATCTTCAGTACCTCGGTCACCCCATCCAAAACGACCCCATTTACGCCAACGGCCGGGTTTGGGGCTTTGACCTCGGCGAAGACGATGCCGATGGTACCCAAAACACCGACGAGGACATCATTAGTCGGTTATCTCGGATGGGCAAGGAAGACGTAGCAGATGCCGTAGCGTATTACGACGATATGGTGGACAAGTACGAGAAGAGGAGGGCCGAGAAAATGACGGGCGAGCTCTGCGACGTTTGCGAGACGCCGCTGTACTCAGATCCCGGCGACCACGAGCTTGCGCTGTGGCTGCACAGCCTACGCTACGAGGATGCAGGCGGCAGCTGGGCCTATGTTAGTCCATTACCGCAGTGGGCGCTCCCCCCAAAAGGCATGAGCGGGCCAACATCGGTTGGCGGGATGGAGGAGTTGGTGGAGGCGGTAAAGGACGAAAACCCGGAGATATCATGAAATATTGCATCGCCGCCTGCAGCAGCGCCGTTGCCCTGCAGTGCCAACCACCCCACGAACTGAGCACCTGAGCACCTGAGCACGGGCATGTCTTGTCCCGTCAAGAACCGCTCAACTGAAAAGCTTGCCGTATTTTTGCTTGAAGCGTACCATGGAAACCGTTATCCAGGCCACCCAGTCGATCCTGTAATTACGCCATGGGTTACCTCTGAATGTCAATCCCCTGTAAGTATCGCGCATGCGAGGCAGGTGACGATTTTCCCATGGCCAAGCTGGTTAGCTGCGAAACGCACTTAACAGTATTATCTCCTTGATGTCCTGGCCTCCCATCTCCCTTGCCCCATGTCGAGTCCAAGCAACAGTCAGCTGACTGGGGACATGGTGGTGCGGACAACCGCGGTTGTTCTGGAGTCCTAGACTGCGTATGGAGTTGAGCGGGTAATTGTGGCGTTGAATCCCACATCCCGCACGCGCGGTAATCTCGACATGCAGAAATACAGTTGACCGAGCCATGCTAGGGATGAAAGCACGTACGTAGTATGCAGCACCAGATGGAGTAGCGGAAGAGCCGTGAATGACCGTTATGGAGCATTGGAACTGGGGAATGGGCTGCACGGGCTTCCTAGTCAACGACCGTGTCCCGCATGTTCCAAGCAAGGGCCGCATGCTTCCAAGGTTCTGAGGTTCCAAGGTTCCAAGGGTCGCATGTTCTAGGACGTCTCCGAAGAGGCGCATCAAGGCGCATTGTGCGCGGCCAACACAAAGTAACGGTGTCCCAACTGAGCCCATGAATCTGCGACAAAGGCGACAAGAGACAAGGAGGCGTCGCGCTTCGCGGACACGGGATCAGCCTCCGGGGAACACATTTCCCACTGTCCCAGGCACTGGGGCCAGAGCTGCACCCTCCAGGCGATGGGCGGTCCACGATCCAGTCTGGAACGGGTCTCGCGCGGCGGCGAAGCATTCCATTCCAAAGCACCAGGGGCGCGGCCCGACCGTGGAGCGGAGGACGGATCACGATGGACTAGGATGGACCCAAGAACGGACTTGCGATGGACCAGGAAAGCAGGAGACCAAGAGACGAAAAAGGCCTGGAGCGGTGGACCACCCGAGAACCGGACGTGTTTACGGCGGCGGTCGACTGCCTTGGCCATGTGTGTTGGTTGTTAGTTGTTTGAAGCCTCGAGATGGGACGCTCTAGACTGTCTGGATGAACCAAGTACACACGTCTGGATCAGCACTTGTTATCTCGAAGGCAGGGCCTGCATTGGCGTGTGTTGGTCATGGCCTGCTCTGACACTGCATGGCGATTGTTGCGAATGACATGGGTAGAGGGTGACCTTCGTCGGCATGTTAATTCTCTCACAGGCGGATTCTCACATCAATCACATCACAGTAAACTCACAGACCCCCAAATTTCAAGATGCAAGACGGGCATCCAGAGGAGAGCCATGGGTGTACGTACGTAAACGCGGGCAGGGGAGAGGAGGAGGGGCAGGCAGGGGGAATGGACTCGTGGCGGGCGATCATGAGCTCCGTGGAGCAGGCGCCTGGTAGGTTTTTTTTTTCCTGGGGTAGTTCAGTTGGTTTTGCTTTTTCCTTCCCTCTTCCCACTTCGGCTCCACGGAACACGCCCCCATGCTTCCCATGATGGGCACCCCGATTTCGTCAACGGCAGCCATCTTAGAGGTGTTACCAAGTCCCTGGGACACCTTCTGTTCACATGCCGCAGCGGCACGGCGCAGCACAGCAGAGCAGCCAGCGGCAGCGGCAGCGGCAGCGGCAGCGGCAGTGGCAGTTGCTGGCCCACGGCACAGCAGCAGACTCCCGTCTTTTC
Organism: Ilyonectria mors-panacis; assembly: GCA_002991585.1. Classification (NCBI taxonomy): domain Eukaryota; kingdom Fungi; phylum Ascomycota; class Sordariomycetes; order Hypocreales; family Nectriaceae; genus Ilyonectria; species Ilyonectria mors-panacis. The sequence goes on along the minus strand of PPHJ01000084.1, from coordinate 986,170 downwards.
TCCCCCTCTCTCCCTTATCAGTTGGCTGTGCGGGAACGGGAGAAAGGGAAGCAGACGTGGAACCCATCCATCGCATCCCACCTCCGATCGCATCCCCCATCCTCCATCCCCCCCCCCCCATCTACGTAGTTACCCCCGCGAACGACTAGGGACGGGGAACAAGACGGAGCACGACGCCGAGCTAGAGGGTCGCATTGAGATGGGCATGGGCATTAACCACGTGTGGAGCACCGGCAGCCATGGGAGCACCGACAGCCATGCGAGCAGAGCGGAGGAAGCGAGAGCGGAGGAGGCGAGAGCAGAGTAGGATAACAGAAGCAGGAGCAGCAGCAGTAGCCGCAGGAGCAGAAGCAGAAGTAGCCGAAACCAAAGCAGAAGCCGAAGCCGAAGCAGAGAAGCCGAACGTGGAAGTGGAAGCCGACGTGGAAGTGGAAGAAGAAGAGAAGCAGAAACAGTAGCTCGCCCCCAAGGCAGGCCTCGTTCGCTGGACTTGTTTCTGGGTGCGGCGAGGCTTTCCTCCATCTCCTCACTGGACCGGTGACGCCATCGCCTACCATCGCCCACGCGCCGAAGGAAGCCTGCGTGGAAGGCTACAGATTGTCCACAGATTGCCCATAGATTGTCCACAGATTGTCCGGACACTACAACTCAATTAGTCCGGGACCATTAGCTATTGCGTGCGATGCCGCGCGATGCCGGCCGCACGATGCCCAGACCCAGTTGCCACGCGCGGGCGGCTGGTCCAACCATCGACTCCGGATTCGTCGGCTGCATCTCCAAGACCGCGCGATCGTTATCAGCACCTCAAGTAACAAGTAGCGGACTGCACAGCGGGCGGCGAAGGCATCGGCGGGCACGAGGCGGGACGGAGCAGCATTGCGCGCGGGTATGTTGACCATGACGAGCGGAGGGTTCCAGGGGTGTGCCTGGATCTAGAGAATACCACCACAGGTAGGTCGATACGATGCGGGCTGTGTGTATCAGCAATTGGGCCTTGCTGCCTGGGTCTGAGTTGCTCGCTCGTCTGGCGGGATATCCGAAGACGGTATGCCATGGGATTCCGCATGAGAACGAGCGACATGTATGATGATGTATGCGATGTGCAAGATGTGCTGCCATTGTTCGGCTTCGGGTTGGCGAAACCCGGCCAACAACCCTTCGATGCGTAGGATCTGGCTCCGACACTCACAGTCAATCTCGTTGCCTGCCTCATCTCTCCCGCAGTTCGGTCACATCGCCATGGCTATCCTCCCTCTGGTCGTCCTCTACTAGCTGGCTCGCTGGAGCCTCTCCCCTTGTCCCTGGCGTGCGCCCCCCTCGTCTTCACACTTCACTCCCTCACACCCAGGCCAGCCAAGCGTCTTCGCAGCTAGTCGATGCAGAAAGCCACCACTGCAGCCACGGTCCCTCGAGGCGCGCCGGATATCGGCTAGTCATACTGCAAGCGGCAAAAGGTCAAAGTTTATTCTTGCAGGCGGAAGGGATCAAGGGTCATTGGAACAAAATCCTAGCTTCTGCCTCTCTCCCCCAGCTGGACTTTTCCGTTCGGGGCGCCTGTTGGGAGGTAGGAGGGTTGACATGGATTGCCCAGGGCTAGGCTGAGGCGCGCACCCAGGGTGTCCTTTCGTACGTCCTGGGCGTGTACGTCTGTACGTCGGTCCGGGGCCAGGCCACATCTGAGACATGCACGCCCCGGGAGGTGGCTCGAGGGGGGAGGAGAAAGGACACCAGGCGACGGGCATGGCAGAAGGGACGCCATTGCCCGTGCCCCTGCTCCACCACTGACATGTGCCATCTGATGCGGGCCCAGGAGGCAAAAGAGGCGGCGAGAACGAGAGAGAAGGAAAGGGGTCGAGCGAGAGGAGAAGGTGGAGGACGCTGAGGTCGCATAGAGGCCGCAGAGGAGGAGGAGGAGGATGGTGTTGGTTACCCACCCGCCAACCTGCATATCACCGCTCCAGCAACAGGAACACGACAGGACAAGACGCCGTCCGGCAACAGCAGAAAGAAAGGTCCGTGGACTGGGGGCCGCATGTTCAAGGGTCCTGCTCTGCTCTGCTCTGGGGGTCATAGAGACTCCATTGGGGATGCTATGTTGATTGCCCATTGCTATCCATACGTCCAGATGTCCTAGACGTCCAGGCCGTACGCCCTTCAATCGCCATACGCCCATGCGTCCATCCATCCATCCACCCATCCATGCCCGGAATACGCCAGCCAGCAGGACGCCGACCAGCAATACGCCAACCCACGACGGGGGCATGGCAAATGGTACCTCGCGCGCTCTCTCTCGCTGGGGGCAAGGCGGCAGGGGGAGTGCCGCCGTCTTAGTCCGTCTTTGCCTGTCGCTTCGTCCGCCGGGCTTGTTCCGGGAAACAGGATGAGGAATCCACTCAAGCCACCCCGAACCTTGCACGCATGGGATGCGAGGATGGGAGGGTCTCCTTCTGGGGGGTCTTCTAGACTAGCCCACAACGTACTCCGACGTAGTCTCGACGTCTCGTCCGCCAGTACCTCCAAGTACCCACGTCTTAGCCTGGCGCCCCTCCCCCCCCTCCCACCCCGGTTGGCGGCGCATCCAGGGCTTCCAGGGTCCCTCTTGCTGCCAGAGCAAGTCTTCGATGGACCATGTCCCAGATGGTCGAAGAGGGTCCAAGGAGGGTCGCGGTCGAGGCTCCGAAATGCTATATCTTGGACGCACCCCGGTCTGCCCAGCGTAGCCCGTCGATCAGCTAGACAAGCCGATCGCCATGCAACTCTTGCTTTGAACGACTGAAAGACTGCTCCACCCTCGCCGTGTACCCTGCCTGCATCTATATACATACTGCTGCTTGGGACGACGACCCTGACCATCAACGTCCCTCCACCTTTGCATTGTCGACCGACCACAGACCTGACCTCCAGACTCCTTCGAATCACACATCCACAGCTTTCATGATGGTGCGATCATCTTCAGCGGAGCCTGCCAAGGCTACCAAGCGAAAGGGTAAGTCATTGCTTTTCCTCTCTTACATTGTGCAATGGACCCTGTGCCATTGCTTTTGCTTTTTTACCTGTCATTCTGCAGGCAGGCCGATCCCGGGCTTGCCTCATCCGGCAATGCCATGATGGGAGACATTTTTCTTTTCTTTTTCTAACATGGACTTTCAACGCAATAGGCACCCGCAGTGTCTCTACTCTTACTCCTTCACAGCTCGCGCGCAAGCGAGCCAACGACCGAGAGGCGCAGAGGGCGATCCGGGCCCGGACCAAGGAGCACATTGAGCGACTGGAGCGCGAGTTGGAGGACCTCAAAAGCAAGCAGAGCCGCGACCAGACCGTCCAGCAGCTGCTGCGACGCAACAAGGCCCTCGAGGATGAGCTGTCGCGGCTGAAGGAGAACATGGGCGTCTCGATGACCTCGTCGCCCTACTCCACACCAGGTATTTACCACCGCCCAACAGCTCGTGCCCTACAGACGTTGACCATGTTGCGAACAGTCTATGATGATAGCCTCAGCACCGGCAGCGGCGCCATTCCCAGTCCCAGGGCATCGCCGTTCCCCTCTGGCGACTACGGCTCACTCCCCGACTATGGCCAGCAATACGTTCCTCTCTCCAACAACTGTGAATCGTGGGCCAACACCGTGCCCGTGCCTTCCAACGTTTCCAGCCCTTCCTCGTCGGCCGACACTGACGGCTACGGCGCGGGCTACATCCCTACCAGCGTGCCGACGTCGATGCTCCCCTCTAACAACACCAGCACCAGCAGCATTAGCGCGGTGGGCCACAAGGACATTAAGATGGAGTACGAGGATGTGGATCACCACGGTATGAAGCCCCGCGGCGTGGGAGAGAGCCGGAAGCCCTAGGAGGAGGCTAACTTTGACTACGCAGACGCTGGATTCCGCCTCGCCAACCAGTCCATGCAGGGAGCGCCCAATCCTTACATGGCGCAGCAACAGCAGCAGCAGCAGCAGCCAGCGTGGAACATGTACCCAGCCGTCTACTACCCGCAGGCGCAGTCCTCGGTCCACTGAAGCCAGGTGCAGGCGGCTCGTCATCCCGGCAAGCGCTCGTCATGAGGACAGCGTCTACGAGCCGTATTGACGAGCCGCTTGTCGGCTTTATAGGACTGGCGCCGACTCTCGCACACCGAGTCGATTCACCAGATATCAAGCCCTATCCGGATTCACGCCTGGATAACCCCTCCAGGACGGCAGCCATGAGGACGACTCGGCCACCCCTTTCTGGATCTCCTGGATACTGAGGATTTGGGCGCATTGCAGCGTTTGCGCCGTTACAGACGCGCGGCCGGTTGGGGCGACTGCATGCGCTCCTCACGACTACACGACCTGCATCTCCAAGGGGTCGACCTCGTCCAATGGAGAGGCCACACACACCATTTCCAACTCCCAGACTTCTACGCCACATACGAGTTTCCAGCGGGTCTGCTCGGAAGGGCTGCGCCTCGTCTTGACTGGCCCGGCGCGACTCCTCCGCTGGCGTTGGCGCGCCGCCTGACGGGCTGTCGACGGACCACCGCGGACCGGTCACAGACCATCCAGACTATGGTCGGGTTTACCAGTGGCCTTGCTGTCTCTTTGGAGCAGACCACTCGTGGCTTCAAGTGATGGACGCCTGAGCGCGGCGCTACCCCGAACTTCGTGGTCTGGTGGATCTCCAAGTCCAAGATTAATCTCGATCCTGGATGGGGCCTACCAACACCCAAGAGCTACTCTCGCTTCCCCATGTCCTGACTCCATACTACCTACAGCCCACGCAAGGATGAATCCTCTCCCTCCCTCAGCCCTGGACCACGCTACTCTACTGCCACGCTACTCTCCTCCACCTACTGCCACTACTACTACCGCTACTACTACCACTACCACCACTACTACCACTACTACTATCACTACTACCGCCACACTACCATCGCTCCTCCTCTTGTCACATACTGGCCTGCCCTACTGGATAATAACGGACTGACTTACCTTCGCCGTCGAGGCTTTGTGGGAGAACACGGCACCACACTGTCATCCAAGGAGGGAGGCAGGACCTTCAACCTCGATTCATAACTTTTTAACTCGTATGATACATGGATACATACTGGGGAGACACATGATATACCCCAACCTTCCAAAAACACGCCCAAAAAAAGACAATACTTAACTAAGCACCACCAAACAAAACTCCCGAAAAATAGGACTTGTTGGGACACGAACGAATCATTAGACGGGCAACGTTTCTTCACAGCGTCACTACATAGTATTTGCTTCACATGTTGTTTTTGGTATTCTGGAGTTCTTTTGATGACTGGCGCGGTTTCTGGCGGTGGGTGGAAACTTGGGAAGGGCTACCGGGAAACGGGTTGGGAAATTGGCGACAACGGGGGTTTAGAGAAATGAAACGAAATCTACCTACCTACCTTACGGCTGCTGTACGTCTAGACACATTTTTTCGGTTTTGCGTGTTTTGATAGTTGGAGCACGGAATGAATGACTTCTACAAATGACATGACTGGATTAGAACCAATAGACTGTGCTGTGATTACAATTTCCACTCCTTGTCAAAAGACTGTCACTGTCTGACACTTCCAATTCCATCTCGATGGTCGTCTGTCGACTAGACCGGGGTGGGCATTGTGTTGTTGTCGTCCCGACTCCACTGATTCGCAAGACCCCTTCGCCCCATGTTCCTTGCCCCTTGTGCCCCATACCTACCCATGTTCCATGTTCTATGCTCCACGCTCCATGCTCCACGCTCCATGCTCCACGCTCCACGCTCCACGCTCCACGCGCTGTAGCTCCATCCATACCGGAGTGGATCGAAGACGTTGGGGGAAGAGCGGTTTGAGCGTCCCAGGCCCCCCCTCCAACCCACTCACACACCTCCGTGTTGACCATTGTCAACTCGCTGATCCTCGCCGCCTGCATCCCAGACGTCGCCGGGGCCAGCGCCGGCGCGGCTTGGCCACGCGTGGCACCAACCCAGCGTGCCTGGTAGCGTGACTAGGTGCGGGCCAGGGTCATGAAGAAGAGGAGTTGAGAGTCCCACTTGGGCCCAAAGGGCTTTGGCGCTGCCCTTGTGCACACGGCTTCCGGCAGGAAACGGGCGAAGACTGAAGAGAGTGAGTGAGAGAGAGCGTGCACCGTTCTCCGAATGCCTGAGCGTGTGTCTGGCCATATCGCGTAATGGATGGGTTAGCCCGGCGTCGGCACGCCGTTTTCCGTCTTTACGTGAGAGAATGGCAGAGACTATCTCGAAATAGCTAGCTGAGGCAACTAAGCTTACAGTATCCGGTCCCGGGAGGTCTAGGGACCGCAAAGATCGGAGACTGGACCGGGTACGTGGGAGAGATGGCAGCGACAGCGGCCTCACGCGCGCCCTTGGGGAACAGCAAACCGCCATGGCGATGGCGTAGCGTGCCCAGACTTTGAAAAACCGGGGGGGATGAGCACGCGACGAGCACGAGCACGAGCTGAACCTGCGCGTGGCAACGGCCAAGAGGCGATGGGGACTTGGGGAGGCGGAAACGATGACGACCGTTTGCGTGATCTGGCTGCGAGCCAAGGAGCCAAAGCATCACCACAGACCACAGACCTCTTCAGCTCATACCGCCTGGACCGGAGTTAAAGAGCTAGCCATCCAGATTGCCAGATTACATTGCAGTACATGACTACAACTTGGACGATCCAGGCAAATCAAAAATCAAGGTTGCAACAAGAATCATAATTTACATGGGCACAATGGCCGCAATGGCCGCAATGGCCGGCGGCTTGCCAATGTCCAGCAGCAGTCGCGCCGTCTTGGCGCGCATTTTCCACATTTCCCACGACGAGGCTATGTGGGCCGGCAGGCAAAAAGCGAGCGCTGAATCATGGTACGTAATATGTGCAGAAAGTGTCACTGTGTGGGTTGACCGTTTTTCCAGTGACATTTCGCCCCGCGTGGTTGCAGGGCCAGGCCCAGAGGGAGGCCAGAGAGAGGTCAGAGAGAGTCCAGCATGAGGTTGAGCTAGGAACGGAGTGTGTGTGAGAGTTCTGTCTGTGTCTGTGTCTGTCTGTCTACCTACGACGCAGCATTGTGTGCGAAATATGACATGTCTTGACCGACGATTCATTGTCAACACTGACCGCATCTTTGTCTTTTTGAGAACTCCGTAGCTTCGGTGTTGACTCCGTAGCGGCCGCCCGAAACGGCCAAGGATGCAACCATCCGGAACGGGCGAGATAGCCGGACTGCGGCATCGAGTGAAAGATAGATGGGCATACGGCGAGAGGTGCTTTTGCGAGCTTGACAATGTCTGTCCGTCCGTCCGTCCGTCCGACTGCGATTTTGAAGAAGGCAGGATACGCGCCGTTAGAGTGTAGGGCTAAGGCAGGATGAAGGGGGCAGAGAGGACACTCGCACATACGCTCACAGTCACTGGCTCACATGTGCCTCACACCTACTAGAAGCATTCGACTGGGAGAAAAAACGTGGCTTGCAGGAGCGCACGCGCAAGCCATCAGGTACACCGCACATCACGGGCGGCTCTCGTCCAGGGCTAGAAAAGCTAGAATGATACTGGAAGGGTTAGAGAAGAGCGGCCCAATGCAGAATGCAGGCCCGGTTGCTGCAGTGTGACTGTCATTGCCAGCGACTACGGTGCACTCAAACGCTCGACTCTGTTTTAGTGTGTATGCGTGTGTGTCTCCGCGCGTGTTACCGTTGCAAGTCGAACCTTACAGAGGGGGGCGTGTTGTATGTTGTTCTGCTCGGTCCGGCCTCAGTGGTGTATGTTCTGCTCGGTCCGGCCTCAGTGGTGTATGTACGAGGGAAAAGCGTGTGTGTGTGAGAGAGTGTGTATGTATATAGGTAGAAGGTGTAGGTGTCTGGGCAGAAGAATGAGAGTTTGGCGCTAGAAGGATGGCAATGCTTCTGTCACTTCCGCGACGACGTCGTGCATGAGGCCATCGACCCCGGAGGATGAAGCTTGCGAGATGCTGTTGATCGGCTGGGTGCGGTGATGTGCGCGACACCGAGACACTGAACCGCTGCGGCGCTGAGACACGGGGAGCGAGCGTGGTTTTTTCTCGGTCGCCATGCCGCCATGCCGCCATGCCGCCAACTCCGAGAGACGGTCGGTCCCTGGACGGGCCAAGTAACGCCATGGTATCGGGTGTGCATGTGTCGCGTGTAACGAATGTATCGAATGTATCGCATGTATCGCATGTATGGCCAAGTATTGTCTCTATTACCACCACACTTTACTAACTCACACATACATACACACACTCTCTATCGCTCTCTCCCACACACACACACACACACAAATCCCGCAATCCCGACATCCACCAGACGCACACGCTCTTCGCCCCGTCTTGAAATAACAGCTCCGATGCAAGCAAGTTCTTTCGGCCCTTTGCCCTTTTTGCCCGACGTCAACGTGGAAGACACGTTGGGCGGAAGCTCGGGAAGAAAAAGAAAAGAAAAGAAAAGTGGTTGGGGTGGGCCCGGAAGGGAAGGGGGGAGTGTGCATCTTCTCGCACTTACATGGCCATGGCATGCAGCGAAACCAACGCCCCCAGTACGACTTGTAAGACAAGTAAGACAGTAGGACACGCAGGAAGCAACAAAAAGGCCGCCAAATGTCGATCAGCGGGCGGACCTTGTGATGGTGATGATGGGCCCCAAGTCCAAGGGAAGAAAAGGCTACTGCGTAGGACCAGAAACTACCAGAAGGGCCGCCCCATCGCTGCGCAGGATCGAAGATGGGATCTGCTACAAGGAACGACTTGGGATGATCCCTGGGATGCACAGCAGGGGAGCGGGGACCCTGACGGGGATGACGGGCCCCAGGGCGGGTTAGCCGGTTTCCTCAGCGAGCTGCCACAGACGGCGCAAGGCGTGGCTTGCAGGGATGTCTACCGGGGGTGCGGTCGATCAGTGCGCTAGCAAAGGCCCCTGGGAATTGGAGCAGAATCCCTTGATCCTGGAGCGTTGGAGCGCTGGAGGCTGCCTTTCTTCCAGGGCCCTCCAGCGCCGCCCAGGGTCGGTGAGGTGGCATCCCTTAGGGGGGACCCTGTGGCCCAGTGGTGGCCAGCCCCAAAAGCCACCCCAAAAAGCCAGCCCCAAAGTCGGTCGGTCGGTCGCCATGAGCTCTCCCCTGGACCCGGTCGCCGAACTGTCCGCAATCAGTTGGTTTCGTCCCCAATCTCGCAGGCCCTCTCTTTCAGCCATCGGGGCCAGGGGAGCCAGCCAGCCGGGGGGGGCGAGCGAAGCCAGCAGGCATTCTTTTTCAGCTGCAAGCCCGTGCCAGGGCCGACGTTGCTGGATCTGGACGAAGACACGGCACGCGCCTGGCGGTGGCGGCCATACAGATCCCAATTCTGCCATGTCAAATGTTCGGTGGCCAGCGGCCCCCTTCCGCCCCTTCGGGACGCTGCCGAATGGGGTAACAAAACAGACAACACCGCAAAGATAGCGATGTTGTGTGGAAGCTGCGTGGACGACGCACTGCTGGAGGCGGGCGCCGGGGAACTCAGCGTAGGCGGCCGGCGGCATGGGGAACAAGGCGAGAGGAGCCAACCTAAGACACGACCCGAGTTCCCAAATGCCGGGGGCCCAAGACGCTTCCCCGAGAAGCATGGCAAATGCATGGCCGTCATCCATCCATCGCGTCGCCTCGCGGGGCCAGTGACGGATGGCGACAGCGTGGAGAATTCCGTTCGTCTGTCATGGATATTGGGAATGACATCGGCATCCCCCCGACCCTCCGCTTCCAACTCCCCCCTCCAAGCTCCATCCATCCATCATCCCCCCCTGGAACCTTGACCTTGCACCTTGGACCCTCAGAAACGCAATACCTGTAACGTAAAAGACACCCAAATTTGACTTTCCAGCCCAGCTCCAGCTTCCATGGCGATCCGCACACGCCCTCCCATCGGGCACGTGGCGGATGGGCCGCTGCTGCAAGCCACCGAGCAGCGAGATTCGCCAGAACAATCGACGGCTCTCGAACTAGAAGAACCGCTCTTCCCTGTCTTGTCTCGAGCGGATTGCCATGTGGATGACACGCACACACACACCCTTCGCAAGTCCCCTCATCCCTACTAAGGCCTCTGGTTTTGGGTTGCAAGCCAGAGCACGAGGCGGCGACGCACGAGAGCGGCGGTCAGAAGCTTTGGCCTCAATTCCCTCGTGCTCACCCATCCATCCATTCATCCATCGTCACATCGCCATTGGGGAAGGGGAAAAGATGTTCGCAAGGGCCAAGGACCAATCTGTGACGTTTCGGTGGGCGGGAGAGACACCGAACCGACGCACATGCATGCGCATGTCTCGGCGCTGAGGGTTGAGGCGAGAAGGCGGTCGGACGAACCAAAGAAGAAGGAAAAGAAGGGTGTGTCGGCAGTGGATGTGCCGAGTATATCTGATGTATCACAAAGTCGCTTCGCTCGCTTCCAGAGCTGCTCGATACTTGTTCCAATGCGACCATACCCGGGTCCGCGTAGTCATTGATTTGTGGCTTGCCCGCACATTGCTTCCACGCCTTCTTCCATAGTTAACCGCAAATGTAACCCCAAGGATCTCCAACGGGGCAAAGCCGAAACACAACGATGTCATTCCCAAGAACCACGGCGCTGGTTCTTGTGCAACCGTCCTCCCCCCCCCCGTTCCCACCCCCTCTTTCAGCCGCCCCACGGCCGCCAAACTTCCTTGGTCAGCGGTCCACGTTGACGGGTCCCCCCCTCTCCGAAGCCACGTTCGGGGTGTCGGGCTTGCCTGCGAGGGACGAGCCAGGGGGGGTAAGGGAGGGGGGAATGGATGGCTGTGGTGTTTCTCGTGTTGTTGTTGGAGTTGGAGTTCTATGTGTACATCGTGGGCCCTTGGGGTAGAAAGCCTCCAAGTCGAACGGCCCACCACCCTAATAGTCCTAAAACTCCAAATAGCCTCCAACGCGGACGGAAGCAATCTGACCCGGCTCTGCCTTGTGGGACGTGCCAAGGTGGAAATCAGATTCCGGAAAGCCGGGAAGGGGTCGCCAGACCAAAGATCCATCCACCCATCAATGGAATCCTCCGAGCGCTTGCTTCGAAGAGCGTCCAGTGCGGAGTCTCGTGGAGGAGACACTCCCAAGGCTAGGTCGGGTCCATGGCAGCTAGCCCTTCGACAGACCAGGCGGACCGCATGGCTTCGCTCGTGGAACGGCGGCCATCAACCCCCCAAGTCGTCGTCGATCAATCAAGTCCGGTCAACGTCTGGCCGTGGGTGTTGCCGCCGCCGCTATTCGCTGCGCATGCATGTCACTTCAGCTCCAAAACGCCTTAGGAGTCTGTTAGCGTTTGAGGAGAGCCGTCGATGGGTTGTACGGACGGAGTGCTCCGTTCACGTAGCATTACGTAGGTAGCATGATAATAGCATGAGGCAGTCAGACCGCAGGCCGCTGGCCGCTGGCCGCTCTTCGAGACGTCGTTAGCATCAGGGACAAGGGTTCCGTCGTCCCAGCCCCTCCGAACACGGGACACGGCTCTGCATATTGTGGCGCCTAGGCCACCGCCGTCGTGATTTTGGGATGAGACAGCGCAGGGCCAGTCGGAATGCAGTTATGCTGGAAGGATTTCTGCACTTGCATATTGTTGACGACAGCACCGCCTTGGCATTGCCGCATGGTTTAGCAGCGGAAAACGGACGGGGCGACGCAGACGACGCAGACGACACAATCGACACAATCGACACAATCGACACAGAGGATTTCTGCCGCGGCCTTCTTGTCTGGGCCTAGCCCCGTCTCGCCGTGTCTCATCCCCCGCGAGGACGGACGGCTGAGGTGGTGGGAAGCTAGGCGGATGCCCGCGGCCGGCATCCCCATCCCGGGCAGCAGGGCTGTTCTGTTTGGCCCTTTGGCTTGGTCCCCTGGACCTGAAGCCTGCCTGGCCCTTGGCATCATCATGGCAAAGTATGGGCGGTGTAGTTGGGCGGTACTGTACTGCACGGGCTGCGTGCGTATGGTTGCATCACACACTTCTATGCAGCCGAACCCGGGTCGGCGCAAAGTATGTCATCGCATCTGCTCGGACATGCCTCCCGCGGCTCGAGAACCGTCAGGCCACGCGCTCTCGTTACATCTTCGGAAATGCATCGGAAACCCTGGTGTCGGTCATCACGGCCTCGTCTAACAAGGTTTCAACATTGTCGAACAGGTCGGATCGGATTTAACATTGCGCATGTCGTTGGCCTCCCACCACCAAGATCGTCCTGACGCCCCCCTCTTCGCCACGAATCCCGGTTGCATCATCTCGTAACTTTGCTTTTTTTGGCCCGCCCGTGGGCGATGCAATGTCTCCGTTACTCCCTTGCCCGCCCACTTCCCGCATGAACTGGTGGGACCCCAAAGCTCGGCGTCTTCACCGCAGCCCCGTAGGTAGCCCGCGCGTAGCCCGCACGTCACCCGCGCGCGCAAGCCGCGAGGGCAAGTGGGTTTTTGCGGCCGCTGCGTCTCGGGACCGGAACCGCCCCCCACCAACGAGTAGCCGGTCGCCGGGATCGTCTACCTGGAATGCTCCCGATCCGAGAGTCGTGGCGGTTTGCCAAGCAATCCCCAGACGCCCCTCCACGCGCCTCCCAAGTTTACCTACTGTACCCTCATCCTTCTCCGCCACGGCACGGCCCCAGTTCCATGACACCGGTCACTTCTCCGAGCTTGGCACTGAGCCGTGTTCCGCTGCGCCAACCAGCATCGGCCAGCGCCAGCCAGCGCCAGCCAGCACACACGAGATGGATGCGCGAACTAGTCTTGCCCTCGGCAGAGGAGGCAGAGCCGAACCGAGGAGGCAGAGCCGAACCGGTGAGGCTCGGCATTCATGTAACCTAATGTTGGCTGGGATCTAGAAAGTTCCTATGTTTGACCTTATTTTGGTCCATCTGCACAGGGCACAGACTGCGCGATAGTCGATCTTGATGGAAGGCCATGACAAAGTCAATCGTTAGTTTGTCCCTTGTGATATGCAGCAACCCTCCATTTCATTCCTTACCGCCGTTTCCTGCCATGTGTCGTCGTCTACCGCGGTTCCAGAATGTGTGTGGTTGGTGTTGCTGTTGCTGCGCCCATTGCTACCCCCAACTTGTACACGTCAGTCACTGCATCAATTGCTCAAACCGCTCACTCACAGTCAATCGATCTCTACGTCATTCGCTCATCGCTCAGTTATTCGGTCCCTCAGCCCTAAGTCACTGAGTCCGGGACTCCGCGTCCCTCCATCAGTCATTTCGGCCAGCAGCAAGCTACTAGCTAGCCAGCCAGTCACCAGCGAACCCAGTCTCCATCCCAAAGAAACCCAAAACTCCAGGTCCGAGGATTTCCTCAACAAAGTGTCAGAGTCTCGTAACTTCCCCATCCCCATTGCCCGTGTGACTTCCCCAGATTCACCAGTCCCAGGCCCTCATCTCCACAAATTTCATTGCTGGCGGAACTTCGTCCCGATGAACCGAAAGCGTGTAAAGTTTCGAGAGCAATGATTGGTCAGAGCCGCGGAAAGCCGGAAGGGTAAACACCGGTTGATCGGCTAAACGTCGCTTCTCCGGTTAATCCCCCTCTGGAACGCCTGATATGCGCATTCGTGGGGCAATCACCATCATGTGTCTGGGATCAGGAAGGGGAAATGGGCAATTGATCAATTAACTTGTTTTCCCTCGCCGTACAAGCTCCTCACGATGCGTGCAATCATGTGTCCTATTCAAGATTATGCGCGCAGGATTGAGGGGTTGTCTGGGGTATTTAACCAGGTGTTGCCAACCCGTCTCTGTGCTGTTCTGCTCGTTCTTGTGAAACCAGATATCCAACCGTGATCTTACTTCCGGAGATCCGTCCTTGTCTCATTTCGCTGTTGAAGTAGACCGTGAAGAGATTTGAAAGCGTTGCGGTTCATTTATAATCCACAATGGCCGATATCAACATTGAGGAGACGCTCAAGAAGCTCTCCCTCGGCGAGAAGGTGTCTCTGCTCGCAGGTTGGTGCCCATATACACGTGAATTCATCCCGCAAGTCCAACTTCATCTCACACGGATCTTCAGGTGTCGACTTCTGGCACACACAGGCCCTGCCTGATCATGGCGTCCCCTCGCTTCGCCTCACAGACGGCCCCAACGGCGTGAGAGGAACCAAGTTCTTCAACGGCATTCCCGCGGCCTGCTTCCCCTGTGGAACGGCTCTGGGAGCCACATTCAACCAGGACCTCCTCGAGGAGGCTGGCAAGAAGATGGGCGAGGAGGCCATTGCCAAGAACGCCCATGTCATCCTTGGTCCTACCATCAACATGCAGCGTTCCCCCCTGGGCGGCCGAGGCTTTGAGTCCATCGGCGAGGACCCCTTTCTGTCTGGTCTCGGCGCTGCTGCCCTCGTTCGAGGTATCCAGAGCACTGGTGTCCAGGCTACCATTAAGCACTTCCTCTGCAACGATCACGAGCACAAGCGACAAAACGTCCAGGCCATTATCAGCGAGCGTGCCCTCCGCGAAATCTACGCCCTCCCTTTCCAGCTCACCGTGCGAGACGCTCAGCCCGGAGCTTTCATGACCGGTTACAACGGAATAAACGGCACCTTCTGTAGCGAGAACCCAAAGGTCTTGGATGACATGCTGCGCAAGGAGTGGGGTTGGGACGGCATGGTCATGAGTGACTGGTTCGGCACTTACACCACCTCTGCGGCCGTCAAGGCTGGCCTGGATCTCGAGATGCCTGGGCCTACCAAGTTCCGAGGCGACCTCCTTAAGTTTAATGTTAATACCGGCAAGGTATGGGGCCATGAAATTGATAACCGAGCCCGGGAGGTGCTCAAGCTCGTCAAGAAATGTGCTGCCACAGGAATCAAAAAGACTGGACCTGATGCCCCTGAGCACACCCTCGACACCCCTGAGACGGCGGCCCTGCTTCGCAAGATTGGAGATGAGAGCATTGTCCTTCTCAAGAACGACAACAACGTCCTTCCTCTCGCCAAGGAGAAGAAGACTCTCGTCATCGGCCCCAACGCCAAGGTGGCCACCTACCACGGCGGCGGTTCCGCCTCCCTAGCTGCCTACTACGCCGTCACCCCCTACGATGGCATCGCTGAGAAACTGGGCTCACAGCCCCAGTACTCCATTGGCGCGTACACCCACAAGCTGCTCCCGCTTCTCGGCCCCCAGACGCAGGTGCCCGATGGCAAGCCAGGCATGATCTGGAACGTCTACGCGACCGCTCCCGGCACCGCGGGGCGGGAATCCGTTGACAAGCTCGAGTTGACCAAGACGGAGATGCACCTCGTTGACTTCTACAACCCCAAGGTTGAGGATCTCTGGTATGCGGACCTCGAGGGTACCCTCGTTGCGGAGGAGGATGGACCCTACGAGTTCAGTCTTATCGTCTCCGGAACGGCCAACCTCTACGTCAACGGTGACCTCGTCATCGACAACTCCACCAAGCAAGTTGCTGGCGACGCCTTCTTCGGCTGTGCCACTCAGGAAGAGCGTGGCATTGTCAACCTCAAAAAGGGCGAGTCTTACAAGGTCAAGGTCGAGTTCGCCTCGGCCCCGTCCTTCACCCTTGCGCTGGAGAACACCGTCGTCGGCCACGGCTCGCTCCGTGTCGGTGGCTGCAAGGTTATCGACGACCAGGCTGAGATCAAGAAGTCAGTCCAGCTCGCCAAGGAGCACGACCAGGTCATCATCTGCGCCGGCCTCAACGCCGACTGGGAGACCGAGGCCACGGACCGCGCCAGCATGAAGCTCCCCGGTGTGCTGGACCAGCTCATCTCCGAAGTCGCCGCCGCGAACCCCAACACCACAGTCGTCATGCAAACCGGCACGCCCGAGGAGATGCCCTGGCTCGACCAGGTTTCCGCCGTCATCCAGGCCTGGTACGGTGGCAACGAGACTGGCAACTGCATTGCCGACGTCCTGTTTGGTGACTACAACCCCTCGGGCAAGCTGTCGCTCAGCTTCCCCAAGCGCCTGCAGGACGTCCCGGCCTTCCTCAACTTCCGCACCGAGGCCGGTCGCGTCATCTACGGCGAAGACATCTACATCGGCTACCGCTACTACGAGTTCGCCGAGAGGGAGGTCAACTACCCCTTCGGCCACGGTCTCTCCTACACCACCTTTGAGTTCTCCGACCTCACGGTGGCCTCCAAGGAAGGCAAGCTGTCCGTGTCCCTGAAGATCAAGAACACGGGCTCCATCAAGGGTGCCGAGGTCGCCCAGCTCTACATCCAGCCCAAGCAGGCCGCCAAGGTTAACCGACCTGTTAAGGAGCTCAAGGGTTTCGCTAAGGCGGAACTGGAGGCTGGCGAGACCAAGACGGTAATCATTGAGGAGTTGGAGAAATATGCTGCGTCCTACTTTGACGAGGAGCGCAACCAGTGGTGCGTGGAGGCTGGCGAGTACGAGGTTGTTGTCAGTGATAGCAGCGCTGTCAAGGAGGGCAAGACGCTGAAGGGCTCCTTCAAGGTTCCCGAGAGCTACTGGTGGTCTGGCCTGTAATCGGATTAAAGACGAAGTTTATGAGTTGCATACGAAGCGATGTAGTTAAAACATTACTATTTGACGACTATTCCTATTGTGATTTCTGAATGTGTATTAATGGTCCCTCATTGGACCAGTCATTCAATATCCTAACTACCATCTCGAACAATCTGCGGCTACCCAAGTTTAGGCATTATTAAGTACAGTGCTCCTCCCTAATCGCGATCCATCTCAGGCGATGCCTGTCTGCAAACTGGGCCGCCATCACCAGCACACGCCCAAGGTTCCGCGTCTCCCAGCCTCTGGGCCGTCAGGCCAGCGTTGCCTGGATTCTTCAGGCCCGCTTCAAGCTGTCGCTGGTAAGAGACGCGGCGGAGTCTCTCTGCTTCGGCGGGCGTCAAACGCAGGTAGAGCTCGACTGCGATGCAGTGGATTGCGAGGGCGAGCCAAGCACTGGCTCCGAATGTTACATTGAGCCCCGATGCTTTCTGGTCTGGTCTAGGGGCGTTGAAATCCCCCTTGATGAGGATGCGCTGATCAAGAGCCTCACCGGTGTAGAAACTTGCGCAATCGGGGTACAGGGCTTCGACGATGGTTTTGTTATGGGAGTACATGTAGTCCACAACAGCGCAGGACCCGACAGAGTAGTAGGGGTTCATAGAGCTAGTAATTCTAGCCATGATTATAGTGATGATTCTCATAGTGATGACGAAGCCGACCTAAGCAAGTAAGTACGACATCCTAGGTAAGGGCATATGTTGTTGACGTACGATAACCCAGCCTCGCAGCATCCAGGCACGATGCTGCTCAATCTGCAGCTTCTTTATGTTGTAGTAGCCTAAGCCCTGGCAAACCAGAAAAGCGATGCTGGCTGTTCCCGTAGCAGCCTGCATATCAAGAGTCCCGCCAAATGTACGTTTTGCGATCATTAAGACACCGACAATGCTGACAATGGAGAGTAAAAGGACGATGTAGCCGTTGATCCGGTGGAAGATGAGAAACCTGTGGCGAATCGCCGGGAGAAACTGGAAGATGACGAGAATAGCGGCTGGTAGGATGCCAGCTAGGTGCATCATGACCCCAGCTCGGCCGGTGGCATTCTCAAAGTAGTAGCACTCGCCTGGAACTGCTCCTCCAGGCCCCTTTGGCAGGGGGTTGGGGCACAAGACGCGGAAGTCGAGGTATTTGAGGCGCGCAAAGGAGAATCCCATAAGGGCGCCGCCCAAGATGAACCAGAGTGCAAAGTTGTAGCCTTTCATGAAGCCTATGGGCCGATACACACGGCGAAGGCCAGCGATGAGGCGGTTTGGTGAAGGCTTCGATGGGTTGTCCATGTTTGCAGAATGCAGAGGGTATGTCGTTGAAAATAGTAAGAAAGAGACCGAATTACATATTTACTTGCCGGAAAGAAGAAGATTGGAAAAGGATCGGCGGCTTCTAAATAGTTGACGAGTTGAGTCGTGGCGTCGCAGTAAAGACCAATATATGTGCCCAGGCTGCAGGTTACAAGGGCTGACTCTGGAGAAGCGGCGCAACAGTCGAAGATTTAAATAGCAATGAATCACAAGTCAATCGACCAACAAGAGCATGTTAGATGGAGTATCTGGGCATGATACTAAGCTCCTTGGCGCCCGAGGCTTTCTCGAGAAGTCGTGGCATCTAAACACTTGATAGCTGCCGGGATGGCGACGGCGACAAAGTCTTCGTGACTACTCCTGCGGCTGCCCTCTGCAGTGCGAAATGCTTTGGGTGCGGCGTCGTCACACAACACGAGCCTATCCCAGACTCGATGCAAACCCGGCGTGTCTAATTGGGAACATCTTGGCCATGCGTCCAAGCTGCGGTTCCACGGATCTGTGGGCCATGACCGGGTGGCGGCGGTAGCCTTGGAGCACTTGCTATGCATACGTTTGCTCCACGTCGATTCGACAACAGAGTGATGATATCGGCGAATGGATCTTCGGGTGGTCCGAGAGTCAACAGGTTGCATGAGCAGTTGGGGATATGACCACGGCGGCAGCGGTTCCTCAGTGTGCAAGGTGAGAATGTGTGACTGTGTAAGGACGGGTTAGCATGTATTTGATCTCGAGAGCCATGTATCAGTTGTATCAATTGTATCAGTTGTATCAGTTGTATCATGGGGGACGTATTCGCGTCCTCCCACTCCTCGTTACTTTTCTCGCGGGCCGTTCCGTTGACATGAACTTCATGAGTTTTAATATTGCACTGTCAGTGTTCAGTCTGGTACATGGGTACTGAATCACTCGTGTCGTGATCCCACGCTCCCCAGATGAAGGTATCCGAGGCTAGACGGAACCCGCTTAAGCAGAGTCATGTTGCCATATGCAGAGATTTAGCTGTTACCCAATAAATTGAGTTGACGAGGCGCTTGTACATCTGGGCGTGCTGACGACGTACCCTTTTACGGTGTGGATGATTATTCCTGTGTGTTCGGGTTAGATATTGTTGGTGATGATGAAGATGACGTCGGGAGCTTCGCTTACCGCTGACGACGAGTGGTCTATCACCAAGGTGGCTTCGATAGTGCAATGCCAGCGAGCACGGGTGGTGCCTTCCATTTCCCAGAATAAACCCCGCGACGGGCCTGCTCGCTGCAGTGCTCCTTCCGCCTGTGGAGCACCGCAGAGCGCTGTGGCTTCAGTGAGGGGTAGCCGCTGACGTCCACTGAACCACCAGTTTTAGTGAATGGCGGGGCACTCTCTCACCGAGTGCTCGCCAAGCTGCAGCTCACGTCACCAAACCGGAATGCTTCACTCAGGTGCACACAACAACACGTGAAATTCTACACAACATCCACACCACCAGCGATACTCATTCGAGGCCCAATCATGTCCAGCACAGCTGCCCCGACGATTCCGTCGCTGAAGCAAGCCTTCCTCACAACCCAAACCACGCTCCTCGCGCAGCCCTTGACACCATCTCGCTCTTGGCAAGCGGCCAACGACGCGTCGGATGAGCCTCTGCCAGAACGCGCCGTCGACGACGCCCTCTTCGCCCTCAATCACGCCATCCAGCAGCACTGTCGCCGTGTGTACGCGCCTCAGGCCACCCGCAATTATGCTGAGCAAATCAACAAAATCTACACCGAGGATGCCGAGCGCAGATTAGGGCCGGGCTTCAATGACGCTGGTGAGGGAGCGCTCGGAAAAGATATGGATCTCACCGACCATGACACAATCGAGGCTCTCCCGGAAACTTGGATCTCGGAAAAGGACATCAATGACTACCCCATGGAAGCCAAGCTCTACGCCGACGCCGTCCGCCGGCTATCAGAACTCAACGAGCAGCGCAACCAACTCAGAGACCAGGTCGCCAGGCTGAACCGCCTCAAGTCCGTCGTCCAGCCGCTGCAAACCGGAGAAAATGGCGCAGGAGTTCAGGAGAACCTCCTCACCCGGGATGGCCCGGTAGAGAAAGAGCTCGAGCGGATGCGCTTCTTACTTGCCAGAGTTGGTGGACGTGTCAACACGCTACCCGATGGTGGTGGATCGGGTGCGACGTCCCAAGCGATCCCAGTAACATCTTCAGACAGCCTTAGTCTGGCCCGCAAGAGACGGATTGACCAATTCCTTGCAGACGAAAATGTCTTTCCGGCCTGAGCCATGGTGCTCTTCACGTTTGATCAGGCTTGGAGCTCAACCTTGACAGTTGTGAATCCGTCCGGCTCGCATTTTCTGCCTTGGCCGATTTGCTACATACTTGACCGGGATACGCAACAAAGACCAAGAATCCAACTCAACCCAGATCCCAACAGCGTTGTTCCAGAGACTACACCTGAGAAGGTGCTGGCAGTCTCACCAAGAACCAGCATCCCGATCAATCAACTCTGGAACACACGTCTAATAAGCCAGAATTCATTCAGCTCAAACCATTATCGCTGAACTGCCTTAATTCTATCCTGCAACCCAGGTTTGTCAGTCGAGATTGTAACCTGGGGTGCGTGGATCAAAAGCCGGGGAGATCCCACGTACAAGAAAGCTGGGTCATCGGGCCGTATGATACCAACTTGGCCATCGCTTGTCTCGACGTGTGTTGGTCACAGGAAGTCATAGAGCCAGGTGGTTTGGGCAGAATTCGAGTTGGTCCGCTTTCCAGCTCTAGAATTTGTGCTACTAAACGCAACCTCGCTTCTCCTACAGGGGCTATGTCAACTTCAGCCTGAGTGCTCTTGTGTGTGGTCGGTGACTTTCCCCGTAGCGACAGGGTCGCCTCCGGAGTAGTTGCTACACCACATCGCGTCACTCCGTGCCACTCAAATCGATTACTACAAGCCCTTGATTGGCGCTGTCGACTTTCTTCCATCGGTTTTTCAGTCCCGGATATAGGGCCTGTGTTTGATTACCGATCAATCTCTTGTTAAGACATCACGACGTCGGATAGGGAGTGTATCTGACTGAAGATTATGTAGATTATCTGGCAAAATAGTATTAGTTCATGAAATTACAGTACTTGGGGGCATACTTGACGTGTCGGATCGAGGGAGGAAACAAGAGGGCCCCAGTGACGATGATGCTGCCATAGATAGATAGCGGCCCACGCCCCGTCATTAAAAAAGGAAAGTAAATATCGACTGCGGAAAAAGGAAAAGAGCGTTCAAAGTCCGAGAATAAATGCTTCGCAAAAAATATCACAATGCACAGGAGAGAATGCCGGGGAGACTGGCTCAGTGTTGGACTTCTTCATTGGCCATGCTAGCAGCATATCAGTGTCATGGCTCCTTCGTCTTAGATGGAATATTCACGCCAAACGCTGTAGAAACTCCTAGCTGCTAGCGCCCGGCAAAATATTCTAATCGGTCCTAGGTAATTATGACTCCCAGCATTGCTGGCGTATTTGGAAATAAACCATCACGCCGCGTCCCGCTCACTTCGCTTCTCTTTTCTCCTCCTTCACCAACCTACTCTTCGCGCGAAACGTTACTGTTTGCATTCACGACATTCCCTTAGTGTTCGGGTATCGTGACAGACTTCAGATTTGCCTTTTGTGTCTGTTTCTTGGGGGTTGACTTGGAAGCTCTATCTGAGAGGATGAATTTGCAGCGCTCATCGTGGAATTGATCCTTTGTGTCCGGTACTCTCACGGGTCCGGTACGAAATTAACTCCGGTCTATTTCACATCCCCGGAGGATGCGGGCGTGTAGAGTTGTCGTAGACAAGGCCGGGACGGCGAGTGGAAAACTGCCATGTCTCAATCGACAGACAAGGTGGCCTCAGGCGAGAGCTCAGCAACCGCGGCCAAGGTCACATACTCGACCTATGTCAAGGACTGTTGGGTTCTGTGCGCCAGCCCTTACTGCAACCTCACTTACGGTTGAAGGCGGGGACAGCCTGGGACTTCAAAAAGTTCAAGGACATGATGCGAATCGCCAAGGGTCACCAGTTTGGGCCGGCATATACGTAAGTTGACGGCAATTTTTACTTGTGGTCTAAGTCCAAGCTAATACATCCTAGGCTATAACAACAATGAATCACATATGATTGCCGTGAACCAGGCCAACATTCAGGACCTCATGTGGCTTGATGAGGAGGAGACGAACGTATTGATTTCTGGAGTCCAACTCGTTTTTAAGACTGTCCAGACCAAATTCCCGGCTTATCTTGTCCGTCCCGCCTCCGGTGCTGTCGCCGATGCCAACCGTCTCTACTTCACAAGGACAACTAAAGCACATGCGAAGTGGAAGCTTTACAATATACAGATACCAACATCTACAATCCCCATGCCACACTCAGTAAGATAGTCCTCCTAGCTTAAGTAGTTTCAGTCTGAATAATGTGGGGGGCACTCATTCGGATTCCCCTTGTGTAATAAAGCCTACATTTCCATCTTAGAACAGTCTCAGCAGCGAACTTCCTCTTAGTGCCTCTATATTGTAATTTTCTGCAGGTCAGTTGGGACCTGTCTAGCAGCGGAATGTAGTGATAAATGATATATGTCGTCTTTATATCATTAAGTTGAGAAACGAAACAGTTGCAGTAAATATAGTACAGAATCTTCACTCAGAGTTATTGGGTGGTCGTTATGGGCTATGTGGCCCAGCAGAATTCCGCTGGGATTTAAATATTAAACCGATAGTTTAATTTGAAATTGCTATATAAATCGCCGGTTCTGAAGGCAGCTTCCCGCCAGTAGTCGGCGGTTTTGGGGTCCTTAAGGTGCTCAATCTAGTTACACCAGACCTTACATTTACCAACTTCCAAGTGAAGAGACAGATGAATAATAAACTGCTTACTATATGTTCGTATTGACACTATTCTGGTTCCCTTTCCTTCCATCAGATTTCATTTTTCATAAATAAAACTGCAAGTAACACCAAGGTTACAATGATCCCTAAGCACTCTCGGAGTGCTTCTCCTCCTGGTGCGTGATATCATGTTCACCATCTTGCGCCGTCTTGTCAGCCGGTTGGGTCATACTCTGGCGACGCTCCCAAGAAGTCGAAGGCTTCCATTTGACCGACTTGCGAGCCACAGAGACCTCATCATACAATTGGTCAACCTCCTCCAGGCTGAGGCCCTTGGTCTCGTAAATCATAAAATAAACAAAGGCGATACAGAGGAAGCAACAAGCAAACCAAATGAAGAAGATCTTGGACTGCAGGTTGGCATAACCATGACCATAGTTGACAAGATATGGGGTCGAGTAGGCAATAGCCCAGTTGAAAAGCCAGTTCGTGGCGGTAGTCATACTGAGAGACTTGGCACGGGTCTTCAGAGGGAAAATCTCGCCGGTAACGACCCAAGCAAGAGGACCCCAGGTGGATGCGAAGAAGAAAATGTAGATGCAGACGAATGACACGGCGGCCTTCTGCCCGGCGAGGTTCTTGACATATATGTCGCCGTTATCGTGCTGGCCAGTCGAGAACGTTCCGCACATGGCAACGATGAACTGCGAAACGCACATTCCGATAGCGCCATATAAGAGGAGCGGTCGGCGACCCCATTTGTCGATAGCATACATTCCGGGGACCGTGGAGCAAACGTTGATTGCGGAGGTGATCATGGAAATGACGAATCCGCTTGAGACGCCCGAGTTCTGGAAGTACTTTGTACCGTAGTAAAAGATAAAGTTAATTCCTATTTATTTAGTTAGTGGCTGTCAATCCAATGGCTTCTAGAGGTGCTCTGGGTAGACATTGCCCGGTAGGGTTGACAAATCTAACGACGCCAACACGAACGCCGACAACTATAAACATACCTGTTAATTGCTGAAGTGCCTGCAGAAAGATTCCAGTAAGTTGGCGCTTTAGAATGGGTGGGCGGAAGCAATCGAGGTACGATGCCTTTCCCAGGCTAGTCTCGAAATCATGGTTGGCCTTGACTTCGGCGAGCTCGGTCTGGATGGCGGGGTGGTCGGCGGCTAGGCGGCGAATGCGGCCCAGGGAGCGGGCAGCATCTTCGTATCGGTTTCTCTTAATGAGGTAGCGAGGTGTCTCGGGGAGCAGAAGCATGCCGCAGAAGAGGATGAGGGACCAAGCGAACTGAACAGCAATCGGAATTCGGTACGAGCCCGTGTCGTTGCGCTTAGACGTAGCATTATTAACGACAGCAGCGAGGAGAAGACCAATAGTGATAGCCCACTGGTAGGCACCGACAATCGCGCCGCGGATCCACTTGGGAGCGGTCTCAGATTGATAGAGGGGGACTGAAGGCTGAGTTAGTGGGACAGGCTCTTTTTAAGTACTTTATCGATGTGCCTGGAACCTACTCATGGCAGAGATGAGACCGACGCCAAAGCCAGCAAAGAAACGGCCGGCAAGGAAGATGGGAATTGCTTTGGCGACAGTCTGGAGCACAACACCAAGGTTGAAGACCCATGTCGAGATGAGAAGGCCGGGGCGTCGACCGAGGTGGTCAGTTAGGAAGGGTGAGAAAAGAGCGCCAAAGAAGGTTCCAGCGGATAGGATGGAAACGATGGAAGACTCCTGCGCTGTGGAAATGTTGCGGTTGCCATCGGTGTCGATGTATCCGGTGCTGAAGAGCCGCTGCCAGTAAGGCATGGCGAGGATGCCGCTGATAGTGCCGGTATCATAACTGTAAGATTGGAGACATGGTTAGTTACCCGATTTCGTCAAACAAGCAATGAGTCTTCGTGGAGAAAGTGGGTAACTAGGTGTTAGTGAGTGAGCAAACGTACCCGAAGAGGACACCACCAAAAGCAACGAAGAAGCCCATGGCAATGGCGGGCCATGCCTTGCCCGCCTCCTCGGGCTTCGACAAAGAAGCTCTGCGAATAGCGTTCATATTGACGTAGTGTGTGATAATTCCTTGAGAAATCGCCCCTAGTTGTGGGGGTGGTTGAATTGAGTGCTCTCTCTCTTTGATATGAGTGAGATAAGTTGGGTCGGCTGTATAAGAGCCAGAGAGCTCGGGGAGGCAATGAGAAGCTTATAAGTTCATAGACTGAAGCGAACAGGATTCAATTGAAGAGGGAGCAGCGTCCCCTTTTAAAACCTATAGCCCACCCGCCGTTACGAACCCCAAGCTACCAAGTGCAGTTGTAAAACGGTCACGAGCTCCAACAGAATATCCACTTGGGAGCTGATCCCCAACCAGGTTACGACTCTGGATACCCTGACTATCCCCGGCCGGGGATGAGGGGGTTTCATTGTGGAGAGCTGGAGGTGCTAGTCCGGGGGAGGAGGTAAAGAGCAACGTAAGATGTAGGCTTTAGGTCTGGCCGATAGGTAGCTGCCGGGTTGCCCGACGGGGGTGGAAGGAAATGGGGGGCCTGGAGAGGTGGTGGAGGTGGAGATGAAGGATGCAGGATGGAGGACGGAGCAGCCGCACCACCACCGCATCATCATGCGGAGTGAAGGGCACGTTAGAGGGGATCGCAGTTTGACCTAGCCTGAGGGAGCTAGGGCTTGGACCTCCCTCCTCAGTCTGGGGATCGCCACCGACGACAGGATGGAGGCCGGGGATGGGGCTGGGCTGAGGTGGCGACGGGGATGGGCATTAGGGTGACACTGCATGGGGCTCCCAGGAGTGTCCGTTAGTACGCGAGTGGATGGAAGACATAAGCTTGAGCGCTCATTGTCACTGCTCAACTGCCAGTCGACAGTGACAAGTGGTGGTGTTGCGCCCATCGTATTACGCCGAGAGCATGGCAGTCGACGACAATGGGTTAGGGAGGATGAATGGTGGCGATGGTTGGAGAGCGGCTCGTGACATCGTCGATTTCAATGATTGGGAGGCGCTATGTCGGCCATTGACGAACTAGGAGGGTAGAAATGGGATCATGGATGGAGGGAATATCAGCGTGTAATACGACTAGCAGGCACCTGAGCTAGCCGCGTTGCCGAACGATCGATCAACGTGTTGGCCCATTTTCTTTGCAAAAAATACTGCATCGAATGATGATGATTATTGGGGTTGATCGGCAGAAGAAAAAACGGCTGCATACCAACGTTTCCATTGCTGGTGTCATGGATCAACTTTATCTCTACTCCGAAGGAGTAATTCCTTCCAAACACCCACACCATTTCCATTTGCCTCGTGTCGCATCGTACCTCTCAAACAATAAGTTTGAGAACGGCCATGATTGCTAGGATAAAACAGGCACCCTGTCTGACGATCAACATCTCCCCTCTCATCAACTAGTCACCCAAGTACCGAGCGCGAAAGTGGAGTAGAATGCCCGGAGCTGTAGGGTAAGGCCCGAGCCAAGCCGGGAGCGCGGCCGCCAGACTACCGCATCGGGTAAGCAGCTTGTACTCTACCACGCTCAAGAACCTGGGGAAGAAAGTTGCCACCGAAATGGAATGTGTGCCGGTACCAGAAAGAAGAAAACCTCTCGAAGTATCTAAGCCAGTGTTTGCTCACTTTCTTTCATTTCCATTGTGAGGCCTTTCCCCTTCGTCGATGTAGAGTACGTCAGCGCGAGGGCCACCGACTGCCCATTTCCCTCCCTTTCGGCCCTATTGCGGGAGTTTCGATGCACCCTCAGTCCAGCATAATATATCAATTAGTTTTTATGAAATCAATTAGCTCGGTGTCTGGATGGTTCGATGGATGGCTGTGACGGCTTAATGGCTGCAGAGAGGTGAATGAACGGTCACCGGCTCCCCCGGCCGAAAGCCTTCGGAGTCGAGTCTAGAGCGTGGGACTTGTCCGCACTATTTCCTTCATGTGGTCCGTCGTCAATCCATCAACCTTTCTGGGGCTCGTGTATGGAAGGCTGCGAGATTCGCGGCGTGAGGGGTTGGAGGTCAAGATGGCGCATTGGCTTTTCTCTTTCGCGCACGTTTTGACAATGTGACCCCAATAACCGCGGGCGTCAACTAGCCACTGAGTCCGTCATCTTTCTCCGCAACCTTAACCTTCAGTAGAACGCGTGGTGTCTTGGGACTTGTCTCTTCAGTGTGAGAGCTACGACACTGTGGCGGCACCAGACGAACTTCACCTCTCTCTCACCGGTGACTCCATCCTTGTCACCGCACCATTTACAGTTTCAACCCACACTTTGGCGCCGACTCCCATCCTAAGCAGTAATCCTAACTGCGAGTTCTAACTGAAACGAGAACCACCCCAGCTTCACTCGTCGTCATGAACGGACCGATTTCAACCAACGGCACACCGGCTGTCGTAGCGTCCGGTAGATGGGAGATCGACATGGAGAGCCAGCGGCACAGTCCCCCCCATCCAACCATCCAAGTTTTGCCCTGCAAATTCTTGGCACGATCCTGCCCCCTGCTGCAGTTTGCAGCTGCACGTTCTGCGGCTCGAAGCGAGGTGAAGGCGTCAGCGGCGGTACAGTCAATCCCTGGCGTCGTCGTTCTCATTTGACGCTTGCCGGCCCGACGAGTTTTGTCAACGCCCGTTTTTCTCGCTAGATCCGATCCAAGTCCCCGACGCCAAAGCCACAGATCTGTAGCTAGGTGTAGCCACATGTCTCGTGGTGCCTCTGGTCGAGAATGTTGGAGGTTGACACTTTGCTGACCACTGGGGTATTTTCTGCTTCAGGAGGGCGGCCCATTGTTGAGATTGCTGGACGTGTACGAGCGGGTGAACTGAAAAGCTTCTTCTTTGTCGGTACCTAGGAGTCGGAGCCCCATTATTTCCCGTCCAAAGTGTAACTGTAATCTTTGACATCCCTCCCTGTTCTGTATCTCTTGTTGCGTTTGGTTTTCTTTCCTGGAGTCCCCTCACTACTATCCCAAGCACCGCCCGCACATCATCTCCGCAGCCATTCTCTCAAGAAAATAAGAAACAACACTGGCATCTTACTTCAATCCTTCAGGCATTCATCGTTGGGTCCCAATCGTATCGACACGATCGCACACCCCCTTGAACGGCCCGTCCGCCTTCCGCCACTCGGCCACATTGTGGGCCCGGCATGGCCGTGGCTCCGTCTAGCCCGGCAGGTTGAACCGCGCCCGCGGAGTGCCGTCGTACCGGCGCACTAGCTACTGACATGGCGAGGATAATTCTGCGACGGAGAGAATGTGTATGAGTTGATGATGACGAGAGTTTCTCTCTGCATGGAGGAGTCGAGCCATTTGTGCCACTGTCACCTCATTGAATGCATCGCAGTCGGACCACGCACGCCTCAACAAACCCTCAATCACAAATGATAGTACTCATCTCTTCAGCACCGTGACCAACAACACCAAGCTAAGCTTTCAGCTCCAGCGGAGCCGCACAGTCATCGGGCCAAATGCTCCTTCACCTCGGCGCTGCTTCGGACGCGCTCCTCTCTGTCGCGTCAGGCAGCTCGTAGACCCTAGTCTAGACCTCAACGCATCACACTCGCTTGCAGAATGTGGAGTTGGAGATAATCTCTAACACAGAGCCTGTACTTCTCCTCCATTTTATTTTGAGAACCGCTGTCCCTGTCATCACCGGGAGACTCGCCGAAGCAGGCTGTAGTCCTCGTACCCCTGACGTTCTGTGGCATCATCTGTACCCATGCCATCTAGAAGCGATACAACCATGTTCCTGACTTTCTAAACGAACTGAGCCATTTACCGTCCTGTTGGCAGCTCGATATTGCTCAACAAGTCCACCCTGGCGCTCCAGTTGGATACCCCAACATCCACGTATGATGGAGTGCGTTATGGATCGACCCCAGGTTCAAGGCTCAATCGCGATTTCCCCGACTCACTGAGTAAATAAACGGCGATAGAGTTCTCAGGGGGATCACTTAATCAAAATATATCCGAACCGGTGAGTCATCATCGCCCCTCAAGAGTACTATATATTTCTTCAAGTACCGATCATAACATGGACTATGAATTAGAGAAGATAGAGACATAAGGAGGGAACCTCTCCTGGACAAAAAGTTCTCCGCCGTGGCTGCAATGGAATTGGGTACGGCTCCCCGGCCGTTGTTTTTACTAACCTTGATACTAAGATGGGCTTCATGAGACGATTGGCCTGTACCATCTTGTGGTTGAGACATAGCCAAGGAGTCCTTGCTAGCCACTCCCGAATGGTGGGTTGAGAAGGCATAGAAAAGCTTCCCTGGGACCGCTCGTGGTCTTGTGGCAGGGACCTCAGTGTTTGAAAACCCAAGGAAGTAGCGAACTGCCAATGACGAAGTAACCAGCCATTCAACGCAAACTGTTAAAAATGAGGACAAGTTGAGAAAATTCAAGACGATTCGTTGCACTGTGGGGGATAGTGACTGATGACATCGAAATGAAACAGATGATAAGCAAGCACCAGGAATTCTTTTGTACTAATTCCCTTTGCTGTTACAGCATCGACTCTAAAGTCCACACCCCCGCTTTCGTCACGATGTTGATGATAGTGACTTGACCAGTCTTACGCCCTGGACTATGGACATTGGCCGTGGGAAAAGTATATCACCGCGACCGCCTGAATATTGGTAAGCACTGCGTACTGAGGTTTCTTGCGCTAGAGTCGAGAATCCCGATGTTAGAGGCGAGGAGGCGATGACGACGAACTTGGTAGCGTCGACCCCTTGGACTTGATGAAGTCGACAGCAAAGTACAGGGCGATTTTGACCAGGTCGCAACACCACCTACTGTGAAGACGTCCGAGCTTTTGCAGTGCACAAGTCTGGCTTCAATTTGCTTGCGGGTGCTGGCGTCATCTCGGCATTGGCGAAACGGTCGACGAAGTTGCCCATCATATCTTTGTCGGGGCTAGCCAAAAGCTCAGGGGGGAGCTTCTTTGGGTCACTAGAAAGGAATCAAGGCAGGAGAGGCTTTCGTCAAACACAGTACAAGTTAGCGAATGGTTAATGCTGGCTGCCTATTCGACGGACCGCGAGCTCCTTGATATTCTTGGTGGCGGCTGGAGTCGTGCAAATCGTGTCCGTGGTGTCAAAGATGGAGAGAAATAAACCATTGATCGGACCCAAGACGATAGGGCTGGTGCAACAATATACCATCAACGAAGAGCAATCCATTAGCTTGGTCCCTTCCACTTTGTACAGGGTGTCACCAGCGCTAGAGCATTTCCCAGCCGACCGCCAAGGAATCTTAAGATGGCTAGCATGACATTTCCTACGAGCAGAAGCGCTCCGACAGCGCTTAAACGCCAATTCAAGCTCTTGGCGTTTGCGTTTATTTGCATAGTTGATATAGTTTGCGCACTCGTAAGACAGAGTAATGCCATCATGAAATCATAAGTCGCATTGAAAAGTAATAAGGAATATGATGAGAATGATTCCAACCTGCTAACATCTGTGACAATGACCGAGTCTGTCTTAGCTAAGTCAAATTACCTGCCTTAGAGAGTACCCCGTCCCTACGTGGAACTTGGCTTACGACCATCTCCCAAAATGCTCTTCTTCTCTTCCTTGGCAT
Source organism: Ilyonectria mors-panacis (assembly GCA_002991585.1). Taxonomy (NCBI): domain Eukaryota; kingdom Fungi; phylum Ascomycota; class Sordariomycetes; order Hypocreales; family Nectriaceae; genus Ilyonectria; species Ilyonectria mors-panacis. Next base: position 955,915 of record PPHJ01000084.1, on the reverse strand, counting down.
CTCCATCCAGTGTGGCATCCTTTGCGCTGTCATCCACATCCAGGCCCGTGGTCTTGCAATCTGTGCCCTCCTTGCTCTCGGCGTCGTCCTCGTCATCGTCGTAGTGGATTGGGCGAATGACCTTGAGCTTGACTGCCTCCTCATCATCGTTCTCGGCGGTGACCTTGTGGTAGACTCGCAAGCTGACGACTGCAAGGGCGTTCCATGGGTCCTTTTCAAACTCGTCTGGCTCTTCTTCCAGAACCTGGGGAGTTTCGGTCGGAGCTGGCGGCTCACGGGCGGTGACAGCGATCTCCAATTCACGCTCAGAGAGATCAGACAGGGCGCCAACACTGCTGATGTCGTCATCGTCGCTTTCTTCTTCGCTTTCCTCTTCGCTTTCCTCTTCGCTTTCCTCTTCGCTTGCTTCTTCCTCTTCTTCCTCATCATCATCTTCTTCTTCTTCTTCCTCCTCCTCCTCCTCCTCCTCTGCCTTCACTTCCACGGCGTCATTCTCTACCTTGGCATCTTCGGACTTCTCCTTGGTCGCCTCCTCAGAGTTGACGGCATCCTCGTCTGTGTTGGACGCGGGGGGTCAGAGGCCCCGCTTCTGTGGTGGTCGTCTGCTCTGCCTCAGTCGCAACCTTTGCTTGATCATCGGTGATCTTTCCGGTCTCCTCAGTTGTTTCCGGTGTTTTCTCGGCGTCTTTTTTGTTCTTCAGACTCCGCGGCCTTGGCCTTGGCAGCAGCCTTTTCGGCCTTTGCCTTTGCTTTTCTGGCCTTCTTTTCGGCCAACTTTGCCCGTTGCTTCTCCTTCTTCTGAAGGTGCTTCTTGAGATATCTCTGATGCCTCTTTGTGGCGAGATAATGGCTCTCTTCTCGCGATTCCAGAAATTTCTTCTTGATTTCACCCCTGGCCTTGTCCTTGACCTTCTTCTCGTGAGACTCCCTGGCTGCCTTCTCCTCGTCTGTCTCGACGAATCTTCCCTTGCTATGAGCGAGATCATATGCTAGTCCGATTCGGATCAGCTTTTCACGGCGTTCTTTGGCATTCTTCTTGATGACTTCGTCGACGGGTAGGAGATGCTCATAACGGGTGGCATCAACCTTGACGCGAACTTCGTACTCGCCAGCCTCCAACTCCAGCTCTACATTGACTGATCGCGTCATACTTAGGGGAGTCTGGCTCCGGACCAGATAATCCTCATGGCCTGCCTTGTGAATCCGGAAGGCGAGACTGAAGGCATACTGGCCTTCGAGACCGCGGAAGTAGCGGTCATCCAGTTGAGATAGAACGACTACCACAGGGCCGGACTTTGATATGCTGAACTTCCAGTGTGTGTCTTGATAGTCGAGTTTCCAGGGGACAGTCAGCGTGGTCCAGGACTGGCACACACGCCATTCAGGGCCAAACAGTCGTGTCCGCTCAAAGGCCTGGTACTTGCGAAGGAGGTCCTTATATGAGATCCAGAAGTCTCCATCGTCGCCGAAGCGGTGGTCAAGCTTCGTAAGCCACTCAGGGGTCCATTCCTTTGAACCGTCACCTGTTCAGGTTGTAAGTAAAACCAAGATCCAAGATCCAATGGGTTATGACTTACTCCAAGCACCCGTCCACTCTCCTTTGCCACAGGGGTTCTTGAGACGAAGCAAGCGCTCGCCATCAATCTCGACAGCCTTTTGTATGGAATAGGCGTGGTGCTCGTAAATTCCCTTCCTGTCTCCCCAACCATTTCCCCAGATACCAGTGCTGCAGCTAAAGAGGAATTCCTCATTGACTTTCATCAACTCTTCCTTCCAAAAGCGTTCCTACAGGAAGATTAGATAAAAGCTGGGGCTGGGGACTGATAGCGAACTGATCTTGTCAAGGACATCTGTGGTTCAGAGCTCAGAGGTGATGCCTCCCGTTAGATCCTCAATACCCTCGCCGCCAAAGCCGCCTTCGATACAGGCGTAGTCTCCATGTGCCTTGGCATAGCACTTCTCAAGAAGGGGAAGCCATGTTTCCTGCGGATGCGCGCATTGGGCAAAGTAGAGGGCGCTACTGTTGGACTGGTAAACCCTGCGGTATGCCTCGTCCGAGTTGACGCGCTCAACATCATCAAACAAGATTCGGTCAAAAAAACCCTTCGTCGTAGTCGGGCTTGATGAGGTATAGCTGTGATCAATGTCAGCTTTATGTCTACAAAGAATTGGGATCGGGGCAAGAGTCATACGAAGTCATCGACAATCTCCGAGATCCACTCGCCGTCACGATAGAAAACGAAACCGTAGACACCAACCGCCTCATCTCGGGCAACACAGAGTCTCTCAATGAGGCCCTTTTTGTTGCTTAGAGTACAGAGAGCGGCCATCAACCAACAGTCTCCATCACGACCCTGCCTTACATCGTTCGCAGTTGGGCCGTCGATGTAAAAGCAAGGGTTATCGAAAATGTCCTCAACTCTCTTGACACTCTGCGGTTGGAGGTCATTCCCACAGTCATCATCATCCTTGACGTTGGAAAGCGCCTGGAGACAATCGCGGGAGCCACCCTTGAGGTCGGCCTCGATGTCGAAATGGGGCGAGTCCCCGATATTTTTTTGTTAATGCGGCGGCACGGCACATAGCCGCGGCATCTTCGTACGAGGCCTGGGTGTTTTTCGCCTCAATCTTCTTGTTCTTTTTGGCAACGATGTCGGTATCGTTGTTGGCAGGAATGACGGTCATGGCTTTAGAGTTGTTGATCAGCCGGCTAGAAAGACAAGTGATCCGCAGAAGTATGGAGACAGAGAAAACATACCCTTGCCAGGCTTCTTGGTTGTAAATTTGGACCAAAACTCGTCAATGGTCTCCTGCGGCGTCTGCTTGTTCCGCTTCACGGGCTTGGCCGCCCCCGCTTCCGGTGGCGGTGGGGGAGGAGGAGCTGGATGAGGTGACGGACATTTTGGCCGGTGATGGGGATTGAGATTTGAAAATATGGCTGTACAAGACGCAAGCCCTTCTCTCCTTATCTCCCTGCGAAATTGTGTCTTTGTGAAATTGAACGTCTGAATGGCGAAGAATCGAGTTGGATATGCCAAGCTCAATGCGTCCCTACGGTGGGTAAGAAGCAAGGTTATCAAGCTTCCTGAGAGAGACACTGGTCAGCTTCCGCTGTGACAGCTCGAGGCAGGAAGCACACCACTTAATTTGATGTGTTCTTTTCACTAGAAGCTGGTCACCTTCAGGCAATTGACTGATGTCCCACCGTTACATTACACGACGGGATATAAACAAGTAGGTAGACAGGAGAGGAACTGGACAGCAGGAATGGGGACGTGGAAGGGGGGAGTATCCCACAGCTCGAGCGGCTGGGCTCACCGGTGCCTTTTATCACATCACAAGCACGAGCTACAAACTACGAAGAATGCACGTCAGCTTGGCTGCCAGCTCATCACCATGAGCTCTCTCCCCAGCTCCGTCTGCACCAAGCTCCGCTTCTCCCCAAGCTGAACCGCAACCGTAAGCTCCCCTGCAAGCCAAACGCCGCACGCTGGGCGAGAACTGACAAGTCAAGCCAACAATCAAACACATCCGCGTCACCAGACGCCGCCGTTCGTAGCTACGTACAGCGGCGCCTCCGAGAGAAAACAAAAGTTCATGCGATGGGACGCGCCTCGCCTGACCAAACCTCCAACTTCCGGCCCCCCACAGAGAAATGGCCGCGTTGGTTCTTAAAACCCTTCCCGTACTTTGTATGCTGCTCCGGCCTTGGGTGTAGCTCTCCTGCCAATTGACGAGGGGCATCTAGCAGGGGGTCATGTCCGAGACCCTGCAAGCGTCAGCCCACTTGGCTTTACCTGCGCGTATCCCCCGCGTAGGGCTAGGCACTCAGCCCTGTAGAGTGATAATCCTGTTAACCCGCCCTGTAACAAACAGAACTTTGGTGTTTGTAGTGGGTGTAGCTCGTAGGACTCTGCAGGACCTGGAATCTGCTGCACCAATGCGGCCCGAGACGATGCGGAGAAGCGGGCCATCCGAGTGTCATCCGAGTGTCATCTGGGTGCTGCCCAGACTTGCTGGTTGGTGACCGTCGTCGTCACGCTGTTGGGCGGCTACAACGGCTGACGTGCTCCCTGCGCTACAACACGGCCTTGGCTGCATGCTCCGACCACCGGGGCATGTCTCTTACACCGGGGGGATGATCCCTTATTATAGAGACCTGGGCTACCCAGGGCTGACGATGCTGACGCTGCATACCTTGAACAAGCAGGTGGTCGGAGGCTTTAAGAAGGCGGCGGCACCTACGCAATCTTGGCGTGCATTATGAAGGTGCAAATTGCACTTCACGGCACGGCTCTTCCAAGTTCCGCTCAAAGTCTCCGTTCGTATCCTTCCTAGGAATATGGACCAGTGGCCGGCCGAGTGAATGGCTGGGCCCTGTTTGTCCATGGGCGTATTGATCAAGGTGGCGTTGGGAGTCTAGCCTCAGTTACGCAGCACTCGTTCAAGCCTGGCGAGAATTCGGCCCCCATTATCATCCGGCACCACCTCATGGGAAAAATTCAACGGTGGCTTAATGCCACTTCCCTTCCATCTTGTGTTGTTGGGGGTTTCTTTTTCTCTGAATCAATTCATTTACAGCTCTGCCCATTGCATCGCCTCTGTCCACACTTCAGCTCCCCTCCGATCCAGCAACCACAACAACAGCCATCCGAAAGAGGGCCCTCCCACGCACCAGGCCCTCCCTTCTTCTCTTCTCTTATTCTCTTTTCTCTTCTCTTGCCTCCTCTGCCGTTCTGTGGGACGTCCTCTGCACCACGCGGCCCCCAATTGCGATTAGAGCCGCAAGGGGCCGTTGTCGTCCCTCGGAAACCAGAACAACATCATCTCCCCATCGCCATCGATCAATCTCTCCTTCAGCCCACCACTCTCGCGCGCACGCGTCCACTGATCCTTGCCGCCAGGCGGCACACAAGCTTCCCGAGCCTCAACCATCCCCACACCCAGGCGGGAAATGGCCTCTCTGGTCAAAGCCTGCGACTCAGCGCGTTTCCAAGCTCAACAACACATCAGCCTCGCGGGGTATATCCTTCGCAGGTTGCCGTAGAATTCTCAAGTCGTTAAGAGCCATGTGACAGCGTCTGTCGTTCAAAAGGTAGTTGAGTGAATGATCCAAGGGAAGGTGTCATAATGCGGAGATCCGCCCAGAGACCCCGTAGTAACCAAGGATCCGCACAAACAAGTCTAGGTGAAAAGATATAAAAAAAAAGGAAAATTGTTGGTAGATGTCGTCCCCTGCTTCGCCGCCCCACATGTCTTCGTCATTACCCGCAAGGCTCCCAATGCTTCAGGGGCCTTCCGGAAGAGCAGTCCGTCACTGTCGCCGTTGATGTACGTCGAAACGACAGGACTCGAGGCTTTTTCCAGGTAAAAGAAAGAGGTGCAAGATGAATCGAGTTGGACCGAAGACGCCGTGCAAAGCCGATGCCGGAGAAATATTGCGGGCCATTGCATGATTCGGAACAAAATAAACATGAACTTGAACGTAGAAATAGTGTGAGTGTAAAGGTCGAGTTGGAATATGTTCACGTGTCGGCATCAAAAAAGAACAGCAATGTCAAAAGATACGAAACACATCCGGCGGCCTCCTCAGATCGTTCCCACCATGTAGGTTCCGATCTCGTTGGCCTCTATCAAGCCGGTCCCGTCTCTGGGCCGGGCTTGACAGCATGTCCTGGATGTGCTTTAAGCCACAGGGGCGATGGGAGCGATGGGAGCAACGGCGGGGCGCGGGCACGCTTCCCAAGTCGACGACCTCAGGGGGAATCTCGCCCCCGGCGTGGGGGTGGGGGATGGCGTTCTTCTGAGCGCAGTCCCGCGAGATGTGGCCAGCCTCGCCACACTGGTAGCAGGTCTTTCCAGCAGTGTTGAGAGGACCGCCGTTGGGGGCGGTGCAGTCGCGCGAGATGTGACCCAGCTTGCCGCAGGCGTAGCACTTCATGGCCTGAGCCTGGCAGTCGCGGGCAAAGTGGTTAGGACCACCGCACTTGTAGCAGGTAGCGGGACGGGGACCGCCAGCGAAGCCACCACGGCCGTAGCCACCGGTGTAGCCACCACGGCCCATGGGGGCGCCACGGCCCATAGAGGGACCGACGGGGTTGGGGCAAGCGCGCTGTTAAATCCATGTTAGTCTATCGATACCGGTGAAGAACGGGCCTTGGGAGGCATACGGCGAGGTGGCCGGGCTGGCCACAGTTGTAGCAGCGGCCGCTGGTTCCGGTGCCGCTCAGGCGGAGGGTAGGGCAGTCAGCCTGGACGTGGCCCAGTCCCTGGCAGTGATAGCACTGCTTGGCCTCGGTGGTACGGGGGAGAGGGCAGCCGTTGGACTCATGGCCTGTTCATGGAACCGTCAGTATGGGTGGTGGTATTGCGTAAGGCTGGGTAGGGCCATACCGGGCTGCTTGCCTGTGAAAGGAGAGTTAGCTTCAAGAACAAGTGAGAGGCATAGGACGGGGAAGAATACAGTTGTAGCAAAGGCGCTCGGCGGATGAGCAGACCTCAGCGTAGTGGCCAACATTGCCACACTTGTAGCACGCACGTCGAGAGAGGGAAGACATGATTATGGTAGGTGTCTAGAGATTGCTTAGTCAGTAAGTATATTCACGTTGGACGCATCGTGTGTTGGTCATGTTGTCGCCGGCATAGTTTCCGCGCCCAAGTCCGTCCCGTTGGGGTCGCATCGGAGTCCAGTGAGGCCAAATACTGGCAGCATTGTATCCCTGAGTGTTGTTGAACTCGGCGCAAGAGGGAATGGCGTCAGTGGTTGGTAGTGCAGGGCCCGAGGAATGCCTCGAGGAATCTGTTGGTGCCGGGGTCGCTGTGGATGGGGCGATAATTCGCGGCGCATGAGAAATGCTGGGCTGCCACGCCAGAAAACGCGCAAAAGCGACGAGGCGGCCTGGAATCGCATCGCATAGCACTGTTGACTGCGGGCTCCCCTGTCAAGCGATACAAAGGCCTATAAGGGTAGATACTTGTTGTGTGAAGTCGGCGCAACTTGTAATATCGATCGCGAGGAGTGACGGCGACGTTCGGGAGTGACCCCGCATCCGGTTTCTTGGCTTCGGAATGTTGGTATGCCGGTCTGCAGGTCGCATGTCGCAAGGCCTTCGGGTCGCAATGCGTCGCAGTCGGGCTCTGGCCTTCGGTGGTTGCACCGGGCTTCGGGTCGCACACGGAGGTCAAACGGCGCGGACCGGGTCGAGGTTCGGACGAGGAGTCGGAAGAAGGAGCGAATGCGGTCTTGGAACATGCGACGTCGACGGCCCACACTCGGATACCAGAAGCGACGACGAGGTCAAAATGCGCAGACGAGAAGCGACAATATCGAGTTGTTGAAGCGTGCGACGGGATCGGGCGTCGGCGACCACCATGGGACGGAGGGGGGATAGAGCGTCCAAACACACAAAAACGAACAAACCACGCTTCCACTCACCTTTAAAGACTTGAGGTTATTTGGGGATAAAATCGACGACGGTGTTTTCTACACAGCGAGTATGGCAGATGGTACTTTGAGCAGACAAGCGTCACCAACTTTCTTCCAGACGTGTTTAAAAATTTTCGCGCGAGGGAAAGATGAGGGGAGGAGGACGGAAGGAGGAAGGGAGTGAGGGATACTACGATTGTGGGGAGGGGGAGGGCTGCTGCTGCGGCGCGCGCCTTGCTGCTTCTGCTTCGCCTGCGCTGGGGAAAACGGTGCGACGGGTGCGAGTGCGTGTCGGCAGGAGGCGCGGCGGCGGGTGGGTAGGTGGATGGCACCTTCCCGTCGCTTCCACTGGCTGTCGGCCCAGAGGTAATTAACCATGAATGATTACTGGCGCTTATTACACTGGCCGCGGGACGCCAGACGCTGGGGACGAAATGGGGTCCACTCCTCGGGACCGCGCTCGGAGCACTGCGCGCTAGGCGAACTGTGGTGTTTTGTGGGCAAGGGGAGGATGGATGTTTCCACATGCTATGTTGTACGCAAGGCCTGGCGAACTGTGAGTGATGTAACGACGGGCGGCGGAACGGCAAGCAGCGAGGCGGCGGAAAGGACGAGATGGCGAGAGGGTGCGACGGAGCATCCGTTGGCCTGGAACGAGTTATTGCCTCCTAAATTCGCTCGTCCAGCCATTGGCGACCTTTCCCGGTTGGAAGATGGTGCCTGGCCAGATTGGGAAAGTAACACACTCACAACCCCTCCTTCCCATTCCCCTTCCCCCGTTGGATCCACGGGAATGGACCGTTCAATGCAGGGACTGACAGGACCATCGGCTTATTCCTTCCAACCGCGACAAATAGGTAGTGCTTGATAGAGACAGCGCCTTCACGTGATCCACGTCCAATGTCAACATCAAATCCAACGACAAGCCAAGATTTACTCTCATGCTCCGGGTAAACCCCTCCTCTCTCACGCACCTTTGCCGATCAACGCAACGAAACACACACTGGTGCCCTCCTCGGATGGACAGCCCGATCAATCATAGGCTGCTAAGCCTGTCCAGGCGATGATGCCCGGCCAGCGGACAGGCTGCCCGCGCACCCGTGCCGTCCAAGGGAACCGCGTGACATGCAACATGCCGCGTCGCCCCCATGTGTCGTCAAGCTGGATCCTTCCGAGGCAGCTGCCTTTCGCCAACCAGCCAGTAAAGATGGGGTCCTGGTTTGGGCTTCTACGATGATTTGAACTGGTCGGCTCGGATTGGGTCACAGACCAAGTAAGGTTCACCGACACGGTGGCCTGTGTCCTTGGTCTCCATGATGCCCAATCGACGTCAAACCGGGTGCCATGCATTTTGAAGCCGGACCAATCTTTGCACTCGACAGTCGAACATGGCCGTTGTATGGGAGCTAGTTAGGGGACCCAGTCTTCTTCTCTCCTGATTTGCGTACTACGTAGATAGACTGATCGTGATACGGCGTGTATTTCGTGGGCGTTACCTAGGCTGTCGGTAATTGCCTACTCAGTTCGGCAAGGTGAGGCCAGACGAGCTAGGATATCTTCTTCTTCGTCTATTCTTCACACAACCTACATCTGCCCATTGCCAACCTCGCCATGTGTAGAGTCGAGTTGACTGCTAACATGTGTTAATTACTGTCGGGCAATCCTGGCTAGACACGGCGCATCTCTGGCCATCGTCCAATTCCTCCTCATTCGAATTCCTTGCCAGGTCATGCATGGTTAATGACAGTCCCGACATTCTTCGGAACCCTCTGCCTCGATCACACCATTGAATGTCTTCACCTGGGAATGATCCGCTTCGCCAACTCCAGCGTCCAGCGCATGGTAATCTGAGCGGCGATATCCATCCTGATAGGTGAGCTCAATTAAACCTTTGCAATGCAATCTTCAACCAAAGCACTCACGCCTCACGATCTTGACATACGTGCCACGCGCCCTATCTCCGACGGGTGCGTTGGAAGAGGAACATCCATTGTGGGTGCTGTGGACCGAGGTGCGGCCTCGACCACATATGATACACCATCGTCCGAGGCATATGAAGGAGGCCGAGGTCCCGAACGTGTGGTTGGTCGTGGCTGTGCTTCATCCGCGGCCTCGTTGCGTTGCCAGAATAGGCGATTAGGGTCGACTCGCTGTGGCCCTCGTGTTAGCTCTATTGCCAATGAATAATTCAATCTAGCGACTTACCACGCTCTCTCGCCATAGCCCATATGCCGGTGGCTTCGACTTCCCCGCTTCGCTTTCCACTCCAGCCGCCTCCTCATCCCGAGCGAGAACAACTTGGATCGGACGGTTTGGCACCGCGTATCCCCGAGGTCCATACGTTTGCGTCTCCGGCAAGCGTGTTCGCCCGGAAGCGTCATGCTTCCTCTTGAAGATCATAATAACAAGTCGGAGAAGGCCGTGGAAAAAGAAGACGGTGGGCGATGAGAATGACGAGTATCAACATGATAGTCATCTCGCTAGTTCTAACCTTTTGAGAAACGGAGAGGGCCAGATCTAGAGTTGAGGATTAGTACCATCACTCATAGAGATGATCGAGTGACTGGAGGTTAATTGCAAGATGACTTACAGACAATGATGAGCAATATCATTATCAAACCCGAGACTAAGCAACGGAGAATCTGCGCCCGCAAATGCTTCGATTTTACCCATGGGATACAGAACAAGAAGCGTTTTGGGTGACGGGAGCGATGATGTCGTCGGTGGGGGCTAAGTCGGTCGCTACTCGGGCTTCGCCCATGTCCTTGCCGTTCCGGATCACTCACGGTCTCAGCGGCCTGTGATTCTGGCGCATCGGTTTGGTTTGAGGCGTCGCTATAGGCCAGAGGATGTGGCCTCGATGACAATGTTGCTATTGACGATGGCTCGGTCGATGACTCGGTGGAAAATATCGCGGCCTGGTCGCCTTCTGGGTGTGGCTCACGCGAGGGCTGATGTTGATTGGACCTCGCGGTCCATGGTCTGGCGAAATTTGGAAACTGAAATGATCTTGAGGGTGCATCTAATACTCCTTGTTCGAGATCTGGTGACTTGGGGCTTTCGACGGCTACGCGGTAGGGTTCCTCCGTTTGGGGTGGGGGTTGACCTCGTTGAAAGAGTCGCAGGAACGGGCGATGGGATGTTGGGTGCGTTGGTTGCATCTCTTGCATGTTTAATTCGCCGTGGCGTTCGATGCGAGCCCGTCTGATAAGATCGGCGCGAATCCTCTCCATGGTAGCAGGATCTTCCTCCATTGTGTACGCCTAGTCTGGGTCAAGATCTAGGATCAAGTCTATCGGCCTTGACGCGGTTGGAATTGGCAACAAGATAGACTGCGATCGTCGGGATCGTGTGGATGGACTCTCGTCGGGGAATGCTTCGTCGAGAATATGTCGTCGGGGATATATCGCTGTCGTGGTAAATTCGTGTCAGAGTCGTGGGAGAAGTGCCGTCTTAGACAAAGAGGTGCGGGTGTCTAGGAGTTTCCGCGGTCGTGTTTTGGAGGAAGAAGATGAAGAATAAAGAAACGGTTGTAAGGAAAGAAAATTCGAAAGATAGAATGAAAGGCTTAACGAGAAATGAATCAATGAGAGGAAGCTGGTTGCGGCATCAAGGAAATTATTGGGACATAGTGCAACTCCAAGACACTGACGGAGGCGGAAGTGTCGCCTTCAACCGAGGCCGTACCAGGACGCGTTCGTCTAAGACCTTTGAGATGCGGTGCACCAAAAGAACCGGAAAAACAGAAAAATAGAGAGAAAGAGAGAATACGAGGGGATGAGGAGAGTGTATACGATTCCCACCACTACGTACTGCGACCAAGGTCACGTCGATACCGGCCTGAACCACGGCGGCCAACGAACCAACTCACGAAACCAGGGGAGGCGATGGGGGGATGAGGGGGCGGCAGGGACCCGCAATGGACCAGACACTACGGGCCATGGTGAACCCATGCTGTGACAGCGGGCGTGTTGCAAAAGGAACAAGGCACACGGCAGCCTCTCATCTCTGGGTCGGCACACGGGCGGAGGCGTTGGAGGCGGCGATGGAGCAGAGGCAGGGGGAGGCCGTTCGTCGGTGCGGCCGGGGTTGGCGAGCTGAGAGGACGGGATCCTGTGGTTTCAGCGGTTTTGGGACGTCGTCATTTGGAGATGAGTGAGACGCGCCATGCAGCCACGAATGGCTTTGGGCTCGGTTCGGTGGTGGGAATGCCCGGTGGCGCAAGGCAAGCTGTACGTGGATCCGTTGCCTAAAGCAGCTGCCGTCCGTGGTCAATGCTTCACTGGGTGCTTCACTGGATGCTTCACTGGGTGCTTCACTGGATGCTTCACTGGGTGCTTCAGATGTTCAGAGCCGGAGGCCATAAGTTAAGGGGACTGCTCCCTGGGCCGGAAGGATGGAGGCATAGAGTGGCCGTAAATCCTCCCCCAACACAGCGCAAGTCGGGGGGTGCTGTGGCGTAGCCGTTCTTGGGCCCTCGTTTGATACCTCCGCAAGTAGCCAACCACGCGTCGCCTTGGACAGGCACCTGAAACCCCTGACAGCCCTTGTCAGTACGACACCTCAAGCCATCAATTAGGACAAACCATTGGGTGGTAATGAAAGGACTAACGAGGAGCGTGTCATGCGAGACTGGGATCCTTTTTGTTCCTCTTTCATTTTTCATTGTATTTCTTCTTCTATTTGCGGGGGATTTGTTCCCAGTCTACTGGGTACCCAGCTCACTTTTGCTCGTCCCTCCAGAAGGTCTAGGCTGTGTGTCATATACATGTAACACGACATCTCCAAGACCCTCTTCTCCAAAGCACAGTCAGGGTGTTTAGCACCTCCATCTTGATCGACACCCCGGATTTCCCCCAATGATATTTATAGATGCCCGCCCGTGACTTCTTCGTGTCATCTGCCTCCTCTGCTCCATTGAAACCTGTTCCCCTTTGCTATGCGCAGCCCACTCAATAGGTGGGTGAATGACCACTGTAAACCCATCACCCTCCATTTTCATTATATCATCATCCACGCAACAAATTCACACCCTGTATTATCTGCTGTTGTAAACATAATCCCCCGAGGCAGCCACATGTCCCCGAAGGTCAAGCAGGACAATGTGCTCACAGGGCAGGACTGGTTGCTAAGGTTCTACCTCCATGAACCGGGTAGCTCCTTGCTTAGAAACCGACGGTGATTTTGAAGTTATGGCAACCATGAGTAGCTGGATGAGGTTGTTGTCTCAACTTCAATTGCTTGCACTCATTTCAGTTCGCCCAAGAGCATTGTGCGATCGGAAGACGCGGAGAGTACTATCTCTTGTAAGCCAAACAGAGTTGAATCGGTCATGAAAGGTTGATACTTACGAATAGGCTCCTTGCCGGGAGCAAACTCGGCGCAGTTAACCGTACCCTTGTGCCCAGGAAGCTTGTAGTTGAGCTTGCCCGTCTCGCTCGACCACACCATCACCGTGCCGTCGCCTGATGCTGCCGCAATCTTCTTGCCCTCCGAGTCCCAACTAGCTCCCATCAGGTTCTTCTCCAGGCCCATAGTCGCGCCGTCAAAGGTTCGGATGTGTCTCTCGGTCGGTGCAAATGGTCGGATGTCCCACGTCCTGACGGTAGCATCCATAGCGTAGGAAACGAGCGACTGCGAGTCCGGCGAGACCTTCAAAGACATGATTGTGTCCGAGTGTCCCAACATAGAGTAGACAACCGACTTCTTCCTCAGGTCCCACACGCGGATATCGTTGTCGATGCCGCCGGCGTAAATCTCATTGCCCGCCTCCGAAATCGCCACAGCGGTAATGGGGAATTCGGTCTGGATGTAGTCAACCGCATTCTTTGATCGGGGGTCCCAAATGCCAATCGTCGAATCGTCGCTACCGCTGACGAGCAAGTCCTCTCCTCGCCTGCTGATATCCATCGAGTTGATTATTTCCTCGTGTCCGACATATCGACGTATCCGCGTTCCCGATGTCAAGTCCCAGCTTGCAAGGTGCGTGTCGGCCGATGCCGAGTACAAAATCTCCGAGTCGCGCGACCACTGTAGGTCGAGAATCGCACCTCGGTGTCCGTTCAACACACCATAGTTCTCGCAGTCGCCGTAGGTTCTCCAGAGCACTAGCCAGCATTAGCCACGCGATTCCCTCCTCATGAAAGGAGCCCAATAGGACCTACTAATGGATCTATCCATCGATCCTGACGCGATCAGGTTGCCGGTCGGGTCAAACTTGGCCGCAAAAATCTCCCCGAGTGTCCTGAGAGCTCCATTACAGGCGCCTGCAACCCGCTCGTTCGTGGGGCCTGCAAACAGTCAGCTACTACGCATGGCATTAATCAAGAAATACATACGCTCTGCACCAGGGCATTGCCCGACGCATTGAGGCGCGCGAGTGCGCCAGTCGAGGAGCTAACATTCTGTCGCTTGACGAGCGACTGGGACATGCCCGGGTCATCGTCAGCGGGACGCTTCTCTGCCGACATTTTGAGATGTGAAAAGTCGCCGGGTATCAACAGAAACAAAGTGCGACCCAGAAATCACTGACGCGCTCTCCACTGAACGATTCCGCGAAAGCTATCGACAAGCTGCTTAGTCGTTGAGGATGCCGTGGTGAACTTTCGTCCAATGCAAATGCAGAACCGCGTCTGATTGGTGCCCGGGCCGAGAGTTGTTCCTACGTCGGTGATCCAGAACCTCCGTGCACCGACTGCGCCAGGGTGACGTTGATGTCCGGCTCGCCTAGCTCATGGCATCACTTCCCCTGGCTTGGATCAAGATACAGCTCCCCAAGCCCGCCGCCATTCTCCAGCGCTCATCTTGTGCTATCAGACACAAATTACTGCCATTGCTGCCCCCGTTGGCACCGCTCCCCTAGCCGCCAGTGCCCAACCCGTGCCACCAAAAGCTGGCTGCGAGCCCCATCTTGGACACCGTCCCCAACCAGCACAATGTCGGCCAGCAAGGCATCTCGTGTGGGCGAAGAGTATGTAAACAAGAAGCCTCCTCCATATGAGATTTTCCAAAGCTAACATGTCCTTAGAATCTGGAAGTATGCTCATGGTCAATGCGCAACCCAGGAGAATAGAGAATCTGACATCGAATAGAACCCGAATTGACAAGGTCAATGCCGAGCTCGTAACCCTGACCCTACGGTACGATTGTTGCGCAACTATGCAAAGACTACGAGAGCGACTATGTCGAGGTGAACAAGCAGTTGGATAAGATGGGGTACAACATTGGACTGCGTCTCATCGAAGACTACCTCGCCAAGTCCAATACCATGAAGCGATGCGCCAACTTCCGCGAGACGGCCGAAATGATTGCTCGGGTAGGAACCCTTCTCCTTTTAGGCAGCCGTCCATTAGCTAACATACGAGAACAGGTTGGGTTCAAGATCTTCCTCAACATCACCCCGCAGGTGACAAACTGGACGAGTGATAATAACCAATTCTCGCTGGTATTTGACGAAAACCCGTTGGCCGACTTTGTCGAGCTGCCCGATGATGGCCGAGCACAAGACCAGCTCTGGTACTCCAACGTACTCTGCGGCGTGCTCCGAGGAGCTTTGGAGATGGTTCAGATGCAGGTGGAGGCTCACTTTATCAGTGACATCCTTCGGGGGAAACGACAGCACAGAGATGAGGGTCTCGCTGATACGGTATATTGACGATGAGCTGCCACCGGAGGATGATTGAGAAGCGGTATGCAAGGGACAGAGAAAGCAATGGCGAGAAGAACCCAACCGCGACTGCATTCGTCCCCTCAGGGACCTGAGACGAGGACCATAAGGTGGAGGATAGAATACTACAGTGCTCGTTGATGAGAGCAGGTGCGAGGGCAATACTGATGGACCAAGCTTGCACGCTCGGAATCTCGAACTGGGAGCGGATAACACCCATTCGAACACGAGAGAATCCTGGTCCAACGAGTGTCACAGGGGTTCAGGGGCAGAGCCACGGAGCTCGGCATATGATGTTTCAAGCATATAGACGACCCGGCAGAGGACGGGCAGACAGACGAACGATGATAAAGAGACGATCCATCTGAAGCCAAGACCAGATGCAGTTCTACAATATTTTCCGGATCGGCTACTTACTAAATTAGGCCTCGATGGATATGGGGAACCTGGTAGGGCGATATGAGAGTCTAGTATGTGGAGGGTTCGGAGCGGCCCCAGTCCCCGATAACTATCGTGGAAGGCAAAAGCCCCTCAAATTCTCCACATCGGTTCGGCGGGTTTTATTCGCAAAGGCGGGTAAGGAGCAATGCTGAGCCAACAAGGGAGGCGAAGAGGGCGAGACTGGCGACTGGTAATGAGAGAGTGGTCCGTGGGAGTGCGTGAGAGCGCGTGAGAGGCCTGTGAGAGCATGATGAGGGAGGCGAAGTGGGCACTCAGGCCAGAATGACGGCGAGACCCCTGCCTGAGGCACTTTGGCCGTCCAGGATAGTGCCTCAGGTGCCGACGCGATTGTGGTGCAGTCCCAGGAATACGCAGGGCTGGTTTGAGATTTACGTACCGAAAATATTGCAAACGGTCGACGACGGGACGCCTGCTGAGCGGCAGAGCACCAGAGCCTCAGGGTAGTCATCCACTGTAAACTAGCGCGCTGCAGCCCTGTGAATCAAGCCTATGCACATCCCCCAAGTTATAGCGGACGGCCCCTAAATTTACCCACCAGTCTGGAGTCTGTCCCCGAATTTTAGGGCTTCGATCCACTGACAGCTCCAAGACCACCGTGCTGGGAGCTGAAGCACCCGCGGAAGCTTCCAGCCACCTTCCTTCCTTCCTTCCTTCCAGCCGCCCGCCACACGTTGGTTGCGGAACTTGCATCCAACTTCGGGTTTATGCATAAACGGGCGCGTGAGTAAGATGAGGCACCTTATACGAAGGACATGCCACCACCTGGATTTCAGTTTGATCAGGCTGCCAGCGTCGAAGAAGCTCGAGAAATATTTGGCGCAATCTGCATGTTTCCAATGCGCGAATATGGTAGCAAATTATCTCTTCTGCCGTGTAAAAGTAAATGTTTGTTGAGAAGGCGCAGTTTGCGATGGAGTTTGCCTGCACACGCATATGTGCATGTCTCTCCACTTTCTCGATAAACCCCCGTTAGAACCATTGACAAGCGCGCTGTCCCCCCCCTGGATTTCATGTAGCGATGTCTTTTCCGCTGTGAGCCCCGAGCCGTGCCGTGCAAGTCGAAGTGGCAGTGATTGAGACGGAGTCCAGCCTTGCCTGCATTTCGGACAATCACTTGTGCTTGGGGACTTGGTTGTTCCCTCGATCTGCGTGTCTGCCTCCTGGCCTTTCTCTCAGCCTGGCCACGCCCGGGGCCGAAAGTACAGCGTGCGCAGAACAGCGCATCCAGAGCTGCGAGTGAGTGAGCCTGAAGAGCGAGCACCCTTCAAACGGGATCCGGAAACCCTCCACCGCCAAACAACGAACCACGTTTTTCCCCTCCTCTCACACACACACACACACACTCCCTCTCTTTTCTCTCCTTTTTCCTCCTCTCATATTCGCTCTACTTTTCTCCATCTTGGAACCAGCCCAACGTCCCATCGAGTGTTGCCGGCCACTGCTGCCCCAGCGCGCGCCGCCCGCTCTACGACAAAGCCCCCCCGGTTGGTGCTTCTGGTGCTGGGTACCTGCGCCACGCCCTGCACAGCGCTACGACACGAGGTACCCCCTACCGACGGGCCTATTCATTTATCTGCTGGCTCTGGCTCTGGGGCTCCCCCGGTAGAGTAAAAAACCACCCCCGTCCTCCCGTCGCTCTCTCTCTTTTCCCGTCAAGTCGGTTGTCTCCATTCCATCCCAGGCGGCCAGCGCCCACCTCCACCAAAAACCAACCAACCACACCATCATCGCGACACCAACGCCCGTCGCCCATCGCCTATCGCCCATCCGCGCCATCGCCATCGGCCTCGCTGCGGCTCTCTCCTCCTCGCCGCCCTCTCTCCCGACTGCTTCCATCGACGACGCCCTCAATTACGCCCCCTCCCGCGCGACTTGCACCGCGTCCCCGCCTCCTGGGATCGCCGCCCGTCAAGCCCACGCCGGTCGGCTGTCCAGCGCCAGCGCTCCGCGTGGTGGCACGTCCTGGTGGCTAACCCAGCAAACTTTTTGGCCTCATCGCCTCCCTCCCCCATCCCCATCACACCATGGCCATGAATCCAAACATCAACATGGCCGCCATGAACCAAATGGGCGGTCCTGTTGGCGGCGCTCCCATGCCCATGATGAATAATGGCGCCGTCAACCCTCAGGCTGCCGCCCAGGCTGCTGCCGCCGCCGCTGCCCGACAGCAGCAGATGAACGACAGCCAGCGCGGTGTGCTCAACACGTACATCTACGAGTACTTTATTCGATACGGCATGTACGACTGCGCTCGCTCCCTTCTCAACAGCGATCAACAGGTCAACGTCCTCAAGGAAGGCGCGAACCGTCGTCGCGACGAGAACGGCAACGTAATCAATGGCGTCGGCGACGACCCCATGGATACCGATTCCAAGGACGACATTGACGCCAAGTTACCCGACGGTCTCCCTCCTCCCAAGCTACCCATGCCTGCCTCCGACACCTCCTTCCTCTACGAGTGGTTCTGTCTGTTCTGGGACATTTACAACGCGCAACGCGCCAAGGGCGGCAACGGCAACGTCAACCAATATGTGGCACACACTCAGGTATGTCTCGTGATTCTCCCGTCGTCTCCAAATGCCCTCTTCTACGCCCGTCGCGGTCCTCTACCCCTTTTGATTGCCTGCGGGCTTTCCTCATCAATCCCTAAATGCCGCCGATGGCGGTGATTCTTTATAAACGTTGACCCCTTATAGCAACAATCTCGAATGAAACAGAATCAGCAACAGGAACTCCTGCGCCAGATGCGGCCCGACATGACTCCACAGCAGTTCCAAATAATGCGTAACATGCAAAATGGCGGCATGGCCATGAACATGAAGCAGGGCAACCTCGCTCGCGCCGCTATGGCCAATAACCAGAACAAGTAAGCCTTCCCCCGTCTCACAAGCACGACGTCCCTGTGTAACACCGAACCCATCATCTAACACACACTGTCTAGTCCCCAGATGCAAATGCTCCAGCAGCAGGCCAAGCAAAACCAGATGCAGAGGGATCCCTCTGGCATGGACGCCAACCGCGAAAGACCCTCCTCCCCCGCCTCCGGCGAGAACGCCCCTTCACCTTCCAAACGACAACGCATTGACGGTGCTCCCTTCAACCCCAACCAACCCGGTGGTATGATGCCCAACGGCCGCCCGGTTCAGGGCATGCCTGGTCAACAGATGCCTGGTAACGGTAACGCCGCCGCTCACCAGATGCTCGCCGCCAGCGGCATCAACCCGAACAATCTGAACCCCCAGCAGTTCCAGAACTTTGCCAACGCCCCGCCAGCCGCTCAGCAGAAGTCCATCGCAACGTACGCTCAGAATCTCCAGCAGCACCACGGGAACCAGATGGGGAACAAACAGATGCCTGGTGCAGGTGGTCCTCAGGGCCAGGGATCTCCGATGCTCCCTCAGGGTCCGGACGGCACTACCTTGAGCGCTTTCTATAACCCCAACGAAATGGGTGGTCCCGGTGGCATCCGGCCAGGGCCCGGGGGCCCTCAGGCCGCTGGTAGCAGCAACCACGCGCTCCAGGACTACCAGATGCAGCTGATGCTCCTTGAGCAGCAAAACAAGAAACGACTCATGATGGCCCGTCAAGAACAAGACACTATCGGCGGTGCACCTGGTGGTCCTGGTGGTCCCCCCGGGCCCAACGGACAGCCATTCCCTGATGCCTCCCCTCAGGCCATGCGAACAGGTGCTTCCCCTAACCCTGCAGAGCAGATGAAGCGCGGCACCCCCAGATGAACAATGCTGGTATTCCTTCGCCAGTCCCCGAGGGCGGCCAGTCTCGTGGCTCTCCCAACCCCGCCATGAACTTCATGGGCAACCATGTTGATCCCAACATGGGTCCTCACTTCTTCAAGGGCATGGATGGCAACATGGCTACCCAGCAACAGATGAACGGCATGAGGCCTCCTAGCTCGCACCCTGGCCAGCCATTCAACGGACAGATGAACCCGCAGCAGATGATGGCTGCTCGACAGCAGCAGGCACAGCAGCAGGCAGCACAGCAGCAGCAGCAGCAGCAGCAGCAGGGCCAGCCAGGGCAGCAGCCCCAGGGTCAAGGTACCCCTCAACAATGGCAACCTGGACCTAACGGACAGATGGTGCCCCAGGGTATGCAACAGCAGAGTCCGCAGATTCAGGGAACGCCACAGCAGCGATCTATGCCACCCCCCTCGGCTCCTGCTGCCGCCGGCAATGCCAACAACCGGACAACTGCCTCTCCCCAACAAGCTGCCGCAGCTCCTCCTACACCTAACCAGGGCAACAAGCCGGCCCCCAAGAAGAAGGAGAGCAAGAGCGCCAAGGACAAGGTGAGCATTCTTCCGTATTTGATTTGGACATGAATATTAACAAGCTTTCAAGCGCGCCGCCTCCCAGAAGAAGTCTAATCAGAATCTTAACAACGCGGGAGCGACCCCTGCTGGCGAGAACAGCGGCGAGCAAGACACGCCCGCACCTGCGACACCTATTACCCCGGCCACTGCAAACTTCAAGAATGGCCAGAACGCCAACGCTGGTCAGAACGGACAACCCACGAGTGGTCCCGTTGCTGCTCCCGCCCCTGCAGCTGTGGCCACGGTCACCACCGCTCCTCCCGTCCCTGCAGTTGCGCCTCAGGGTCATGGAGACCCCAAACCAAAACGGAAGCCTTATGGACAACTTTGGTAACATGGTATGTTGGCCCCTTCCCATGTATACCCTTGAACTTAAGTGCTAACTATATCTTTGCAGGACTTTGGAACTATGGAATTGGCTAACCCCTTGCAATCGGGCGATGTGCTCAACGACTTTGACTTTGACTCGTTCCTCCACGATGGTGATGCGGATAACCAGCCGTTTGATTTCAACGGGGCGTTCTCTGGGATTGAGAGCGGCGAGATTGGGGCAGAGTGAAAGCGGCGGCAAACGCGTTGGGTCGGCATTAACATCTTGGGTCAAACTAATTCTGGCATCATTCGTCATGGCGTTTTTATGTGGAAATTATATCATGGTCATGCGGCGATCAGGTCCCAGGGGGGTTATTGCTCCTCTGTGGTGGCTTATGGGGAAAAGAGTTCTTGTGCTTTACTTGTCAGATGTTTTCGTTGCTCTTTATACTCTTGTGGAACTTGGCTTACAGCTCTCTTTTCCTTCTCCTTGTCTTCCCTTTTTCTTTTTTTTCTTTTTTCTTTGATTGTCCAGTGTCATTCCGGCCGTTGACGGGTTTCAAGGCAAAGATATGGTGGGGAACGGCGGAGCGAACCCATCTCCTGTAAAGTGCTATTCGGTGTATTCTGATGCTACTTGCGAAAATCACATACCATACTATTTTTTTTTTCATGTATCATCGAAGAAGAAAAGGCCGAGATTTCTTGTTCGACTTGAGTGCAGCGCAAACTGTCGTCGTTTCCGCGTGTCATTTGACAGTGATTGTAATGAAGTATGATGAACGAGGCATCTCAACTCTCACCTACTCCAGTGGAAGCGAAGAGGAATGCGATCCACGCATGACAAGGGAATACCCCCTCAACGAGGACTCTCCTTCTCCTCGGGGGTATCTTGGCGTCGGGATCGCCAGTTAATGTGTTTTCGTATGCGCGCAGCCATCGTTTGTCCATTCATTCTTTGGCTCCAAGTCCATAAAGCTGTCCGTTACGGAAAGGCAAACACAGGAATCATTAACGGCTACCGGGAAACTCGAAATGTATGAACAATCTCCTTTTCTATGGTTTCTCATTGCGCCATAGCTTAATCTAGGGTATCTAAAGGGTTCTAGAAAGAATAATACATTTCAACAAATAACAGCAGAAAACAAACACAACACAATCAACGGTCCCGTTGCCTCACAGGGCAACAAATGACCTTCTCTGTGACATCTTGAGCACATCAACGTCTGAAATAACGAGGGCGATTGGTTGGTTTGTCCCCACTGACCGCGGGTCAATGGGTTGAAGAAGCGAAAAGGGGCCTCCAGACTGCACGCAGCTGGGGCAAGGACAAAGACGCGCTGCGGCTTGTCTAGGCGGACTCATAAACGGCAACATACATGACTTCCATCATGTTGGCGTATCCAGATTCGGTGGCCTCGTCGGGGTAACCCTAGCGAGTAGAGTTAATTGTGATTTTCTCAGTCTAAGTTGGGAATAGGGGTATACTTACAGGCCAGTTACCACCCACAGCAACGTTGAGGAGAATATACATGGGAGAGTGGGCGAGAGTTCCCCACGTGCCCTCGTCACCCAGGTCGCTGCCGACGAGGCTGTGGAAGGGGGTGCCGTCGAACAACCAGGTGATAGTCTCGGTCTGCCAGTTGCCCGAGGTACGGTCAATGACGATGGCCCAGTAGTGGAGGTTGTTGTCTGGGATGGCGACCGCCTTGCCGAGACCACTAGGTTCGTTACAGACGCCGCCGCCGAGCTGACCACAATGGACAGTGCCGTAACCAGTCAGGTCGCCATTGACACGCTCAAAGATGTCGAGCTCGCCGCATGTGGGCCACTCGGTGCCGTGGCGGATAGCGTCGCCGAGCATCCAGAAGGCGGGCCACATGCCCTGCTTGCTCAGGGCATCACCAGTGCGCAGTTGGGCCTCAACGCGCATGATGCGGCCGGGCTGGGCCATCCATGTCTTCTTGGACTCGATGCGGCCCGAGGTCCACTGGCCGTTGTCGGACTTGCAGGGGACGAGCTGGAGGGAGTCGCCGCCGGAGAGTTGGATGTTGGAGTTGGACTCGGTGTATTCCTGCAGCTCGTTGTTGACAGAGACATCGAGGGCGACGTTCCACGTGTCGAGGTCGACTGAGCAGCCCTGGCAGCCGGAGAAGGCATCTTGCCATACAATATTGAAACCGTTGATGTTGGGGGCCTGGATGGCAGCTGCCAAGGCAGGGAGAGAGGCGTAGAGAGCGGTAGAGAAGCGCATTTTTTCGAGGACGGCGGTGTAAGTGACTTGATATTTGGAGTATAAATGTCGTCTCCGATGCGGACTTGGAAAAGATAAGGACAGAAGTAAGTGTGGTTGGTTGTTTCTATGCACGTTGACAGAAACAAGAAGCTCGTTGAAGGACTGAACTAGCAACAGATGATGGCGAGCCAGAGAGAGGCTGGAGGGGATGTTGTGAATGAGGGCGGCCTCCGGGGCAAATGAATGAAAGCTAGGAGACAAGGCGGAGTATCAAATGAAAGACTTGGCCCACGATGGAGACGAGAAGAATCGACGGAAGGAGAACAACGAACTGGAACGCTTGGTTCGTGAGGCGGAGAGGGAGTAGGAGAAAGAAGAATGGGGGTGGAAGCGAGAGAGACAGAGGGTGGGTGGTTCATGGCGATGGTATGTGCGTGTCTATATATATATATATAATAGACATATAGTATATACGGTGGGTAAGAAGGGAGGGGGGATGAGAAGACTCGATGAGTCGATGGGGTCCTATCTGGTGTTGGCTGGGCTTGGCCGGTCTAGGCTTTATGCAGGTACGCTCGTAGACGGGTCGTATGTATGGAGGCACGGCGCATGGCGTGGGACATGGGATGGGACATGGCGCATAAGAGAGGTGGGGGTGATAGTGGTAGTGAGTACCACCGGGGAGCAATCCATACAACCGGGAGCGCGGTTTCAATCAAGCACGACGATGGGCTAGCTAAGAGCGGAGGACGGCACCGCAACAACGGCGAACAGACCCAAGCTCTCGGGCGCCAACGACGGGGGATGTCCCAGGAGGCGTTATTCGGGAGCACGCGAAGGGGCGCGGGAGGACGATCATCCAAGCGACTACCACCCACAAGTCGGGAGCCAAGATGGAGAGCCAGACTTGCTTGGTTCCCGGGGGCCTCAATAAGAAATCCAGGGGTCAATGCTCGGGCTTGGCTCAATGCCTGGAGTCGGCCGGGGGGGATTGTTGAGGTCCAGGGTCCCGGAGGTTTAGCCCAAGGCGTCCGGAGGTTTTCAGTGGCAGTGGCAGTGGCAGTGCCGTGTGTGAGCGCCGTGGGCTGGGTATTGGAACGGGGGAGGCGTGTGGCGGGCTTCCATTGGACGCAACGGGAGATGTTCAGGGCACATGAAACCACGGTGCCAAGGGGGTCCAGCCAGCTGGCTGCCAAGGGCTCCATGTGGGTGGGATGAGAGGGGACCTGGCGATGTGATGAGGTTTGAGTCTCGGGCCTCCTGGTTGGCTAGCCTTGTAGTGGCCCGAGATGAAAAAAGACAGCCCTCTCATATGAACATGGCCAGAGTTGGTTTCCCTAGCGGTTAGCCAAGAAACAGAGTCGGCGCCTAACTGGGCGCTTGATGATGATAATGACAATGATGAAAGGGTCTCTCTCTGGCTTAGACGTTGAAGAGGGTGTGCGCCTCAAGTGTCAAGTGTCAACCCAGTCTAAGCCTAGGCCGGCCGCCTCTGTAGACCCGTTTGGCGCCCAGAAACAAGACAAGGCGACAGGAATATTCATGGGAACAAGGCTGCATTTGGTCTGGGCTGCAATTGCCACATGTCCAGAAAGAGGTCAACCGCCTCAATGCCAAGACACGAGACAACGGGCACCGCAGCTAGTGAGGCTCAACCTGACGATACAGAGGCCGTGCTTGCCATGCTGCTAGCCCGCCATGAAACGTGCCGATAGCGCGCCCAGCTCTTCATCAATCGCTCTAATGCCTCCCTCGCTTGTAGCACCGAGTAATAGCAGAGAAACTAATTCTTCAAAAAAGCAAACGGGAGGTTCAGGGTCCATCCAATCCCCAATAGCCACGCTCAAGCGCAACGGCTAACAACGAGCCAAGGCGTGATGAACCAAGGCATCAAAATTCACTCATTCAATCTACTCGTCCCCTACACCGTTCCGTGTCCGTGCCGCCGTCGCCGCATTGAGGTCCATCTCCCGGATCACCCTAAATGAATCGGCCCCCTCTGCATTTTGATCCAGTTTGGGGACTCGGCCGGTTCGGGTTTAGACACAGTATCGTGGTTATTTTTGGCAGCCGAACATGAAGATCCCCCCCAAAAGGAGAGTCGGCCAAGATCGATCCATCTGACAAGCATGACACTTGCGGTTTTTCGTATCGCTGCCTCTCAGCCGAAGTGCGTGCATGCAATCCCAGCAGCAAACCTCGTAAACCTGTCGACAAATTGCTACTTTTGGCTGTAGGCTGCAAGGGTGGCTTACCCTTAGCCTTACCCTGGACTGGACTGTTTTAT
This sequence comes from Ilyonectria mors-panacis, assembly GCA_002991585.1. NCBI lineage: Eukaryota > Fungi > Ascomycota > Sordariomycetes > Hypocreales > Nectriaceae > Ilyonectria > Ilyonectria mors-panacis. The sequence goes on along the minus strand of PPHJ01000084.1, from coordinate 931,193 downwards.
TTCCGTGCCTGAGCACCTCACGACCCAACATCATGCATGCATGCATGTACATGGATCTCTGATACTAGCTCCCATGCCTCTCTCTCTCGCTGTCGTCTTGACCTTGCTGCGTTTGCTCTTCTCCACTGATATCGTGCGCCTTGTGCGTGATGGATCATGTAGCCCTCTCTACGTGTCAAAGTGCGTCGGTGTAAGTGTGTGTGGAGATATATTTCTTTCTTCTCGCTCAATTTTCCCTCATATTCACTCGTTCTTTTTTTCATCCAGTAAAATTGCTCACAAGTGTTTCACCTTATCTTTCTTACATGCCTCGTGTTGTCCTTACCGTTCTTCATTACAGCGGTGTGGCGGTTGATAGATCTCACCCCCTCTACTGCATCCATCTAAAACATGAGTTGGCTGATGCGCTGGCAAACATCAAGGGTCCACCACCACCATGTCCAATCCACCCTGTACAAGCTTGATTGTTTGCTATACCGTTTCTTCTACTCTCACCGTAAGAGTCTCCTCGAGTCTTTTCCCCTAATTTTTTCCTTTCTTTTCTTGAACGAATCCAGCTGCCAACGTGACTGCCCACGTTTTGGATCCGGCCTCTTGGTTCTGCAGCCAAGCGGCCGCGAACCCAACTTTAGTTTGTTCTGCAGATTCGGATATCCAATGATTTATCCCAGCCATGCCTAATGACCTGCAGTATCTTGCGGGCCCTGCCTACGGGGGCCCTTAGATACTGGCTGGAACACTGTATTCTTTTCTACACAGTCCTGTTTCCTGTTGTTCAGTATCGACTCGGCCATGGATCGGGCCCGTTCGTGACCAATTGCCAGACCGCTCCAGTACTTGCTTGCATGTTCCTAGAGTTGGCCGCTGCAGAAGCCCGCAGCGAGGGACTGCTCATGTCATGTCATGTCATGTTGTGTTCGTTAGTAGCCCTTCATGAGTCGGTCATGGCCATCGAGACGTCTGCGGCAGTGGTGGTGGTTCCACTTCCAAGTGAGTCTCCCATCCGCTCGTTTAGGTGCACAATAGTATTCTCGTAGACGCGCGCTGCGTCCAGATGCAGCTGCTCTTCCTCTTCGTCCACCTCGCCGTCCCACGTACTCGGTCCTAGGTCATCCGTGTCGGTGTCCATTTCGCCATCTGTGCCGCTCTCCGTCTCACTCTCCTCATCATCTGCGTCGCCGCTGCTCATCACCTCTACCATTAGGACTCGACTTTGTTCGACAAGACTCCTACATCGGACCATGTCGGTAATTGTCATTCCGCCACGCAGCCCGTTCTGGAACCCGGGCAGTGTCTCGCGGGTATTAAGGTCCTGGCCGCAGAGTAGACTGGCGAAACAGTGATCGAGCTTACGCAGTAGCGCAAAGGATGCTTTAGGTGAGGGCGGGAATGATCGAACATATTGCGTGAAATCGCTAGCGAGTCGTAGTAGGAAGGGAATCTGGAGCATGGCTACGGTGAGTGTTAACAGTGACTCATAGAAACGCGCAGTTGGGCTGCACTTACGGGTACCGGAGAGCCACAGCGCATTGATAACCTTATCCAGATCTTTACAGACTTCGCTGAAGCTCTTGTAGCCCACCACCTTGTCCCCAGGCTCGGGGGTTCCCAAACTTTTTGACGTAACGGCGCGAGGTCTCCATGAGTCGCTCCTCAACATACGTCCTGACCAAGCCCTCTTTGCTGGAGCCTGGCTGCAAAGACTTGCTTCGGGGATGGGGGAGGCCCGACGATGTGACAGACGACGCGGTTGAGGGCGCAGGAGATGGGAGCCCGCCTACAGGGTGGAAGAAGCCGCCAGGGCCGGGAGAGTTGTTGTCGGCCATTGTTGTTTCGGATTGATCCTATAACTGTTGTCGTAGTTGGGGCGAGCTGAAATGAGTGAAGATGAGAGAATTGAAAAGGTAGGATCAGTGCCTTTTTATAGTTGCGCGAAGAACCTTGTTGATGTTCTTTGTTAGTGATTTTGTTTGCCGCTCCAGTGCTTGCCGCACGCGCTCCTTGGGCGGGGAACCAGTGATATGAGAAGAATCTAGAAATCACGCAACGGGAGAGAGGACAAAGAAGTCAGTCTCTTCAAGCTCTGGCTGCAGAGCTTGAACCGACGGTATCTCAAGGTCGGTATCTCAAAGCCACCGCGGGGTTGTTGGCTTAGTGATGCTGATGCCGATGATGACGGCGGGACCAGTACGTACTGTGACCCCGCCAAATCGAAACAGACCAATGATCAGCTTGGTTTTCAGCGCGCCTACCTCTGTAAACGCGAATCATGTGATTCAGCCGCTATCGATTGTTATCGGTGATTGAAGCTTCCTGGCTTCTGGCTCTGCCGTACCGAAATTTTCCCCAGTTAAACCGCCAAATTCAAGCCAACTCGTCGTCATCAGCGCGAATCTGCCCATCAACGCCTGCCCTCTCCTCGCATTCGGACTGTCGACACAAGTATACAATGGCTCCCAAGCGCATCGCCATCGAGAGGCCCTCCCGCCGCGCCCCCAAGGGCTTCCTCGGCGCTACCTACGACGCCCTTACCTCGCCCGACAACGCCGCCGTTGTCCGCAGCATTGGCATCTTCGGTGTGAGTCTAGTTCCCTGAGGCGTATACCCATGGCCAAGATCTGAATGCTAATATCGAGTAAAAAGATTGCTGTGACGTTCCTCGCTAGCTCCTGGGGCGAGATTCTTCTCCCTCCGTAAGTCCCTCGCTGTGCCATGAACTCCGAACACAACTGACACGGAAGCAGTCAGTAAATAAAAACCGAATCAAACCGTAACACATTCCTTGGAGGAGCGGGCGATATGGCACAGACTATCTCGCACGCCAATATCGAAGCAATATAATACCTTGTACAATAGAAAAGAGTCTGGTGTACGTTTAGCGGGACTGGATCCGTTCGAAATCCCAGAGAGAGCCATAGTCATGATGGATGGGCGTTGAGCCGAAATGAACACCGCTACATGTGGATGGTTGCCATGCCTTTTTGTTTCCCCATACTGATTGGTGTGTCTCGTCGTTTTCAGCCAGTGTGATCGGCTCGATGCGGAGTATGAGCTCCCTGAGCCTTGACCTATGTGGATTGGGTTGTCATTGCGGTTGATGTGAAGCACGAGAAGGAAGAGGAAGAGGAAGAGAGACCTGAGGGTCCTATCCAGTCTTCCCGTTTCAACCTGCTCCCTCACGTCTACTACTCGCACTTGCCTTTTCTATGCCACTAGCTTTCCATTCCCACGTGCCTACTTCGATCAGTTCAAATACGTTACTTCCATGACTTAATTAGTTGCTGGAGAGCGATCCCAAATCAAACTGTGGATCATTTCTAGTTGGTCACAACCCACCAAGTGACTCCATATCACCATTTCTGTTCAGTGATATCAACTGGCGACGCCCTCATTTTTAGCTACGCACTACTCAAGTCATCGCCGTCTCATCACTGGCTCTCGGTATTCCTAGAAGGATACTGCCGCGCCGCGCCGTCTCTCATGTCTTGGAAGGGGCAGCGCCATGACGCCCCAGCGAACCGGCCCCGACTCGCTGGCGGCAATGTTGCCCAGCTACTGTCCCGGTTCGAAATGCCGGATGCTCAGCTCCGTACAAGCCAGTCCCGGGATACAAATGGTACATCCGATTTGAACCCTAGTCTCTCGCGGAGGCGCCTGCCCGATGGAACAAATACGGCCGGTTCCACGAGTGGTGCCTCATGTAGAGACGGCAACTCTCGGAACAAGAGCTCAAGTGGCTCAAGCTGCATTTCACCAGGGCAGCTTACTCCTCATGGGAAACCACCGGTGAGCCTTCACCGATCTCAGACCCTGAAGGCCACACCATCCACCACGTTCACCGACGGGCATGGACTTGGGCCAAGGCACAAGTCAGTGGCAGAGAGGAGGAGGATGTTTGAAGTTGGTGAAAGTGGTGCTGGTAATTTTGACGACCTTTGGTCGTGACTCAAGCATCTAACATACATCCAGGGGCCCTGATGACGAAAAGACCATGCATATCTGCTCCCTCCCCGTCCAAGACCGTCCATTCTACGAACTCGCAGACGGTGCAGCCCAAACCAGCGGCCCAGAGACGGTCAATGAACACGACACACTCGCTACCGCTCTCTCCGACCTCGTCCCTGAGCCAAGAGCCACAGACTCCAGCATATGTCTTCCAGCGCCAGACTATATCACCAACAAATGAATTATCCTCGCCGCGCTCCTGGAAGCCGGTGAGAGACCTTGCTCTTGGAACCAAAGTCACATCCAAGCCCCATCGACATCGCGTACGGCTCTGCCCCAAGCACCAAGACGCTGATACGACTGGCAATATTAGAAACACAACCAAGTCCCAAGATACATCTCGGGGACCCTACACTTCAACGCTTGCAGCGAGCAGTAAGTCCATGATTTCAAGCAGTCCAAAATACCGCCTTGTTGGAGAAAAGTCGACATCACCCAGCGTAACTCGGCATCAGACTTGGATGGAGAATGCCCAGAAGATGGCTTCCTCACTGTCACTATCAGCTTCAACTTCGGAGAGAGAGTCAAGCCCTCAATTTACCACCCGTCAGCGGCAAGAATATTCCTACCCGAGACCCAACAACCTGGCGAGGCCTACAGTTGCCGAAATGAACTTAACAATAGGTCCAGTTGTATCTCGTTCCAAGATATCGAGCCTCCGACAAAGATTTGACCTCCCACAAAGCTCAACGATGCCATCTTTGTCTTTTATCTCGAGGAAAAGACGAGAGACCACGCCTATCAAAGCTACAACGTATGATTCAATCCCCCGACTACATAAGTCCGCGACGACTACAGACCTTGACAACATGGGTCCTTCCAAGCAGAACCCCCGAGGCTATGATGTAGAAAAGCGAGGAGGCCATGGATCGAAGAAATCGGAATCGATACTGGGAGGATGGAGCAGCGGAAAAAGCGGCTCGCCCTTGAAGGACAAGATTGGTCTTTTCGAGTCACTGGACCGGAAAAGTGGACTGAACACGTCCAAAAGGGATTTCAAGAAACCAAGGGGAGCGATCTCAGGGTTAGGACACGCCCGAGGCATGAAGGGAACATTCCGTCGCCTTTCTGCGTCGTGGAAAAAAAGCTCTTCCGAATGGAGCACTACAAGCCCCCAAGACCCGTTTATTTCAAATCACAGCGGCTTGGATGGCGAGAACTCGACAGCGAGAGATGATGAGCTGGGAGTGACAGCTGAAAGTCCTGGCTCAAGGAGTGTACGCACATCTTTGCATCAAGATTGTCATTCGGCGAACAAATATATGACGCCACGTGGACCATTGGTACGCCTTGAGTTCAATATCGATGGCGAAGGAGGATTGCACCCCTCATCGACGATGTCACCCGCCGCGCCCACGTTGCCGTGCTCGGGATCTCGTCATCGAATGTCTCCTCTTGCCCTCACAGTTCTTCAGAGATCAATCATAGACTCAACCACAACCGTCAAAGAACAGGCCGGTCCCCGTTATCGGGCCCGTCGGATCATCTCTCGCAGCAGCGGTCCCTTTGTGTCGAGGTCGTATTGTACGCTGGAGCAGCCAAAGCCCGTTCGTGCGAATGAGCTCAGAAGGTTGGTCAGTCTCTGTAAGGAGAAGGTGGCGAGGCGGATATCTAGCGGGTATGGTGAGTAATTAGACGGCGATGGTGTTTTGAGGTAGCAGAGATGGCTGGGCCTGAGGTACTTTGGAGACAGCACGTTGTAACGTTTCTTGCAACTCATACTTGGCATCCAAATGATTCGTGGCTTTACTCATTAGTCTTTGTTGCGGTTTCATCCAGGTGATTGCTTCTAATAATAACATCTCTACCCTTTGCTTATGAAAGACTCATCCAAATACACGTTTGTGATCACGGCATACTTGAGACTAGGAGCGATACGAAGATGCATGGAAATGCTGAGAATTGTATTCTGCGCCTGAGCACAGTAATGTCTGTATTTAAAGTGACAAGATAAAGGGGTGCCTTCGAGGCGATTTCCGTGGCTAAAATGAATGATACGATATCAAAACTGAAACCAAAACGACGACTATAGGGGTCGCCGCCAATGACTGCATAGAAAGTAAAACAAAGCTACCAAGTTCCAAATCCTTAGGTCTCAGACGGACCTGCCGATACTCCACGCTGCATCGCTTCTGGACTGCGCCCAACTCCTAAAGCTAAAGTGAATTTTGGTGGGATTACGATGGTCATTCGGAGAGCCCTAGACTCTCTCTTCAAGTTGCACCAGGTTTCGGTGAACCCGAACCTGGCTGCCACCGAACTCAGCTTCCTCGGAGAGTTTGGCGAGTTCCACGCCCCCCGAGTTTAGCCGAGCGTGGGACACGATGCCCGATTCGCACCGCGAGAGGATAGACACTTGCGCGGTGGTACCTGTGTGGTTGGTGGAGAAGCTGGCTCTCTTGATGGGGTGCGTGGAGCTCCCGGTTCCAGGGGTAGGAGGGTAACGGCCGCTTGAGTCGGCAGAGGCGTAGGCGGAGTGAGTCGTTGACGCCATGCGCTGCGCAGCTAGCGTTCCCAATGGTAGGATGATGGCGACCGAGGTCAAGGTCAGGGAGGCCGACTCGAAGTTGGTAAAATGGCCCCATTCAAGACCAGCAAAGATAACTATCTAGGGTCAGCAAATGCCCAAGGAGGCGGTAATTGGTCACAACCAAAGGAGAGAACATACCAGGAACAATCATCAACATTCCATTCGTAGTGATGAGGACCTCCATCGGAGTCATAGTCTTGTAGGATGGTAAAACACCACGGTTGGATATTAAGTGGATGATGAGCTTGATGTTGAAAATGGCACAAAACCAGCAGATGGAGGCGGCGTTTGTGATAACCATCAAGTGGATCAACCATATCATGTTTTCCGGTGGAATCAAGCTCAGAACGGCCTTGTTCTGGATGACGGTGAAGGCGAGGCGCCACCCGATGGTGAACAGAGTGATGAAGGCGGAGAGAGCTGACAGGGAGTATTTCCAGAAGTTTGGCCAGAGCTTCACCATTGTCCACGCTTGGTGCATGAGAGCAGCCTCAATGGCAATGACGAGAAGGAGGGAGAAGGTGTTGGCCACGATGCTGATGACGAAATCCCGCACGGGCACATGGGAGTAATCACCCGCCCAGTAGGCGTAGAAGTCGTTGAACGGGGATGGAAAGTAGGCACTTAGAAGAGCCATGCGGATGATGCAGAGTGTAAGACCAGTGATGTGCAGAATGCTCGAAGGCCGCCGAAATTTGGACGAAGGCGTCATGACGAGAATGACGGCCAGCATAATAACACAGGCACCCAACTGGGCGCCATAGTTGATACAAACGCTGACGGACTCAGTATGAAAGGCGTCAATCATACTCATTGGGACCGAGAGGGGCGTCTTGCCATCGCCGGCGACAAAGGAGACGTTCTGAGTGTAGGGATCGAAGTCGCCCATCGTGATGGTTTTCAGTAAAGAGCGGAAAGATGAGGTGGAACTGACACTCGAAACGAAGAGGTGGTCACTGCGGGACAAGGAGAAGCAGGTGTTATGTAGTGTAGATGTGAGAGACGGAGTCACAAGCCGGCTTGTGTCAAGGGGCACAAGGTTCAAAGTATGAAGAGGAGAGGGGGAGGGAGATAGGAGGTGACAGACTTCGCGGCATCTTGACTGACGGATCACAAAGCCAAACTCTGTGGACAGCTTGTTTCTGAGATGCGGGCGAGCGAATGTATTGTTGTCGGCAGGGGAATGCAAATATATCAAACGAAAGATCACAAAATATGAGCGAGACAGGCGGTGGGGCTGAGTCTGGCGTTGATATTGTTCTCCATTTTGGTGGCGTCGGCTCTTAGTATTGTTCTCGCAACGAGGCTGGAGGACCAGGTGCGCCACTGAGCTTATTATCAAACCCGACTGATCCCGGCCTCGTTACTTTGCACGGGCCCCGTAAGCTATAAATGTTAACCACGGTACGGAGTGCGAAGTAATGAAGAGCAATCGAGCCAAGTCTTGCCCAATGCGGACAGCAAATCCGGGGAGCCGGAACCGTGCCTGCGCGATGCCAGAGTCTTTGCAAGCTATTTGCAAGCTATTTGCAAGCCATTTGCAAGCCATTTGAAAGCCATTTGCAAGCCATTTGAAAGTCGTGGCGAAACTGAGACCTCTTCGAGACCTAATCTGTGCCGGCTCCCGGCAGCTCTTCGCTACGTGCAGGGTATCCGTGTCAATGATGGCCACCTGACTTGGTGGCTGGACTTAAGGCCAGAGCCAGGACGAAGCCAGAGCTAGACAACAATATCAAGAACCTCTCAGCCAGGAAACTTCCGTGATGACAGATCATTATACGCTTCACCGCGTCACGATGCCCAATCCCATTCCTTGCCCAATCTTACGCACCAGGGCCTTCTTCAAATACCATTCGCGAGCGAGAGACCTTGTCATTTTAGCAAAAACGGCTGGTGAAATGCGACCTCGCTCCACTGCACGTCCAAGCATGAAGATCGCATCTCCCAACGCTCTCTCCTCTGCCACTAACGTATAAAGCTGGTTGGCTACCACGGTTGGCGCCACTAGCAGCTCATCCACGTCGGGGAGTGGGTGGTTTCTCGATCCTTCAATTACACCATCTGCCTGGTGTAGTGCATCATGTAGAATATTCGAGTTTGACGTAAGGATGTTTGAAAGTTGTGCTAATTGTCCTGCCTCTGAGTGGAAGGCTGGCATGGCTGACAACATGGCCGTTCGTTGCGCTTGTAGACCTGCCATACTGGAGTCGTTTTGCTGTCGAGCGCGTACTCGTATTGCGCACAGCGTTTGAGCTAGCTGGTGAAGTAGGGCATCCTTTTCAGGGTTAGGAGGAATAGGCGGAGCAGGAATGGTTGAGGCGGTCGGGACGTTTAGAGCTAGGGGCTCGTCGAGTAGATCAGGGGGGGAAGGGGGCTTCGCCTGGGCTTGGGGTGGTGGAGGCGCCTGGTTCCACGTTTGCGGCTGCTGCGGCGTCTGCCATTGCCTCTGGGTGACCGGTGGTTGCGATTGGGCAGGATTGAAGTATTGGGGTTGCATAGCCCTTGCGTGCTCTGGGGCTGGCGCATGACTTGCTTGATGATGTACGGGAGGCCGGGCAAATCTAGGATCTAGAGACTCTCCACTGCTGGCCTGAGGTGGCAAAGGAGGAGCGGAATGGTAACGCGATGACCGACGAGAGTCGGCGGGAGAGCCCTGGGGAAGTGGAGGGAGAGGTGGTCCAGCTGGGATTGGGCTCTGTGGATTGGATGATATACTCTGAGGACCCTTAGGGGGTGGCGGAGGCGGACGTTGTTGCTCAGCGGCGGGCTGGTCTTGTGTAGTCGGGCGTGGAGCCATGCCCGGAGGCAGGGGCGGGACCGGAGGTGGAGTCGGCCCCGGCTGAGGAACCTGGGCCGGGGTTACTTGCTGTCGGGAGATGACGGGAGGCTCTTTGGCGAAGATGTCGGTCACGATTCCAACAAGTCTTGTAGATTCGATTTCTATGCGCAGGAGTCAGCGACCTACCAGAGAAGGGGCTGGCTAGGGTCGACATACATGCCAGAACTCAGCCCACCGAACGAGGTACGGGTGATACACGAGGCCCTGGGGATCGACGTGCTGGCCTGGGCGGATCACCATGGTCTCTGTGGGCACAACATAGACCATAGGTGGCTCTCGTGGGTATGCGTGAGGGACCCATATCGAGACTGGGAATCGGTAGGTGGTGCCGCGGAAGTTGACGGGGAGGGTGCCAGTGAGGTGGAGGAGCAAAGCATTGGCGCCATTCGAGAAGGCTAGCAGAGTCAGTCTTGCCGCGATTTGTTGTCTGGGGAGTAAAGGAGGCAATTACTATGCACATCGGTTCGCGGCGTGAGGGAGGGATGCTGGGTGAGCGCCTGGGCGACGTCGTTGTATGCGCGGTTCACATCGTGGTATTCCTGTTGCAGTCAGGGTCAGCGCGCACGAGCATCGGGAGAGGCACAAGAAGGGGAGAGAGGGACGGACGCTGGTGAGGACGCTGTACAGCCAGTTCAAAACATGCTGCTGGACGGGCATCGTGATGATGCTCGAGCTAGCCGACGTTGGAGAGGGAGAGGGAGAGGAGAGGGAGGATCAAGACGTCAGTACCCGCGCACCTGCCTCCTGGCCAGCTTGGCGGGATGACGGTAAGTCCTCTGTCGCACCCGACGACGACCCTCGGTGCGTGCCCACCTCCAGTACGTACCTTCGGAGGCGAATAGTGGGGGGGGGTTCATTGCGGAGCGTCTGCAAGACAACAGCAGCATCAGCAATTGGTGATTCCATCCTATTCGTGCGCAAATATGCGTAACATAGTAATAGGCGCTTCGTTGATAAATGCAACGCTGAAAAGTGCGAAGACAGGATACTTGCACAAGTCAGGCACAACGATTCTCGCGCAATCTAAGAGGGAGACCTTGTCGACGCGTCAGTATTGGATTTCTCATCATGTTTTGCAAACAGGATCTGGACCTGGAAACTCGCCTGTCTTTGCATGGACCAGTTGCATGACTAGCCACCTTTGGGTGTTTCGCCCCTCGAAACAACCATTGCTAGGACTCAAAATCTGCATCCTATAGTATCCAATAGGCATCTCCTCTCCCCTCAGCCGAAGACGGAGCCGGTACGCCGTCCTCGCTCTCGGCCTCCTCCGGCTGCCCACCCCCGGCCTTAACGTAATAAGTCAGCAAATGATTAATGTGTTTTGGTGACGCGAGCACGAGGTTGGCTTCTATCCTAACGGAAGCCCGGACTGTCAGGGTCCACCCACACACACACAGTTCCATTTTTCTTTCGCTCTCTGACGATTCCCCCTCAGCCGGTCGGCCAATCCCGGTCGCCCTTGAACCGTTGCGCCGTCGTCCACAACTCTGAGAGCGACTTTTGCTCCTCTTTCTTCCTATACCTTCCTCCCTCTCCCGTCTTTCCCCCGTCGCCTTTTTTTTTCTCCTCGCCTCCTCTTTCTTTCCCACTCTTCACTGACCTCCTGCGACAGCCAGACTAGTACCTGGATAACGGACTCAAGTTAACTTTACTCAAGTCCGCAACCAGCCCCACTTCAACCTCCGTTCCCGTTCCCGGATCTCCGGGCCTTGGTCACCCTTCTTTCACCTCCGAACAGAGCCAGAAACTGGTGCGAACCAGTTTACCTCCATCGACAACTACGCATTGGGTGCCATAAAGCATATCATGTTGCCTCCTATCCCAGCCCTCGCCGACTACGGCCTCTCTCCCACCCATGGCTTTCTCCCTGACGTCCTACCCTTGACCCGTCTGCCGGACCCATACTATAACAAATGGGAGGCCATTGCCGCCAACCTCCAGGCCCTTATCCTCAGCCGTCGTCTTCGCGGCGTCATTGATCGCTTACCGGTTCTATCAACCATCGGTCTTGAGCACGATGCTGAGTGGCGCCCGCGCCTATTCTCTTCTCGGTTTCATGGCCCACGGCTACATCTGGGGTGGTGACTCACCCTCCGACCGACTCCCTGCATCCATTTCTGTTCCCCTGCTCCAAATATCCGAACGCCTACAGGTGCTTCCTGTCGCTACATACGCGGCTTTTATGTCTCTGGAATTTCAAGCCGCTCTTCGTGGATGAGGATATCGACAACCTCGAAAACCTCGCCACCTCAACACCTTCACTGGCTCTCTCGACGAGTCCTGGTTTTACCTCGTCTCTGTTGCTATTGAAGCCCGTGGCGCCCCCATAATCTCCTCATGCTAACTGCCATTGCCGCTGCGAGGCATGGCGATGCCGCCACCGTTACCCGTTGCCTGCGCACCTTCGCAGAGCGACTCACTGATCTGACAACCATCTTGCAGAGAATGCATGAAAGTTGTGATCCTACTATCTTCTACAACCGTATTCGTCCTTTCCTTGCTGGAAGCAAGAACATGGCCGAGGCTGGTCTTCCACAAGGTGTCTTGTATGAGGATGGTTCCGGAACTGAGACGTACCGACAGTACAGCGGCGGCAGTAACGCTCAAAGTAGCTTGATACAGTTCTTCGACATCGCACTTGGCATTCAGCACCGTCCTACGGGAGAGTCCCGTGATCACGCATCTGATTCGGACAGAGGCGGACGCTCATCCAACCGACACAACTTCATCATGGAGATGCGCCGCTATATGCCAGGGCAGCATGCCCAGTTCCTCAACGATGTGTCAACTGTTGCCAACATTCGCGAGTTCATCGAGGATAACCAAGGAAATACTCAACTATGCGTCGCATACGATGCTTGCTTGGCTATGTTGAGTGCCTTCCGCGACAAGCACATCGGCATCGTAACGCGCTACATCATCACTCCCTCCAAACAGGTCCGGGCTCGAAGTAGGTCGCGAAGTCCTGAGGTCACCCGACAGCGCCTCAACCTGGCGGTTGCGTCCCGAAAAAAACCAGCAGAACCAGAAGGGCACTGGCGGCACTGCGTTGATACCCTTCCTGAAGCAAGCGAGAGACGAGACTGGAGAGCCTGCCGTCGAGGAGTGGACTAAGCGTTTCATGAAAAGACAAATCAAGACGGAGGGCAAGGGTGACTTTTTTCTTGGCAAACCAAATTATGGTACTCCTCTGGAGACTGAAGATGTTGAGGTCAAGGGTTTGGCTGGGTCATGGACCATGGATGACGATATGGGTGGAATTTGCTTATACTAGCTTCAGACAGTGAGGGTTGAACATTTAGTGCTCAGGCACATATGGGGCGTTTGGGTCTGGAGATTTTTGAGCAAGCATGCCAAGGTCTTTTGTAGCCAGCTGGTGCTGGCATTAAGAAACTACAAAATATATACAGTAATGAGAAATATATGTACAGCAAGGCCGAACGCCGGGTTCAGGGTGCCATGCTCTACAATAGCTCAGCCTGCTTGTTGAGAAATGACCCCCACCCGTTTCGCCACCCCCCCTTGGTCACCAGGATATACTTAATTAGGCTGACACTGCGAGTAGAAGTCGTTCGAGTAAACACAGGTACTGCCCTCGGCACAAGCCAGAGCACCGTTGGGAAACTGATCGGCGGCGCCGTTACACTGGTGGTAGATGGCAACGGTCGAAGTGGAAGCCGAGGCAGCGGACACGGCAGTGGCTGAAGCCCCCAGAGTAGCAGTGTAGTTCTTGGCGGAACATCCGGCCTTGGTCTTGGTCTTGGTCTTGCTCTGCTGAGAGGTGGAAGCCTCAGGCTTCTCGGCGGCCTGAGACTCAGCTTGCGCAGTAGTTTGTGGTCTTCTCAGCAACAACAGTCTCAGACTTCTGGGCGGAGGTCTTGGTCCCCTCGGCGGCCTGAATCGAGGACGAAGAGGAAGCCTTAGACTCCACAGCAGCGGCGGACGAGGTCTTAGCCGAGGATGCGGCAGCGGCAGCAGGAGAGGAAGAAGATGAGCCCCTTGACGAACCGGCTCCGCTGAAGACAGGGTAGTCACCGTCGTCATCTCGGGTGCATCCAGAGACGTCGGTGATCTCAGTGGGGCACTGGACCTGCTCAAAGGTCAAGCTCGGGTTGTCGGAGTTACCGAACCAGTCGAATCGCCAGTTGCAACCGTCCTGGAGGATGGCTGGGTAGCTGTCGCATTGACTCTGTGTAGAGATACCGCCGTACTGCGCTCCAGCGAGACTGGTGCCAAACTCAGAGGTGCAGCCGTCAAAGATACCAACGCCACCACCGGGCATCAGGAGATCAAAGTGGTTGGTGCCCAGGTCACTTCCAGTGTTGGTGGACTGAACCACCATTGTCTTGCCCTTGACAGCGCCGGATGTGAAAGTGAGACTAAAAGACAGCCTCTGTTAGTATCATGGATGGATGAATAGGTTCGAACTTGCTGTATAAGAGAGCGGCTGGTAACTCACGCATAGCAGGCACAGCACCAAGATGACTCGGAGCCTCCATCGATAGCAGTCGCGGCAAAGCCGTAGGCAACGGTGTCACTGACAGCCCAGGGGGAATAGCTACTGCAGGTATAGGAAGTGCCACCGTCGCAGCCGGAGACAGCATTGGCATCGGAAATCGGGTTGTCGTTGGCATCGCAAGTAAGGGCGGGAGCGCTGACGGACGCCTTGCCACTCCAAGCGCAAGACGGCTTGCAGCAGTCCCAGTATCTCGTGGATTGGCCGGTTCCTGAAGCGGCGCGGACAGCGATGGGGCCAGCCAAGGCGAAGTAAAGAGCAGAAGATCGCATTTTGGCAAAGAATAATAATGCTAATGACAGACGTCGAGTTGAAAGAGAGTGTTTGAGAACCGAAAGAAGGCACACACAAAGACCTGATGAAGAGGAGTTGTTCTATTGTGAGGGAGACGCATCCCTCCTCTTATACGAGCGCAGCAGCCATACTCTATCGACGCCCAGAACAGAATCATGACTGCTGCAGCCATGGTGTGTTGACCCATGATCCATGGACTGCAGGGGTTCCATGGGCTGCTGTCAAGAGATGCCAAGGAGCATAGAACAAGAGTCGAAGAGGTGATGGTGCTATGAGATCGTGAGTGGGCCAATTGGGGCGTGCCATAGTCTCGGGTTAAGATCATCCACCAATAGGGAAGCACGGAGCTGGTGTGAGGGGCCGGGGAGGCCTGGGATCAACCGGCCGAGAGAGAAATGAAGGTCACCAAGCTTTGGTTTCAGGAACAGTTGTGGGGTGGATGGCAACTTGCTCGGTGCAGGTAGCCGAAATTGTAACCCAATGAGCAAGGGTTGGACACGCAGATTAGAAGCAGTACTAGCTGGCTGTGCTGCTCGGTACGGAGGAGATGGCTGAAGATGCTGGGGGTTGCTGCAAGAACCTGCACGATGCAGGTGGGAGGAAGCGTTTAGCGCCATCTTCTGTGGACTTTGATGAGACGGGATGAACGTGTATTTACTTGATCCCTTGTAGGTTGTCGGGCTGTCGCTCGGTTAGGCTGTCAGCTTCATCTCTCCGTTCTTAGCGCTGCATCTCGTATATTATTCCCTCGTCAAGAGTATTTCTAGGACGGGTGTTCGGCATGATCAGACATAAAACTCAAATTCCTCAACATTGCAGAGGGAGAAAGAGTGGATGGAATCCGAAGTATGCGATCCGCCGGTAGAGTCGCTAGGTATTGGCAAAACGCATGGCGTCGAATCTGAGACAACGGGTGTGGTGGTGGAAGCAAACGGCCTGGTCTGTTGCTCCATATTGATGAAGATGATGATTTCATCACTCAGGCACAAGTCCCCTTATTTTGCCTCCCTAATAAGGTTCTGGCGAGAGATGAGGGGGTGTATCGTCTGATTCCATCCCTCGAGAGCCCTGACACCTCGCATGGTGTGTTCGTGGGATGGCACACCGAAATGGGCGATGCTTGTTCCTGACAATGGTGGCTTTGAGACAAGGCAGCAACGTCCAACTTTACGCCACAGGGTTCCGGAAGCCGCCACCCACCGCCACACACCCGCCACAGATGATTTGGAGCTTATTCAGCACACCGCGTCGCGCAGGAGTTCAAGGTTGCTTCTCAAATACACTATACCCCTATAAGCCTAGCTCCACTTGCAACTGATCGCGTTTCGATTACTACTGGCGCCTCAAGGCTTCGTCAAAGGCTTTTGAGATTCCCCCATCAACCAAATTCAGCGACACTGGCCCGTCACTCCCACATCCTGCGCATCTCAAGATCCTCCTCAGTCTCCTCAATAGAGTCGTCGCAGTTCTGCTGAAGTTGTCACCGGATGCTCACGGGGTGCTCCAGGCGCCAGGTCCCGTACTGACCGCCCTGACTTTGCCATCGCCGCTGGATCATTCAGCTCGGTTCTTCAACCTCGAGGCAGCCGTCGCTCCGAACGAGACCCCATCTAAAACGCGCAAATACCCAAGTTGCTTCCACCAGCACCCCCATAAACCCTCTCCGACATCCATCGCCACCAAACAGACATCATGGCCGATTACGAGGACGAGTCCGACTACGATAACTATGGCGACGAGGAGGAGGGCATCACCCCCGAGGACTGTTGGACCGTCATCTCGTCCTTCTTCGAGACCAAGGGCCTCGCATCGCAGCAAACCGACTCCTTTGACGAGTTTACCCAAACAACCATACAGGATCTCGTGAACGAGTACTCCGTCATATCTCTAGACCAACCTAACCCCCCCTCGCCACCTGGCCAGACCATCGCTTTGCGCCGATATGAGATCAAATTCGGCAGCGTCATGGTCTCGCGACCAACCATCAGCGAGACGGACGGAACTGTTACATCGCTGCTTCCATACGAATGCCGTGATCGCAACCTCACATACGCCAGTCCCCTTTACATAAAGATCACAAAAAAGGTTTCTGTCGCTGTCGAGAAGGAGGTGCCTCTACATGAGATGGACGACGCTCAGCGTGCCGAGTATGCCAAAACTGGCGATAACCCTACCAAGCTGGTGTGGGAGCTGGAAGAGTCTGGCGACGATGATTCTGGCAAGACCGGTGACGACTGGAAGGATATGGTTTTCGTCGGCAAGCTGCCCATCATGGTCAAGTCGAAGATTTGCCACTTGAGCCGCGAGCATGACGACAACCTCTTCCTCGTCAATGAGTGTCCTTATGATCAGGGTGGTTACTTCGTCATCAACGGCAGCGAGAAGGTCCTCATCGCCCAGGAGCGATCTGCTGCCAACATCGTCCAGGTCTTCAAGAAGGCCCAGCCCAGTCCTTACACGTACACTGCTGAGATCAGGAGTGCCCTCGAAAAGGGTTCTCGCCTCATCTCCAGTCTCATGCTGAAGCTGTATGGCAAGGGAGACTCGGCTCGAGGAGGGTTTGGGCAGACCATCCACACCTCTCTCCCCTTCGTCAAGTCAGATCTTCCCGTTGCCATTGTCTTCCGTGCGTTGGGGGTTGTTTCTGATGAGGACATTCTCAACCACATCTGCTATGACCGCAAGGACAGCCAAATGCTCGAAATGCTACGCCCTTGTATCGAGGAAGCTTTTTGTGTGCAAGATCGAGAGGTCGCCCTTGACTTCATTGGCAAGCGAGGAAACCGTGACCAGGCAGGTCTGGGCCGCGAGAAGCGTGTGCGCGTTGCCAAGGACATCCTTCAAAAGGAGACGTTGCCGCACATTTCGCAGTCGGAGGGCAGCGAGACGAGGAAGGCCTTCTTCTTGGGTTACATGGTTCACAAACTTCTACAGTGCGCTCTTGGACGGCGTGAACCGGACGATCGTGATCATTTTGGCAAGAAGCGCCTTGATCTCGCTGGCCCTCTTCTGGCCAAGCTATTCCGTGGCATCATGCGCAGGGTGAACACTGAACTTTCCAACTACCTGAAGCGATGCGTTGAGGGCAACCGACACTTCAACTTGGCCGTCGGAATCAAGCCGGGCACCTTGTCCAACGGCTTGAAGTACTCCCTGGCAACGGGCAACTGGGGAGACCAGAAAAAGGCCGCGAGCTCGACAGCTGGTGTCTCTCAGGTGTTGAACCGCTACACCTTTGCCTCCACTTTGTCCCATCTCCGACGAACCAACACCCCTATCGGACGAGATGGTAAGCTGGCCAAGCCACGCCAGTTGCACAATACCCATTGGGGCTTGGTCTGTCCCGCAGAGACACCTGAGGGTCAGGCTTGTGGTCTGGTCAAGAACTTGTCGTTGATGTGCTACGTCAGTGTCGGTTCCCCATCCGAGCCTTTGATTGAGTTTATGATCAACCGAGGCATGGAAGTGGTTGAGGAGTATGAGCCCCTGAGATACCCGCACGCTACCAAAATTTTCGTCAATGGAACCTGGGTTGGCGTTCACCAGGACCCGAAGCACCTTGTCAGTCAGGTTTTGGACACGCGTCGGAAGTCGTATTTGCAGTATGAGGTATCGCTTGTCCGGGATATCCGAGACCGAGAGTTCAAGGTTTTCTCCGATGCTGGGCGAGTAATGAGACCCGTCTTCACGGTGCAGCAAGAGGACGACCATGACACAGGCATTGCAAAGGGATCACTGGTGCTGACCAAGGAGCTTGTCAACAAGCTCGCCAAGGAGCAGGCCGAGCCATCGGATGATCCTGCATCCAAGATTGGTTGGGAAGGACTTATCCGAGCAGGAGCCATCGAGTATTTGGATGCCGAAGAAGAAGAGACAGCCATGATCTGCATGACACCTGAGGATCTTGATCTCTACCGTCTACAAAAGGCAGGCATTGCCATGGAAGATGATATGGGCGACAATCCAAACGGAAGATTGAAGACAAAAACGAACCCAACGACTCACATGTACACCCACTGTGAGATTCATCCCAGCATGATTCTTGGTATTTGCGCCAGCATCATTCCCTTTCCCGATCACAACCAGGTATATCAATTCCTATGTTTCCCATGTTGGTCGATGAGAATACTAACCGTATACCCTAGTCACCTCGTAACACATACCAATCTGCCATGGGTAAACAAGCCATGGGCTTTTTCCTAACGAACTACTCTCGGCGTATGGATACCATGGCCAACATTCTTTACTATCCCCAGAAGCCCTTGGCCACGACACGATCCATGGAGTTCCTCAAGTTCCGTGAGCTTCCCGCCGGTCAGAATGCCATTGTAGCCATTGCTTGCTACTCGGGTTACAACCAGGAAGATTCCGTCATTATGAACCAGAGCAGTATCGATCGTGGCCTGTTCCGCAGTCTGTTCTTCCGATCATACTCGGATCAAGAGAAGAAAGTCGGTTTGAATTACACTGAAGTGTTCGAAAAACCGTTCCAGCAGTCGACACTTCGCATGAAGCACGGAACCTATGACAAGCTCGACGAGGATGGTATTGTGGCGCCAGGTGTTCGAGTGTCTGGTGAGGACATAATCATTGGCAAGACGGCGCCAATTGATCAGGAAAACCAGGATTTGGGCACGCGTACCACTGTCCATCAACGGCGAGACATTTCAACACCGTTGAGGAGCACTGAGAACGGCATTGTGGACCAGGTCATTATGACGGTTAACGCTGACAACGTCAAATACGTCAAGGTCCGAGTGAGAACGACCAAGATTCCCCAGATTGGTGACAAGTTTGCCTCTCGCCATGGACAGAAGGGTACCATTGGTGTGACATACCGACAAGAGGACATGCCGTTTTCACGAGAAGGCGTGACGCCCGATATCATCATCAACCCTCACGCCATTCCTTCCCGAATGACAATTGCCCATTTGATCGAATGCTTGCTGAGCAAGGTTTCAACCCTCGAGGGCATGGAGGGCGACGCGACTCCGTTCACGGACGTTACAGTTGACTCGGTGTCGGAGTTGCTCCGAAAGCACGGCTACCAGTCGCGCGGTTTCGAAATTATGTACAACGGACACACCGGCCGCAAACTCCGAGCGCAGTGTTTCTTCGGCCCTACTTACTACCAGCGACTCCGTCACATGGTCGACGACAAGATCCACGCGCGAGCGCGAGGACCGGTGCAGATTATGACGAGACAGCCTGTGGAGGGTCGTGCTCGAGATGGTGGTCTGCGGTTCGGAGAAATGGAGCGTGATTGCATGATTGCTCACGGAGCGGCGGCGTTCCTGAAGGAGCGTTTGTTCGAAGTATCTGACGCTTTCCGAGTCCACGTTTGCGAGATTTGTGGACTCATGACGCCAATTGCGTAAGTACCCCCAGCCCACAACCCTTGCCATACATCGTTAGGGCCGTACTCCTCGAGTGCATGCTAACATGAAATTCTAGAAACTTGTCCAAGCAGTCATTCGAATGCCGGCCATGCAAGAACAAGACTAAGATTGCGCAAATTCATATCCCCTATGCCGCGAAACTCCTGTTCCAGGAGTTGCAGGCCATGAACATCGCGGCAAGAATGTTTACGAGCCGGTCAGGCGTTTCGATTCGGTAGACGTGATTGGAAGGGACGTACGGGCAGCGTTAAGTCAGAGCAGTGGGAGGAAATGATGGAGACAAGGAGATGATATGGCAATCAGGCGAGGGCCACGGACAAAAAGAGGAGCCACTCGGGGCCTGGCCGTCGTGGTTGTAATGTAGAGCAAGGAGGCAAGATTGGCGTGTACAAAATCGGCACAGCGGCGGGAGTAGGATAGTGGAACATGAAATGCATTTACGAACTTATAGTCGCAAGTGGTGGAGCGGTATCTTTTTGTTTTACATCTTATACAGGTTGGATCGGTTTCTGATGGCCATCCGGGAGTGCCGCCCGAGATCAAGGTCATCTGTTTGGGGTTGCTTTGTCTGCTGCGGCTATCGAATCGTGGACGGACTGGTCGCGCTTGTATTCCTCCTCAAGGGCTTTTTGCATGTCGAAGTCGAGTTGTCGCTCCCGCTTGACACGCTGTTGCTCCATGTCGCGGACGACACCCTCGTGCATAGCCTATGTCGCAAAGTCAAGGTTAGCCTCGGAGTTAGTCTCACGGTGCTGGCCGTCCCCTGAGAATATTGTTGTTCTTTTTCCTTCTTTTTTTTTTTTTTTGGGTGGGGGGGGGGGGGGGGGTTTGGATGAGTATGGGGGTTTAAAAGGGTAGTATTTACCTCTTTCTCAAACTTTTGCTGGTAATGGACGAGGATGACGGTGCTGGCGGCGAACAGGGACGTAACCGCCAGGGTGAGCTTGGAGGCACGAGACATGATTCGGTTCGGAATCGACAGCGGGCACCCAGGGGAGGATGCGGTTGACGCGGTGTGGATGAAGTCGGGCGACACGATGGATGTAGGGTTGAATTGGGTCGCAGGGAGGGTGTGTGGAGGCGATTGGGAGGCGGGAGAATCCACGGTTACGGAGCTTCTCGAGGTTTTAGAGACAAAGTGAAACGACACCGTCGAGCCATGACGTGAAAATGCGCTTCAGCCGCGCTGCGCAGTGGCGGCTGGGTGGTCCAATAGATGGGCCCTGGACCTGTACCAGGGGCCCCCACAGAGAGCTCTGCACTGGAGTGCTCTGGCGGTACTGCTAGAGCTTGTTCGTCACAGCTTGGAAGTACCGGCCCAAGGCACTAGCGAGAGTGTCCACTGAGAGGTACCCTCGGGCCTTCAGGCGTTGCGCCTCCCGCCAGAGAGCCTTGCAGCGCCCCGCCGGATAATCACCAATCAACGGCCACGCCCCTACCTACGCCAGAGGCACTCCATAGCTGGTACTTACCCTTACCTCATACCTTACCCCCATCAACCTCATCTTCGACCTTCGAGACTCTCCACCAACGCACCGAGGAACCACCACCTTATCCTCCCATCGCAGCTCCCATCGAATCGATCGCCGCCATCACTCCGCCGCCGCGAACGCATCGTCGCATCCGCACACTCCTCCTAATTCAGCCCGATCCCTCTCCAGCATCATCGCTTCTCCCCGCCGCCGTATCCTCCTCCATTATCACCATGGTAAGCACCGAGCCCCCATCGCCTTCAGCCACAAACGATCTTCTCACCTAACCTGCCTCCCAGTCCGCCCAAAACTCGGCCGGTATCCAGACTCTTCTCGACGTACGTGCCGCCTCACCGACCAACTACGATTACCCAACTAATAAACCACCAGGCTGAACGAGACGCATCCAAGATTGTCCAGAAAGGTTAGTTCTAACTTTCGCGTCCTTTATCTCGCTACATGATACTAACATAGTTATTCCCACAGCTCGGGAATGTAAGCTCCTCTGACCCTTCCACCCCTTCAGACGAACACGCCCAGTAACCACCTGCCTCTGCAGTCCGCACCAAGCGTGTCAGGGAAGCCCGTGATGAGGCCAAGCAAGAGATAGCCGATTACAAGTCTTCCAAGGAGGACGAGTACAAGCAGTTCGAGTCCGAGGTATGCCTTCTTTCCGCATCCCTGGACCAAACTGGACGGTTCCCCATATCGCTGACCTGGTCATCATCCGTGTAGCATAGCAAGGGCAACCAGGAGGCTGAGGCCGAGGCCAACCGAGAGGCTGAGGAGCAGATCAAGGAGATCCAGGCGGCCGGGAAGAAGAGCCAGGCTCAGGTTGTCAAGAACCTGCTCACCGCTGTCTTTGACGTCAAGCCCGTCCCCCCCTCTGCCGCTTGAGCGCAACCTACACACAAATTCCCTGAGAGCCTAGCCAGAGCTCAGCTTCCGCCAGTGATAAACCAATCCCCGCGGCTCACCAATTCGACCCGATGAGGGTGGACAATGGAGGAAGAGGAGGAACGTGTGGAGACGGAAGACTCGCGCCAAACATGATCAATCCTCACGCGTCCCGTCCAGGGCGCAGCTTTTTAATACAAGTCTACTGAACGAAATCGACTAGAGTACCCAGCATATCCTTTGTGTCCTGGTTTTCCTCGGCCGTGTCTAGTGCCTCTAGCTGTTCCCTAAGCGTCGTGCCAATCACTCCCAACTCCTCATCGCGCTCGGCGAGCAACTGCTTGATCTTCTTTTTCGCCCCATTATCCTCAGCTACCAACCAGGCCAGGACCTGGTCAATCGTCTGCAGGATGAACAGCCCGGAGTCGATTCTCCTCGACAGCCATTCCAGTTCCGCATCTTCCCTGTCTTCTGTTAACAGAACTCTCCTCGCGGCCTCATTCTGCTGCTCAGCCCTTGCAACCCGTCCGCTGTAATCTCTCCGGAGCTTGATAAGTTTCGAAATCTTCTCGTAGTCCTTCTCCACGAATTTGGCTAGGGTCCGTATCCTCTCTGCTGAGTTGGCGGGCAGGAATCGGAGCATAGAGGCAAAGATACCCACCAGGTGCTCCAGGATGCGGTGGTCATGGGTCTTCATGAAAAGGGTGAACATGGTTTTGAGGCCGCCCGCCTCTACCACCTTCTGGCATACCTCAGTGCCGGTGTCGCCACCAATGGCATGGTCCAGGAGGCGCAGCGCAGGCGGCTTGCTCCTCTTGCCCTCCTTCAACATGATGAGGCACAGTTCCACTCCCTCAGCCTCGGTGAGTTTAGCCTTGCCTGAGGCCTCGTCTGCAAGACAAGTCAAAGCCTCAAAGAGATTCTCCATGTACTCTTCCTCCTCGCCGCCCTTTTCCGGATCTCGTCTCCGGTAGGGGGCAACCAGTTGCAGCAGAACATCGACAGCATTGAGGGACGTGAGCTGGGCACGGTTGGTGGGGGATGCCTGGGTCAGGATGGCCAGGATCTCTGCAGCATACTGTTTGTTTTGCGTCACCGAGTCCTCTTTTCGCTGGATGCGTTGCAGGAGCCATTCCAGCAGCTTGTCATCTTCTCCAACACGCTCAGCGGCAGATGGGCGAGAGCACAAGTTCTCTATCACGCCGAGAGCATGATAGATGCCACTCCGATCCGACTCGTCGTCTTCATTTAGCCGAGAGAAGTTGGACACCAAAAGCCCCAGCAGGTCCGAATCCATCATGGCATCTACCAGGTTGTTCCACTGGGATTCATCGGCCGGGACATCCTCATCTGTCAACTCGCCCATAATCTCGATGGCATCAATGGCAATGTCTGTATTTTCGTGTGCTAGCAAACTAACCAGACTTGCGACGCATCCGGTCTTAACAAAGTCTGGGTAGAGGTCCGGGTGCTGGGACAATAGCGAGAGACCCTTGATGTCGGCATCCAGGTCGGCCTCGCTGCCGATGAACTTCTGCGGATCGTCTTCGAACTTGGCACGGAGCTCGGCGTTCTTCGTGATGCGCTTCTCAAAGTTTAGGGCGGTTTTTGCGCAGCCACGCTGCATCGATCTTTTCTGGCGCGACTCCGGCGTCAGCGTCGTCGACGTAGTCGAGGATCTCTGATTCTTGCTTGGTGATTCCTCCACCAAAGAAGCGGTCTTCGTCATCGTCGGGGGGTAGATCAGGGCCGAAGTCGTCGTTCTCATCGCTGTCGGGGGGCGGCGCAGGACCAGCTTCGATATCATCCTCGCCGGGTTCTGCGCCGTCAACTCGGGCGTGACGGTTGGAGCCGTTGGCGCTCAGCTTGGCCGACTTGTATATTTCATCTAGATTCAGTGGTGCGGTTAGCAAGTGTTGGGCTTGACCGGTGTGAGATTCGAGGTGGACGTACTTGGATCTCGGACGGGATCCAGCTTGCGCTTGGAGGAGATGTCCGAGTTCTGTAAGCTTATTAGAGTGACGATTCATGATATCAAAGTCAAAGACTAGCGAACGAACCTTAAAGATGTCGTCTACACTCGCCATTTTTGCGATCCAATTTGCGGGACCGACTGGACGTCGCATGGAAGGGTTCCTCCGTTAGCCAAAATAGACGACGTGAAAGGTTGACGGCAAGCACGCGCCGCGAGGCGAGTATCAGAGGTACCTTCCTGTGGCTGACTTCCTGCCGAAAGTTCCAAGGCTGCCAGAGCTGGTCCCCCGTTTGATGCATGACTCCCCTTTTCGTGGCTGAGCTTTGGCAATGCAATGTAGACAGTGCAGAGTTCGAGAGGGCGCTAGGCTTGACCTAATAGACGCACGGTGCGATCCACTGTATGTTGTAGTGCGTGCACGAACACGTGTGGCCCACAACATGTACCCCTTTGACACCACTACCGGCCACCACAGGCATCCACAGGCTCCAATGAGTCCCTACAGCGCGCCCGAGACGCCACTGCTGACTGACACCACCGAAATTCTGGATCCACCAAGGTAAAGCTGCCATAGGCTAGGTTCCCTGGCGGCGCATGGCAACTCTCACACTAGGCCCCAATCCTAACTGGGACTGGGTCCTGTGTCCTTTCGGAGAAGTGGTAATGGAAGTGGAAGGGAAGGCACGTTCCGCCGTTGCCAACTACCAACCAAACGGATGCAGGTACGACTCGGTCCATCCCCTGACATGGGCATCCAGCCTGCCAGCCTGCCCTCTCGCCCGGTCTTAGTCCTTGGGTCGTCTCGTCTCGGATTCTCTATCCATGTGTTTCACTGAATGGTAGACTCGTCACCACCACCCAAAAGGCCGCCCATTCCAGCATTCCTTCTCTTCTGCATTGAGCAAAGCGAACGACCGATCCAGCGGCGCGAACCGTAATGCGCTGCGCTGCGGTCTACCTCTGCACCTTAACGCGCCACAGTCCGCAAGCGCTGTACCACGTTGTACCTACTGTGTTGTGCAGTCCGTGGCCTTGTCGAAAGCGGGCCATTAGCCCACACCCAGAACGACCAAACTCCACGAGCCACCAGTGAGCACCGCTAGCAGCAACCCGCCAACACACCGACCACCAGACTTGGCCCGATTGATAGTGTCTCGTCGACTGGAAAGGGGGGGGATTGTCCACTTTGGTTTGGTTCGACTCGCACCGTACCGCACCGCACTGCACCGGATCCGACTCGACTTGACTCGACCCGACCCGACTTGCGGCGTAGACAGAGGATGCCGGAGGCTCGTCTCTCCTCTTCCCACGACCTGATCGCGTCCTCCTCCTCCTCCTCCTCCTCCACTGTCGCCGTTCCCGTCCCCGTCGAGCTCCCGTGGACCCTCTCCGCCTCTGCGTCCACTAACTCGCACCTCCATCAACAACAACAACAACAACACACACTACCACCACCACCACCACCCCAATCCCGAACCCTCGAGACCAGCGAACCCGCCTTCGCTGTCCTTTTACCATCCAACCTCGCCAAATCCCGACTCCTTTGCTGGTCGCGCCGCCGCTCGCCCTCCTCGGAGTTCTTCCTTGCTACCACCACCGCATATCGCGCCGGCCTTGCAACCCAGCTCTCTCGGAGCTTCGCGCCAGCAGTCGCCTATCGCCGGTCACCGCTTGCACCCTCAAACTCCTCCTCGATCCTCCCACAGCGCCGCCGTTTCCCGCTCGCCCACCAACAACCCCGCTGAGGTCTCTTGGCTTCTAAACCGCTGGTCAACTTCTACCACTGGGTCCAACCGCACCTCCCAGGTGCCCCAGCGCGCGACTCATTCCCGCTTTGGTTCCCGTGGAAGCGTCGATGCGACCAGTTTTCTCAACCAATCTCCACCGACCACGAGACCATCGCCCAGAAAACTCCAAAAGAATCGACGACCCAGCGTTTCTTCCAGCTCGAGACCGCACGACCTCCCAGCGCCTACACCATCATCAGAAGATAGTCAACCCCCGCAGACACTACCCCCGATCGCCTCATTATCCCCATTGGAGCCTCCCAACCTTAGCGAATATCTCCAAGTCGGAGTAGAAGGGGCTGGCCCTGGTTTGACTGAGCGCCGACTACTAAGTGTCGCCCGCCAGGAGAGTCAGTCCCTCATTCCACCAGGTACCGCCGAATCGACAGACCAAATCACCACAGCAGCGTTTGCACGCCCCGGCTCTGCTGCGGTTCACCAACCTATAATGCCTTACGACTACGAAGTAGAGGCACATATGCCTCGGGGTCATTCCCGAAGTCGTTCAGGAAAGGGTAGTCACGAGAAGAGCCGTGGTACCAAGCCTGCATCCCAGAAAGCCATGCTCTCCAGAGCCTTGCAAAAAGCCAACACGGCAGTTCAGCTTGACAATGCCCAAAAACTTTGAGGGCGCACGAGAGGCCTATGCAGAGGCGTGCGAGCTTCTTCGGCAGGTTCTTCAGAAGACGACGGGCGACGAGGATAAGCGAAAGCTTGAAGCAATTGTAAGTTGGATCTCCTGATCTTAGCTAGAACCTCATTAATCCATCATCCCCCCCACAGCGACGCACATACACCAGCCGAATCGAGGAACTTGATCAGATAGCGCCTTGGCTGGATGAGGACACAAAGGCGCTTCCGTCACGCCCCGACAGCGAGTTCCGTCGCCCAGACTCAGAGTCCATGCTCCACCTCGACGACGAAGAAGCTGAGGAAGTCGCGGTTTTTGAGACAGCAACCATCACGAGAGTAATCAGGGACGACAGTCGAAGCCCCCAGCCGCCACATGTGGCCCCCTCTCCATCACGGCGAGCAAATAAACCGAAACCGATCGTTACCACCCTCACCCCCGAACCTGGCCTTCTCCAATCCTCCTTCTCACGGTCACCCATTCACCTTAGGTCACCCGATCCTTTCTTACTACAGAGACCCTCTGAATATCCCTACATGCCGGCACCTTTGTCACCACGCCGGCCGCCATCTCCGCCAAGAACCAAAGAAGATATGGACGCGCCAGTTCCGTCTGATTTTGCCGTAGCCACAGCTCACCCTGTCGAGCCCAAAGATGCTCCGCACCATGGACGAGAAGACAGCCTGAATTCTTGGCTAGATCCCATTGATGAGTCGGGCGGCTCAACGTCCTCCTCAGTTCACTCGCGCACGTCATCTCTAGGTTTCAGAAGGAAGCATATTCGGGCTGCCAGCGGTAATACTGAGGCCGAATTCGATACAGCGCTTGATGCTGCGATTGAAGCTGCGTACGACGAAGGCTATGAACCAATGAGTCCGACTGAGGGTTATAGACCGAACAACATGGACGAGCCCAACGAGGAAGCTGTAGCCAACGCCCTACGGAAGGTCGAGATCGCCCGCGAGCGGGTGAGGCAAACCGAACAAGAAGCCTTTGATATTGTTACCGAAATGGAGAGACAACGGCAACCCCAACATCCACTTCCACAAGATGGCCACAATATTCCTGAGGATTTCTTTGACGACAACTCATCGGACGAGGAAGAGAGGATCCTAGAGGAGATGGCGCGCGACTACGGCATTGAGCAATTCGCCATGGATCCCATGCAGAGGCCATCAATTCCCCGCGAATCGGACTCCAGTGGCCGAACTATGCGGACTTGGCATAGCTCATCGGGCTCGAATCCTCCCACGACAGCAACCTCACTCTCGACCGTAACGGAGATGCCCCCACCCTTCCCGGGCATGCCAACGGCCCCAGCTGCACCACCACCGACGGGATCGCTGCCAGAGCTACCTCCACCGCGGCCGTCGTCATCGGCGCAATCTGTACGAAACCGTCGGCTATCAGGACAAAACCCGAAACAGCTCAAAATTGAAACAGCGAAGCTCGGTCCTCCTCTTACCCAACATTCAGAAGATATCACACCAGCAAAATCAGCCGCTACAGATGTACAGGACACTACTATTTCAGCTAGCGTAGGCTCACGGTCGGCGACTGGCTTCCGCAGGCCGTCGTCACCACCACTCTGGGAAGCAAGCCCATCTGACGACCTCCAGCCTCCGGCCTCGCCATTTAGGCATCTGGGGCCCGTTGACGAGGATGACAATACTGCAGGGCGTTCTTCGTCGCCAAACGTGTCAAGATTGAGGAAGAACTTTTCATCATCAAGTTTAAGGAGCATGAAGAGTCGCAACATGTCAATCACGAATCTGGATGATAACTCAGATATGTCCCCGGGGACTCCGTCAAGTAATACGCCGTTTGGGACTTCGCGGGCACCAGCTGTCCCAGCACTCCCCACTCCCCTGGCAGCTGCTTTCCGAGACAGGCTAGATACAGCCGCAGCTGGCCTTTCTCTCTTTGACGACAACTTCCACTCCCCAACCATCCCTGGATCACCCAACTCAATTACTCCGGATGTGCCTGTGCCTCTGGAGCCCTGTCCGACTGACTTCATGCTGAGGCCATTTTGGCTGATGCGATGCCTGTACCAGACCCTAGCACACCCCCGGGGAGGCTACCTGAGTAGCAAGCTGTTCGTGCCGAGGGAGGTTTGGCGAGTCAAGGGTGTGAAGCTGAAGAACATTGAAGACAAGGTTGCAAACTGCGACTTCCTTACTGCCGCCCTCCTCAAAATTGCCAAAGTCGACACGTTTGATGCAGACGCTGTCCTAGTGGAGATGCAATCTCTAGAGGGCGTCCTTGAGCAAGTTCAGTCGGCACTGACCCGCAAGCTAGGGAATGAGGTCGGAGTTCAGGGCTCAGCAACGCTCTTCAAGGACGCATCAATTGGCGCAGATGGGGATGCCGGGACTGGCATGCCACGTTCCTCTAGCGTGTCGGGCAAGTCGGCATTTTCATGGCGACGCCTGCGTTCTAAGAACTCTGCCGTTGGCCTGGGAGGGTCATACAACAGCAAGTCCGTAGGACCAGATGCTAGCAATATCCCAGGCATCCCTAGTCTGCCCATGACAGGGCACCCGACAAGCCGGCCTGCGAAGCGGGATCTAACACAGGCACAGTTTACGGGACCGAATGCAATGTATATGAGCTCGCTTGCGCGCCTCTTTGATGCTGCCCAAGCCATTGGTGAGTCCTGGCACAAAGGCAACGGTGTACAAGTGTCTAGTCATGCTAATGTAAATCATTTAGATCAAATCGCAAGGCAGGTCGAAGACCCTGGACTGCGTCATGCCGACAAGACGCAGGTCGGTCTAGAACTATGCACGCGGCACGCGGCGGAGTTCTTCGGGTTCTACGTGTGCCGGTTCGTGCTATCGGACTTAGGGATGCTCTTAGATAAATTCATCAAGCGCGGAAGCGAATGGGTTCTGACATGATACGAATGAGATGGATGTATGGAGGGATGGATGGATGGGTTGCAAACGATATGACGGAAGGCTGGAGTGAGTGGACATGTTTGGGTCAAGCGACGGAAACGCCTTGTATCTCAAGCCAGACAGCGTGCGTGGAGAGAGTCGATACCCCAGTGACGTTTTATTCTGTTTCTAGTACCTAGGGGCAAGGGTCATAATAACCTCCCAATGGGACACTCAGTCCGTATATACCATTGTTTATGAACCTAGAGTGTTGTAAATGGCACGTTGTGTAATAAATCCGCATGCATTGAACTCAAGTGTTTCCAATCTTGCGCGTCGGCCTGGTTAGCTCGTAAAATAATGCTTCATATTTTTGATAGAACAACCCCGATTGTAGCCTCATAGGTCAGCGAGAACCACAGGTCAAGCAGTTGTAGTCAAGAAGAGTCAGTAACGCGCCTAGGCCTAAATTAGTTTTAACTTATATTCATGTCTGAGTACGGATAGATCGAGACAAAGACAGAGTGCCAAGTCCCGGTGATCCAAGTAGACCAACCACATATGGATAAGCGTCAGTCACGATGGAACCTCAATGTCTGGGGTATGTACCGGTACTCAAACCGGACCTTTCGAGAAGTCTCGGTACGTCTCGTTCATTGGATGGATCCCGACCTCAAATTCTCGGCTTCGAGGATTGAGAGACAGATTTTAAAGCTTCATCATCCGACATCCTACAGCCCGCCAATCTGACTCCTAGTCCCCAGACCGACTTCGGATGCGCCTCCAAATGCACCTCTCCAACAACAAAGTCTAGGTCTCAATGAGCCTGGCTTGGAGCGCTGGGCGAGCCTGGACGCGGCAATGTCTCCCGCAAGCTCGACAATGGTCGAGCTGCCGCCGCGCCGTCGCTCTGCTTACCCTTCCCTCACGATTCCCACCTCGACGCGCATTCGCTGTCAAAGCGGTGCCAAAACCGACGCCCTCTGAACTCGAGGCTCGCATCTCCGCCATCCCGATTGACCGATACCGGAACTTCTGCATCGTCGCCCACATCGACCATGGCAAGAGCACGCTGAGCGATCGTCTGCTGGAACACACGGGCACCATCTCGGCCAGCGACAGCAACAAGCAGATCCTGGTGCGCATATCCCATTGGGTTCCCATTCTCACCTCGGATATGGCTACATACAAAACGGAGACACGGCAAAACTGACACACTTGCTGGTAGGACAAACTTGACGTCGAGCGGGAGCGTGGCATCACCGTCAAGGCTCAGACATGCACCATGATCTATAACCACCACGGCCAAGATTACCTCCTCCATCTCGTCGATACGCCAGGCCACGTCGACTTCCGCGCCGAGGTCACTCGCTCCTATGCCAGCTGCGGTGGTGCCCTGCTGCTTGTGGATGCAACCCAGGGCATCCAGGCGCAGACGGTGTCCAACTTCCACCTCGCCTTCGCCCAGGATCTTGACCTGGTCCCCGTCGTCAACAAGATCGATATGCCGGCAGCTGATGTGCCTCGGGTCCTGGAACAGATGGAGAACACATTCGAGCTGGACCCCAAGGACGCCATTCTGCTGAGCGCAAAGACAGGCAAGGGTGTCCCTGCCGTGCTACCAGCTGTCATTGAGCGCATCCCTCCTCCTGAAGGCGACGAAAAGAAGCCGCTAAAAATGCTTTTGGTGGACTCATGGTACGACAATTTCCGCGGCGTGGTACTCCTCGTCAGGGTCTTTGACGGCGTGATCAGTGCTGGCGACAACGTTGTCTCGCTCGGCACTGGCATGAAGTACACTGTAGGCCAGGTTGGCATCCAATATCCGCATGCGACGCCGCAACGGGTTCTCCGCGCTGGCCAGGTAGGCTACGTCTATTTCAACCCGGGCATGAAGAGGATCCAGGATGCGAAGCTCGGCGACACATTCACCACCCTCAACGCCGAGGACGAGGTCGAGCCACTTCCAGGCTTCGAAGAACCCAAACCCATGGTATTCGTCGCAGCCTTTCCCACCGACCAAAGCGACTACGGTCGACTGGCCGACAGCATCACTCAGCTTGTGCTCAACGATCGCAGCGTCACGTTGCAAAAGGACCACTCTGAGGCTTTGGGGGCGGGCTGGCGATTAGGCTTCCTCGGAAGCTTGCACTGCTCTGTCTTCCAGGATCGTCTAAGACAGGAACACGGGCGCAGCGTTATCCTTACGGAGCCCAGTGTGCCGACTAAGATTGTTTGGGCCGACGGGTCCGAGGAGGTCGTGCAGAACCCGGCTCTGTTCCCCGACCAGAGTCATCCACGTATCCGGGGCGCCAAGCTCTATGAGCCGTAAGTGTTGATTCATCCCTATACCCATGTTACTTTAGTTCATCATTAATCCTTATTCCAGGTACGTCAAGTGTACAGTTACGCTGCCAGAAGAGTACCTTGGGAGGGTCATCGAGCTTTGCGAGGCCAATCGAGGAGAGCAGCAAAGCATTGAGTTCTTCAACACGACGCAAGTTATTCTGGTATACGACATACCCTCGGCCCAGCTGGTTGATGATCTCTTTGGGAAATTGAAGAGTGCTACGTACGTACCCTCGCCCCATTGTGGTGACTAGGCATCTTATCGCTGATATATCACGTACAGCAAGGGGTATGCCACGTTGGACTACGAAGACTCGGGATGGCGACAGAGCCATCTGGTCAAGCTTCAGCTGTTAGTCAATCGGCAACCAGTTGATGCGATCAGTCGCGTTGTGCACAGCACGCAGGTCGACCGTCTTGGGCGCCACTGGGTGACCAAGTTCAAGCAGCATGTCGACCGCCAAATGTTTGGTAAGTTATAACCATTGACAACATAGCCTGCATCGCTAACGCCTATACCAGAGGTCGTGATTCAGGCAACAGTCGGAAGCCGCATCGTGGCGCGCGAGACCATCAAACCTTTCCGCAAGGACGTGCTTGCAAAGCTTCACGCTGCTGACGTTTCGAGACGACGGAAACTATTGGAGAAACAAAAGGAGGGAAGGAAGCGACTGAGGGCCGTTGGAAACGTTATCATTGACCAGTCAGCCTTTCAGAGCTTTTTGTCAAAGTGATTGCGAGCGAGGCATTCTTCGTTGCTGGCGGGAGAGCATCGTCTCCTAGAGGGAATATGAGGGAATGTGACAAGATTAGAGTGTTTAAAAGCAATAGATACCCAGCTCAGTGTCCATTTCTCCCTCTCATGTGCAGGTGCTCAGTCTATTCTAAAGCTTGTATGTCTGCGTCTAATGATTTTATCATGTGCCGGCAGCTTGGAAAGAAGCAGAGAGGCGAGGACGTGTTCCTTTTATGTCGTCGTAGCCTGTGTGGATTCGTCCTCACCCGGAAGCTCCGATCCCAGAGCGACAGGTTCGGTCCAGGACAAGCCCATGCCTCCTGCGAGGGTACTCTCGTGCTGCTTCAGGTTCAGGCCTCCAGCCTCTTGATCAAAGTCAAAGATGCGGTAGTCACTGTTGAAGAACCAGTAGCCGGCGACGCCCACCCGCAAGAAGCCCGCGTGCGACACGACGAATATGAGCTTCTCTGGCCGCTGGCTCAGGGCCTCGAGGCCGAACTGTCCGCGGGCGAGGATGTCACGCCTAGTATGGGCGTAGCGGCGAGCAGCGGGAGACGTCTTGTCGGGCCATACAGGGTCGACGTTGCTGAAGTTGACGCGGGGAAAGTCGCCCGTCAGCGACGAGACGGGGCTTCCTGTGTCGCAGGGCTTGTCCGAGTTCTCTAGACGAGACCAAGAGAGTCAGCGGCCATGATGCTCGTTCAGTCACCTACTCAACTCATGGGCGATTGAGTCACCCACCTTGCCAGTCCGCGCTGGCCTCGAACTTGACACCCCGGTCAATCAGCCAGTCTAAAGACAACATGGCCGTCTGCATTGTGCGCCGCATCGGGCTCACGACGACGGCAACATGATCAACGTTGGCGCTTGCACCAGTAAAGGCCGATTGGAGCTGCTTGCGAAGGGCAGCACACTGTTCGACACCGAGCTCCGACAGCGGGGGATCGTGGATGGAGTAGTCCTGTGGAGAAAGGGCGGGATTGTTAGTTAGCGACGGTAAGGCAACGCAGAATGAGGAGGTACTTATTATCGACGTTGTGAAGAGCTTGGGCGTGGCGAATAAGGACGATTGTAGGAGCCATCTTAAAGCTCTGATCTGGTTGAGAGGGAATGTAAAGCTATAGATTCTAAGGCTCTAATCGGATGTATTTGTTACGCTGGTAGGGATTCACTGAGGATTTAGTGACAATAGTTGGGTAGAGAAAAGATATATTAAAAATAATATTAAGACTGAAGCTTATTTCTCTTTTAAATTAAAGGAGTTATATTATTATATTCTTAAAGCTTAATTTAGTAAATATTAATTTAAGATTTTAAGTATTTTTAACTTATAATATTAAAATAATATATAAATTAACTAAAAATATTATACTAATAGGAATTTACTGAGAATTCAGTAATAATAGTTAGGTAGAAAAAAATATATATTAAAAAATATATTAAGATTAAAACTTACCCCCCTTTAATATTAAAAGTATTATACTACTATATTCCTAAAGTTTAATATATATATTAATTTATAACTTTAAGTATTTTTAAACTATAATATTAAGATAATTTATTAACTAGCTAATTATCTTTTTACTTTTCTGTAATTTTTAATATTACTTTTATTACAGTATCTCTCTATTAATCTATAGTATTCTTATTAAATAGTTAATAATTAATTTTAAAATATAGTAATTAATTTTAACTGTAATTTTACTTAAGATTTAAAGTTTTATTATTTAGAAATCTTAAAACTTAAAATTAATAATATTAATAGTTAGTAGAATAATATAAATAGGAATTACAGGTTATATATATAAGGGTATTATTAAGATAGGTAAAAAAAGTTAATTTAGCTATTTTATAATTAAGAGCTTAAAACTATAAGGATTTTAACTTATATAACTGTATAAGGCTTAATACTTTAGGTTTAACTTTAAATATAAAGTTTAGAATTAGTCTTTTTATATTATATTCCTAGCTTTAAAGAAGGTTATTACTAACTTTAGTAACTATAAGCTAGTAATATCTCTTAATCTGTAATTTCCTTTTATTTCTATTATTCTTTTATATTTTTTATTAAGTATTAATATATTAATACTATTTAATTATTTCTATTATATAGTTAGTTATATAGAGCTTAAAATAGACTTATTTTTTTATTCTTTATAAGCTTTATTATAGTTTTTTATCTATCTTAAAGGCAGTTAGATTAGCTATTTTAAAGTTAGTAATAACTTTCTTATTAATATACTCAGTTTAAATATAGCTATTATATTTCAGTTTCTATTCTTTCTATTATATCTAAAAGCTCTTAAAAGCTATAGTCTTTTTTTTAAGCTAATAAATCTCTTTTTATAAAATCTAATTAATAATATACTAATTGTTATCTTTTTCTATAAAACTTAATTTCTTAGGGTAGAAGATATTAATATAAGTAGGCTAAAGCTATTAGCAGAATATTATAGAGTAAATCTTTTAAGTAAGTAGCAGCTTAAATTTAGCTATAAAATTTCTAACTATTTATTTAATCTTAAAGGGGTTAGTATATTACTAGAATAACTTTCTTACTAGCTTCCTAAAGAGGTAGTATCTATTATAAAACTATAAATATATCTTATTACCAGCCTTAAGTTAAATAAAGTAGTATTTTATATTATATTATTATTTTATTTTAGTAGCTATAAAATCTATTATAAGCTATATCTTCTTTTATATAGCCTTATAAAGAAAGAATAGATTTATAGTATTCTTATTATTAAACTGAAAAAAATTCTAAGAGTCTATAGAGGCTAATATTATAAATAAATTTATAAGTAGAGGTATAAGTTCTAATATTATAGATACTATTAAGATTTTATTATAAAGCTAAAAGAATTTAAATTCAGTTAGTATTAAAGCTTTCTATATAGTAAAGTATAAAGTAATTTTAATAGTTTAATTTCTTTACTTAAAAAGACTATCTGCCTAAAGATAATAGACTGTAGTTATTATAAGCTTAATATTAAAAAGGCTTTAAAAAGTCTTTTAAAAGAGAGATATAAACTTAAAGTTACAGTTTAAAATAATAACCTTTAGTATATTTCAGTTAGATATTATAAATTACTAAGTAAAAACTATAGCTTAATTAGCTATTAAATAAGTTAAATATTCTAAAATTAGAAGATATTACTTACTTACTATATAAATAACAGTTATTAAAATATTAAAAGTTTTAAAGCTCTTAAAAGCTTATAGGGAATTTACTAATAAAATAAATAGCAGGCTAATAATAAAATTAATTATAATTATATATATAAAATACTTTAAAAGCTAGATAGTCTAATAGCTGCTAATATATAGCTATCTATTAATTTACTTTAAGTAGTAAATTTAATAGCAGTAAATATACTTTTTAATAGTATAGATAAAGTTATAGATATAGAAGCCTAAAAGCTTTTTTATTATTCTTTTAACCTTAAAGTAATATTAGTTATTATAAGCTATTTTAAAAAATTTATTCTTTAGACTATACAGTTTATATAGATAGATATAATTATTTATACTCTAATAATAAAGCAGTCTGTCTTAAAGAGTAAAAAGTACTTTAAGCTTAAAGGTATTTATAGTATTCTTATTAATTAGCTAGACTGCTAATGTAAGATTTTTACTTAAAATTATAGTAATAATCTTTAAGAACTTTATATTAATTATATAGCCTTATTAAAATTAAATCTTTATTTCTTCTACTATTAGAGCCTTTAAGACTATTAGTATACTATTAAAAGCTATATAATTAGGCTTTTAGCAGTAAGAGTTAATATTAATTTTAAAAGCAGTAAGATAGCTTAAAGTATTAAAAATAAAGTTCTTTTTACTTAATAGATAGAAGATCTTAAAATTATACTTAAAGAAATAGATAGAAACTATAACTAGCTTTTAGTTTACTTAGTTAATACTTAAAATCTTAAGGGAGGTTTTTTTAATAACTTACTTAATAGCTAAATAGTCTATTAGTATAACTATAGGTAGCTTTATAGATTAAAAAGGATATATATATAGTCTTTTTATAGCCTATATAAAGTAGGTAACTTTAAGTTCTATTAGTCTATATTATTACTTTACTAATATAAGTATATAGCTAAAAAAGTAAATAGAGTATATAGCTATAGTTAAAATATATATATATAGCTAGCTTCTAAATATAATTATTATAAAAGTAAAATAGAATAACTTTAAAATCTCTCTTAAAGCTTATATTAATCTATAAAAAGAGCTTCTTTTAAAAGTCTAAATAATATAGTATTTAACTAAAAGTAATTTCCTTTTATAGAGGTATAAAGGTAATTCTTTTATCTTATAATAATT
The DNA here is from genome assembly GCA_002991585.1 of Ilyonectria mors-panacis. Classification (NCBI taxonomy): domain Eukaryota; kingdom Fungi; phylum Ascomycota; class Sordariomycetes; order Hypocreales; family Nectriaceae; genus Ilyonectria; species Ilyonectria mors-panacis. The sequence continues at coordinate 894,543 of PPHJ01000084.1, read as the reverse complement.
TATAGTAAGTTATATAAATATAAACTTTATAGTAATTAAAGTTTCTATTTATAATTTTATCTTTCTTTTAGCCTTTAGCTAGAAGAGTAACTTTCTATTTCTATAGTAATTTAATAAGCTATATACAGAGTTGTGATTTTAGTTAGTAATTTTTAGTTAGTAATTAGTAACTAACTAAAATCAAGTACTAATTACTAACTAATTACTAAAACTTTTAGTAATAGTCAGACCTCTTACTAACTAATTTAATTTTAGTAATTAGTTAGTAATTACTAAAATAAATTAGTTAATTACTAACTAATTACTAAAGTATTTAGTTAGTAATTAGTTAGTAATTTAGTAACTAAAATCTTAAAAAAAAAGATTTTTTAAATATTTTAAATATCTTATATTAATATTATCTAGCTTATATTAGTATATAAATATTATAATTTAAAATAAAGGATAAGAAATAATTTAATTATAATTATAAAGTGTCTTTTTATATTTATACTTTTTATATATCATATTATTATTATTAAATAAAATCTAATAAATATTTGAATATAGTCTACAATAGTTATTAGAATTTACTATATTTAATATATATTTTATATATAATAAAAACTAATATCTTAAAGTACACAATAATTACTAAAATAATTACTAATTACTAAAATTTTAGTTAGTAATTTTACTAACTAATTACTAAAACTTTTAGTTAATTACTAACTAATTACTAAAATAAATTAGTTAGTAATAGTCAGACTAGTTATTAACTAATTACTAAAATAAATTAGTTAGTAATTACTAATTACTAACTAACTAAAATCACAACCCTGGCTATATATAGTATAAAATAAAATATCTAATATATTTTATAGTACTAATATATTACTTTAGGCCTATAAGTTAATAAGGGAATTTAAATTAAATAAAAGTAGCTATCTATTTTTCTATTATACTTAATTTAAAAATATTAATATAGAAGTTAAAAAGCTAGATATTAAAGTATTTAATCTAGCTTTTCTTTAGAGAAATTATTAGATTTTAAGCTTAAAAAAGACTGAATATATAATAAGAGTAATATTAAGAATTATAGAAGAGTAAAAAGATAATTAGCTAGCTAATAAGTTATTTTAATATTATAGTTTAAAAATATCTAAAATTATAGATTAATATATATATTAAATCTTAGAGATATAGTAGTATAGCCTCTTTAAAATAAAAAGAGAATAAGCTTTAATTTTAAAGTTTTTTTAAAAAAAAAATTCTCTATCTAACTATTATTATTAAATCCTGAGTAAATTCCTATTTATATAATATTCTAATGTTTTTTTATAGTTACTTAAACTAAAAAAATAGCATTCTGCTAGAAGTATAATTACTCTCTAAAGAAACTCTAATAAGGCTTTAATTCTCTATTAAAATAGTAGCTAACTATTAAGGAAATTAAAAAAATATAAAAATGTTATAAGATTCCCTAAGTAAAAATAAATTAGTAGACTTTAAAAATAATATAGTTAAATTAATAGAAACTAAATTATAATTTAGCCTTTAGTTAGTTTAATTACTAATTTTATAATTAAAATTATTAGTCTTTAGAAAACTAATAGAGAAAAAAAAATATACTTATATAGTCTTAATATAGAAGGTATATTAGATAAAGGCTATTTTAAAAAGCCTAAAGGCAGAATTATAAGAGATTACTTTAAAATAGTTTTAATTTTTTTAAAAATCTTACTTATTATATTAAATATAATATTATTATAATTATAATTTACCTTTAAAATTAAGCTTATTATTAAATAGTAATCTTTTAAAAATAAAAAATAAAAATATTATACTTTTTAAGATTCTAATAACTATTTAAAAATAAACTAAATAACTTAAAAAAATAAAATAAATCTTTATAGATATACTATATATATACTATTAGAATAAAAATAAAGTTCTAAAAACTTTAAATAATATAGAAATTAAAAACTAAATCTATTAATATTAGTATTTAAACTCTAAAAATTTAAATATATAAATAGCTTTTAGTAATAACTAGTTAAAATTTAAAATTTAAATAGATATTTTAATTAAGAACTTTAAAAATTATATAATTAATATTATTATTAACTTAAAATTAGCTAAATAATAAAAAGATTAATTACTATATAACTTCTATATTTATTTTAATTTTTTTTAAAAATATAATAAGTTTATATTTAAATAAATTTAAATAAATTTCTATTTTATAAAATTATAATTTACTTTATAATAATAAATTATTTTTTAGAGTAAAATTTAAGTTTTTAATTAAATAGAAAAAATAAATTATATTTATATTTTAAATTTAAAAAACTAAATATAGATATAGTAAAAAGAAAAAAATTTTAAAAAAAAATAACTTAAAATAGTAAGTTAAATTTCTAAAGAAGTTATTATAAGATACTTTTTTAATTAAAATCTAATAGAAAAATTTAAAAAAATTAATAGAAAAAAAATTTAAATTTAAAAAAAAAGAGAAAAAACTCTAAAAATAAATAAAATAAGTTTAAAAAATACTATATTTATAATAGTAAGAATTATTGTACTTTTTAATATTTAGATAAAAAAAATTTAAAATTTAAAATTTAAAAAATCTAAATAAAATTAAAAGGATTTTTTTTTAATTAATATAAATAACTTAATAGAAATTAAAAATTTAATTTTTAAAGTTATATAGTAAATAACTATTAAAATTATAATTTAAGTTTAAATATCTATTAAATTTTTATTTATTTTAAATATTAAAATTAAAATTAAAATAATTAGTAATAAACTTACTTAAAACTTATAACTTTATTTAAAAAAGATTAAATTTTTAAATTTAAAGATAATTAGTAATTTAAAGTATAAAATTAAAAATATTTAGATAGTTTTTCTTATAATAATAATTTTTTAAAAATAGAAAAAGTTATTTATATAAATTATAATTAATATTAAAAGGGATTTAAATCTTAATAAAAACTTTATAATTCTAATAATATTAATATTATAGAAAATAGCTATAATATTAAATTCTATAAATTAAATTTAAGTTTTTAAAAATATTCTAAATTAACTTAAAGATAATTTCTAAATATAAGTTCTAATAACTATATAGAAATATAATTAAAATCTATAGTATTATAATTCTTAATAAACTCTATTAAATCTCTAAAAATAAATTCTTAATAAAATTAAAAAAAATTAAAAATTATATTTAAGCTATTAAACTATTAAAATATATTTTTAACTAAAAGCTTAAAAATTCTCTTTTTTTATTACTCTATTAATTATAATATAAAGTTACTTTTTTAAAAAAAAACTACTTTTTAAATTAATATACTTTTTATTACTAAAAGAACTATAAATTTTTTATAAGTATATTAAAAAAAGTTTAGTAAATAGTTATATTTAATATTTTAAAAGTTTAATAAGAATATTTATTCTTTTTATATTTAAATTAAATAGAAATTTAAAGCTCTATATAAACTATTAAAAGCTAAATATTATTAAAAAAAAACTAATATTTCTTCTTTTTAATAATAGAAAATTTAAATTATATTAAAAATATTAAATTCTTTTTAAAAATTAATATTAAATATATTTATTATTAAATATATATTAAAAAAAAAGATAAATAAAAAATTATATTTTATATTTAATATAGTGAGATAGTGCTGACTGACACACACTGGGGTTTAATAATAGCAGGCCTAGCCTAATCAGACTAAAGCCTACTTAAAGAAATAGCTCTTCCTATAGTAAGAAGGGCATACTTTTTCCCTTCTTTAATTTGAACTTTTTGAGACACTTATTATTATCCCTTTACTACTAGACCAACTATTATAGCAGCTTTTATCCCTTCTTTATTATCTTTTTTCTATCTTACCTTATATAGAAGTATCTAATTAAGTGCTTACCCTTTTTTTATTACTAAAATCCCTTAACTAGTCTTTACTATAAGACTCTCTTTAGTCTGAACTATAGGGTATCTTAGACTTTTACTATTATAGGCTCAGTCTGCACTAAGTATATCTCCTACTAACAAATTTAGAGGTTATAGTAGGGCAATAAGTTAGTATAGTTAAAACTATTAGTGGAAATTACTACTAGTAGTACTTTTAAGCTGCTGCTAGAGCTTACTGTAGTAAGATAGTAAAGAAAGAGATAAAGAGTTAAGTCTAAGTGAGTCTAGTAGAGAGAAGAGATTTAACCCTAAAAACTAACTGATGCCCGACCTTAGATGTTCTAAACCTATTAAGCAGTATTAGCTTATTAGATTAGATACCTTTAAGTTAATAGAAGTATTTTTCTGGAACTAATTTTATAGATTTAGTGATTTTTAATAAATATCCAGTAGAGGAAGTAAAACGCCTAATAACAAATATAAAACTAGCGTAAAAAAGTATAGCAATAAACCCAAGAAAGATAGAAGTAAATACTACTAGAAAGAGAAGTCTTACTGTTAAGTAAGTAAAAATAGGGCAATTAGTATTAGGGTTGCGAAATTTAGTATTTTAGTATTTTCTTTAGTACTAATTTAAAGATGTATTATAATTCAGACTTTAATACTATAATATGGAAATCTATCTTAATATATAGCTTAAATATCTCTTTTTCCAATACTAAGACTTTTATTTATTTACCATTTTAATATAGCTGATAAACCCAATTAGTACTAAATTAGTATTTAATTTTAGTGGAATAATACTAAAAGTGTACTAATTGCAATTTTAATAGCTTATATAAGCAATATTAGTAATGTAAATAGTATATAAATAAGGCTAAATAGCTAATCTATATTATAAATTAAGTTACATAATTTTAAGATATAAGTTAAAGCTCTTATTAAGGCTTGAAAAAGTACTAAAAAAAGTACTAAAATACTAATTTCGCAACCCTGATTAGTACAGCTAATAAAATAAAGAACAAAAGGGAAAAAAAGAACTTAAAAGCTAAAAGAAGGTAGAAACTCTCTATAGAAATACTTATCTCTAAAGACACTAAAGATAGATATATTCTATATAGTAGGAATTCTAATAATCTAGTTACTAATAGCAGACTTTAGGGTTATACTACTAGTTATAGTAACTCCCTACTTAAGGTAGTTAGAAGAGGCACTAAAGGTTCTTATAGATATAGAATCTAATAAGTCTTACCTTAAAACCTAAATCCCCTTATTAAAACAACCTTTAAAAAAGATAATAATTACCTAAGGTATCTAATTAGATATCTAAAAACCCTCTAAAGTAGAAGGAGCTACAGAATATACATCCTCCCTCTATTAAGTTAACTTTATTACTAACTCTAATATCTACCCTAACTCTAACTACAGCTACTACTGCCTGAAACCTAAACTTTAAGCTGCTACTCTTTAAGATAGTTAGCTTAATAGAAAGAACCCAGACAAAAGGACTGTATATATTATTTAAATGAATCTTTATATAAGCTGAAATATAATTAAATTCCTTTAAGGATTTAAGCTATATATAAGTAATAATAAAGTTCTAGATAACTAAAAAGCCATCTATTTCTAGTAGTATATTAATTCTAAAGTGTTATAATAAGTTAAGTATACTATATACTTAAGCCTATAGCTAGAGGCAGTATAAAACCTTAAAACTACCTTTTAATTATAAGATTAAAACCAGTTAGAAATACTAATTACTTAACTTAGCTGCCTTAATACTACTTCTCTAATAACAAAAGACTGTAATCTTATTCTAATATAGATAAATAAGTATCTCTACCTCTATAGAACAGTTAATCTAGCAGGTTAGAGGATATCTCTCCTACAGTTATAAGCTCTATATAATATTATACTAAATAATATTATTGCTTCTTTATATAACTACAGCTAGATAACTCTAGATAAACTGGCCAGCCTATCTTATAAATAACTATTTAACCTACTTAAGAGTCTATTAGATACTTAGGTAATATTAGTATACTGAATAGAAAGTACCCCCCTCTAAATATCCTACTGAACTTTATAAACTATAGTATTCTAGTTCTACCTACACTTAATATAGAACCCTTACTTATAGTGCTAGTACTAAAAGTACTTAATTAACCTAAGGCTAAACTAGATATCTAGATAGATACACTATTCTCAGGGTTGTGAAATTAGTTAGTCCATTTTGGACTAACTAAATACTAATTGGAATTAGTTAGTATTTAGTTAGTATTTAGTCTAAAAAAATTAGTATTAGTACAGGCCTATACTAACTAATTAGAAATTAGTATTTAGTTAGTACTTAGTCCAGAAAATTAGTACTAGTATTAGTATAGGCCTGTACTAACTAAATACTAATTAGCTAAATTTAATAATTTAAATTAAGCTATATAAAGGCTATTAAAATAGAGCTTAATTTAAAACCTATATCTAGCTATAGATAGATTTTCTATATAATTATTCTTATAAAGAATTTAATTTAAAAAAGATATTCTTATTTTAAAATAGGTTATATTTAATTCTTTAAAATAACTAGTATATTATTTTTAATAGAAAGATGGACTAAATTAAATACCTAAGCTAACTATATTTAATAAAATATTAAATAACTAGCTTTTAAATTTACGGAAGCCCCACTTTAATTAGAATTAGTACAAGCTGTACTAGTAAATTAGTTAGTATTAGTACAGGCCTGTACTAACTAAATACTAATTTAAATTAGTTAGTATTAGTACAGGCCCGTACTAACTAAATACTAATTGTAATTAGTACGTACTAACTAAATACTAAGAAAATTAGTATTTAGTTAGTCCGGACTAACTAATTTCACAACCCTAACTATTCTAAATATTTTGGGACTTTACTGTTAATATAGCTAAAAATATAGAAATACAGATAGAGAGTTTAGTCTTTCTATACAACTAGATTATAAGATAATAGACTTAAGCCAGCTTAAGGAATATTACTATAAACTCTATACTTCTAGAGACACCTAATTAAATATATAATAAGTAGTATTTTAAGACTAATATAATATAGAGCTACAATTAGCACTCTTAAAGCTGCTAGTACTATAGGGTACCTAAATACTACCCAGATAACTATAAGAACTATATATTAGACTACTGTAAGAGGTATATTAAGTATTATATAAATAGAGAAATAGCTTAAATTAGTAAAAAGAAGGGTTTTATCCCCCCTAGGATAATTATATAGTATATTAATAATTCTAACATACAAAAGATACTAATATAGTAGCTTAAGTACTTTCTAAACTCCTTTATATATACTTAAGCAGCAGAAATCCAGTAATTCACTTAGGATCTAAAGAAGTAAAATACAATAATAATAGAGGCTAAGCAGTTAACTAAGTATATAAAAATAGGATTTAAGATACCCACTAAGTCTATCCTAATAAAGATACAAATAATAAATACTATCTTTCACTCGAACTTAATCTTTATTAATAAAGGAGGCCAGATACTTATAGAGATAAATATATCTATTCAGACAAATAATATTACAGCTAACCCAGCAGCTAAAAGAGTGAGAATTAAGAATCCAGAGGACGAGCTAGCTAAAGAAGCAAATAATTAACCCAGGCCGCTTAGGCGCTTATCTATAAGAGACAGACAGATTGTAAGTAAAGAGTTCTCCAGCAAGAAATACTGCAATAAAGTTTTTAGCTGTAAGAAAGTTCTAATAATTATATAGAACCACATTAAAAAGGAATTATAGGGAAAGAAAGTATCCATCCCTATCTAACACCTTATAGCACTAAACTCTAATAATATATATATATTATTACAGATAAATTTATAGCTCTAGCTGAAGGAATTATAGATATTAAGTTTGTAGACTGGAAATTAAACCTTAAGAAGCCTAAAGATAGTAACCTTAAAGTTTACTCTATTTTTATTAAGGCTCTATATCTTATAGAGGCTAACTGTTTCTATAAATTAGAGATAGCTAGATATAGTATCAATATAGTATAGATTTAGTTAGGGTTGGTAAATTCGTTAGTAGTTAATCGTTAATCGTTAATTAACTACTAACTAATTAGTTTTAGTCAGTGATTTCTATTAACTAATTCGTTATTTGTTAATTTTTTATTAATGAAAACTAATTAGTTTTCGTTAATAGTTAATAGGTAATTAACGAAAAACTAATTAACGAAAACTAATTAGTTAGTAGTTAATTTTTTGTTACTAATTAGTAATAAATTCGTTAATTTCTATATATAGATTATTTAGAATATTAAGAAATAGCTATAATATAATTCTTATTAAATCTAATTTAATATCTATATACTACCTTATAATTATATCTTTTTATAATAGACTTATTATATTTCTTACTATTAAATTAAAAAATAAAATAGCTATTAGTTAGTAGTAACTAATTAGTTTTCATTAATTCTTTCGTTAATAGTTAGAAATCTATTAACTAATTTGTTATTTGTTAATTTTATACTGACTATTAATGAATTTTAATTCGTTATTAGTAACGAAAAACTAATTAGAAATTAACGAATTTTAATTTGTTACTACTAACGAATTTTTATTTGTTAATATTCAGAGACCTAATTAACAAATTCGTTAATATTCAGAGGGGTAATTAACGAATTAGTTATGAATACCAACCCTACTAAGTATTTAGGGTTGTGAAATTAGTAAGTATTTTACTTACTAAATACTAATTGCTCTAGTAATTAGTAAGTAACTAGTATTTTTAAATTAGTATTTAGTAAGTACTAACCTATACTAATACTTACTAATTTCAATTAGTATTTAGTAAGTAAATACTAATTCGAACTAGTATTTAGTAAGTATTTTTACTTACTAATTTCCTAGTATTTAGTATCAATAAAATACTAAAATATAAGATAAGTTAGAATCTATTACTAGTATTTTAAGCTAAATTTAGCTCTAGAAATTAACTTTTTAAGAAATATATTTGGTATTTAAACTATTAAAATTTATTATTATTATATTAATTATTATCTATATTCTATATTTAAATAAAATATAGTAAAGTTTAATAAATTAAATAGAGTAATCCTAATTTAATATTTATATACTATAATTTATTTATTATAAGAAATAGATTCCTTTCTATTTCTCCTATACTAATAAATCTATTTTAAGCTTATTATTATATAGAAAGTATTATATTATAATAGATAAATTAGATAACTGATATTAATAATAATATATAGATAGCCTTATAGTAAATTATTTATATTAAGGCTATATTAGATCTTTAAATAGTATTATAAGCTAAAGAGAAATAAGTAAATATATTTAAAGATAAAATAACTAATCTAACTCAATTTCATCCTGACTTTCATCCTTATTGTTATCTTTATTAACTTCTTTCTTTTTCTTTTTTAATTGACTAAAGCTTCTATTCCAGCTTTTTAGCAATATAAGCTGCTTTACAGTCTGAGGTAAAAGCCTATTTCTAGACTTAGTAATAATATTATTACTAATAGAAAAGGTACTTTTAATAGCAGCTAATGTAGCTGGAATAGCTAAATACTATTGAGCTAATATAGCTAGATTAGAAAATCAAATAGAATTATTTCTCCAATATTCCAGTATATCAGTCTAATAAAATTATAATTAGTATAGCTTTAATAAATTCTAGTATAGAATATACTAACCTTTTTAGGTAAGACTGTTTCATTTATATAAGTAATATATTCCTCTTCCTTAGGAATATCACTTATATAAAATTCATTTTTAGACCCTTCATTTTTAAATTCCTTATTAGAAGATTGATCTTCTAATAAAGAGCTATTCTAACCTAATTCATCAAATGATAAATTAGGTTCTATTGGATTATTAAAATCCCCTCTTTCAACCTTAATTCTATTTTAGGTTAGTAAATAGTAAATAGAGTTAAAAAGAGAGTTAAACTTACTTATAATAGTCTAATTTAAATAGATTTATAATATCTTGACTAATAGAAGAATAAAAAGCTAATAAGCTATTTTCTTTAAAATGTATTAATTTAAACTTAGGGTCTAAAATAATACTATAAAGATAAGGCTTATAGCTAATTATACTTCTATTAGTAAGCTTCTTAGAAAAATACTTTTCTAGTTTATTTAAGCTAGCTTTAATTACTCTTAAAAGATATAAATAAAAAGGGCTCTAAATTAAAGATTAGTTATTAAGGATTAAATAAATAATATAAATACTAAGTTACTAACTAATTGATATTTTTTAGCACTATAGCCTATAAATACTTTATTTAAAGCATTTAGCTTATTATAAATCTAATAGATAAATAATAAGCCTTTAGGTATAGTTATATAGAATTAGCCTTGTAATCTAGTTAAAGGTTTAATAAAGACTTTAAATAGTCTTTTAATTTCAACTAGAAGGTCTCATTCTAAAGGAGATAAAAAGACCTATTTATAATTATTAGCTTAAACCTAAGCTTAATTAGTTAAATTAAATAGACTAACCTCTTTATATTCCTTATTTAATGTATTATTATAAATATAAGATAGAGAGTCTCTTAATTTAATACTAGAATTAAGTATATTAAATGTTGAATTCCATCTAGTAGAATTATCTATTTAATAATTAGTAAGTTTTTTATTATAAAATAGAGGAATAAGCTTACCTAAAGGAATAAGCTTCTTATTAGTAAGAAGCTTATTTTTCTTTTTAAATTTAGCTATTTCTTTAAATAATAGCTGTTTAGTCTCAGCTGTATATTTAGTTAAAATAGCTATTCGTCTAATTTGAGTAATAATTGCTTTATAATATTAGTTTTATAATATATAATTAGGAAAGAGATAACTTATTATAAAACTCATTATTAGAGTTATTTAAAGCTATATTATCTAAATTAGATAATAAAGCTTTAGATTCCTTAGTTAAAAGAAATTCTTTAAGGATATCCTGTACTATAAGATTAATTATATGCGCTATACAGTGAATATCATTTTTAAATCCCCTATTTAAAGATAATTTATAATTATCTTTAAAAGAGGATATAAATGTATTATTATTCGCTGTATTATCCCTTGTAATACTATAAGGCTATTAGCTTATTAATATGAAATAATAGAGTTAAATAATATACCTAAAAATAGTATCTATATTAATAGAAGGATAAGGAATTAAGCTATTAAGAAATTCCTTATATAATATAAAGGCCAGTATGGCTTTTATTTAGCTGATTAAAGCCTATTTAGAAGTTAGTTAAACTTTTAATTAGCTAACCTCTAAATAGGAAATTATTATTAGTATAATAAAGTCTTTACTTACTAATTAGCTTGTAAATAAGCTTAAAGTCCTTATTAATAAAAATAAGAATAATACCTAAAAAGGCTATTTAAGTATTTAAAGTCCAAATATTAAATGTTAGGGAAAATGACCCTAAAGTTAATATATTTTCTTTAAGCTGCTAATTTAGCTGTAATAAGCTATTATTAAAGGTATCTGTTAAAATATGTTTAATCTTCTGTCTATTAATAATAGGACTAGCCCTAATTAAATTAGAATATTAATCTTATAGTAAATACAATAAGAAAATAACTTACTTATTATAATAGATTAAAAGATCTTGAAAAGTATAGGAATTTAAGATATTAAAAGATAGATTATTTTCTATAAGAAAATAAAGTATCTTTTTAAGAGCTTCTTCTTTTTTAAAGCTAGAAGAATTAAATAGATCTTGCCTAGATCTTTTATTCCTAATATTAAAATTAAAAGGGCTACTAGGCTTAATAAAATCTATTTCTATATTTTATTAGTATTTAATTAGAAATAGAATATAATAACTTACTTCTTTTTCTAGTAGATTCAGATTGCTTATTATAAGCAATTTATGGGTGTTTATATATCGATAATGCTTTTAAAAATTAGAAGATTGAAATCCTTTAACTTTTTCAACCTTCTTATAGTTACACCTATTTAAATATTAGCTTAATTAATAAATAGCTAAATAGAGGAAAACTTACATAATGCAGCTAATTTGCATTTACTGCTCTTTACCTTCCTTAAAAGCTAATAAGATTCTTTTAAATAAGCTATATGTCTTAAGGAACGAAAGGTTTATTTGCTGTGCAGCTCTGCCCCTAGTGCTTCTGCTGCTCTAGCCGGCTTGGGGGTTATGAAGGCTGGAGGTTAATTACGTGAAAATTATATAATATCTCCCTTCTAATTAAAAGAAAGTCTGCTAATATATCAGCTGACTCTCTATATATAAAACTAACCACCTTTATATTAGTAATTATAATTAGCCTTTTTATAACTAATAATATTACCTCTTATTATTGCTATTAGAGCTATTACTATTATATTATAATATATTACGTTACAGAAGCTACTATAGCTTATATCTATCTGCCTGCCTTTAACTCCCCTTTTTTATCTAGTATCTAGTATCTAGCTGCCTCTAGTAGCCCAGCCCTCTATCCTCTGTATACTACTTTAGCACTTACTGGACTGTTGCCTTACTGAGCGAGATCAGCTAGCCTTCAGCCTCCACTATAGCTTTAGGGATCCTATTCCCTATAAAATCGCATTCTTACGCCTCCAACAGCAGCATAATATTATCTAGTATATAGTATTGCGATAGCTATACATACAGGCTGTAGGGGTTGCATACACTAGGTATTATATACGTCTAGCCCTGACTTGTGATCTTTATTTGTTGTTGTCCCTTGCAGCTCGAGGGCTATGCGATCTAGTGTCTGTCCCTGGACCTTATAGTCAGTGTAGGTAAAGGCCGCTGTGCAGGGCAGCCCCTTCTGCGAGACCTTATGCTGCTGCTAGGGCTGCTGCTGTATCGGATTGATCTTGATGCTTATAGGTGCAAGCAGAATCATCCCCTAGGGTATATTGACGAACCGGAATGCCTTTGTTGTCTTGGAGGCTAGGATAATGCTGGCAGGCGGGCTGAAGTGCAGGATGACCTCCTCTGAAATAGGGTAGCTGGGGAAGGCCTAGTCGAGAACGATGTCTACTGCTGTATAGCTGGTGCTGTTGATAAGCTTTAGGCTCTAGTAGGTGTTTCTGGTGATAATAACTGGTATCCTGGGGATGTATATAAAGATAGTAGGGATCTGAATTGTACTGTTATTACTTAAGCTTATTATTATTGCAGCCTCTATATTTGACAGTTCTATATTCTTCTATCTATATTTAGATATAAAGACCCTTATTGGCATCTGTTGCTATTGCTGGAAGGTAATTGCGCCCTCTATATTAAGATTCTAGTGGTTCCGGTTTAGCGGCGTTACTACTGTAATACCAGTATTCTAAGGGATCTATCGCTCCGGCTGGAAGCAGCAGCGATTGAGCAGCTGTATGTCGGCTGCGTCTTGCGACCCGTCTCGGATCCGTCCCAGCAGCCGTTGCAGCTTGGGGTCGCCGGCGGCCTGGACCTGCTTGTTTAGTATGACGACCGTTGTGAACTTGAGCTACAGCGCGTGGGCTACATTATGCTTGTGATGCTGTTCGGGCTTGAAGGAGGGGTCTGCTGCCTACGGTGTGGCCGCGCTCGGCAGTAGGATTGATTTTTCGAGTACCGGCCGGAACTGGTGGAAGTTGCTGTAGAACAGTATAATAGGGATGCCCCTGAAGGCCTCAGGTGACCTCTACAGCCAGTTGAGCTGGTTATTAATGAGGTAGAGTGTGCGGGCCCCCAGTATGCTGACCTTGTCGATTATAAGTACTAGCTTCTTCTGCCAAGCCGACCTTAGTGGGCTGCTTATAAAGTGATTCTGACTTCCTTGAGATGACGACTGGAAGCTATCGACCTGGGCCCTGCTGAGGCCCCGCTCTAGCCTCTGCAGTATTATAATGCTAAACTTACAGGCAGAGTGAATAGTAACGCTATTAATATATACTGCTGCTATCCTAGATATTGCGGTCACTAAAAGTTAATATAAAATGCCTCTTCTGGCAAAAAGAGCAGTAATAACCTCAATTATATAGGACTTATCTATGCCACTCTTGCCGCTGAGGAACTAATAGAGCTGCTGAGGCCTAGGGCTGCTATTATTATAGCTGTGGCCTTCTTCTGCGTCGAGTTGGCAGCAGAGCAATAGCAGGGTAATAGCCTGATACCTATTAAGCTTGAACTCTACTACTAGCTGCTTGCCTATATAGAAAAATATCGCCAGAGGGCCTATTTCTACACTTGCCGTAGGTACAGCTAGTAGGAGCCTTACTGCTATATTAAGCTTAGCGGCCGTTGCGTCAAGCGCCTACTCGCCGAACCCTATAAGGGTATCTGCTATAGCTGTCATACAGCCTATATTGTTAACTGCAGCCTCCATTATACCTAGTTGCTATATCCTTTAGATCTATTATTTAATTTTACGAGATACACTTGCCTGCTGGGACTTAATCGTTTGAACCCGCCTCTAGCCTGGGGCTAGAACCGGGCTTTAGGCTTGTTTGCCTATAGATAGAGGTATCAGTAATATAGGTACTATCGCCTCAAGTAGCACCTTAACTAACAGCTCAAGCGCCTCTCAGAATATCTGCAGTTACTATAATATCCCGCTAAACTTAATAGAGCTAGTAGTAACTTGATAGTTAGCATAAGCGATTTGCAGGATATTAATTAGCTACTTAATCTATATTATAATATCTGCCTAAAAGACCCTACTGGTGGGAGTATTAGGTATACTTTTATCAGCACTATTAAGTATAACCTTAGCTTTAGTAGATATAGCAGCCTATTACTTGGTATCCCTTTTAGTATTTTTAGTAGAGTGCTGTAGTAGCTAGATATTATTAACTATAGATCTAATCCTTAGGGTAAGCCTATCTTTTAGTGATATCCAGATATTATTAATATCCTTTATATCCCTCTCTATAAAGAGCTTCTACAGAATGAAAAGGCTGAGATACTATATAGCTGCCCTATAAAACTGTAGCTCTTTTTCCTCTATAGTAGTAAAGTCTATACTAAGATAGCCGTTAAGGCTAATAGTAGTATACTTATTTATCTTCTTCTGTAAGATCTATACCTATTAACTAGATAGAGTCTAATTAGTATTAAGTGTAATAGTAAGATTAGATTATTAAAACTATATAGCCTTTATCTGAACTTAAATAAAGATTATATAGTTATAGAGGTAGAGATACTAGAGGAAGGGTCCCTAATACAGATATATATCTATTAGTATAATATACTTTCTGCCTTCTTCTATAATAATAGCTTCTCCAGCTTCATTATCAGTACTGCTAATATTACTAACAGCCTAAAGGTATAACTACTACTTTAGGAGGCACCAGTAGAGCCAGTTTATATTTAAGTATATCTACTAGCTAGTATAAGAAAACTCTATTAGATACCCTAGGAGGTATATAATAACCTCAACCTACAAAAGGGGGCATTTAGTAAAGACTTAATTAGCAACTTATATAAGAAATATCTATATCTTATTCTGCCTTACTATATTAGTGCCTATAGCAGTTATACTATCTTGCTATTCTGTAGTAATACCAGTATTATTTATAACTGGCAGAAGGCCTGCTGCTATAATTATCCTCTTTCAGACTGAATCTTTCATCTTTATTGTATAATTTATCAGATAGTATATAAGTACTAGGCTCTTTAACTTTATTATAATAAAGAAGATATTATAGTTGTGCTGCAGCCCGATAGCTATTACTTTATTCTAACGATTTACTAGTGGATATAATTACTAGATCTCTAAGACTCCTTCTGATATAAACTCTATTCTTCTAATATAAGCTTCTACAGCGCCTTAAATCGACAGCAATTAGGCTTATACTGGCTGTTCTGCTGCTACAGGCAGATAGCATACTTTAAATATATTGTACTGTACATATAGATCTAGCTTGAGTCTATAGTAAAGTTGGCTTCTTTATTAAATACTGCTGCTAATTACTTAGTATTGTCAATTAGTATGGAGATATTAGCTGATATTAGTCTTTCTGCTGTAATAGCTCTTACTGCCTCTTCGTTTAGGTCCTATATATCTCTCTCTTTTAGTATTTATAATATACTTTTAAGCTTACAGCCCTAGAGTGGAGGGCCCTCTTGCCTTATAGAAGATACTGTCGATATACTGAATTATAGCCTTCTGGAATACTATTTTGCTCTTACTGTTGTGAGTACTATTAAGTATCTTAGAGAGTATAAGATTGCCCTCTAGCCAGAGCAGGCTGTAAATATAGAGGGCGCCATACTGGTTTATCTCTATAGCAGCAAAATATTAGCTTATACAGCTAAATATAGAGTTACTGCCTATCTTTACATAATACTTAAAAAACATTATAATCTTACAGTAGAAAAAATTAGCTATACTTAATAGATTAGATACAGTAAGCTTTGCCCGCTTCTATACGATATCTAGTATCTACAGAAAAACCTTAGCACCCTCTAGGTGCTATATTTAATATACTGCTATCTGCAGCTTAACTGGATTCATAATATTATTTAGGTTTAAAGTAAACTAGATTACTGAAATTCTATAGCGAATAATAATAGACTTAATCTTTTAATACAGACTGAGGCGGGATTCCATTAAAAGCGGCTAGCAATAGCCATATATAGAGAGATAACGGAGAAGCTCCTAAACCCCCTCATCTTAAGTCCTCTAACCAGCTTCCAGCTCTACCTTAGCTATATTGAGACAATCCTCAGTTAAGAACGCAAGTAATTATTCCACCTTTAGGAATATCTGCTTCTTAATACTGACTATACTGACTGTACAGTTATAATACTATATTTATATATTAAAGATAAGAAATAGGAAGACTAGGTGTCTTATAAAGCGACCTCTATAGTACTGCAGTACTACTTTTGCCTAAGCCCTAAGGCTAAAATTGCAAGACAATATAAGTATCTGTGCAGCCTCTAGTGATATACCTGCTTCCGACCCTAGTGTCTATCTGGGACCTATACTCTGACGACCTCACCGCTGTGCCTCAGCTACTACCTCTTCTGCAATTCTTTATCCGCCTATACTATAGGGAAAGAGAGTTAGGAATATCTTGGCGAAGAAGGATGTATCAAATTGATCGGTAAATTTATCTCTACGGCTGATATAAATGTATAGCTGTATCCCAGGACCCTGCTCGACATTAATAGCACTAGCTGCTGCTGCTGCTGCTGCCTCTACTCTCTATATCTGCTGTATCTGCTGTATATACTGTATATACCTCTACAAGAGGCCCCTATTGATGGCAGTATTAAATATAAACTGTAGCTTATTTGCCTTACTGGCCCTAATATATATATTAAGAGGGAATATTCTAGTTAATATAATCTTATTAACTCTCTTATTAAAGCCAGTATACTTACCTTTCTTAAAGATATTATTAGAGTCCTTATCAGTATTCTCTACTGTATTAGTTGCTAATTTTAAGCAGCTAGCTATTCCTACCTCTTCAGCTATATTGCCAGCAATAAGCTCTGCTAAGATATCAGCAATATCCACAGCACTACTATTCTCTAAGCCTCTTTTGTAAGGCAATACCAACTGGGCTGTCTGTATCTTCTCTTATGCTAATAGCTTATCGCACTATATATAGTTATAGATAACTACTGGCACTCCGTAAGATAGAGTGCCCTAAAGCTCTATCTCACTAGTATTAATTTCGATGCCAGTATATAGAGGATTATACCTCTATAACTATATAAGCACTCTCTCTACAACTTACTGTCAAATAGATAAGAGCTTAAATAGATCCCTTAGGGTGGGTTTCTTATAGCTGTACTAAGAGATATAGATATCTTTAAGTATTTTAACTAGTAGGTATAGTAGGACTTTAGTAATAATATCCTAAATACTATTAGGAAATACAGTAATATATCCCTTTATATATCTAGAGTATTAAAGACTCTATTTAGTACTGCTTTTATTAGGGATAGTATAGCTTATAATCCAGCTATAGTATAAGTTTAATAAGATAAGCTTCTCTTCTAAGAGTATTAGCTCTTAGAGATTAAAGGGATATATATAGTTATACTGAAGGTAGCAGTAAAGCTAGCTAGCTGAAGTTAGAGCCCCTCTATCTAGCTTGTTAATATACTTACTATAAACCTTAATAGGCATTATAGAACTGAAATATTTACTGCAAGCTAGAGGTAACTGTAATATCTTTAGTATTATACTTATTACTTATAATATCTAGCTAACTTTTTATAGTACTTTCTACTTAATCTTATAGTAATAAAGGCAGTATATATAGAGCAGTAAAGTAGAAGTATTATAAAAGTTATAATAGAAGGCCTGAGCTATTACAATCTGGTACTATTAAGGGACCTTTTTATACTAGTTAAGCCTGTAGAAAAGGTGCTCTTTCTTAGTAAACTTAGCGTTAAGCTGCAATATAATAGCTGTAAGATCCTCTATAAAGTCTTTAGCTATATATTCTCTAAAGATATATATTTGAATCTGCTTATAATAGCAATCTATCTGTATATCTTACTGTTATTATTTTTAGGCAATATACTGAAAGTATAGATTTAAGCTTATTGCTACTTATACTAACTGCAATAGAATTTATACTAACTGTAATCAATAGGGCAGTATAGGTTTCTCTAGTAGTAAGAACTAATAGAATCTTTATTAGTAAGGCTTTAGAATTCTTAGGAGGCAGCTTCTATAAATATAGCTATATAGTTTAGAGAAAGAGTCTGGAGCTTAACTGGCCTAGGGGTGTAGGGCGAAGAGATAGTAGATACTGTTGAGCTAGCTGTATTTGGGATTATAGCTATTATAATTGCTGGAAGAGACTATTAATACTTATAAAAGGCACTTATAGGGTATAAGACTGGCTGGCGTCCCTTTGGGATAGTATGTCTGTAGGTATACTTAAGTAGATTTATAATAGCTAGCTGTAGAGGTTAACTAGTCTTTAGGCTTCTAAATTAAAAAGCTAATTTAGTATCTAGCTGAGGCTGCAGTCCTACTTAATATCAGCTTTATCTATATTTGTAACGCTATAGTATCTTCTATATCTTATATAGTATCTTTAAAAGTATAAAGCTATATAAAGATATAGTGCCTAAATTAAACTAGCTGTTAATTGTCTGTAAATAGAACTGGCTGCTAATTGCCTATAGATAGAACTAGCTGCTAGTTGTATTTAGCTACTAGCTTATTCTCTAGTTAATTAACTATAGCTTTTATATTAAGGATACTAACTGCTATAATACAGACTGTACTTAAGCTTTAATACTATATTTCTCTACTCTAGATATTTTATATACTGCTGTAGCTGTCTTATATACTGCTATAGCTATTTTACATACTGCTGCAGCTATATTATATACTGCTATAACTATACTACTAAGAGGCTGAAACTGTAATAGTATCTTAATCTATCTAAAGGCTTATTACTACTATAATACTACTACTACAATTAGTGCTATTTAGTATTATAAGATAAAATATCTTATTATTAAGTCTTTAGAGGTATAATATATAATTAAGAGGTATCTATTAAATAATATCCTTTAGCTATTTCTATTTAAGCTAGCTTAATATTCTTATTACTATAATAGTAAATACTAAAGATTAGATATATAAGCTATTTAAGTTATAGAGAGATATTAGCTTTAATATAACTATATATTTCTTTATAAAGATAGATTACTCTATACAGTTTCCTATAGCTACTCACTATTATATTAAAGGTCTTAATATAGAGGTAATTATATAGATACTGCTACTAGCGCCTATATAGCTTATATCTGCAGAATATAAGGTTCTGTATCTATATAAGCAGCTAGAGATACTAATAGTCTACTTTAGCCTAAATCTCTCTATTTACAATTAGGCTATTAGAGATAATAAATAGACTGGTAACTAGTTTCTACTTAGCAGCTAGATATATCCTTTTGCACTTATATAGGAGCTTAAGTAGCTAGACAGCTTAGAGGTAGATATCAGCTAGATAATTAACTTTATAATCCTAACTATAATTATTTAAGATACCTTAGTTTAGCTATAAGTAGAGCTATCTATTACTAATTATATAGAAGACTGATAACTGTAAAGAATTCTACTAAGGAACTTTCTTACCTTTAATAATTTTTCTATTTTTTAGCTAGTAGTCTATTTCTAAGGTATTATAGTAGATATAGAGTCTATCTTACTAAAGAAGAAAGACTTAATCTAGAAAGATAACTCCCAATTTAAATACTGTAGCTTTATTAACTTATTAACCTACCTAATACCTGGTATACCCTCTAAGCCTCTATATAGCAGCTTCTATACCTTTTAGGGTCTTTATTATCTTCTCTATCTATAAGAAACCCTAGAATATTCTATATAAGAAGATTATTAAAGAGTTGCAGACATACTTCCAGCTAGAGGCTATATTTGCTTGCTCTGGCAGGGTTACAGGCCTGCTGGACTATAAGATCATAATAAAGCCGCCACTGCTAGAAGAAGACTACATTCTGATTATTGTCCCCAATATATAGTACAGCAAGCCTCCAGAAGGCGCAGTAACAGCTAGGACTCCAGTAGGTACAGCAGCAATAATACCCTTAAAGGGGAAGAATCTACTGTAAGAATTACTAACAGTACAATCTAAATAGGCTAAGGCTACACCTTTAAAGCAGAAGGTAGCTGCTATACTGGTAATATAAGCTTTACCTAATCCCTTTAACGCTTCCAATACGTTATCAATTACAGACTTATAGCTGCTGCTGCTGTCTTCTATATAAGACTTAAAGCTACAGACTTCTTTAAAAAAACTACAGTTAGTGCAACTAGCTATTAGTATAACAGACTCATTACAGAAGTTATTAGATAAATTGGACGAGCTATAAGTAGAGAGCTCTATAAAAGTTATAAATAAAGGCCGCCCTAAGCTGCCGACATTAAGTTAGAGAGCCGGGCTAGCAATATGTATATACTATATAAACAAGAAATTATAGTTTTAGACTTTATAAGTTAGCCCTATTAATAGGTTAATAGGCTTAGCTCTATCAATAGGCTGGTTTTAATACTACAGCTATCTAGTTTAGAAGTTAGAGGTTATAACACCTCTGCTAGTTAGTAATAGTATGTTTTATTCCTTAAGGCCCTCTCTAAATAAAGCTTGTAACGCGCTGAAGTGTGCTTGCTTTGTGTTTCTCCTGTTGAAAGATATAAGCTTTTAAATTACTTATATCTTTTGAAATAGCTTGGGAAGAGGAAGAAGCTATTTCTAAATCTGGATCTAATTGGCTAGAACTATCTATTTCTGAGGGAGCTAAAAGGCTAGCTTCCTCAGAAAAGACATTAGTCTCAGCCTTAGACCCAGAAAAAGAAGGGATAAAATCGTCATTTGAATCCATTTTAAATAGAAGATAATTTATAGTTATAAGGCGTTATAAAAAGATAGAATGATAAAGATATTAAAAACCTAAGTTAAGAGAGAATTAAAGGCTTATTTATAAGTTAATAATTAGATAGATTAGTTATTAAATTAGCTTCTAGAATCTTCTAATTTGTAATTATATATCTTAGAGTAATTAAATTATTTATCTACCTTCTAGAATCTTCTAATTTGTAATTATATATCCTAGAGTAATTAAATTATTTATCTACCTTCTAGAATCTTCTAATTTGTAATTATATATCTTAGAGTAATTAAATTATTTATCTACCTTCTAGAACCTTCTAATTATTTATTATATATCTAAAGATAGTTAGATTATTAATTTATCTTCTAGAATCTTCTAATAGATATAAATTATTAATCTATTTTTTAAAACCTTCTATTTAGTAATTATCTATCTTAAATTAATTAAACTATTTATTAACTTTATTTATTTATATATTAGTCTAGTACTAGAATACTTACTAATTAGTATTTAGTAAGTACTATTTTTATACTAATACTAGTACTAGTCTTTACTAGTATTTACTTACTAAATACTAATTTTAAATTAGTAAGTACTAGTGTATACTAATACTAGTCTTTTCTAGTAATTAGTAAGTATTTTACTTACTAATTTACACTAGTAATTAGTAAGTAAAAAAAGTACTTACTAATTTCACAACCCTATAAGTATTTAACAGTAGTAAGTATCTCTTGCCTTTTAAGAATATCTTAATTTAATTACTAACTTCCTTATAGAAAGCTTATTTCCAATATAAGACTATAGCTAAAAACTATTACCTTACTCTAAGTACTAATAAACTCTTATATACAGTTATAAGTTTAAATCTTCTCTATCTCTTAGGATATTTACTAATATTCTAACTAAAAACACTCTAAAAGAAGAGGTTTATACCTAGGTTAATTGCTGCTGCTTTTACTTGTAAATATCTAATAAGAGTTTCTTAGCCTTAATAGCTGCAAAAGGTACCTTTTGCTACTCTATAGAGTTTCAGCTAGCTCTAGCTTTTCTTAATAAAAGTTAAAGAGTTATTAACTAAGTTATTAAGTAGGCTCCCCAGAAGAATATACTTTAAATTCCTAAGTTAACTTTTATAAATTCTATTAAGGAGTCCCCTACTAGTAAGAAGTTTAATAAAGAAATAAAAAGTAGTAACTAGAGCTTTTTGTATTTTAACTCTAACTTATTAAGTAGTTAGTATTTTCTTTCAGTTAATAGTCCCTCTATATATATTTATATATTAACCTAGCTTTAGCCTCTTATTTAAATTAATCTATTATTTAGGCTTTTTATAGTCTTCCTTTTTTTGTTTTTACTTTCTTATTTAGCCTTATATTCCCTAAGTGTCTGTATTTTCATTTAGCTTTTATAGTAGTATCCCTATATTTGCAGATTAATTTAAGAGAATATACTATATCTTCTTTCCTAACCTATTAATTATACTCTAAGGGCTATTCTTTCTATTTTACTAGAAAGTAAATCTCACCTTATTGCCTTTTCTTATTCTTAATCTTCTCTACTTCCTACTTAAGGTTATACTCTTTAAGATTAGATATCAGTAGGAGTTTAAATTAATCTTAGTCTCTTAGGTACTATAGCTCTAAAAGACTAATATAAAATATATTATAGATACAGCTGTACTTATCTAGTAATACTAGGCGATATACTTATAAGCTGATTTTCTTTATAATTTAAAAAGATCTAATATATTTTAGCACTAACTTATACTTTTCTTTCTTAATATTAAGATTTTTAGTTATAAGGCTAATTAGGCTGCCAATCTTAAGGGAAATATCCTTATATTATCTGTTATAATTTTCAGCTTATTCTTTTACTGCCTTTTCCTAATAAACTTTAAGTTTCTTATATAATTCTTTAAGATAATATACTTTAATACTAGCCTCCAGTACCCTCCTTCTGAGTGTGTTATCCTTAACATACAGCTTTAAGTTAAGTATATAGCCCAGCAGAGCCTTAAATAGAGGAATACTAGTTTTACTGTTTTTAGTATTATTATATATATATTATATAATATATAAAAGAGCAGCCTAATTAGTCTATTACTTATTAATAAAGTACCTTAAGTAATATTTAAGAATTTAGTTTATTCTTTCTATTTGCCTATTAGTCTATAGGTAAAATACTATTAATAGCTGTTATTTAATATTACTCTAATAGTATAGCTCTAACCAGAAATTACTTATAAATATTAATTTTCTATTACTAACAATCCCTCTTAGCAACCTATATTACAGCTTAATCTTATTATAGAAGAGTTCTACTAACTCTATAGTATTAATTATTATTAAAATAAAAAGAAATACTAAAAACTTAATATATTAGTTAATAATTACCAGTATTATATCCACTTCTTTTTCTCTATACTGTATAGATAGAAGACCTATAATAAAGTCTATTAAGATTTCTTATTAAAGTCCTATTAAAATTAAAAGAGATTTAAGCTTACTATATAGTTAATATCTCTTTACTGTTACCCCTTAGCAGACTGTATAAATCTCTACCTAATCCTTAATATCTTCTTTAATTCCAACCTAATAGAATCTTCTTTAAAGAAGTATTTTAGGCTTTTTAATTTTAAAATAGCCTATAAATAGATTTATTATAGTAAAGCTATAATAGTATGTACTTTACTAGTTCTTTATTTAGAATAAATAGTTACTTTTTAAAGTAAAATAGGCCCTTCTTAAAAAACTATAGTTCTTCTTTAAGGTTAGTTACTATAGAGTTAACTCTCTTTTAGCACTAGGTCTTTAGATTCTTATTTTAGAGAAAACAGATTAGTTCTACAATTAGTTAAAATACTACAGTCTTATAGATTTACTCCTAAAAGGTAGCCTTTTTAGCTTTAATTAGAGAGATAAATAGTCTGTATTCAGTCTTCCCTTAGGCCTAATAGATTCAATCTTTTAGAATTAGCTATATAAGCTTAACCTCTAGGAGATTTACAGAAAACTTATTCTTCTTTTTACTAATATCCTTCTGACTTTAAGCCTATAGCTTCTATAAGTTAGAGTACTCCTACAGAAGATAAAATAATTCTGCTTTAGCTAATTAGTATTTTAATTAGTTTAGCAGTTTACTATTTAGAGGTATCTTACCTTTAAATTCTAGCTATTTTAATAGACTGTCTATTAAATTTATCTTTTTAGGCCTATACTTTATTATAAAGTTATAGAGTATAAGATAGGTATACTATTTAGTCTGCCTACTATTAAGTTAGAATATCTTTATAAATATCTGTAAATTCTAATAATTACTTAAGACTTTAATAGAAGTTATAGCCCTCTTAAAGTAGTATTGCTAATATTTAAATAACTTTATAATAGCTATTAATTTATAATTTAGAGTTCTATAATTTAGCTTTACAGACTGAAATTTATAAGACTAGAATGCAATTAGATAGTATTATCCTAACTCACTCAGCTAAAATATAATCCTAGCTATTATAAACCCAAAGGTATCAGTCTCTAAATAGATAGAAAGAAATAGATTATAGTGCCTTAAAAGCAGCACCTCTTAAAAAGCTTAAATAAGCCAGTAGAATACTCCCCTCTTAGCTTTATCTAGTATAATACACTCTAGTTTCTTCCCCTTTATACTCCCCTTCAGTAAGTTACTTAGGGGAGTAGAGATATCTAAATATCTATAGATAAACCTATAATAAAAATTACAGAATCCCAGAAATATCTAAATCTTTCTAAAGGTTTTAAGTTCTTTCCACTTAGCTATAGTTTAAACCCACTTAGAATCTATTAATACCTCTTCAGTTAAAAGAAGAAACCCTAAAAACTCTACTTATTACTAATAAAACTTACATTTAGCAGTTTTAATATATAACTTAGTATTATAGATAGGGTTGTGAAATTAGTTAGTACTTACTAACTAAATACTAATTCTTTTAGTATTAATTAGTATTTAGTATTTTCAAATTAGTATTTAGTTAGTACTTACCTATACTAATACTAACTAATTCAAATTAGTATTTAATTAGTATTTAGTATTTTAAATTAGTATTTAGTTAGTATTTATACTAATTAATTAATTAGTATTTTAGTATTGTAGAATACTAATTTAATTTACTAAAAATATAGTTAAATTAAGATATATTCTTGGAGAAGTTAATAAAAGCTTAATTAAATTAGATATATTAAATTAATATTATTTATTCTAGATATAATATGTAGTAATAAATACTATTAAAATCTCTTTTATTTTTAAATAGCTTAATTAATTATTTTATTCTTAAATCTTTTTTTTTTACCTTAAGTAATTCTTTATTTTTAGTAATTATAAAAATAGTAATATAAGCTTATTAAAAATAGATAACTTAAATTAAATTAAGAATTTAAACTTAAATTACACTTATAAAGTTTAGTAATATCTTTATTATTTTTATATAATATACTTAATAAGCAAGTGTCTCAAACAAACAAGTGTCTTAAAAATCCCAACCCTTAAGATAGAAATCATAATAAAAACACTACAAACCATTTAATCAATTAAAACTACTCACTATACTCTTCCCCAGATGTCTCAATTACTACCTGACAGGTCCTTGCATTATAGCCGGGCTTGCCGCATACACCACAGCGCCGAACACCTAATCCGACCGACCTTCCTCAACCACCACTCCTCGACGATTCGGCCACTACCTGCGCATCCACATCCATTTGATCAATTGCTTGCCTTCCTTCTTCTACCGTCATAACCCCTCTTCTCTGTAGTCTAGTCCTTTTTGCCCTCCGGCGCCGGCTTAGTATCTTATTCGCCTCTCGAAGGTCTTTGTTCTCAGCGGTCAATAAGGCAACCCGATGCATAACTGCCTTTGTCCCCTTTGCAAGAGACTGTAGAGCCTCTAAAATTGACTCTGGAGAGCTGCTTTAATGCCTTCTAATCCGCCTTTCGAGGTATTCAGACTGAGATCCAGCCTCAATTACAGTCTTTAGGGTCCTTAAAGCCCAAGGGGTTGACGGCTTAGCTGCCTCCTCAACCGGCGTTGGCGTCCGTAGCTGAATATCAAGCTTTAAGATTACAGTTTCTGGGTCAAGAGGAACAAGGCCAGCTCCTTTAAAAGCCCCCCTGATATTTCTTTCCGTCATAGTGGCCTCGTATGCGGCGTGGAAGGCCGGAAAGAACTCGGTCTTTGAAACGTGGGTTATAGAACATCTGATCAGATACTCTATTTCTCGACTATAAGCCTTCTTCAGCACGCTAAAGCACCCGACATCAAGGGGCTGGAGCAGATGAGAGGAATGAGGTGGCATACAAAGCCGGATGATCTTCTTTTCCTCGCAATATCTCTCGAATTCGATGGAGTGGTGACTTTCGTAGCCATTAAGGATTAAGAGACGATAGGAACCAATTGATCGATTGGTTGTACACCGGTCAAAGTGCTTGAGCCACTTGAGACCGGTCTCGTTATCGGTCCAGCCATTTTGGGTCGTCGCAATAGCCCAATCGCCCGGGAGGTTGCTTTCTCGGTACCAGTTGGCGAGGTGATATTGGCCTGCACCGATGATAAATAGCTGGATCGCCCAGCCTTCCGCATTAATTGCTTGAATAACTGTAATCTATTTCCGGTTTCCAGGCTGCACTGATTTTGGCTTTAAATGCCTTTCTGCACCTGTGACAACCATTCTGCTTGCAATTATACCCATAAGAAAGCCAGTCTCATTAAAGTTATAGATATCATTTAATCGAATGCCATACTTCGCAATTGTATTCACCACAAGCCAAAACCAATTGCAGATAATAGTTAAGTCTTTGCATTTAGCTCTCTGGTAGTCGTATTTGCGAAAGAAACGCGTCTTAAGGTCTAGGTGCCGCTTGACGAAGTTATAAGCCCAACGCGTGCCAACTGGTGGCGCGTCGCGGTCGGCAAGCAATTGATCAGCCATATCTTTAACACCACGTAGCCGGGGGGGAAATCCTCGCGAATCTAGGTCGAGAATGAAGTGAATAAGGATCTGTTCCTCTAGATCAGATAGCCGACGTGATTTCTGGATAGTATCACGTCGAGATTAGATGCCCTTCTGCCGGCGGCCAAGGGTCTTCCAGGAGACTGTATATATGCTTGCGGCGCGCCGAAGACTTAAACTCGGGTTATTTTGAAGGGCATGAAGAGCAAGAAGCATTCTAGCTTCATAATTAGACTGTGATATACTGGGTGGTTGGGAATCAATTGATCAAATGGTAATGATGAAAGTTGAGGGATTTTTGAGACACTTACTTGTCTGAGACACTTACTTATCAAGTACGTTAGCCTATTTCAGTATCTTATCTTTAAATCTCTATTTTTTATATTAGTTAATTCTTTACTTTTAGTAATTATAAAAATAGTAATATAAGCTTAAAAGAAATAGTTAATTAAGATTAGATTATATATTTAATTTTAAGTAATAGTAATCTATAAAATATATTTAATACTAAATTTAATTAAAATTAAGTAATCTTTCTAGTTAAAGTTATTTATAAATTACCATATCTTAATTAATTAAAGAAGAAATAAAGAAGATATAATAAGAGTTAAAAATTAAGAAATAACTCCTAGAAAATAAGCTAATTAAAATATAGTAAAATAAAGAACTAGCTAATATAAAATAGACTAATAAGAAAATAGTATAATAAAGAAATACTAATCTGATTTAATTTCCTCTGTAAGTTTCTCTATAACTTCTTCCTTAATTTCTTCCCTATTTCCCTCTTCTTCTTCCTTTTGAAGGTCTTTAAAGCTTTTATTCCAGCTTTTTAGTAAAATCAGCTGCTTTACTGTATTAGGTAAAAGCCTATTTCTAGACTTAGTAATAATATTATTACTAATAGAAAATGTGCTTTCAATAGCTGCTAATATAGCTGGAATAGCTAAATACCGTCGAGCTAATATAGCTAGATTGGGAAATCTAATTAAGTTATTTCTCCAATATTCTAGTATATTAGTCTATTAAATTAAGGTTAGTAATTAAGCTTATAGATATAGCTTAGATAGGACATACTAACCTTTTTAGGTAAGACTGCCTTATTTATATAAGTAAGATATTCCTCTTCCTTAGGAATATCACTTATATAAAAGTCATCTTCAGACCCTTCATTAGATGATAATTTATCTTCTAAAGAAGGTTCCTAACCTAATTCATTAAATGATAAATTAGACCTAATTAGCTGCTAAAAATCCCCTCTTTGCTGTTGTATCCTATTAAAATATTAATTACTATTTCTTTAAAGTAAAATAAGATTAAATAGAAATTATAACATACCTTTGATAATCAGCCTTAAATAGGCTAATTATATCTTGGCTAATAGAAGGATAAAAAGCCAATAAGCGACCTTCTTTAAAGTGCATTAATTTAAACCTAGGGTCTAAAATAATACTATAAAGATAGAGCTTAAGGCTAGATAAATTACTATTATTAAGCTGCCTAGGAAAATATTTCTCAAGCTTATTTAAGCCGGCTTTAATAGCTTGTAATAGCTTTAAATAAGCTTGAGACTAATTTTATAATTAGTTATTAATAATAAAATAAGGATTAAATAGGGAAAACTTACCAATTGGGTATTTCTACTACTATTAGGGTTGTGAAATTAGTTAGTCCGGACTAACTAAATACTAATTTTCTTAGTATTTAGTTAGTACGTACTAATTACAATTAGTATTTAGTTAGTACGGGCCTGTACTAATACTAACTAATTTAAATTAATATTTAGTTAGTACAGGCCTATACTAATACTAACTAATTTACTAGTACAGCTTGTACTAATTCTAATTAAAGTGGGGCTTCTATAAATTTAAAAGCTAGTTATTTAATATTTTATTAAATATAGTTAGCTTAGCTATTTAATTTAGTCTATCTTTCTATTAAATATAATATACTAGCTATTTTAAAGAATTAAATATAAGCCATTTTAAAATAAGCATATCTTTTTTAAATTAAATTCTTTATAAGAATAATTATATAGAAAATCTATCTATAGCTAGATATAAGTTTTAAATTAAGCTCTATTTTAATAGCCTTTTTATAGCTTAATTTAAATTATTAAATTTAGCTAATTAGTATTTAGTTAGTACAGGCCTATACTAATACTAGTACTAATTTTCTGGACTAAGTACTAACTAAATACTAATTTCTAATTAGTTAGTACAGGCCTGTACTAATACTAATTTTTTGGACTAAATACTAACTAAATACTAACTAATTCCAATTAGTATTTAGTTAGTCCAAAATAAACTAACTAATTTCACAACCCTAACTACTATAACTAATAAAAGCTTTATTTAAGCTTTCTAGCTTATTATAAATTTGATAAATAAATAATAAGCCTTCAGGTATAGTAGTATAAAATTGATCTTGCAATCTAGTTAAAGGCTTTATAAAGACTTTAAATAGTCTTTGAATTTCAACTAGAAAGTCCCAATCAAGATCAGTTAAAAAAACCTATATTTAATTATTAGTGCCTTTCTAGGTTATTAAAATAGGAATTTACTAACCTCTTCAAATTCCCTATTTGTTGTATTCTTATAAACATAAGATAGAGGGTCTTTTAATTCAATACTAAATTTAAGCATTCGAAATGTTAAATTCCACCTAGTTGAATTATCTAATTTAAGTTAGCTTAGAAGATAAAAATAGAATAAGAATAAAAATAAGCTTACCTAAAGGGATCTTTCTCTTTTTAGTAAGAAGCTTATTTTCCCTCTGGAATTTAGCTATTCCTTCGTTTAATAGCTGTTTAACCTCAGTTGTATACTTAGTTAAAACAGCTATTCTTTGAATTCAAGTAATAAGAGCTATAAAAATTAGCTTAAGTATTTAATTAAGGTTAAATAAATAACTTACTAGTAAACTCATTACTAGACTTTCCTAAGATACTATTATCCTAATTGGATAATAATATTTCGAATTCCTTAGTTAAAAGGAATTCTTTAAGGATATCTTGCGCTATAATATTAATTATATGCGCTATACAGCAAATATCCCCTTTAAATCTCTTATTTAAAGATAACATATAGTCATCTTTAAAAGTAGAAATAAAGATATTGTTATTAGCTGTATTATCCCTTGTAATACTATAAGGTTATTTATTAGCTTTTAATAGCTTAAATAGCTAGAATAATTAAAAACATACCTAAAGATAGTATTTGCTGCAATTGAGGGATAAGGAAGTAAGAAATTAAGAAATTCCTTATAGATATAAAGTTCTATATGACTTTCAAATAGCTGATTAAAGCCTATTTAGAAGTTAGTTAAATTAAGCTTATTAGCTAACTTCTAAATAGGAAATTATTATTAGTATAATAAAATCTATACTTACCAATCAGCTTATAGATAAGGTTAAAATCCCTATCTATAAAAACCACAATAATACCTAAAAAGGCAGTTTGTGTATTTAAAGTCCAAATATCAAAGGTTAGAGAAAAAGACCCTAAGTTTGATATATTTTCCTCAAGTTGCTTATTAAGCTGTAATAAGCTACTATTAAAGGTATCATTTAGGATGCCTTTAATCTTCCACCTATTAATAGAAGGACTAGCTCTATTAAAATTAGTATATTATAAGGTTAGAATTAAAGTTAAAGGAAAGAAGACTTACTTATTATAATAGGTTAGAAGGTCTTAAAAAGTAGAGGAATTTAAGATATTAAAAGATAGATTATTTTCTATTAGAAAATAAAGAATCTTCTTTAAGGCTTCTTCTTCCTTAAAGCTACTAAATAAATCAAATAGATTTAATTTAGACCTTTTAGTCCTAAGATTTAGGTCAAAAGGACTATTAGGCTTAAGGAAATCCACTTCTAATAATTATTAGTATTTAATAAGCTATTTTAAATAGTAAAGATAAAAAATAACTTACTTCTTTTTCTAGTAGATTCAGATTGCTTATTATAAGCAATTTGTGGATGTTTTGCCTTATAGTATTTTTGGAAGTTAGAAGATTGAAATCCTTAGATCTTTTCAACCTTCTTATATTTACACCTAATAGATAATTAATAAATAGCTTAATTAGTAATTAAAAAAAGGAAGACTTACATTATACAGCTTACTTCTATTTCTAGCTTATTGCCTTCCTTAAAAGGTAATAAGACCTTCCTAAATAAGCTATATTTAAAGATATAAGCTTGAGAGTTTATATCTTCTGGAATAGCTTGTGAGGAAGATAAGGCTAATTCTGAGTCTAGACCTAATTGGTTAAGACTATCTACTTCAGAAGGAGCTAAAAAGCTAGCTTCTTCTGAAAATGGATTAGTCTCTGCCTCAGACTCAGAATAGGAAGGATTAAAATCATCATTTGAATCTATTAGCTGAATCTATTATAGGAAGATAAAAATATAAAGAAAAAGGAAAA
This sequence comes from Ilyonectria mors-panacis, assembly GCA_002991585.1. Taxonomy (NCBI): domain Eukaryota; kingdom Fungi; phylum Ascomycota; class Sordariomycetes; order Hypocreales; family Nectriaceae; genus Ilyonectria; species Ilyonectria mors-panacis. Next base: position 862,881 of record PPHJ01000084.1, on the reverse strand, counting down.
GCTAGCCTATTATAAGCTTAATAATAGAATAGTATAGTTGAATGAAAAGATATAAATTAAAAGGAAGGTTAAAGGCTTATTTATATTAATTAAGTTAGATATTAACTTTCTAATCTAGACTAATTATTAATCTAGTTACTAGAATTTTCTAATTAGGTATTTTAATTTCTAATATTTAATTATTAATCTAGATACCTATTATTAATTAAGATATCTAATTATTAATCTAATTACTAGAATCTTCTAATTACTAATATTAATTTCTAATACTTAATTATTAATCTAGATACCTATTATTAATTAAGATATCTAATTATTAATCTAATTACTAAAATCTTCTAATTAGTAAAATTAATTCAGATACTTAATTAATAATCTAGATATCTATTATTAATTATAATACTAAATTGTTAATTAATATTATTAAGTATTAACTCTAAATACTAATTTAATACTAAAATACTAATTAATTAGTATTTAGTTAGTACTATACTATACTAATACTAATACTAATTTCTAATACTAAATACTAACTAAATACTAATTTAAATTAGTTAGTACTATCTTATTATTATACTGATAGGAATTCACCGAGGATTCAGTAATAATAGTCAGGCAGAAAAAAGATATATTGGAAAATATATTAAGACTGAAGCTTGCCCCTCTTCTATATCGGAGGGGCTATACTGCTATATCCTTAAGGTCTGATGCATATATCAATCTCCAACCTTAGGTATCTCTAAACTATAACATCAGGATAACTTATTAGCCAGCCAATCGTCCCTTTACTCTCCTACAATCCTTAATACCACCTTTATTACAATATCCCCCTATCAACCCGCAGCGTCCTCACCAGATAGTTAATAATTAATTTAGGAATATAGTAATCAATCCCAACAGCGATTTCGCTTGGGATTCAGGGCCCTATCGTTCGGAAAACCTAAAGCTTGGGACCAATAATACTGGTAGTTAGTGGGGCCGTAATATCAATACGATCAGTAGGATATTGCTATAAATTACGGTATATTTATAAATTATACAGCCTGTTCTAATTTTTCGTTAGGGCCTGAATTTTTATTAGCTCACTTAATTTTTATTTAGGGAGTAATTGTAAAGGGAGTAATTATATTTACATTATATATACCTATATAAATACAGCCTTATACATCTACCTTTATTTCCCTTCTTTATTATTACAACCTTATAGGTCTGTATTATCTGCTATTTTTTCTTCTAGCTCTATTAAACTTATTAATTTCTTTAAATATTATACCTCTTTTAACTCCCTTTTGAGCTATTGTTCGTTCAGGATATACACCCAGCTGCACTCCTTAAAGTGCTGCTTATACTGGTTCCAACCCAAACTCTAGGTTCTTATCTCTATATCTCTTTTTTGACTGAGGTTTCTGGTATCTAGTATATATTATATATTCGTTTAGTTTTATTAGCTAGTTATAACGTCTGGTCTAATACTACTAAAACTTAAGAGTCTCTTAATCTTCTTTTAGTCTTTTATTTATTTTAGGATATAGCCTCTATTTGCTGTTATTACTGCAATTAGACTAAAGAAATTTATAATCTGTAAGTACTTTTTTTTTTAACTTAATTTAGGCTGATTTAGTAGTACTCTTATAATAATAGAGGGAGATACCTTTAATTTTAGCTAGTTATATAAGTTTACCCTCTAGCTTCTCTTATATTAAAATAATTATAGCACTCTGCTCTTTTAGGCCTCTATCTATTAGAATGTAATTGCCCAGTCTGTAATCCTTTTAATAGAGGCTTTCTATACTGTTAAGAAATTATATTCTTAATATTTTGGTATTTCTAATACTAAGTATTTAATAGTAGTAAGTATCTTTTGCTTCTTAAGGGTATTTCAGTCCAATCACTAACTTCCTTATAGAAGGCTTATTTCTAATATAAGATTATAGCTGAGAACTATTATCTTACTTTAGGTACTAGTGAACTTTTATATATAGTTATAAGTTTGGATCTTCTCTATCTCTTAGGGTATTTATTAATATTCTGACTAGAAATACTCTAAAGAAGAGATTTATACCTAGGTTAATTACTGCTGCCCTTATTTATAAATATCTAATAAGGGTTTTTCAGCCTTAATAGCTGCAAAAGGTACCTTTTGTTACTCTATAGAGTCTTAGCTGGCTCTAGCTTTCCCTAATAAGGGTTAGAGGGTTGTTAACTGGGTTGCTAGGCAGGCTCCCCGAGAGAATGCACTTTAGATCCCTAAGTTGATTTTTATAAACTCTATTAAGGAGTCTCCTACTGGTGAGGGGTCTAATAAGGAAATAGAAAGTAGTGACTAGGGCTTTTTATATTTTGACCCCAACTTATTAAGTAGTTAATATTTCTTTTAGTTAATAGTCCCTCTATATATCTATATACTAATCTAGCTTTAGCCTCTTATTTAAATTAATCTATTATTTGGGCTTTTTGCAGTCTTCTTTTTTTTACTTTTACTTTCTTATCTAACCTTACATTCCCTAAGTATCTGTATTTTTACTTAGCTTTTACAGTAGTATTCTGATATTTACAGATCGATTTAAGGGAATACACTATATTATCTTCCCTAACCTATTAATTATACTCTAAGGGCTATTCCTTCTATTTCACTAGGAAGTAGGTCTCACCTTATTGCCTCTTTTCGTTCTTAATTTTCTCTACTTTCCACTTAGGGTTATACTCTTTAAGATTAGGTATTAGCAGGAGTTTAAGTTAATTTCAGTCTCTTAGGTGCTATAGCTTCAGGAGACTAATATAGAATATATTATGGATGCAGCTGTATTTATCTGGTAATACTAGGCGATATACTTATAAGCTGATTTTCTTAATAATTTAAAAAGATCTAATATATTTTAGCACTAGCTTATATTTTTCTTTCTTAATATTGAGGTTTTTAGTTATAAGGCTAATTAAGCTGTTAATCTTAAGGGAAATATCTTTATATTATCTATTATAATTTTCAGCCTGTCCTTTTACTGCCTTTTCCTAATAAACTTTAAGTTTTTTATATAATTTTTTAAGGCGATATACTCTGATGCCAGCCTCTAGTACCCCCCTCCTGAGTGTATCATTCTTAATATACAGCTTTAAGTTGGGTATATAGCTCAGTAGGATCTTAAATAGAGGAATGCTAATTATACTGTTTTTAGTACTATTATATATATATTATACAGTATGCAAAAGAGTAGCCTAATTAGTCTATTGCTTATTAATAAAGTATTTTAGGTAATATTTAAGAATTTAGTTTATTCTTTCTATTTGTCTATCAGTCTGTAGGTAAAATACTATTAATAGCTGTTATTTAATATTACTCTAATAGTATAGCTCTAACTAGAAATTACTTATAAATATTAGTCTTCTATTATTAATAATCCCCTTTAGCAACCTATATTATAGCTTAATTTTATTATAGAAGAGTTCTACTAACTCTACAGTATTAATTATTATTAGAATAGAAAGAAATACTAAAAACTTAATATATCAGTTAATAATTACTAGTATAGTATCTACTTCCTTTTCTCTATACTATATAAGTAGAAGACCTATAATAAAGTCTATTGAGATTTCTTACTAGAGTTTTATTAGAATCAAAAGGGATTTAAGCTTACTGTATAGTTAATATCTCTTTACTATTACCTCTTAGCAGACTGTATAAGTCTCTACTCAGTCCTTAACGTTATCTTTAATTCCAACCCAATAGAATCTTCTTTAGAGAAGTATTTTAGTCCTTTTAACCTTAAAATAGCCTGTAAATAGATTATTATAGTAAAGCTGTAATAGTATGTATTTTACTGATTCTTCATTTGGGATAAATAGTTACTCTTTAAAGTAAAGCATATCCTTCTTAAAAGACTATAGTCCTTCTTTAAGGTTAGTTACTATAGAGTCAACCCTCTTTTAGCGCTAGGTCTCCAGATCCTTATTTTGGAGGAAACAGATTAATTCTACAATTAGTTAAGATACTACAGTCTTATAGATCTGCTCCCGAAAAGTAGCCTTCTTGACCTTAATCAGAGAGATAGATAGTCTATATTCAGTCTTCCCTTAGGCCTAATAGGTCTAATTTTTTAGAGTTAGCTGTATGAGCTTAACCTCTAGGGGATTTATAAAGAACTTATTCTCTTTTTTGCTAATACCCTTCTGATTTTGGGCCTATAGCTCCTATAAGTTAGAATGCTCCTACAGAAAATAAAGTAATTCCACTTTAGCTAATTGGCATCCTAATTAGTTAAGCAGTTCACTATTTAGAGGTATTTTATCCTTAAATTCTAGCTGTCTTAATAAACTGTCTGCTAGATTTATCTTTTCAGGTCTATACTTTATTATAAAGTTATAGGATATAAAATAGATATACTATTTAGTCTGCTTACTATTAAGTTTTAATATCTTTATAAATATCTGTAAATTCTGATAATTACTTAGGACTTTAATAGGAGTTATAGCTTTCTTAAGGTAGTATTGCCAGTATTTAAATAACTCTATAATAGCTATCAATTTATAATCTGAAGTCCTATAATTTAGTTCTATAGGCTGGAATTTATAAGACTAAAATGCAATCAGATAGTATTATTCTAACTTACTCAGCTGAAATATAATCCCAACTATTGCAAACCTAAAGGTATTAGTCTCTAAGTAAATAGAAAGAGATAGATTATAATACCTTAGAAGCAGTACCTCTTAAAAAGCTTAAATAAGCTGGCAGAATACTCCCCTTTTAGCCTTATTTAGTATAATACACCCTAGTTTCTTCCTCTTTATACTCCCCTTTAGTAAGTTACTTAGGGGGGTAGAGATATCTAAATACCTATAGATAAACCTACAATAAAAGTTATAGAATCTTAAGAATATCTAAATCTCTCTAAAGATCTTAGGTTCTTTCTACTTAGCTATAGTCTAAACCTACTTAAAATCTATTAATACCCCTTTAGTTAAGAGGAGAAACTCTAAGAACTCTACCTATTACTAATAAAACTTATACTTAGCAGCTTTAATATATATAACTTAGTACTATAGAGGTAATTAAATACTTATCATAAGTATTTTATATGGGATTCTTAATTCTTTAAGTAAATTAAAATATTATTTAAGTAGGCTATATAAACTGTATCTACTAGCTTTTAAAGGGCTTAATAGATATAATCTTAAAAAGTAGCTAGAGTATTAATTAGTCTAAATAGTATAACTAAATACTTAAAATAACTATATTAGATACAAAATACAGTCTTCTATTTATCTCCCTCCTTAATATATATCTAATAATAGGTATTCTTAATATTAATCTTTAAAAAGAACTTAGCGCCTTTAATACAGTCTAGAATCTCTACTATTAAGGAGAGGGGATATTAGTTTTTCTTTGTAATAGTATTTAGCCCTTAATAGTCTATATAGAGTCTTAGACTTCTATCTGATTTAGATATAAAGAGAATAGGTATTCCTACTGGACTTTTAAAATATTAAATATAGCTATTTATTAAGCTTTTCTTAATATACTTATAAAGAGTCTGTAGCTCCTTTAGCAATAGGGGGTATATTAGTCTAAAAGGTAGCTTTTTTTTAGGGAGTAGCTCTATACTATAATCAGCAGAGCGATAAAAAGGGAGAATTCTTAAGCTTTCTGTTGAGAATATATCCTAATAGTCTAGCAGCTTAAAAGGAATTTCCTTCTTTTTTAATCTTATTAGGGACTTATCCCTAGGGATTCAGTAGAGTTTATTAAGAACTATAATACTGTAGACCTTAGCTGTATTCCTATATAGTTGCCAAAACTTATACTTAGGAATTATCTTTAGGCCAGTCTAGAATATCTTAAAAACCTATATTCGATTTATAGGGTTTGGTATTATAGCTATCTTCTGTAATATTAGTATTACTAGGATTATAGAACTCTTATTAAGATTCAGATCCCTTTTAATACTAGCTATTATCTATATAAATAACTTTTTCTATCTCTGAAAATCTGTTATTATAAGAGAGACTACCTAAGTATTTTTAGTCTTATACTTCAGACTGCTAACTGCCTCTAGATTTAGAATCTTAATCTTCTTTAGATGGAGTTATAAGCTCTAAGTAAGTTTATTACTAATTATATTAACTTTAGCTTTAGTATCTAAAATAACTAAAGTCTCAGTAGATATTTAGGTTTAAATTATAGCCTTAGTAGTTATTTATTATATAACTTTAAGGGTTAAGTCTTTAGTTTCTATTAAGTTATTTATATTAACTGAGTCTTTTTTCCTTTAGGTTTTATTTAGGTTTCTTAAACTTTAGGTTTTTCTTTTTTTTTGTCTAGATATTAGAGAGTAAAATAATCTTTACTATTATAAATATAGTATTTTTTAAACTTATCTTATTTATCTTTAGGGTTCTTTCCCCTTCTTTTTAAGTTTAGGTTATTTTCCTGCCAATCTCCTTAACCTTTCTATTAGGTCTTAGTTAAGGGAGTATCTTATAATAACTTCTTTAGGGACTTAGCTTACTGCCCTAAGTTATTTTTTTCTAATTTCTTCTTCTTTCTATATCTATATTTAGCATTCTAGATTTAAGATATAAATATAACTAATTCTTTCCATTCAACTAGAACTTAAGCTTTACTCTAGAGGATAATTTGCTATTATAAAGTAGGTTGTAATTTCACAAGATAAAAATTTATTTAAGTCTCTTCTAGTATAGACCTATTATATTTCTTAAGGGAATTAAGATAAATATAGAAGTTATATAGTAATTAACCTTCCTGTTACTTAGCTAATTTTAAGTTAGTAGTAATATTAATTATACAGTTCTTAGGGTCCTTAACTAAAATATCTATCTAAATTTTAAATCTTAATTAGCTATTACTAAAAGCTATCTATATTTTTAAGTCCTTAGAATCTAAATACTAATACTAATAAGTTTAGCCTTTAACCTCTATATTATCTAAAGCCTTTAGGATCTTATTTTTATCCTAATAGTATATATACAGTATACCTATAAAGATTTATTCTATCTCCTTAAGCTATTTAGCTTATTTTTAAATAGTTATTAGAATCTTAAGAAGTATAATATTCTTAACCCTTATTTCAAGAAGATCACTATCTAATAATAAGCTTAATTTTAGAGGTAAGTTATAATTATAATAATATTACATCCGACGTAACGAATAAGGCTTTTCTGGAGATCGGGATCGTCTCGGAGTGGTCTCTTGTAATTCCGCCTCCAGGCTTTCTAAGGCGGCCCTTGCGCGATGTGCCTTCTGCATTAAGGCCATACAAGCCTACTTCCCCTTTTCCTCTATTAATTTATTGGGGGGCGATGGGTTTGGGCGTGGAGTTAGTAGTTGAGCTGGCTGCAGACTGGATTGCGATCCAGTCTCTCCTAATTCGACTATATTATCTTCAAACTCTGCTAACTTATCTTCACTTAGGGACTCTCGTAAGGTTTGTGCACTCCCTCCGACTTCCTTAATAGTAGGCTGCCGTCCTAATAAAGGATAGGTGCTCTGTTGGGGTTCCTTTAGAGAGTGATTGTGCTTCTGGTGGGATACTATTTTCTTAGTCTGGGCGACTATAAGAGAAGCTTTAGAATGTTACGCTAGTAGGGATTCACTGAGGATTCAGTAACGATAGTCGGGCAGAGAAAAGGTATATTGGAAAATATATTAAGACTGAAGCTTGCCCCTCTTCTGTATCGGAGGGGCTACGCTGCTATATCCTTGAGGTCTGATGTATGTGTCAATCTCCGACCTTGGGTATCTTTAAACTATGATATCAGGATGACTTGTCAGCCAGCCGATCGTCTCTTTACTCTCCTGCAATCCTTAATACCACTTTTGTTACACTTATACTAATACTTAGGGTTGTGATTTTAGTTAGTAATTTTTAGTTAGTAATTAGTGACTAACTAAAATTAAGTACTAATTACTAACTAATTACTAAAACTTTTAGTAATAGTTAGACCTCTTACTAACTAATTTAATTTTAGTAATTAGTTAGTAATTACTAAAATAAATTAGTTAATTACTAACTAATTACTAAAGTATTTAGTTAGTAATTAGTTAGTAATTTAGTAACTAAAATCTTAAAAAAAAAGATTTTTTAAATATTTTAAATATCTTATATTAATATTATCTAGCTTATATTAGTATATAAATATTATAATTTAAAATAAAAGATAAGAAATAATTTAATTATAATTATAAAGTGTCTTTTTATATTTATACTTTTTATATATCATATTATTATTATTAAATAAAATCTAATAAATATTTGAATATAGTCTATAATAGTTATTAGAATTTACTATATTTAATATATATTTTATATATAATAAAACTAATATCTTAAAGTATACAATAATTACTAAAATAATTACTAATTACTAAAATTTTAGTTAGTAATTTTACTAACTAATTACTAAAACTTTTAGTTAATTACTAACTAATTACTAAAATAAATTAGTTAGTAATAGTCAGACTAGTTACTAACTAATTACTACTAAAATAAATTAGTTAGTAATTACTAATTACTAAAAGTTTTAGTAATTAGTAATTACTAACTAACTAAAATCACAACCCTGCTAATACTAAAACTTTTAGTATTTAGTTAGTATTTTACTAACTAATTTAAATTAGTATTTAGTTAGTATTTTAAGTACTAACTAATTTCACAACCCTGATTATAGAGGCAATTAAGTACTTATTATAAGTATCTTATATAGAATTCTTAATTCTTTAAGTAAATTAAAATATTATCTAAATAGACTATATAAACTATATCTACTAGTTCTTAAAGAGCTTAATAGATATAATCTTAAAAGGTAGCTGGAATATTAGTTAGTCTAAATAGTATAATTAAATACTTAAAATAACTGTATTAGGTGTAAAATACAGTCTTCTACTTATCTCCCTCCTTAATATATATCTAATAATAGGTATCTTTAATATTAATTTTTAAAAAGAATTTAATACTCTTAATACAGTCTAAAATCTCCACTATTAAGGGGAGGGAATATCGGGTTTTCTTTATAATAGTATTCAGCTCTTAATAGTCCACACAGAATCTTAAACTTCTATCCGATTTAAACACAAAAAGAATAGATACTCCTACTGAACTTTTAGAATATTAAATATAGCTATTTACTAAGCTTTTCTTAATATACTTATAAAGAGTCTATAGCTCTTTTAGCAATAGAGGGTATATCAGTTTAAAAGGTGGTTTTTTTTTTAGAGAGCAGCTCTATATTATAATTAGTAGAGTAATAAGAGAGGAGAATTCTTAAGCTTTCTATTGAGAAAACATCCTAATAGTCTAGCAGCTTAAAAGGAATTTCCTTTTTCTCCAGCCTTATTAGGAACTTATCCCTAGGGATTCAGTAGGGCTTATTAAAAACTGTAATACTATAGACCTTAGCTGTATTTCTATACAGTTATTAGAACTTATACTTAGAAATTATCTTTAGGCTAGCTTAAAATATCTTAAAGACCTAAGTCCAATTTATAGGATTTAGTATTATAGCTATTTCCTATAGTATTAGTATTACTAGAATTACAGAGCTCTTATTGAGATTTAGATCTCTTTTAATACTAGCTATTATCTATATAAATAACTTTTTCTGTTTCTAAAAATCCATTATTATAAGAGGGACTATCTAAGTGTTTTTAGTCTTATACTTCAGACTACTAACTGCCTCTAGATTTAGAACTTTAATCTTCTTCAGATAGAGTTATAAGCTTTAAGTAAGTTTATTACTAATTATATCAACTTTAGCTTTAGTATCTAAAATAACTAAAGTTTTAGTAGATATTTAGGCTTAAATTGTAGCCTTAGTAGTTATTTACTCTATAACTCTAAGAGTTAAGTCTTCAGTCTCTATTAAGTTATTTATATTAATTAAGTTTCTTTTCTCTCTAGGCTTTACCAGGGTTGTGATTTAGTCGACTATAGTCTTAGTCAAGAGGTGACTAAGACTAATTAGTCAAATCTTTAGTCTGACTAATTAGTCTTAGTCAAGCTACTTCACTGACTTTAGTCACTTAGTCTTAGTCACTCTACTGACTATAGTCAGCTTAGTCTAGTCAGTAAGGTGACTAAGACTAAGACTAAAATTAATAACTAAAACTTTAGTCAGACTATAGACTAATTAGTCAGACTAATTAGTCAGACTGATAAATCTAGCGAATTAATTAATATAATAGTAATAATTATAATAGTATTTTAAAAAGATATATCTAGGGTTATAAAATTAATAGCTATTTAGTCAGTATATATAGAAAGATTTAGTATTAATATTAGTATAAAGTAATATTACCTAAATTCTATTAGTTAGTATTTTAATAGTAAATTAGTATCAATATTTAAATTAGTAAATAAAAGCTTTAATAGTTTAAAGAAGTAAGAAGAAAATATAGAAAAAGGTAAGAAGGAAACTAAATTAAAATAGCTTTAGTTTTATATTAACTCTATTTTCTATTTTTAATTAATTGAGCTATATAAAAATTTAAAATAGATATTATATTATTATAATCTTATTAAACTTTATAAAATCTTAATCTATTCTTAAATATTAACTTTTCCTTTATAGATATATACCTTTTAATATAAAGATATTATTAAGTTATTAATTAGTATAAATAGGAAATTAAGATGAAATAGCTTTAGTTTAAAATTTGCTATATTTTTCTATTTCTAGCTAATTAAGTTATATATAAATTAGATATAGGTCTCTTAGTATTATACTCATATAAATTTATAAGATATTATAAGACTTTAATCTATTCTTTAATATTAATTTTTCTTATAGAAATATAAGACTTTTAGTATAAAGAGATAATTAAGTTATAATATAAAGATTAGTTATTATTAGTTAAAATAAGCTTTAGAAATAAATAGATCTTTAACTAATTAAAGCTATTTATATATATTGTATTTTAGTGGTTTAAAACACTAAATTTTGAAATTTTAATATAAATACTAATTAAATACTAAAGGAAGTTAATATATATTTATTAACTTTATAGCTTTAGATATATCTTAATATTATTATTGAAATAGATTATATTATATATAAGAGATAACTTATATATAATATATATTAGCTTATAAAATTAAGTAACTTAGAAAATTAAATAGATAAGTAGAAACTAAAAGCTATATAATAGTCTATTTATAATCTCTTTTATTATATATACTTTATTTAAGATAGATAATTTATTATAAATAATATTAAATTTCTTTAAATAAAATAGTCTTAAGAGTTCAAATAAAAGATAAATAATAAATTAACTTATGTAATTAAATAATATAAAAAGAAAATAAATATATAAAATTAAGAAATACCTCATAAGATATAATAAGTAAAATAGAATAGAATAACTGAATAAGGTAAATAAAAAAAACTAATAAATAATACAGAAAATAAGCTAGATAAAATCCTCTTCTTCTATCTCTTCTTCTTCTTCCTCTTCTTCTTCTTCCTCTTCTTCTTCCTCAATTTCAATAATACTAGCTTCTTTCTCTTTAAGCCTATTTTCCTCCCAGCTTTCCTCTTTTAATTCCTCCTCTAGAGTATCCAAATCCCAAATTTCCCAGCTTTTTAATAAAATAAGCTGCTTAACTACCTTAGATGAGATCCTATTTCTATTTCTAGTAATTATATTACCAGAAATAGAAAATACTCTTTCAATTGCAGCAGAAGTAGCTGGAATAGCTAAATAACGTCTAGCTAAAATACTTAAAATAGGGAATCTAGAGCTATTAGAATTCCACCAATTAAGAGGGCTAATCTATAATAAATTAGTAAATAGATAAATAAAAAAAACATATATAACTTACTTTTCCCCCAGCCCGGACCTCATTTAAATATAAGTCATATTCCTCAGACTGATCTAAATAAGATATATATAGCTCGGCATCAGAATTAGAGTCTTCTTCTTGCTGATTTCTATAGCTATATATATCTGTATTTAACTCATCTGTAGACTGACCTATACTAGGCTCATAATAGCCCTCTTTTTCAGTCTTAAGACTATTTATATAATTAGTATATAAAATAGATAAGTAATTTAATTATCTTTTATATCTGCATTTATATATATCTTTTATTTTTAAGATATATTTTAATAGATATAAGAATAGAAAAATTACTTACCTGTTAAATTCAGACTGGAATAAATTCCGTACATCAATATCAATATTAATATAATGATAAAGTAAGCCTTCTGCCTTAAAATGAGCTATTTTAAATCGAGGATCTAAAATAGTAGCTAAAATAAAAGCTCTTATTTCTATTAGTATATTATAAGGTATTTTATATAGATAAATAGAAATTACTTACTTGTATTGCTTAAGGTCTTGTATTTTAAGCTTGTGAGGGAAATATTTTTCTAGCTTTTCTAGGCCTTTTGAAATAGCCTTAGAATAACTAGAATAAAAGTCCTTATTAAATTAGTAAATTAATAATAAATATAAAAATAATAAGAAGAAAGAAAAATAACTTACTTTATTAGGCTTTTTAGCTTCCTTAGAAAACCTCTCTAATAAGCTAATAAGGCTTTTAAATATCTGATAGATATATAAAAGCCCCTTAGGTACAGTTATATAAAGCTGGGCCTGTAATTTAGTTGAAGCCTTAATAAAAACCTCAAAAATCTCTTGAAGCTCCTTTAAAGCTTCCCAATTAAGCTCACTTAAAGCAATAGTCTCAAATTCTATATTAGAGATATTCTTCTTAATATAATTAATAGGCCCTTTTAGCTTAAGGGCTATATTAATCATAAAATAAGTAGAATTCCAACGGGTTGGGCTATCTATATATAAGTTAGTATATATAATTAAATTATAATAGAGGAAAATAACTTACCTAGTGGAATAAGCTTCTTTTGAAAATTAGAAGGTAATAGACCTTCTAATTTATCTCGTTTTATTCCCTCTTCTAATAGGCTTTTTGCAGTACTATTATATTTTATAATAGTTGCAATTCGCCTAAGACGGGAAATAAGAGCTATTAAAGTTAGTTATAAATATATATATATATATATATATATAAGGAAAAACTTACTATTAAAACCCGGCTGTAAAAACTCTTCTTGGTTTAAATTATCTCCTTTAGATATAGAATCCTGATAGGTAGATAAAATAGAGCTAGAAAAATCAGAAGATAGATATTCCCTTAAAATATCCTGTACAACTAGGTTAAGGATATGACTAATACATCGAATATCATTATTAAATTCCTTTCTATAGCTTTTTTTATATATAGCTTTAAAGGAATTTAAAAAACGATTATTATTCGATGCATTATCCCTAGTTATACTATATAGTAATTAGTATTAAATTAAATATAGAAAGAAAGAAGGAAATACTTACCTAAGGATATTTTTTATATATATACTGGGGTAAGGTTCTAAAGCAGCTAAAAATTGCTTATAGATATATTGCCCAGTATGACTTTCATCAAGCTCATTAAAGCCTGTTAGATAAATTAGTTATATAAAATATAATATAGTAAGAAAAAAAGGAAATACCTATAAGCTTATATTCTAGCTTAAAATCGGGGGAAATATAAGCTAGAATAATACCTAGAAAGGCAGTCTGACTATTAGAAGTCCAAATATCAAAAGTTAGGGAAAAAGTCCCTAAGCTTTTAATATTTTCAGCTAGATTATTATTTAGCTTATTTAAGCTTTCTTGAAAATTCTCTTCTAAAGAGACCTTAATATTCCACCTATTTATAATAGGGGCATTCCTAAGATTATTAGTTACAATAGCTTTATTAAAAATTAGGAAAAGGAGAAATATACTTATTATAATAAGATAGGAGTCTTTTAAAAGATTCACTATTTAAAACTCGAAAAGAGAGGTTATTTTCAATAAGAAAATGTAAGACCCGATTTATACTGCCTTTTTCAGTAAAATCAGGCTCTGTAACCTTAGGTCTTTTTTCTCTAATATTTAAATTAAAGAAATCTTGCTTAGACCTAGGGCTAGAGAGAGTATCAATTTCTATTAATATTAGTTAATAAAAAAGCTATAAAATAGAATATAGAATATAAAATAAAATAGAATATAGAATATAGAATATAGAATAGAATAGAATATTTAACTTACTTCTTTTAAGTGTTTTTTCGGTTTTTTCACTCCAAGCTATACCCTTATGAATAGTTCGATAGTGGCGTGTAAAGTTAGAGGCTTGAAAGCCTTTAACAGTAGCCTGCTTAGACTAATTACAACTATTAAAATATTAGAAAAAAGACCCTTTTAATATATTATAATAAGATAAAAAGGATATATAGAAAATACTTACCTAGTACAACTAACTAGCATTTGCCTCTTCTTAGTTAGGTCTATAGGCAAAAGAGACTGTGTAAATAGCTTATTTGCAAATATATAGATTTTTGACTTAGAAGGGGGATCCAGTTGAAAACTAGGTCTATTTTCAATATAATTAAAAATAGTAGAAGAGGAAATAGAGTCTTCTGGAGCTATAGAAGAATCCTGATTATTAAGCTCAATATCAGAAAGATTATCCTGACTTTGAGAATAATTCTCAGATTCAATATAGCTAGAAGAAGCCATTTTAAAGAGAAGAAATAGGGATTTAATAAAGATTTGTAAAAGTAGGTTATTTAATAGGTAAAATAGCTAATTGATTGAAGCTGTTAAAAAAGCTGATTTTAGGAAGGATTATATCTCTTATTATAATTATATTTTACATCTTTAACCTCGGTTATTTTTCTAATATTTACCAGGCTATTATAAATTATAATTAACTAATTACTTACTAAAAGAGGGGTTATCTGACTAAAAGCGGGGTTATCTGACTAAAGGAGGGGTTATCTGACTAAAAGAGGGGTTATCTAACTAGAATAGGGGTAATAGAATAGCTAGGAACCTTTTAGTCCAATAGGCTATTATTTCAATTAAAAACCGGCTTAATTTTACGCCGTAAGGGTTGTATAGTTACGCAAGCCTTTATGTAATTTCCTAACTGCCGATATTAAAAACAGGTTTTTAAATACTAAAAGAGGGGTTATTATATAACTAGGAATCTTTTTAGCCAATAAGACTATATAAGCTATTTTAGGTATATAAGATAGGCCTAAAAAGGAAAACTAGTTATATAAAAGGACCGAAAGGTTACCTTAGTTCAGTTAAAAATAGGATTTAGTTATATATTGCATTAGCTTAAAAGAGGGGTAAAAGAGGGGTAATTCCAAATAACTATTCTATTTTTTAATAACCTAAGTTAGTTACAATTAGAGCTAGAGTAAGGAAATAATTCTTTTTATAGGTCTTATTATATATATATATTTCTTAGCTTATTAACTTTATATTGTAGCTAGTTATAGCTTAAAGTATAGAAATCCTATTAAAATTATAAATTAGTAAAAATAAATTAAAAAAGATACTATAACTAAGAGCTTATATAATAAAACTTATATAGGGTTAATATATATATTAAACTATATATAATAATATATAATAGCCTTTAATCTATATTTCTTTTTCTATTGCTAGTTATAGCTAAAAAGAAATAAGAAATATATTATTAGTAAATATAAAGATTTAAGAGATAAAGTAATTAAGTATTTTAAAAAAAGCTATATTACTAAGATCTTATACAATAAGATGTATACAGAGTAAATATATATTAAGATATTTAGGATATTATATGAAACTCTTTTTATTACTCTTTATATATTTTATCTTAGCTAGTTATAGCTAGAAAGGAAAAAGAGTTAAAATAGATATAAATAATTATAAGATCTAAATTAAATTAAAATAATCTAAAAAGCCTTAAATTAACTTAATAATTTTATATAGATATAGTTCTTATTTTCTTTTAAATTAAATAGTCTAATTATTTAGTCTGACTATTTAGTCTGACTAATTAGTCTTTAGTCACTCTTAGTCTAGTCACTCTAGTGACTATAGTCACTTTAGTCATATAAAATCACTGACTATAGTCACTTTAGTCAGACTAAAACCCTGACTAAGACTAAGCTTAGTCAAAATTTAAAAGTGACTAAGACTAAATACTTTAGTCTTAGTCAGTGACTAATTAGTCATGACTAAACTTAGTTACTGACTAAAGCATTTAGTCACTGACTAAATCACAACCCTAATCCTTCTTAAGTATAAAAAGAATAGAGACTCTAGCTCTACTTATAGAGTAATAAATCTATCTATTTTCTATATTTTCAGTAAGATACTTATAAATAATAGCTATCTGTTTCTTATTAGTAGGGTATATCTATCCTAATAGCAGTTCTTTACCCTTAAGTAGCTTAATTAAGTACTTAGCTCTATTTAGAAGAGGTATCTTTTTTATAGCTTTCTTACTAAAAGTTTCTTACTCTAACTTAAGCTCTAAGAGTAGAGTTCCTATATCCTTATTTTAAGTCTTACTTAAGGTAACTATTAGCTGTTTATTCAGCAAGAGTATACTATATATATATATATAATATATACCTTCTCTTCTATATCTACTAGATCTCTAGTAAAGAATATTAAATTCTATAGTAAGATAGATATATAGCTCTATAAGTATATATAGGTGTTAATAATAATCTCTTTATCTTCTATAGCCTCAGAAAATAGAAGTAGATTACTAGCTTCCTTAAAATATAATACTTCTATAAATAGGCATTAAATTTTCCTTAGAAACTCTTAATAGTTTATTAGAAAGAAGGTCAGCTAATATACTAATAGTACTAGTATAATATCCCTATTAAAGCTTTACAGACTTAGGGCTTACTACTTCTTAGTAGCTTATAGACTTAATCTCTATATCAGTCTGTAACTAATAAGAGATATCTATATATAAGTATCTATATCTATACTAACCTCTTCTTTATTAAGTACTTAAAGGATAAGTACTTATCCTTAGATAATTTAACTAATAGAAATTAGCTTAAGTTTTAGTATTAAGGTTCTTATTAGAAATCTTATATCTTCTTATTTCCTAAAGAGTCTAATTCTTTAACTTATTATTTAATAGATTAAATATCTACTAGCTTAAAGTATAGAGTATATTTTGCCTGCAGCTGGTTTTTCTATAACTTTAGGCAATTTAGAGTATAGTAACTATATTAGTTATACTTATAATATTAAACATCCATAAGATTGGGTTTTATAGATTATTCGCTATATAGTTTGCAATTTCTACTTTCCGAATAGTTACTCTTTATTCCTCTAAATCAAAAGAAGTAGCTTCCTTAGCCTCTAGAAGGAAAGGTTCTTCCTCTTAGCGAGCTGCTTAAAGATTCTAGTTGAGGTACTTTAGACTGTCTGTCTTATCTATTACCAGAATAGCTCCTTTTCTAGCCTTATTATTAGTTACTGGGGCTAAAGTGCTGCTATAGGTATTAGGCTTTTTAAGCTAACTCTTAAGCCTGCAGAATATCAATTTGCATCTTATAGATCTCCCTCTTTACTTTTAGCTGAAGGCTAAAGTAGTATTAATAAGCTAAGATTATATTGTCCTCTAGCTGTATAGTACCTAAAGAAGTATAGATAGCTCTCTATATATTAAAGTAGTCTATAGGCAACTGCTTAGGGTGTTACTATAGCTCTATAAGGTTATTCTAAAGCTTAATCTCTCTCTCTATTTAGAGTCTATATACTATTTCTAAAGGAAGTTTATAAAGTCCTTCTATATAGGATTTATCAGACTCTTAGTGTATACCTACTATTAAGTTTGTAATATTATATACAGTTTAGTTATAGACCAGCTAATCTTCTAATAGTCTTCTATTACTGCCCTAAAGTTATTAGTATTCCTAATAGCTTAAATCTAGTTATCTATTTCTATACTGCTTGTATTTTCTTAAAGGGTGGTACAGACATATAGGGGTGCCCATTTATATTCCTTTAGGGCTCTAAGTTCTAACTCTTTTAATATCTACTTAAGCAGTTATACTTAAAATGCTTAATCTTCTTATCTTTAGGCTTTAAATCGTCAGTCTGATACTTCCTATTGGGCTATTATAGCCATCAGGAGTATTTATATAAGGGTCAACTTGCAATTAGGCTTATATAAACAATAAGTACTTATCGAACAGCCTTATAATTAGAATCAATATAGTAGGGTTATATAATATTCTGAGAGTTTAGAATTATAAAAGGATTAGCTTTAAGACCTACTATATATAATAAGGTCCAGTTCCTCTATAGGTTCTTCCAGTTAGCTTTCTCAAATAAAGGTTTTAATTTCTTCTTTAATTTAAGGCTAGATTTCCTCTCTTCCTTTAGTGCCTAATATATTAGGTTCTTTTTATATAGCAGTAAGTATCTATAGTTTACTTACTATATATCTGCTATATCTAGTAGCACTTTATATCCCTTATATCTTATATAATATACTGGTAACCTAATAGAATATAGAAGTAAATAAATTATAAGAGTTAGTCTTATTAGAGTAATATAGTAGATATAATAGGGTAGGTATAACTGTATTATAAAGTGTTTACTTAATAAGTGTAGAACCTACAGTTACTAGATAGCTTTTTAAAGGGAGTCCTACTAGCTAACTAATAGCTAGGCTAGCTAGATAGATATATAACTGTATACTACTCTTATAGATTCTTTTTAAAGCTATAGGTAGATAATAGTAATATTCTATTTATTCTAAATAACCTCTTCCTACTAGATAATACTATAGGCCTAATATAGGTCTATATAGAGATTAATAAGATTTATAAAGCTCTTATAAGTATTTAGTTCTAAAAGATACTAAATAAAAATAGTATTCTAATAGGATTTCTAAAAGCCTATAGAAGACTCTTTCTAAAGGTCCTACAGATAATTATAAATATAAGCTTTACTCTTAGGTACTTTTTAATCTAATTCTACAGTATATTTATTATAGTAATTCTAAAGCTAAATAAGATACCTAAGTAATAATAAATAGCTACTAGCTAAAGATCTATTTCCCTACTTAATATAATAGATAAAATTATAAAAATAGTAATTAGAAAGTATATTACAGCCAGGGTTGTGAAATTAGTTAGTTCGGACTAGTTATAACTAGTCCTTAGTTAATCCACCCTTAGACTAAAACTCAGACTAGTTATAATTAGTCCGGACTAACTAAAAACTAGTTTTTAGTTAGTTAATCCACTCTTGGACTAAAACTAGTTTTTTAGTCCGGACTAGTCCAAAATGGACTAATTCTAATAATAGGATATTATAGCCTTTAATAAATAGCTTAATTAGTTAGCTAATTAAATAATTAAGCTATATATTATTTAAGGCTTAATATTTATATAAGTAATTTAAGTATTAGCTTAAGTTAAGATAAATAGATTAATTAAATAATTAATTAACTTAGATAGCTAATATTAATTATTAACTTAAAATAAGATAATTAGATTAGTTAAATAAATAATTAACTTAGATACTTAATATTAATTATTTAAATAGATAATCTAAATATTAACCTTATATACAGAAATAAAACTAATTAGATAAAAATTAAATTTATTATTTAAGATTTATAACTTAGGTAAATAACTTAATTCTTAACTTAAAATAAGATAATTAGATTAGCTAAATTAATAATTAACTTAGATACTTAATATTAATTCTTTAAATAAATAACTCTATTACTAGCTTAAAATAAGGTAATTATTTGCTATTTAGATAGATTAATATTTAATTACTAATTATAATTCCTTAAAATAAGTAATTTATTTTAACTATATAAAACGCTTATAAAGAGATTAAAGCTATTATAAAGAAGAAATAGATAGTAGAATTAAATAATCTATAATACTTATAAGGCTTAATTCTTAGGCTATTAATTAAGATTGTTATTAAAGGAAAAAAGAACTAATTAAAGAACTAATTAAAGGACTAGGAAAATTAATACTAAGAAAACCCTTATTCCTCTTCTTCTTCTTCCTCAGCTTCCTCTTCAATTTCCTCCCTATTTTCTTCTTCTTCCTTCTTTAAGTTATTAAAAGACCTATTCCAGCTTTTAAGCAAAATAAGCTGCCTAACTGTATTAGGTAATAGCCTATTTCTTAACTTAGTAATAATATTATTACTAATCGAAAAGGTGCTTTTAATAGCTGCAGAAGTGGCTGGAATAGCTAAATAGCATCTAGCTAATATAGCTAAATTGGGAAATCGAATTATAGTATTTCTCTAATATTCCAGAATGTCAGTCTATTAAATTAAGGTTAGTATACTAATTAATTAAGGTTAAAGGAAATTAGAATAATACTAACCCTTTTAGGTAAGACTGCCTTATTTATATAAGTAAGATATTCCTCTTCCTTAGGAATATCACTTATATAAAAAATCATCTTTAGACCCTAAATTAGAAGATAGCTTATCTTCTAAACTAGCATTAGGAGCTAATTTATTAAAGAATAAATCAGACTGCTGAAAATCCCCTCTTTCTTGCTTAACTCTATTTATTAGTTAGTAAATAGGAAATAAGCTTAAAATTAAAATAATAATATACCTTAAATAGTCAACTTTAAATAAGTTAACTATATCCTGACTAATAGTAGGATAGAAAGCTAATAAGCTATTATCTTTAAAATGCCTTTCGGAACAAAAGGCTTCTATATGCCTTTCAGAACGAAAGGCTTCTATATGCGCAACCCCCCCCTCCCCCTCCCCTCCCCCCCCTTGAGATTTCGCAGGTAGTTATATAAATATTATATAAATTTTATATACATTCTGTAATTCTAATTAATTCCCAATTAGGCAATATATTATATGATGCATTATGTAATGGGTTATGTAGTCCCTTCTTTTACAATAGAGACTATATATTTGCTATTTAGACAGACAGATAGATAGATAGACTAACTGGCTTAAATAGAATTAGATTAAGTTGGATAATTAGGTAATTACTTTCTAGCTGCTAGCTATCTATCTACTTATAAAGGTATATATTATTTTTAAACTATATAAGTGCTGTTTCTACTGTTATGTTACTGAGAGACTGTAGTTATATCTCTGCTGCCTCTATTTCGGCAGGGATATAGTTACTGATAATATTGCTCTTTTAAGCCTCTAATAGCAATATAATATTATCCAGTAATTAATATCGCAATAGCTATACGTACAGGCTATAGGGATCGTATTGACTGGGGACACTCTAACCTTCTAAGTTTATTATCCTTATGCCTTATAGCTTGAGGGCGACACTCTTAAGCATACGCCCCTACACCTTATAGTCTGTGCAGGCAAAGGCAGGGACGCATAGGAGGCCTCTGTAAGAGACATCGTGCTGCTGCTATAGCCTCTTCCTCTACTTATCGATTATTATACTGACCGGCATCAGTAGGATTGTGCCTGGCGGTATACTGATAAACCGGAAGCTATTTATTATATTGGACTTAAGGATAAGTACTGCAGGAGGCCTAAAGTGAAGGATAATGCCTCTATCTGATATGGGATAGCCGGGATATACCTTCTTGTTGATAACTGTATTAATAGCTATATAGCTTGCTTTATTAATGAGCTTTAGGCTCTAGTAGGTATTAAGGTTGATAATAACGGGTATTCTGGGGTATAAATATAAAGATCCCGGGTATAGGGATAGTGCTATTATCGCCGAGATTTATTATTATTACTGCTTCCTCCTCTATTGGCTTGCTGCCTCTCTACTTATATAATAATAGAAAGACCTATAACGGCTGAAGTGCCTGCTGTGCCTTAAAGGTAAGGGATGCCTCTAAATTGAGGTTCTACTGATTATGATTCAGCAGCGTAATAACTATAATGCCTATCTCCTAAGGAATCTGCCTACCGTACTGATAGCAGTAGCTATTAAGAAGCTTGATATTACTTCAGTCTGAGTAACCCTATTGAATATACTCCAGTAGCTATTATAGTATTAAATTGCTAGCAGCATATACCTACTCCTTAAGTATTATAACTGTTATAAACTTCTCCTATAGTATATATGCCTTATTATATTTATACCTCTATATAGTATTAAAGGATCGCTCTATTAACTACCTAATACTAATGCTTAATATAACTATAGACCTTTTGTATATATAGAGCAGAACTAATAGAAGTTGCTGCAGAAAAGGATAATTAGTATACCTCTAAAATCCTTATTAGAGCCATATAGGCAGCTAAGCTAATTACTCACTATAGATAGTATATATACTCCCAGTATACTGATCTTATCTACAATTAATAGCTACTTCTTCTGCCAGTTGGATATTACTAGGCTGCTAATAAAGTAGCTCTAGCTGGCCTGGAATAATAAGAATCTATTAATACTATCTATACTGCTACTCCTCTGCAGTATATTCTTTATAAACTTATAGGCAGAATGGATAGTAATACTATTAATATATACTGCTGCTATACCTGATATTGCTATTACTAGCAGCTAATATAATATATCTCTAGTAGTGAATAGTTTAATAAGGATTTTAATAACTTAAGACTTATCTATACTGCTCTCTCTATTAATAAATATATATAGCTAAGCTAGTATACTACTATATCTGCTATAATCCTACTAATATATATTTATTAGTATTAAGTTATTAATAGATAGTAAGGAAGGTAATAGACTATTAACAATTTAGTGAGTACTATACTACTAATTACTTATTAAGCAGAAAGAAGAAAGTTAATAGGCCCTACTTAATACTTATAGTTAGTACTGTAGATAGCAGTACCTACTGCTCTATAAGCTTAAGGTTAGCTGCAGTAGTATTTACTTTATTATTACTAAATCCAGCCAGTATATTAGTAATAGTAGTATAATAGCTAATATTGCTTATTGTAGTATCTATTGAGCTTATTATATCTTAAATATCTTAAATCTTCTACTCTACCTCTCTAGAGGTACTTACCTATTGTAACTTAATCGACCTTACTTGCGTCTGGCTAGGGCCGCTTTATTTAATATTGAATAAGATGCTATTAGGCCCTTCTGCCTTCTTACTATTATAGAAAGGGGGGTCTATTAATATCTAAGTATCCTCTTGAAACTGTATTAGCTAATATACTAATTCTATAAGCTTAGGGGAGCTAGCTGTAAACTTAATATATGCCTGTAGTACCTTAGATTATATTAATAAGCTATAAGATTTTATTGGCCTTATTAGACTGAAATATAGACTTAGCTTCCTGGAGTCTATCTTCTTCTCCAGCTTTAAAAGCGAACTCTATTTTATCTAAGAGGG
The DNA here is from genome assembly GCA_002991585.1 of Ilyonectria mors-panacis. Classification (NCBI taxonomy): domain Eukaryota; kingdom Fungi; phylum Ascomycota; class Sordariomycetes; order Hypocreales; family Nectriaceae; genus Ilyonectria; species Ilyonectria mors-panacis. The sequence continues at coordinate 839,714 of PPHJ01000084.1, read as the reverse complement.
AAGCTTACTGCTTAGTATCTTACTTTATATCTTCTGCTAACTGCTGTAGCAGCTATATATTTCCTGCTATTAAGGCAATCTAGAGCAGTATTTTATACTTCTATACAGTTTAGATATAGTTAATATCAGTAGAGGATTCTTCCTCTATAAATATCTCCTATGGAATAAAGAGGCTAAAATACTATATAGCAGCTCTAATAGATATATATAAGTAAGTATTTAATACTATCTTCTTTTATACTTATTTGCTTACTTGCTGGAATTATTATTACTTATCTTTAGTAGTAGTAACTAGCCTCTTTATTCTTTTTATTAATATTAAAATCTATACTTAAATATCTATTAAGACTAATAGTACTATACTTATTAGGCTGTTATAATAGCTATACCCACTTACTTATATAGAGCTATAAAGAGTCCAGTGGGATTTCTTAGGCTTTAAGCTGATATCTTAACCTCTTAGCCCTTATCTAGATAAGTATTAGGTATTTATATAGATATAGGTGCTATAATATAGAACCTCAATATAGATATATATCCAGCAGTATAACCTGCCTTTTATACTTTTTAATAAGAATAGTCTTACTAACTTTATTATTAGCAGTATTTATACTACTTAGCTCTTATAAGTAAGTCTATCTTCTTAATATATACTAATAAAGGCAGTTTATATTTATAAATATCTAGTTGCAGTTATATATAAACTCTATTAGATAATTAAGCAGATAGATAATAATTTCTACTTAAGAAATAGGTCGTTCTGTAAAGATACAGTTAGCTACTCTTATAAGAAACTGCCGCATTTTATTCCCTCTCTATATATTAGAAACTGTATTAGTACTAGTATTAGTACTACTAGCACTAGTATTAGCACTAGCACCAGCACCAGTATTAGTACTAGCACTAGTATCAGTACTAACACTAGTACTAGCAGTAGTATTCTCACTCTAATACCTATTATATAAGGTATTAGCAGTATTACTTAATACAGGCAGATACTCTATTGCTGCAGTAACTCTCTTCCAGATTGAATCCTCTACTTTTATTATATAGTTAGTTAGGTAGTAAATTAACATAAGGCTTTTTAACTATATTATAATAAATAATATATTGTAGTTATACTGTAAACTAACTGCTATTACCTTATTCTACTAATTGACTAGAGAATGGCTATACTATATCTATAAAACCCTCTTATTTATAAAGGAAGTGCAATTTACTAACTTTAATAGAAATTTAAAGCGGTATTAATCTTATCTTCTGCTGCTCTTTTTAGTGTATAGAGAATATTTAATATATATAGGACTGTATGTATGGATTTATATAGATTTTATATAGAAATTAGCCTCCTCTTTAAAGGTTATAGCAAATTAATTTTAATTCTAAATTAAGCTGTTAATATCTGCTATTACTGACCTTTTAGCTGCTATTTCTCGAAATAACGCCTTATTGAGATTCTATATAGATAATATATATAAAAACTAGCTAACTTTTATTTTTGCTGATATCTGGACGGAAGATATCTACTTACCTTATAAAAGATACTATTAATATACTGTATAATATATTCCCGATATTCTGCCTTAGCTTTAGCTTTAACTTTATTCCTACTCTCGCCGATCTTACTATCTCTAGCTTTACTAACTGCAGAAGTCAGCTTGAGATTTCCTTCTAGCTATAGCAGTCTGTATATATATAGAGTGTCTTACTAGTTAGTTTTAACTGTACTAAAGTACTAATTAATATAGCTAAATACTAAGTCTTTATTAATATTTATAAAATACTTAAAAAATAAGTAGATTTTATAATAGAAAAACTTAGCTGAGCTTAATATATTAGAGATTAATAACCTTATTTGCTTATATGCAGTATTCAGCTTCTATAAGAATGTTTTAGCTATCTTAGGGTTTTATAATTAAAATATAGATAGATGCAGCTTAATAGAATTCATAATATTATTTGGATTTAGTATAAACTAAATAGCTGGAATTCTATATTGTACGATAAGTAAACTTAATTTTCTGCTATAAGCTTAGCTTTGCCTCCCTAGATAGCAGCTATTAATAACTATATATAGAGAGATAATATAATAACTCCTGGATATCTTTATCCTCTAGCTTATAGCTGGCCTCTAAGTTATTTTTAGCCTGTTTAAGCTGCTTTTTGCTAAGTAATTAGAGGATATATTCCACCCTTAGGAAAAACCTATCTCTTAATGCTGATCATGCTGACCTTATAATTACAAGAATAGACTTCTATATTGAAGATAAAAAACAGGAAGATATAGTGGCTTGAGAAGTGGCTACTGTGGCAGTAAAGTACTATATCAGACTAAACTTAAAGACTGAGATTGCATAATAATACTAACTGCCTGACTGTATTAAATATACTAGATATACTAGCTGTTTCTAATATAATACTGCCCCTGATATTAGTGCTCTGCCGGCCCTACTATCTTACCTCTATAATAACCTCTTCAGTAAGTAGGGGCCTGCCTTATCTATATAGAAATAGCATTAGAAATATTTTTATAAAGTATAAAGACTTAAAATAATCTGCAAACTTATTCCTCTAGCTAATATAGATATATAGCTTCGTTCTAGGGTCTTACTTAATACTTACTGAGCTAAGATTGCCTATATCTAACTGTGAAGAATACTGCTGCTAAGATATATCTATTTCAGCTATAGTATTATATATAAACTAGAGTTTATCGGTATTACTTATCTCTGGCTGAGTATTCAGTATAAATATACTTAAGGAGCTAATCTTATTAATCTCCCTAAATATATTATTAATAGTTTTCTGCATCTAGAGCTGTAGATCTTCTTTAAAGATTATAATCCTACTATCTATTAGCTGTTCCTCTATACTAGGATCTATATCTAGCCTTACCAGATAATTATAATTAGCTTTACCTTAATATATATAAAGGCTAGTAAAGATCTTATTAATATCTATAGATAGCTCTATTTTTATCTCTTGTTCTATTAGTAGTATAATTTATACTATCTGTATTTACTTCTATATAGAAGGCTTTTTATGCTATATGTAATTATATACTATTGTAGGTATACTATATTCTGTAATACTTTAGCACTCTATTTTAGCAGTATCTATCTTAATCTCTTTATATTCTGGATTATGCTTCTTTAACTAAATAAGTGCTCTTTTTACTATATAGTAATATACTGATAGCAACTTAAAGAGATCTTTAGGGGCTGGCTTCTATAGCCTATATTAGGATATATAGATCTTATTAAGAACTTAGATTAAAGGATAGAGTAGGACTTTTATAACTATATTCTGTATATTATTTAGGAATATAGTAATATACTTTTTAATATATTTTAGATACTGCAGGCTCTGCCTCCTACTGCCTTCTGGAATATTATATTAAGTAATTAGCCTAAAGTATAAATTTAATATAATTAGCTTCTCTTTAATAAGTATTAGCTTGTTTAGCTCTATAGGATATTTATACTTATATTAAAAATAGCAGTAGATCTATATAATAGGAGTTAAGCTCTCCTTCCCTAACTTAATAATACAGTCTTAATAGCCTAGAATTAGAGTATTTAGCGAAAAGTATTCTTTATAAGAAAATAGCAATATAGGCAGCTTAGGGATTCTGCTGATAATTTAGGCAGTCTAATTGATCTTATTAAAGTCTTCTTATATAAACTTCCGATAGCAGATAGTATAAGTCTGTAAGAATATTATAGAGGGATTATATAAGGTAATATAAAAATTGTATACTGTATTAAGTTGCTGCTAGTATAGAATAGGCTTATACTATCAAAATCTATATAATAGTGCTTCTTTTACTATAAATTTAGTATCTAGCTTTAATAAGATAATTAATAAGTCTTAAGTAAGATTATTCTCTCTATAGTCCTGAAAGACCTTTATTTAAGCCCTTTATATATTGCTAATTAAGCCTAAATTTAATAGAGTATTACTTAGTAGAAAGTACTTAAGCTTTAAAATTAGATTATATCTAAATATCTATATTATTAATAATTATTATTAATTTATTTTAAGATTTAATTAATAAATTGCTAATTCTTAATATTATTCTGGCCTATTCTGTTAAATCTGGATTATAATTAAACCCAGTAGATTGTACCTATTGCAGCTACTGCTATATCCTTTTATTTAAATAACTGAAGAGGCTGTTAATATTACTGAAGAATCTATAGAACTGGGGTACTAATAGAGATACTAAGGGTACTATAAATACTATATGCCTATTAAGCTTACTACTATTTAGATATTATAAAATATCTACTATACTGGTATTTATATAAGCTTTTAAATCTCCTAATAGAGTAGAGATTTATATTTTAGTATAAAGTACTAGCTCTAGATGTAGGGATATAGAGTGTAGGCTTATATCTATTATTGACCTAATATTTAATAATACTACTGATTAAGGTTACTGTAAATACTAAGAGTAGCTAGAAGGTAGTACTGCTAGATTTAGTGCTAATACTCTATAAACTATATATAGTTGCTGCTAAATATATACTATATACTGTCTCTTTTGTATATAGAATATATCTTTAATTATCTGAAGATTAAGACTCTTTAATATCTTATTATTCTGTAAAGTATCTAACTGTACTAAATCTTACCTTAAGTCTGTACTTAGCCTTCTGTGTTTATTTAACAGCTTAGGCTTATTATTTATAATACTAATTAATAGATAAATAGAATTATATTCTAATTAAACTGTATAATACCTCCTTCTATCTTCCTACTAGTATTATATATTCTATCTTTTTTATCTTAATAATAGACTTTTACTTCTTAAATATAATATTAGAAGAAAAAAGCCTATTTAATATATTCTCTAATATAACCCTTATAAGAAGTAAGGCTTAGTACTTTAGCTACTGTAACTATATATAAAAGTAAGTTTATATTATCTAACTATATAGCTGTATTACTATATGCTATACTTTATACTATAAAATATATTAGATATAGTATTATTTAGTTTTAGTTATATAATAAGCCTAGCCTCTCTTATTAGAAAGATTAGTAGACTCTCCCTTTTTAATAGATAATAAGATACTATATTAACTAATCCCCTATATCTCTACTAGTCCCTTCAGTATTACTCCTTTATCCCTTTTTATACTTAAATATTTCTCTCTCTCTCTTATTTATATTAGCTTTTCTATCCCCTATTCTAAATATAGCTAATTTAATATCGCCCTAAAAGCCTATTAATATAAATAAGAATATAGGCAGTAATATAACTATCTTCTACTTTATTTAAAGCACTATACCAAAAAGATTTACTATAAATACTAACTAATATATTTAAGGGTTGAATATAGAAGCCTTTATCTAAATATCCCTATTAGTGCCCAACTGAATCCAGACTAATATATATATAACCTCTTTAATAGTATTAGAATAATAATAGCTTCAGTATATACTTTAGTATTAATCTTACTATCTATAATTAAGCTATTAAACTGGATAAATAGGCTAACTTATAATTCTTTATAAATAGCTAAGTATATTCTTATATACTTATATAGGAAGATAAGCAGTTAGATAGACTAGAGTCTAAAGTTAGTAATATTATTAACTATATAATCCTAACTATAATTATCTGTAACTTAAGCTATTAGCTATATATATATTTTAATACTAACTTTCCCTTTTATATTACTAACTATATTTAGAATTAAGTCTTATAGCTTCTCTACCTTAAACTACTTCCTTTTAATCCTGCTGAGTATCTACTTTATAGGCGCTATTACTAGCTTAGGATTAACCCTTCTTAATATAAACATACTTCCGACCCTTAATAAAGATTAGCTCTATCTATATGCCTTTATTAACCTATATACCTACTTAAAGCTAGGGGATAAAAAGAAAACGCTATTTATAGAATACTATCTATTTTAGGTCTTTATTATCTTCTCTATCTATATATAGCTATAGAAGTTAATATACAAGAAGTTTATTAATAGAGGTAGAGACTCTCTCTTCCAGCCTACAGCCTCCTTTTACTATACCAGTAAGATTGCTAGTATACTGAATCCTAAGCTAATAAAGTACCCGCTCCAGCTCAAAAAAGACTATATATTTATTATTATTTCTGATAATTAGATCTTCCTCCCAGGAATAGTAATACTATATAAAGTAAAGACAATATAACCTGCCGAAAAGCCTAAGCTTATAAATGCCTAAGCAATATTCGCCACCCCAACGAAGAGAAAGACACTATATATACCGCTATTTAACTTCTAGAGCTTTATCCCAGAATTAAGCCCTAAGATACTATTAAGGAGGCTACAGATTAACTTAAGTGATACTATTAATCTGACAGGAGGACTTAGGGGACAGATTGTAATGCAGACTGCTGTAGGGCCTGTGCTGCTATTAGCAGATACCTCTTTTAATATAGGTGGCGATATCTCTAATGATATAGATGAGTTACAGATGAGCTCGGTACGGCAGAAAGAAACTTTAAGTAGTATAACAGCTTTAGAGGCCCCTAATTTAGTATATTGGACTAGGTATCTAGTAAAGAAGAGTGGATAAGGATTAATATAGGTATAGAGGCTGCTGCTACTGCTATTATAAGGTGCTATTTTAAGCTGTAATTAATATTTATAAGATTTAGGCAAAATGTTATAAATTACTTACTAAGGTATAGGGAAGTTACTGTATAAATTAATTGCAATATGCATGAGGACGGCAAATCTAGCTAGAAGAGTCTTGCTATCTAATTACTATAGACGCATTCCCTAAGCGAGATTTACTGTTCTGCCGGACCTGCTTCCTCTGCTGCTAAGGCCGGCTTGAAGCTGACTATGATATCCTTTGTGGTGATAACACTAGCTTGGGCTGTATGCCTAGCAATAATACTTATACTTTCGTTCCGAAAGGCCCTCCTAAACAAAACGTGCGAGCTTGCGAGCTTGTTTTTGTTTTTTCTCCTGTGTATTAATTTAAACCTAGGGTCTAAAGTAATACTATAAAGATAAGGCTTATAGCGGACTAAATCCTTCTTAGTTAGGCTCCTAGGAAAGTACTTTTCAAGCTTATTTAAGCCCTTATTAATAGTATTAATAAGGCATAAATAGCCATCAGCCTAATATAAGGTTAGTTAAATTTAACTAATAAGAAAATAGAAAAATAGGAAAATAGGAAAATAGGAAAATAGGAAAATAGGAAAATAGGAAAATAGGAAAATAGGAAAATAGGAAAATAAAAATACTTACTAATTTAGGCCTTTCAATACTACTATTAGAAAAAGCTTCTTTTAAAGCTTCTAGCTTATTATAAATTTGATAAATAAATAATAAGCCTTCTGGTATAGTAGTATATAAAATTGGCCTTGTAGCCTAATTGAAGGTTTTACAAAGACCTTAAATAGTCTTTTAACTTCAATTAGGAAATCCCAGTCAATATCTCCTAAAAAGACCTATATTTAACTATTAGTATTATTATAAAGAAAGAAGAGATAATAAATTAGCTATTTACCTCTTCAAACTCTATATTAGATGTATTCTTAAAGACATAGGCTAAAGGTTCTTTTAATTCAAGGCTAGATTCAATCATTCGAAATGTTGAATTCCAGCAAGTTGAATTATCTATTTAAATAGTTAGCTAGTCTTTAAATTAAGGTTAATAAGAATAGGAATAAGCTTACCTAAAGAGATCCTTTTCTTCTTAGTAAGAAGCTTATCTTTCTTTTGAAACTTTCTTATTCCTTCTTCTAATAGCTGTTTAACCTCAGTTGTATACTTAGTTAAAATAGCTATTCGTCGAATTCGAGTAATTAGAGCTATAGAAAAATTAGCTTAAGCTTTAAATTAAGGTTAATTATATAACCTACTAGTAAGCTCATTACTAGAGCTATTTAAGATATCATTATCTAGATTAGATAATAATATCTCTGATTCCTTAGTTAAAAGGAATTCTTTAAGAATATCCTGCGCTATAATATTAATTATATGCGCTATACAGCGAATATCATATCTAAATCTCTTATTTAAAGATAACATATAGTTATCTTTAAATGCAGAGATAAAGGTATTATTATTAGCTGCATTATCTCTTGTAATACTATACGGTTATTTATTAGCTTATAGCTTAAATAGCTAGAATAATTAAAAATATACCTAAATATAGTATTTGCTGCAATTGAGGGATAAGGGATTAAGGAATTAAGAAATTCCCTATAGATATAAAGTCCAGTATGACTTTCAGTTAGCTGATTAAAGCCTATTTAGAAGTTAGTTAAATTAAGCTTATTAGCTAACTTCTAAATAGAAAATTATTATTAGTATAATAAAATCTTTACTTACCAATCAGCTTATAAATAAGGTTGAAATCCCTATCTATAAAAACTACAATAAGGCCTAAAAAGGCAATTTGTGTATTTGAGGTCCAAATATCAAAGGTTAGGGAAAAAGACCCTAAGTCTGATATATTTTCCTCAAGTTGCTTATTAAGTTGTAATAAGCCACTATTAAAGGTATCTTTTAAGATACCTTTAATCTTCCACCTATTAATAGAAGGGCTAGCCCTATTAAAATTAGTATATTATAAAGTTAGAATTAAATTTAAAAAAAGAAAAAACTTACTTATTATAATAGGTTAGAAGGTCTTGAAAAGTATAGGAATTTAAGATATTAAAAGATAGGTTATTTTCTATTAGAAAATAAAGGATCTTTTTTAAGGCTTCTTCTTCCTTAAAGCTACTTGATAAATCAAATAGGTCTAATCTAGATCTTTTAGTCCTAAGATTTAGGTCAAAGGGACTATTAGGCTTTAGAAAATCCGCTTCTAATAATTATTAGTATTCTATTTAAAATAGGCTCTTTTAAATAGTAAAAATAAAGTGAAATAAGGATAAAAAATAACTTACTTCTTTTCCTAGTAGATTCAGATTCCTTATTATAAGCAATATCTAGATGTTTACGCTTATAGTGTTTTTGGAAGTTAGAAGATTGAAATCCTCTAACTAATTCCACCTTTTTATAGTTACACCTATAAAAATATTAATAATAACCTTATTTAATAGTTAAAAAAGTTAACTTACGAAGTACAACTAACTTGTATTTTCTGCTTGTGACCTTCCTTAAAAGGTAATAAAACCTTCCTAAATAAGCCATATTTAAAAATATAAGCTTTAGCAGCTTTATCTTCTGGAATAGCTTGTGAAGAAGAAGAAGCTATTTTTGAGTTAAGATCTGATTGGTTGAGACTATCTACTTCAGAAGGAGTTTGGAAGCTAGCTTCTTCTGAAAAGGGATTAGTCTCTGCCTCAGACTCAGAATAGGAAGGGTTAAAATCGTCATTTGAATCCATTAGTTAAATCTATTATAAGAAAATAGGGGTATAGAAAATAAGAAAGGAATAGATAGTAATAAGGTTGATAATAAGGTAATATACTTAAATAAAGATACCTAGATTAGAAGGGGGATTAAGGGCTTATTTATAGTTAATTAACTAGTATAGTTTATTATTAATCTAGTTACTAGAATCTTCTAATATTTAATTATTAATCTAGTTACTAGAATCTTATAATATTTAATTATTAATCTAGTTACTAGAATCTTCTAATTAGTAATATTAATTTCTAATATGTAATTATTAATCTAGATATTAAATTATTAATCTAGTTATTAAAATCTTCTAATTAATAATACTGATTTATAATCTTTAATTATTAATCTTATTATTAGAATCTTTAAATTAATAATTTAAATTCTTTATTAATAATTAATCTTCTAGAAGCTTCTATTTACTATTAAAAATAATAAAGTAATCTTAATTAGTAATTAATCTTCTAGAAGTTTCTATTTACTAATTATATTATTTAAAATATTAAAATAACCCAAATTAATAACTAATTATCTAGAAGCAGGGTTGTGAAATTAGTTAGTCCATTTTGGACTAACTAAATACTAATTGGAATTAGTTAGTATTTAGTTAGTATTTAGTCCAAAAAATTAGTATTAGTACAGGCCTGTACTAACTAATTAGAAATTAGTATTTAGTTAGTACTTAGTCCAGAAAATTAGTACTAGTATTAGTACAGGCCTGTACTAACTAAATACTAATTAGCTAAATTTAATAATTTAAATTAAGCTATACAAAAGCTATTAAAATAGAGCTTAATTTAAAACCTATATCTAGCTATAGATAGATTTTCTATATAATTATTCTTATAAAGAATTTAATTTAAAAAAGATATTCTTATTTTAAAATAGCTTATATTTAATTCTTTAAAATAACTAGTATATTATTTTTAATAGAAAGATGGACTAAATTAAATACCTAAGCTAACTATATTTAATAAAATATTACATAACTAGCTTTTAAATTTACAGAAGCCCCACTTTAATTAGAATTAGTACAAGCTGTACTAGTAAATTAGTTAGTATTAGTACAGGTCTGTACTAACTAAATACTAATTTAAATTAGTTAGTATTAGTACAGGCCTGTACTAACTAAATACTAATTGTAATTAGTACGTACTAACTAAATACTAAGAAAATTAGTATTTAGTTAGTCCGGACTAACTAATTTCACAACCCTGTCTAGAAGCTTCTATTTACTAATTTTATTTCTTTAAAGCTTTACTTTACTAATTTTAGTATATTTTATCTATTTTAGGCTATTTAATAGATAGCCTTAATATATTATCTTTAATAATTCTATAAATTAGTATAAAAGTACTAACTAAGTACTAACTAATTGGAATTAGTAATTACTTAGTATTTAGTCCAAGGAATTAGTATTAGAATAGTATGTACTAAGTAATTTAAAATTAGTATTTACTTAGTACTGTACTAATATCTTAGACTAAATACTAAGTAATTACTAAGTATATTTTTTTAGTAATTACTTAGTCCACAAAGTACTAACTAATTTCACAACCCTGACTTATAGATATAAAGGCCAGTATGACTCTTAGAAAGCTAATTAAAGCCTATTTAGAAGTTAGTTAAATATATTAGCTAGCTTCAAATAGGAAATTATTATAATTAGTTAGTATAATAAAATCATTACTTACCAATTAGCTTATAAATAAGCTTAAAATCCTTATCTAGGAAGATAAGAATAATGCCTAAATAGGCTGTTTGAGTGTTTGAAGTCCAATATCAAACGTTAGGGAAAATAACCCTAAGTCTGATATATTTTCCTCTAGTTGCTTATTTAGCTGTAATAGGCTATTATTAAAGCTATCATTTAAGATACCTTTAATCTTCCACCTATTAACTAAAGGACTAGCCCTAATTTAAATTAGTATATATTCTAATAAGAAATAGGAAATAGGAAATAGGAAATAACTTACTTATTATAATAGGTTAGAAGGTCTTAAAAACTGTCGGAATTTAAAATATTAAAAGATAGGTTATTTTCAATAAGAAAATAAAGAATCTTCTTTAATAATTCTTCTTCCTTAAAGCTATTAGAATAGCTAGATAGATCTTGCCTAGACCTTTTATTCCTTAGATTAAGGTCAAAAGGGCTATTAGGCTTAATAAAGTCTGCTTCTAATTTAAATTAGCTTATTAGGTAAAAAGGAAATAATAAAGTAACTTACTTCTTTTTCTACTAGCTTCAGACTGCTTATTATAAGCAACTGCTAGATGCTTCTGCTTATAGTATCTTTAGAAGTTAGAAGATTGAAAGCCCCTAATTAGCTCAACCTTCTTATAATTACACCTATTAAAATTAGTAGCTAATTCAATAAGGTTATAAATAAGGTTATTAAAAAAGGAAGACTTATATTGTGCAATTAATTTGCATTTCCTGCTCTTAACCTTCCTTAGAAGGTAGGATAGTCTTCTTAAATAAGCCATATTTAAAGATATAAGCTTTAAAAGCTTGATCTTCAGAAAAGGCTTGGAAGAAAGAAGAGACTATTTCTGAGTCTAATTCTGATTAGTTAAGACTATTTATTTCAGAAGGAGCTAATTGGCTAGTATCTTCTGAAAAAGGAATAGTCTCACTATCAGACTCAGAAAGAGGGTTAAATTTATCAAAGGAATCTATAATAAGGGGAAGATAGGTAATTAGATGAATTGAATAGTGAAAAGAATAGTAGCTAAAGAAAGGATAAAGGATATATTATATAGTTATTTATCTAAGGTCTCTATTAGTAATTCTATTACTTAAATTAATCTAATTGCTTTAACTAATAGTCTTAATATATTAATTATTAATCTAATTGCTTTAAGCCTTTAACTAATAATCTAATTGCTTTAACTAGTAATCTAATTGCTTTAACTAGTAATCTAATTGCTTTAACTAGTAATCTAATTACTTTAAGCCTTTAACTAATAATCTAATTACTAAAGTTAGTAGTCTTATTACTTTAACTAATAATCTAATTACTTTAACTAGTAATTCTAATACTTTAACTATTAATCTAATTACTTTAAGCCTTTAACTAATAATCTAATTACTAAAAGTAGTAGTCTTATTGCTTTAACTAGTAATCTAATTAGTTTAAGCTTTTAACTAATAATATAATTACTTTAAGCCTTTAACTAATAATCTAATAGCTAAAATTAATAGTCTTATTATTATTTTAACTATTAATTTAATTACTTTAACTAGTAATCTAATTACTATAATTAGTAGTTTTACTATTTTAACTAATAATCTTATTACTTTAATTAATAATCTAATTATTATATTATACTAAATTATTAATTTACTTAATTAGTTAATTAATTAATTAATTACCTTAATTAATAATGTAATTACTTTTATTAATAATGTAATTACTATATTATACTAAATTATTAATTAATTAGGACTTTTAAAGCTTTATTCTATTTAAAGTCTTTTTCTTAGGACTAGTTTTGGACTAATGGACTAAAAAACTAGTTTTTAGTTAATCCGGGCCTGGACTAAAACTAGGACTAGTTTTTTAGACTAAAAACTAACTAAGGACTAGTTTCTAATTAGTTAATCCACCCTTGGACTAAAACTAGTCTTACTGGACTAAAAACTAACTAAAAACTAACTAATTTAAACTAGTCCTTAGTTAATCCAAAATGGACTAACTAATTTCACAACCCTGATTACAGCTAAAGTAAAAGTAAAAAAGCTTCTATCTAAAAGTTAAATAGATAACTATATAAAGAGATCTATAGCGCTAGCTCTTATATTTATAGTTAAAGCAGTATAAATAATATAAAATTAATATAGAATAGCCTTACTACTTTAAGCTAACTTTACTATAGTCTTTAACTTAATAAATTATAGAAAGCTTATTATAGCTCTATAGAAAATAAATATCCTACTGTAGCTATTATACTAACTTATAAACTATCTTATAGTATATATAGTATATAATTCTAATTTAATAGTATAGTATTTAAGCTATTTAAAGTTAAAGTTAAAATACTATAAAAATCACTACTATTATTAATACTCTTTATTCTATTTATTATAAGCCTCTATAAAAATCTTAAAAGAGCTTAAAGAGTAATTATTATTAGATTTACAGATAATATAAACCTACTTATCTTTAGGACTTTAACAGTAAAGATACAGATATAACTTAAAGCTATATAGAAGATTTATACTAATTAAGTCTAATATAATAAAATAACCTTTAAGTAGAATAAAGCTAAATTACTCTATTTTATATAAAGCTACTAAGCAGATTAAACTTACATTTAACTCAGTAATAATCTAATAGTATCAGTCTAAATAGTTTAGTTTTTAGGCTTTTAAATTAACTAGAAACTACTATAAAGACCTTATATCTTTAAGCTTAAAAGTAAATTAAAATATTAAAGGTAGGCTCTTACTGTAATTACTATAAGTATATAGAGTATTAATCTTATAGCAGTAAGATAAATATACACTTAAGTTATTAAAGCTACTATTAGCTATAGTATCAGTATATTCTATAAGTCTACCCCCTTAAGGGGAAATTTATAAAGGCTAATAAGAACTTTTATAGTAGAGTAAACTTAAGCTTTACTTATAGTAGGAGGGGCCTATAAAGCTATTTTAATATAGCTTCTTAAGAGTAAGTTAGATATACTACTACTTAATATATACTTTAATAAATATATTACTAGATTTTATAGCTATCTTAAATAATAGGAAATAGAAATACTTATATAAACTGTAGCTATAGCAGCTATAAAATAGATTTAATAGAAAAAACAGAAAGTCTTATAGTACTATTTGATATAGAAGTATAAAGACTGGCTTGCTAGCTGGCTGCCCAGTTATAATAGACAGCCTAAATAAGCTTAAATTCAGAAATATATATCCTAAGAATAGTAGAAAAAGTAGAACTAAGCCTATTATATATTGTATAAAAAATAGACTTAAAATAGAATTAAACTAAGTTAAGGTTACTATTTAACAGAAAGAAAGTTATCTAACTCTATAATAAACTGAAGAAGTATAAAAGTTTAATATTTATCTAACTATATATAGAAAGATTAAATCTATAAAGCTTTCTTTTTAATAGATATATACCTAATATAGCCTTACTATAGTATCAGTATAGAAATATAAATAAAACCCTAAATTATATTTTTCTCTACTGCCTACTATATATAGAATAATATAAATTTATCTTAAATCTCCTCTAAAACTAATATAAACTTACTATTTAACTCTTAAAGTTAGATACAGTTTATACTCTTATCTACTAGTTTCTATAGCTCTAACTAATTCCCTACTTTTAATATATAATATAGCTCTATAAGATATACTGCAATAAGCTTAACATAGAACTAATAAGCTTATAGTATAACTAGTAATAATACTTTAAGACCCCCTTAAGAAGAATATTTAATATACTTTAAAAAACCCCTAAAGGGGAAAAACCAGCCTATATATATATAATATTATATATTGAGCCTGTAATACTAACATATTAGGCTTATATTAATTACACTCTCTACTTACTAACTCTCTTTCTTTTCTATTACTACCTACCTCTCTATTAAATTTACTTTATTCTTATTCTTATTCTCCTCCTCCTCTATACTCTCTATTTCTCTTTTAGCCTTAGTAACCTTCTCTTACTATAAGAACTTAACTAAAATAGCTAAAATTAAACCTATAATAGCTTTAAAGTACTTAAGTACTTTAATAATACAGATTATCCTCCTAGCTAGCTTAATAGGCTAGTTAGATAATAATCCTATAATAATAACTGCAAAAGTATATAAGTATACTAAAGGCATCTAACTCTTAGCCTTTAAAGCTTTATTTTTAAGCTTCTAGAGGTTTACTTTCTAAATAGATAGTATTAGCTAGAGTTGTGAAATTAGTTAGTACGTACTAATTACAATTAGTATTTAGTTAGTACGGGCCTATACTAATACTAACTAATTTAAATTAGTATTTAGTTAGTATAGGCCTGTATTAATACTAACTAATTTACTAGTACAGCTTATACTAATTCTAATTAAAGTGGGGCTTCTATAAATTTAAAAGCTAGGTATTTAATATTTTATTAAATATATAGTTAGCTTAGCTATTTAATTTAGTCCATCTTTCTATTAAAAATAATATACTAGTTATTTTAAAGAATTAAATATAAGCTATTTTAAAATAAGAATATCTTTTTTAAATTAAATTCTTTATAAGAATAATTATATAGAAAATCTATCTATAGCTAGATATAGGTTTTAAATTAAGCTCTATTTTAATAGCCTTTTTATAGCTTAATTTAAATTATTAAATTTAGCTAATTAGTATTTAGTTAGTACAGGCCTATACTAATACTAGTACTAATTTTCTGGACTAAGTACTAACTAAATACTAATTTCTAATTAGTTAGTACAGATCTGTACTAATACTAATTTTTTGGACTAAATACTAACTAAATACTAACTAATTCCAATTAGTATTTAGTTAGTTTAAAATAGACTAACTAATTTCACAACCCTGGTATTAGCAGTAAACTTAAATTAAAAGTAATTTAAATCTATATTAACCTCTCTATTCTTATATAGAAGGATAACTATTAATACTTAGATATTAGTAGCTACAGTAAATATTAGAGGTATATATATCTTATATATATATATATAAGCTATATAGCTACCTACTACTATATCTATATATTATCAGTATATTAAATCCAACTTAAAAATAGAAAACTTACTAGCTTAATCTCTATAGAGACCTATTAAGCTGTTCTTATATATCTATATAATATATACAGAATAAAAGATAAAGTATACTAACTTTAATCTTCTAAAGGTACTTTTTATAACTCTCTTTCTTTTTACCTAATAAACAGTCAGTTAATAGAACCTCTACAGACCTAATATAAAGCTATACTAAAGTAACCAGTATTATTATTATTATTATTATTATTATTATTATTATCTAGAAAGAAGTTAGTATAGATAGCTATAATAGGAATACAGCAGGAATATACTATTATTGTTATTATTACTACTATTCTTACTGCAGAAAAAAAGTTAGAAAGCTGCACTCTAAAGCTAGAGGTAGAGAATACTAACTTATTAATAAAATCCTAGTAATACAGTCAGATTAGCAACACAAATCTAAATTGGAAATACTGCCAATATAGCAGAAAGAGGGGTAGAAGTTAACTTATAAAGCTCTAAAGAAGAAAGAAAAAGAGAAGGCTATAACAGCCAGAGCGCAAGATTCAAATACCTCCCCGGGCTGTTAATAACAGCCAGAATATTAACGGCTAGCCGGCGCCGGGCCCCACTTTTACAGCTGCAGGCAGCTAGCAGATTGTTTTAATACGCCGGACCTACATCAGAACATATAACCCGCCTGCAGTAGCTACAAACCACTAACAATAATAACAACATACAGTAGGGTCAGGCAATATGCCTGACTCAACTGTATAAAGCCCCTGCTGTATGCAGACCAATCTGAATACTTAGGTTGTAAGATAATTTTAGTTCTAGCAGAAGGACTACTTTCTCAACCTATATAATACTAATAGAGTCCTAACTTAGGCTTAAGATATAGAATAGGGGTTTTTTTTTAGTTATTATAGTTTTTCCTCTATTTCTACAGTATATAGAGTTGTGAAATTAGTTAGTATTTTAAATACTAACTAAATACTAAAAGAATTAGTTAGTATAATACTAACTAAATACTAATTTTTTTAGTATTAGTATAGCTTAATACTAACTAATTTTATTTTAGTATTTAGTTAGTATATACTAAAAAAATTAGTATTAGTATTAGTATAAGGTAGTACTAACTAAATACTAATTAGTTAGTATTTTAGTATTAAATTAATATTACAATCTATAATTAAGTATATTATTAATTCTATTAGTTTAATATATAATATTAATAATTAAAAGCCTTTAGAAGGTATATTATTAATTCTATTAGTTTAATATATAATATTAATAATTAAAAGCTTTTAAAAGATAAATTATTAAATTTATTAATATAGAATATAATATTAGTAATTAGAAGCTTCTAGAAGGTAGATTATTAATTCTATTATAATAGGATATAATATTAGTAATTAGAAGCTTCTAAAAGATAGATTATTAATTCTATTATAATAGAATATAATATTAGTAATTAGAAGCTTCTAGAAAATAGATTATTAATTCTATTATAATAGGATATAATATTAGTAATTAAAAGCTTTTAGAAGATAGATTATTAATTCTATTATAATAGAATATAATATTAGTAATTAAAAGCTTCTAGAAAATAGATTATTAATTCTATTATAATAGGATATAATATTAATAATTAGAATCTTCTAGAATTTAAATTCTTATTAATTAATTAATTTTATAAACTATAAATATATCTTTAATTTCTTTTTAATTTAAGTTTTTATTCTTTAATCTTTTATACTATTCTATTTTCTATTATACTTATAGTTATAAACTATTATTTAAAATGGATTTAAATAATGATTTTAATTCTTATTCTGAGTTTAAAGCTAATACTAATACTTTTTCTAAAGAAGCTAGTTTTTTAGCTCCCTCTAAAGAAGATAGTATTGCCTAATTAAGTTTAGACTTTAAAAAAGAATCTTTATTCTTTTAAGCTGTTATAGAGGATATAAATTCTAAAATTTATATTTTTAAATATAGCTTATTTAAAAAGACTATTTTACCTTTAAAAGAAGGTAAAGAGAAAGAAATAGAAATTAGCTGCACTATGTAAGTTTTTTATTTTCTTATTTTCTTATTTTATTTTATATATTATATATACTAATATTTAAATAGGTGTAATTATAAGAAAATTGAAAAAGTTAGAGGATTTCAATCTTTTAATTTTTAAAAATACTATAAAGCTAAACATCCTGAAATTGCTTATAATAAGCAATCTGAATCTACTAGAAAAAGAAGTAAGTTATTTTAAATATATTTAAATTAAGTTAATCTTAATATTAATTTATAATATAGAAATAGCTTTTATAAAGCCTAATAGTCCTTTTGACTTAAATATTAGAAATAAAAGATTTAGATAAAATCTATTTAATTTATCTAATAGCTTTAAAGAAGAAGAAGCTTTAAAGAAGATTCTTTATTTTCTTATAGAAAATAATCTATCTTTTAATATCTTAAATTCTAATAGCTTTTAAAATCTTCTAACCTATTATAATAAGTAAGTTATTTTAGCTATTTATATCCTAATATATACTAATAATATTTTAGGACTAGTCCTATTATTAATGGGGATAAAATTAAAGGTATCTTATTAGATACCTTTAATAATAGCTTATTATAATTAAATAAGCAACTAGAAGAGAATATATTAACTTTTGGGACTTTTTCCCTTATATTTAATATATGGACTTTAAATATACAAATAGCCTATTTAAGTATTATTCTTATTTTTATAGATAAGGATTTTAACCTTATTTATAAGCTTATAGGTAAGTAAATATTATTTTAAATTTATTAATATATTAATAAATCCCTATTTAAAATATAGGTAATTAAATTATTTAACTAACTTTTAAATAGGCTTTAATCAGCTTATTAAAAGCTATACTAAGCTTTATATATATAAGGAATTTAAAAATAGCTTAATTCATTATTCTTTAATTTAAGATAATACTATTTTTAGGTAAGCTATTTATTTATATAAATAAGCAAATTAATTTACTAATAATCTATAATAGTATTACTAGAGATAATACAGCAAATAATAATATATTTATTTCTCTATTTAAAGATAATATATCTTCAAATAAGGAAATAAATAATATTTGCTGTATAGTTTATATAATTAATCTTATAGTATAAGATATTCTTAAAGAATTCCTTTTAAATAAGGAATCTGAAGTTATATTATTTAATTTAAATAATATAGCTTTTAATAGCTCTAATAAGCTTACTAGTAAGTAATAAACTTATTTCTATTTATAATTTATAAAGCTAACCTTCTTTTAGCTATTATAACTTGAATTTGAAGAATAGCTATTTTAACTAAATATACAACTGAAGTTAAACAGCTATTAGAAGAAGGAATAGCCAAATTTAAAAGGGAAAATAAGCTTCTTACTAATAAGAAGCTAATTTCTTTAGGTAAGATTATTTTTCTTATTTAGCTTAATATTCTTATTAAGCTTAATAAATATAATTTAAAGCTAATTATAATTATAGATAATTCTGCTAAATGGAATTTAATATTTAAAATGCTTAAATTTAGTATTGAATTAAAAGACTCTTATTGGATACGCAATTTGCTGTATGCAATAGCAGAAGTGATTGATCCAGTGATGTAAATTGAGAAGGTTGTTCCTCTATTAATTGAGGGTCATAGGGTCCCTATTTTATACTCAAAGGGATCTAGATCAGGGTGTCAAAGGGATCCGAATCCGGCGTTGTTATATGCCGCATCCGGCGTTCCGCATCTGGCGTTCCACATCCGGCGTTCCGGATCAGGCATATTATGCCGCCACACGAGGTCTCAATCCAACAACTTTTTATATTATATTTATAAAAATACTAATAATAAGAAATATAAAGAGGTTAGTTTATTTAGTTTTTTATTATCTATATTATAACTAATAGCTACTTTTAGATCTTTTTATTTAATCTTAAATAAGCTTTTTTTAATAGAAATTAAAGTCTTATTTAAGGTTTTTATTAAATCTTTAATAAGATTATAAGGTTAATTTTATACTACTATACCTAAAGGCTTATTATATATTTATTAAATTTATAATAAGCTAAATATATTATATAAGGCTTTTATTACTAATAGTAATAAAAAATATCAATTAGTAAGTATTAAATACTATTTATTAAATTATATTACTAACTTATTATTTAGGCTTCCTTTTATTTATATCTTTTAAAAGCTATAGCAGCTAGTATAGATAAGCTAGAAAAATACTTTCTTAAAAAGCTAACTAATAGAAATATAACTAGCTTTAAGCTTTATCTTTATAGTATTATTTTAGACCTTAGGTTTAAATTAATACATTTTGAAGATAAAGGCTTATTAGCTTTTTATCCTTCTATTAGTTAAGATATTATAGGTCTATTTAAATTAGACTATTAAAAGTCAGTTAAAAAATATCTTTTTATATTATAAGCTAATTACTAATTATTTAATAGAATTAAAATTAAAAGAGGGGATTTTTAGCACCCAATTAGACCTAATATATTCTTTAATAAATTAGCTTAAAATAACTAATTAGAAGCTAAATCTTCTAATAAAGAGTTAGAAAATAAATTTTATATAAGTAATATTCCTAAAGAAGAGAAATATCTTACATATATAAATAAAGCAGTCTTACCTAAAAAGGTTAGTATATTTAATTATTTACTTTATATCTAATTTAATTACTAATCTTAATTTAATAGATTAATATTCTAGAATATTTATTATACTAGTAGGGATTCACTGAGGATTCAGTGACGATAGTCAGGCAGAAAAAAGGTATATTGGAAAACATATTAAGACTGAAGCTTGCCCCTCTTCTATATCGGAGGGGCTATACTGCTATATTCTTAAGGTCTGATGTATATATTAATCTCCAACCTCAGGTATCTCCAAACTATAACATCAGAATAACTCATCAGCTAGCTGATCGTCTCTTTACTCTCCTGCAATCCTCAATACCACCCTTGTTATAATATCCCCCTATTAACCCACAGCGTCCTCGCCAGGTAGTTAATAATTAATTTAAGAATACAGTAATCAATCCCAATAGCAATTTCGCTTAGGATTTAGGGCCCTATCGTCTGGAAAACCTAGAGCTCAGGACTAATGACGCCGGTAGTTAGTAAGGCTATAATATCAATACGATCAGTAGGATATTGCTGTGAATTACAGTATATTTGTAAATTATACAGTCTGTTTCGATTTTTCGTTAGGGCCTGAATTTTTATTAGCTTGCTTGATCTTTATTTAGGGAGTAATTGCAGAAGGAGTAATTATATTCGTATTGTATGTGCCTATATAAATATAGCCTTATATACTTATCTTTATTTTCCTTCTTTATTATTATAACCTTATAGGCCTATATTGCCTGCTATTTTTTCTTTTAGTCCTATTAAACTTATTGATTTCTTTAAATATTATACCTCCTTTAACTCCCTCTTAAGCTATTATTCATTCAGAATATACACCTAGCTGTACTCCTTAAAGTACTGCTTATACTGGTCCCGACCCAAACTCTAGGTTTTTATCCCTATATCCCTTTTCGACTGAGGTTTCTAGTATCTAGTATATATTATATATTTATTTAGTTTTATTGGCTAGTTACAATATCTAGTTTAATACTACTAAGGCTTAAAGGTCTCTTAATCTCTTTTTAGTCTTTTATTTATTTTAGGATACAGCTTCTATTTACTGTTATTACTGCAATTAGACTAAAGAAATTTTATAATCTATAAGTATTTTTTCTTTTTTTTAACTTAATTTAGGCTAATTTAGTAGTACTCTTATAATAATAGAGGAATATATTTTTAATTTTGGCTAGTTATATAAGTTTGCCCTTTAGCTTCTCTTATATTAAAATAATTATAGTATTCTACTCTTTTGGGCTTCTGCCTATTAGAATATAATTGTCCAGTTTGTAATCCTCTTAATAAAGACTTTCTATACTATTAAGAAATTATATTCTTAATATTTTAGTATTTTTAGTACTAAATATTTAATAGTAGTAAGTATCTTTTACTTCTTAAGAGTATTTTAATTTAATTACTAACTTCCTTATAGAAGGCTTATTTCTAATATAAGACTATAGCTAAGAACTATTACCTTATTCTGGGCATTAATAAACCCTTATATATAGTTATAAGTTTAAATCTTTTCTATTTCTTAGAGTATTTACTAATATTCTGACTAGAAATACTCTAAAGAAAAGGTTTATACTTAGGTTAATTACTGCTACTCTTACTTATAAATATCTAATAAGGGTTTCTTAGCTTTAATAGCTATAAAAAGTACCTTTTGCTACTCTGTAGAGTCTCAGCTGGCTCTAGCTTTCTCTAATAAGGGTTAGAGGGTTGTCAACTAAGTTGCTAGGCAGGCTCCCTAAAAGAATATACTTTAGATTCCTAAGTTAACTTTTATAAACCCTATTAAGGAGTCTCCTGCTAGTAAGAGGTCTAATAAGAAAATAGGGAGTAGTAACTAGAGCTTTTTATATTTCGACTCTAACTTATTAAGTAGTTGGTATTTCTTTTAGTTAATAGTCCTTCTGTATATTTATATATTAACCCAGCTTCAGCCTCTTATTTAAATTAATTTGTTATCTGGACTTTTTATAGTCTTTTTCTTTTTACTTTTGCTTCCTTATCTAGCCTTATGTTCCCTAGGTGTCTGTATTTTTGCTTAGTTTTTACAGTAGTATTCCGATATTTGCAGATCGATTCGAGGGAATATACTATATTATCTTCTCTAACCTATTAATTATACTCTAAGGGCTATTCCTTCTATTTTACTAAAAAGTAGGTCTTATCTTATTACTTCTTTTTGTTCTTAATTTTTTCTACTTCCCACTTAGAGTTATACTCTTTAAGATTAGGTATTAGTAGGGGTTTAGGTTAATTTTAGTTTTTTAGGTACTATAGCTCTAAGAGACTGATATAGAATATATTATGGATACAGCTATATTTATCTGGTAATACTAGGTAATATACTTATAAGCCGATTTTCTTAATAATTCAAAAAGGTTTAATATATATTTTAGTACTAGCTTGTATTTTTCTTTCTTAATATTAAGGTTTTTAGTTATAAAGCTAATTAGGCTGCTAATCTTAAGAGAAATATCTTTATGTTGTCTGTTATAATTTTCAGCCTATTTTTTTACTGCCTTTTTCTAATAAACTTTAAGTTTTTTATATAATTCTTTAAGGCAATACACTCTAATACCAGCCTTTAGTACCCCCCTTCTAAGTATGTCGTTCTTAATATATAGCTTTAGGTTGGGTATATAGCTCAGTAGGGCTTTAAATAGAGGAATGCCAATTGTACTGTTTTCAGTACTATTATATATATATTGTATAGTACGTAAAAGAGCAGCCTAATTAGTCTATTACTTATTAATAAAGTATCTTAGGTAATATTTGAGGATTTAGTTTATTCTTTCTGTTTGCCTATCAGTCTGTAGGTAAAATACTATTAATAGCCGTTATTTAATATTACTCTAATAGTATAGCTCTAACTAGAAATTACTTATAAATATTAATTCTCTATTGCTAATAATCCCTCTTAGTAACTTATATTGCAGCTTAATCTTATTATAGAAGAGTTCTACTAACTCTATAGTATTAATTATTATTAGAATAGAAAGAAATACTGAAAACTTAGTGTATCGGTTGATAATTATCAGTATAATATTTACTTCTTTTTCTCTATACTATATAGGTGGGAGATCTATAATAAAGTCTATTAAGATTTCTTACTAAAGTTTTATTAAAATCAGAAGGGATTTAAGTTTACTATATAGTTAATATCTCTTTACTATTACCCCTTAGCAGACTGTATAAGTCTCTACTTAGTTCTTAATATTATCTTTAATTCTAACTTAATAGAATCTTCTTTAGAGAAGTATTTTAATTTTTTTAACTCTAAAATAGCCTGTAAATAGATTATTATAGTAAAACTATAATAGTATATACTTTACTAATTCTTTATTTAGGATAAATAGTTACTCTTTAAAGTAAAGTAGGCCCTTCTTAAAAGACTACAGTTCTTCTTTAAGGTTAGTTACTATAGAGTTAACTCTCTTTTAGTACTAGGTCTCTAGATTCTTATTTTAGAGGAAACAGATTAATTTTACAATTAGTTAAAATACTACAGTCTTATAGATCTACTCTCAAAAAGTAGTCTTTTTGGCTTTAATTAGGGAGACAGATAGTCTATATTCAGTCTTCCTTTAGGCCTAATAGGTTTAATTTTTTAGAGTCAGCTATATAAGCTCGACCTCTAGGGGATTTATAGAGGATTTATTCTCTTTTTTGCTAATACCCTTCTGACTTTAGGCCTATAGCTTCTATAAGTTAGAATGCTCCTACAGGAGATAAAGTAATTCCACTTTAGCTAATTGGCATTCTAATTAGTTAAGTAGTTTACTATTTAGAGGTATCTTACCCTTAAATTCCAGCTATCTTAATAGACTATCTACTAGATTTATCTTTCTAGGCCTATACTTTATTATAAAGTTATAGGGTATAAGGTAGGTATACTATTTAGCCTACCTACTATTAAGTCTTAGTGTCTTTATAAATATCTATAAATTCTAATAATTACTTAGGACTTTAATAGGAGTTATAGCTTCCTTAAGATAGTATTGCTAGTATTTAAATAACTCTATAATAGCTATTAATTTATAATTTAGAGTTCTATAATTTAGCTCTACAGACTGGAATTTATAAAACCAGAATGCAATTAGATAGTATTATTTTAACTTACTTAGCTAAAATATAATTCTAGCTATTATAAACCTAGAGGTATTAGTCTTTAAGTAGATAGAAAGAGATAGGTTATAGTACCTTAAAAGCAGTACCTCTTAAAAAGCTTAAATAAGCCGGCAGAATATTCCTCTTTTAGCCTTATTTAGTATAATATACTCTAGTTTCTTCTTCTTTATACTCCCCTTCAGTAAGTTACTTAGGGGGGTAGAAATATCTAAATACTTATAGATAAACCTATAATAAAAAAGTTATAGAATCCCAGGAATATTTAGATCTTTCTAAAGGTTTTAGGTTCTTTTCACTTAGCTATAGTCTAGATCTATTTAGAATTTATTAATACCCCTTTAGTTAAGAGGAGAAACTTTAAAAACTCTACCTATTGCTAATAAAACTTATACTTAATGGTTTTAATATATAACTTAGTACTGCAGAGGTAATTAAGTACTTATTGTAAGTATCTTATATAGGATTCTTAATTTTTTAAGTAAATTAAAATATTATCTAAGTAGGCTATATAAACTGTATCTACTAGCCCTTAAAGAGCTTAATAGATATAATCTTAAAAGATAGCTGGAGTATTAGTTAGTTTAAATAGTATAACTAAATACTTAAAATAACTATATTAGGTGCAAAATACAGTCTTCTATTTATCTCCCTTCTTAATATATATCTAATAATAGATATTTTTAATATTAATCTTCAAAAAGAACTTAGCGCCCTTAATATAGTTTAGAATCTCTACTATTAAGAGGAGGGGATATTGGTTTTTTTTTATAATAGCATTTAGTTCTTAATAGTCTATATAGAGTCTTAGACTTCTATCCGATTTAGGCATAAAGAGAATAGGTGCCCCTACTGGACTCTTAGAATATTAAATATAGCTATTTGCTAAGCTTTTCTTAATATACTTATAAAGAGTCTGTAGTTCCTTTAGTAATAGAAGGTATATTAGTCTAAAAGGTAGCTTCTTTTTAGAGAGTAGCTTTATATTATAATTAGTAAAGTGATAAAAAGGGAGAATTCTTAAGCTTTCTGTTAAGAATATATTCTGATAGTCTAGCAGCTTAAAAGGAATTTCCTTCTTTTCTAATCTTATTAGGGATTTATTCCTAGAGATTCAGTAGGGTTTATTAAGAACTGTAATACTATAGACCTTAGCTGTATTTCTATATAGTTACTAAAACTTATACTTAGGAATTATTTTTAGGCCAGTTTAGAATATCTTAAAAACTTATATTTAATTTATAGAGTTTAATATTATAGCTATCTCCTATAATATTAATATTATTAGGATTATAGAACTCTTATTAAAATCTAAATCCCTCTTAATACTAGCTATTATCTATATAAATAACTTTTTCTATCCCTAAAAATCTATTATTATAAGAGGGACTACCTAAATGTTCTTAGTCTTATACTTCAGACTGCTAACTGCCTCTAGATTTAGAATCTTAATCTTCTTTAGATAGAGTTATAAGCTCTAAGTAAGTTTATTACTAATTATATTAACTTTAGCTTTAGTATTTAAGATAACTAAAGTCTCAGTAGATATTTAGGTCTAAATTATAGCCTTAGCAGTTATTTATTATATAACTCTAAGAGTTAAGTTTTTAGTTTCTATTAAGTTATTTATATTAACTAAGTCTTTTTTCCCTTAGGTTTTACTTAGGTTTTTTAGACCTTAGGTTTTTCTTTCTCTTTATCTGGATATTGAGGAGTAAAATAATCCTTACTATTGTAAATATAGTATTTTTTAAACTTATCTTATTTATCTTTAGGATTCTTTCCCCTCCTTTTTAAGTTTAAGTTATTTTCCTACTAATCTCTTTAATCTTTCTATTAGATCTTAATTGAGAGAGTATCTTATAATAACTTCTTTAGAGACTTAACTTACTGCCCTAAGTTATTTTTTTCCGATTTTCTCTTCTTTCTATACCTATATTTAGTATCTCAGATTCAAGATATAAATATAACTAATTCTTTCTATTCAACTAGAACTTAGACTTTACTCTAGAGGATAATTTGCTATTGTAAAGTAGGTTGTAATTTTGTAAGATAAAAATTTATTTAAGTCTCTTCTGGTATAGACTTATTGTATTTTTTAAGAGAATTAAGATAAATATGGAAGTTATATAGTAATTAATCTTTCTATTATTTAGCTGATTTTAAGTTAGTAGTAATATTAATTATACAGTTTCTAGAGTCCTTAACTAGAATATCTATTTAAGTCTTAAACCTTAACTAGCTGTTACTAAGAGCTATCTGTATTTTTAGATTCTTAAAGTCTAGATACTAATACTAGTAGGTTTAGCTTTTAACCTCTATATTATTTAGAGTCTTTAGGATCTTATTTTTATCCTGACGGTATATATACAGTATATCTATAAAGACTTATTCTATCTCTTTAAGCTATTTAGTTTGTTTTTAAATAGTTATTAGGATCTTAAGAAGTATAATATTCTTAACCCTTATTTCAGGAAGATTGCTATCTAATAATAAGCTTAATTTCGGAGGTAAGTTGTAATTATAATAATATTGCGCCTAATATAATAAGTGAGGCTTTCCTGAAGATTAGAATCATTTCGGAGTGGTTTTTTGTAATTCTGCCTCTAGGCTTTTTAAGGCAGCCCTTATGCAATATGCCTTCTGTATTAAGGCTATATAAACCTACTTTCTTTTTTTTTCTGTTAATTTATTGGGGGGCAATAGGTTTAAGTGTAGAGTTAGTAGTCAAGCTGGCTGCAGACTGAATTGTAACTTAGTCTCCTCCAATTTGACTATATTATCTCTAAACTCTGCCAATTTATCTTCACTTAGGGACTCTCATAAGGTTTATATACTCCCCCTAACTTCCTTAATAGTAGGCTGCTGTCCTAATAAAGAATAGATGCCCTATTGGGGTTCCTTTAGAGAGTGATTATACTTCTAGTAGAATACTATTTTCTTAGTTTGGGCGACTATAAGAGAAGCTTCAGAATATTACGCTAGTAGGGATTCACTGAGGATTCAGTAACGATAGTCGGGCAGAGAAAAGGTATATTGGAAAACATATTAAGACTGAAGCTTACCCCTCTTCTGTATCGGAGGGGCTATGCTGCTATATCCTTGAGGTCTGATGCATATATCAATCTCCAACCTTAGGTATCTCCAAACTATAATATTAGGATGACTCGTCAGCCAGCCGATCATCTCTTTACTCTCCTGCGATCCTTAATACCACCCTCGTTACAATATTAGAGAAATAATTCTATAAGATTTCCCAATTTAACTATATTAGCTAGATGTTATTTAGCTATTCTAGCTACATCAGCTAGTATAGAAAGTACTTTTTCTATTAGTAATAATATTATTACTAAGTTAAGAAATAGGCTTTTACCTAATATAGTAAAACAGCTGATTTTATTAAAAAGCTAGTATAAAAGCTTTAAGAAATTAAAAAAGGAAGAAAGAATTAAAGAGGAAATTAAAGATAAAATTAAAGAGGAAATTAAGTTATAATAGATTTATTTTTAGATTTAAATTAAATTATTTTTATATTATTATTAAACCTATTTATAAATTAAATTACTTACTCTATATATTATTATATAGCTATTTATATATTATATAGTAATTTATTAATTATATAGCTATTTAGTAATTATTATTATTATTTATTAATTTAAGAACTATTTAATTAGTATATAGCAGTATATAGTTTATATTATTATAATTTAGCTATTTATTAATTATTTAGTTTTTATAAAGTAATATTATTATTTATTAAGTATATAGCTATTTATTAATTATATCTTTATTTAAATTTAAATAATTATATTATTCTATTAATTTTATTTTAGTATTTTAAAATACTAAATACTAAAATATTAATTAGTATAAATACTAACTAAATACTAAAGAAAATTAGTATATACTAACTAAATACTAATTTAAATTAGTTAGTATTAGTATAAGTCAGTACTAACTAAATACTAATTGCAATTAGTATATACTAACTAAATACTAAGAGAATTAGTATTTAGTTAGTATATACTAACTAATTTCGCAACCCTGACAGTATAGAAGTACTATCTATCTTTAATTAGATTTATAGAGTATAAATATAATAATTTATTATAAAATTATAAAATATAAAATAGATATACTATTTAATTTACTTACTATTAAGTCAGAGTATCTTTATAAATATCTATAAATTCTAATAATTACTTAAAACTTTAATAGAAATTATAGTTTTTTTAAAATAGTATTACTAATATTTAAATAACTCTATAATAGCTATTAATTTATAACTTAAAGTTCTATAATTTAGCTCTATAAGCTGAAATTTATAAGATTAAAATATAATTAAATAATATTATTCTAACTTATTTAACTAAAATATAATTTTAACTATTATAAATCTAAAGATATTAGTCTTTAAGTAAATAGAAAGAAATAGATTATAGTATTTTAAAAGTAGTATCTTTTAAAAAGCTTAAATAAACTAGTAAAATACTCTTTTTTTAGCTTTATTTAGTATAATATATACTTTAGTTTCTTTCTCTTTATATTTCTCTTTAGTAAGTCACTTAAAGAGGTAAAAAATATCTAAATATCTATAGATAAATCTATAATAAAAGTTATAGAATCTTAGGAATATCTAAATCTCTCTAAAAGTCTTAAATTTTTTTCTATTTAACTATAATTTAAATCTACTTAAGATCTATTAATATCTTTTTAATTAAAAAAAGAATTTTTAAAAACTCTATTTATTACTAATAAAACTTATACTTAATAGCTTTAATATATAGCTTAATATTATAGAGGTAATTAAGTACTTATTATAAATATCTTATATAGAATTCTTAATTTTTTAAGTAAATTAAAATATTATTTAAGTAGGCTATATAAACTATATCTACTAGCTTTTAAAGAGCTTAATAGATATAATCTTAAAAGGTAGCTAGAGTATTAGTTAGTTTAAATAGTATAACTAAATACTTAAAATAACTATATTAAGTGTAAAATACAGTCTTTTATTTATCTTTCTTCTTAATATATATTTAATAATAGATATCTTTAATATTAATTTTTAAAAAGAATTTAATACTCTTAATATAATTTAAAATTTCTACTATTAAAAAGAAGAGATATTAGTTTTTCTTTATAATAGTATTTAGCTTTTAATAGTCTATATAGAGCTTTAAACTTCTATTTAATTTAAATATAAAAAGAATAAATACTCTTATTAAACTCTTAGAATATTAAATATAACTATTTACTAAACTTTTCTTAATATACTTATAAAGAGTCTATAGCTTTTTTAATAATAAAAAGCATATTAATTTAAAAGATAGCTTCTTTTTAAAGAGTAATTTTATACTATAATTAGTAGAGTAATAAAAAGAGAGAATTTTTAAGCTTTTTATTAAAAGTATATCTTAATAGTCTAATAGCTTAAAAAGAATTTCCTTTTTTTCTAATTTTATTAGAAATTTATCTTTAGAAATTTAATAGAATTTATTAAAAACTATAATACTATAAACTTTAGCTATATTTGTATATAGCTATTAAAACTTATACTTAGAAATTATTTTTAAGCGAGCTTAAAATATCTTAAAAACTTAAATTTAATTTATAGAATTTAATATTATAGCTATTTTCTATAGTATTAATATTATTAACTCTTAATAAAAAAACCTAATATTTAAATTTACTGTATTTTTATTATATATATTATAATTACTAAAGTCTAAATTTAGGTTTTAAGCTGCTTTTTCTCTATCTACTGAAATCCTATCTAACTTTTCACTCTATTCTAACCTTAATATCTAGAGTTATAAATCTAATAACCTAACTTAATACCCCAAAATCCCCAATATCTATATTAATTTAAGTTATTTAAATCCACTCTCTTTAGCACCCTAACCAGGGTTGTGAAATTAGTTAGTCCGGACTAACTAAATACTAATTTCTCTAGTATTTAGTTAGTCCGGACTAATTAGAATTAGTATTTAGTTAGTCCAGGCCTGTACTAATACTAGTACTAGTTTTTTGGACTAAGTACTAACTAAATACTAGTTTTCAATTAGTTAGTACACCCTTAGACTAATACTAGTCTCTTTAGTCCAATTAGTCCAAAATGGACTAATTATAATAATAGGGTTATAACTTATAACCTTTAATACATACCTTATTAAACTTATATAATTAAATAAGCTGCTGATTTTAATTAGTTAAATAACCTATTTATCTTAATTAATTAAATAATCTATTTATATTAATCAGTTAAATAACCTATTTGTTTTAATTAGTGAAATAACCTATTTATCTTAATTACCATTAAGAGTACTTATTATAGTTAATTTAAGATCTTATTAAGCTTATAATAAGTAAACTATTAAATTAAAAAAGGTTATATAAATAGCTAATTAAAATTATTCAGAAGGGCTATAAAATAGAGAGAAATAATTTACTAAGAAAACCCTTATTTCTCTTCTTCTTCTTCCTCAGCTTCCTCTTCAATTTCCTCCCTATTTTCTTCTTCTTCCTTCTTTAAGTTATTAAAAGACCTATTCCAGCTTTTAAGCAAAATAAGCTGCCTAACTGTATTAGGTAATAGCCTATTTCTCGATTTAGTAATAATATTATTACTAATTGAAAAGGTACTCTCAATAGCTGCAGAAGTAGCTGGAATAGCTAAATAGCGTCTAGCTAAAATAGCTAAATTGGGAAATCGAATTGTATTATTTCTCCAATATTCCAGAATATTAGTCTATTAAATTATAATTCGTATTTAATTTATAACTTAAAAGAGAATAAGGCTTAACTAACCTTTTTAGGTAAGACTGCTTTATTTATATAAGTAATATATTCCTCTTCCTTAGGAATATTACTTATATAAAATTCATCTTCTGACCCTTCATTAGAAGATAATTTATCTTCTAAGCTAGGGTCAGGGCCTAATTCATCAAAGGATAAATTAGGCCGATGAAAATCACCTCTTTCTTGTTGAATTCTAATAGATAATTAGTAAATAGAAAATATACTTAAAATTAAATAATAGCTTTAAACTGTAAATACCTTTGATAGTCAATTTTAAATAAGTGAATTAAGTCTTGACTAATAGAAGGATAAAAGGCTAATAAGCGATTATCTTTAAAATGCATTAATTTAAACCTAGGGTCTAAAATAATACTATAGAGATAAGGCTTATAGCGAATTAAATCCTTCTTAGTAAGGCTTCGAGGGAAATATTTCTCAAGCTTATTTATACCAGTATTAATAGCATTAATAAGATATAAATAGCCTTCAGTCTAATAATAGGTTAATATAAGTAAATTAATAAGAAATAGGAAAATAAGGAAATAAAGAAAAAGGGAAATATAGAAAAAGACTTACTAATTCAGGTCTTTCAGTACTATAGCTAGAAAAATCTTCTTTTAATACTTCTAGCTTATTATAAATTTGATAAATAAATAATAAGCCTTCTGGTATAGTAGTGTAAAATTAACCTTATAGCTTAATTGAAGGTCTTATAAAGACTTCAAATAGTCTTTTAATTTCAACTAAGAAATCCCATTCAAGATCTGCTAGAAATATCTATATTTTAAAGTTAGTATTATTTAATAGGCTAGGAAATTTAAAGGAAAAGCAATAAATTAGATATTTACCTCTTCAAATTCTGTATTAGATGTATTCTTATAGATATAGGTTAAAGGGTCTTTTAATTCAAGACTAGATTCAAGCATTCTAAATGTTGAATTCCAGCGGGTTGAATTATCTATTTAAATAGTTAGTTAGTATTTAAATTAAGATTAAAAATAGACTTACCTAAAGGAATCCTTTTCTTCTTAGTAAGAAGCTTATTTTCCCTTTGGGACTTTTTTATTCCCTCTTCTAATAGCTGTTTAACTTCAGTTGTATATTTAGTTAAAACAGCTATTCTTCGAATTCGGGTAATTAGAGCTATATTAAATTAGAAAAAGATTAGAAATAAGATTATAGAAATACTTACTAGTAAGCTGACTAAAGTCCCTTTCTAATATAGTATTATCTTGATCTGATAATGCTATTTCTAATTCCTTAGATAAAAGGAATTCCTTTAGGATATCTTGTGCAATAATATTAATTATATGCGCTATACAGCGAATATCATATTTAAATCTCTAATTTAAAGATGACCAATAGTTATCTTTAAAGGCAGTGATAAATGTGTTATTATTCGCTGCATTATCCCTTGTAATACTATTAAGGTTATTAGCTTAAAAACAGCTTAAATATATTAATATAGCTTACCTAAAGATAGAATTGACTGTAATAGCTGGATAAGGAATTAAAGCCTTTATAAACTCTTTATAAATATAAAGACCAGTATAGCTTTCAGAAAGCAGATTAAAGCCTGTTTAAAAGTTAGTTAAATTAATATTAGACTAATAAAGGCTTTACTTACCAATTAGCTTATATATAAGGTTAAAATTCTTATCTATAAAAATAAGAATAATACCTAAAAAGCCGGTTTGGGTATTTGAAGTCCATATATCAAATGTTAGAGAAAAAGACCCTAAATCTGATATATTTTCTTCTAATTGCTTATTTAATTGTAATAAGCTATTATTAAAAGTATCAATTAAGATACTTTTAATCTTCCACCTATTAATTAAAGGACTAGCCCTAATTTAAGTTAGTATTTATTTAAATAGGAAATAGAAAATAGAAAATAGAAAATAGCTTACTTATTATAATAAGTTAAAAGATCTTGGAAACTATAGGAATTCAAGATATTAAAAGATAGATTATTTTCAATAAGAAAATACAGAATCTTCTTTAAAGCTTCTTCTTCCTTAAAGCTATTAGAATAGCTAGATAGATCTTATTTAGACCTTTTATGCCTAATATTAAGATCAAAAGGGCTAGTAGGCTTAATAAAATCTGCTTCTAATTTAAATTAGCTTATAGATTAAAATAGAGTAATAAAAAAAACTTACTTCTTTTTCTAGTAGCTTCTGACTGCTGATTATAAGCAATTGTAGGATGTTTCCGTCTATAGTGTTTTTGGAAGTTAGAAGATTGAAAGCCTTTTACTGGCTCAATCTTCTTATAGTTGCACCTATTAAATTAAATTAGCTTAAAATAAGGTTATATAGTTATTAAAAAGGAAGACTTACATTATGCAACTAATTTGCATTTCCTGCTCTTAACCTTCCTGAGAGGGCAAGATAGTCTTTTTAAATAAGCCATATTTAAAGATATAAGCTTTAGAAGCTTAGTCTTCTGAAATAGCTTTTGAGGAAGAAGAGGCTATCTCAGACTCACATTCTAATTGGTTAAGACTATCTATTTCAGAAGGAGCTAAAAGGCTAGCTTCTTCTAAAAAAGAATTAGTCTCAGCCTCAGACTCAGAGAGATAGTTAAATTCATCATTTGAAGCCATTAGGAAGATAGAAATAATAGGTTGTAATAAAGGTAGGAAGATTCAGATAGTATAGATAAAATAATTTAAATACTAGAAATAGAAGAGATTAAAGAAAGAATAAAGAATATATTATATAGTTATCAGAATAAGCTATTAAATTATTAATTCTATTTCTAGAATCTTCTAATTAGTAATTTACTACTAGAATTAATAATAGTCTATTATTAGTTTGATTTCTAGAATATTCTACTAACTAATTCTATTACTATAATTAATAATAGTCTATTACTAATTTAATTTCTAGAATCTTCTTTTAACTAATTTTATTACTAAAATTAATAATAGTCTATTATTAATCCTATTTCTAGAATCTTTTAATTAGTAATTTACTACTAAAATTAATAATAATCTGTTATTAATTATATTTTTAGAATCTTCTATTAACTAATTTTATTATTAGAATTAATAATAGTCTATTATTAATCTAATTTCTAGAATATTCTAATAATATATTCTATTATTAAAATTACTAATAGTATATTATTATTAATACTACTAGAATTATCTAATTGCTAGTTTTATTACTAAAATAAATAATAGCTTATTATTAACTCTATTATTAGAATTCTTAAAATATTAATATTATTTATTATTAAAACAATAAGTTATTGATTATAAATTTCTTTTTTAATAGATTATAATTAATATTTAATATTTTAAAAGGTTCTAACTAGTAATTTATTATTTAAAAGGCTCTAATTAATAATTAATCTTTTAAGAGATTCTAATTAATAATTAATCTTTTAAGAGGTTCTAATTAATAATTTACTATCTAGAAGGACTTAATTAGTAATTTATCTTTAAAAAGGTTTTAAATAGTAATTAAGTTATATTAATATTTAGATAATGTTATAAGAAATCTATCTGAATTATATAGAATATTAAATAAGACTTTTATTAAAAGCTTTAATTGAGAAAATAGAATAATTTATATTTCTTAGTACTAATTTTTGGACTAATGGACTAGAAAATTAGTATTTAGTTAGTACAGGCCTGTACTAGTACTAGTACTAGCTTTTTGGACTAAGTACTAACTAAATACTAATTTCTAATTAGTTAGTACACCCTTGGACTAATACTAGTTCTAGTGGACTAAGTACTAACTAAATACTAACTAATTCCAATTAGTATTTAGTTAGTCCAAAATGGACTAACTAATTTCACAACCCTGGTAATAGCATAATATCTCTATTAAAGCTCTTTAGTCTTAAAGACTTCTATTTATAGCTAGCCTTTAGATTTAGCTTCTATATCAGTTTCTTACTGATAAATAATATCTATATATAAATATCTATATCTATATTAATTTCTTTTTTATTAAGTACTTAAATTATAAGTACTCTACTTTAAATAATCTAACTAATAGATATTAATTTAGCTTTAAATATAAATCTCTTTATTTAAAGTTTTCTATCTATTTATTTTCTAAAGAATTAAGTTTTTCTATTTATATAGTAATAAGCTATACTATTATAGTCTTTAGAAATTTTATCTTTTTATTTAGTTTAAAATATTATCCTACTAAATAACTTATTTAGTTATAGTTATAGTAATATATATTATTATAGCTTCTACTTATAGACTGATTATTAGATATTTAATAACTATTTTTCTTTAGGTAGCTTTATTCTTACTTACTGCCTCTAGCTAAAAAAAGATATTAATTCCACTTTTAAGAAGTATATCTTTTAGTCTAACTTAAGCTATATAAGAAGTCTAATTAGAGAGTTTTAAATTGCCTTTTTTAAGTTTAATTTATTAGATCTTTTTTTTACTCTTATAGTAGGCAGGGTTGGTATTCGTAACTAATTCATTAATTACCCCTCTGAATATTAACGAATTCGTTAATTAGGTCTCTGAATATTAACGAATAAAAATTCGTTAGTAGTAACGAATTAAAATTCGTTAATTTCTAATTAGTTTTTCGTTACTAATAACGAATAAAAATTCGTTAATAGTCAGCATAAAATTAACGAATAACAAATTAGTTAATAGATTTCTAACTATTAACGAAAGAATTAACAAAAAACTAATTAGTTACTACTAACTAATAGCTATTTTATTTTTTAATTTAATAGTAAAAAATATAATAAGTCTATTATAAAGAGATATAATTATAAGGTAGTATATAGATATTAAATTAGATTTAATAAGAATTATATTATAGCTATTTCTTAATATTTTAAATAATCTATATATAGAAATTAACACATTCATTACTAATTGGTAACGAAAAATTAACTACTAACTAATTAGTTTTCGTTAATTAGTTTTTCGTTAATTACCTATTAACTATTAACGAAAACTAATTAGTTTTCATTAATAAAAAATTAACGAATAACGAATTAGTTAATAGAAATCACTGACTAAAACTAATTAGTTAGTAGTTAATTAACAATTAACAATTAACTACTAACGAATTTACCAACTCTAATAGTAGGCTATTATTACTAAAATATTACTATAGACAGTAGGCTTCTTATACTAGCTTTTAGACTTAAAGGATATTAATTTTTATCTTCTAAATCTCCTTTTCTACTTAAGATTAAAAGCTAAAGTAATACTAATATATTAAGATAGAATTATCTTCTATATAGATTATACCTAAAGATATATAGATTGCTCTTTATATATTAAAGTAGTTTATTAGAGACTGCTTAATAAGCTATTATAGCTTTATTAAGCTATTTTAAAGTTTAATTTCCTTTTAACTTAAGTTAATATATTACTTTTATAAAAAGGCTATAAAATCTTTCTATTTTAAAATTTATTAAGCTTTTAGTATATATTTACTATTAAGTCTATAATAAAATATAGAGCTTTATACTTAACTAGTTAATCTTTTAGTA
This sequence comes from Ilyonectria mors-panacis, assembly GCA_002991585.1. Classification (NCBI taxonomy): domain Eukaryota; kingdom Fungi; phylum Ascomycota; class Sordariomycetes; order Hypocreales; family Nectriaceae; genus Ilyonectria; species Ilyonectria mors-panacis. Next base: position 802,524 of record PPHJ01000084.1, on the reverse strand, counting down.
GTCTTTAGCTATAGCCCTTATATTATTAGCTTCTTTAATAGTATAAATTTAGTTATCTATTTCTATACTAAATTATATTCTTTTAAAGAATTATATAAGTATACTAAAGAGGCCTCTTATATTCCTTTAGAGGTTTTAACTTTACTATTCTTTCTATTTACTCTATTAGATATATCTAAAAAGTATAGTCTTTCTGCTATTAAGTCTTAAAATACTATTTTACTACAGCCTATTAAGCTATTATTACTAACAGTAAGATTTAAATTAGTATTAACTTATAATAGAGTTTATATATTTATTAGGTATTTATTAAATAGTTTTATAATATAGAGCTATAAGACTATATCTCTTAAAACTCTAAATATTCCAATTTAAAAAATTAGCTTTTAGTCTAGCTATATATAGGCAGATCTAGCTCTTTAGTTAGTAATAAAATAGTTTAGTTTTTATAGATAAGTTTATTCAAATTGTTATCTATATTAAGCTGTAGTTTTTCTCTTTTTTTTTATATCTAATAATTTAAAATTCTCTTTTTATATTACACTAAGTAGCTATCCTACAGTTATAATATAACCGGTATATTTAGTAGTACTTTATATTTCTTATATGTTATATAATATACTAGTAACTTAAGTAGGATGTAGAAGTAAATAAATTATAAGGGTTAGTCTTATTAGAATAATATATAAAATTTAAAGGTAGAGTCTGCTATATTATAAAGTATTTACTTAGTAAGTGTAAATTATATACTTACTGAATAGAGCTATAAATATTAAATTATATAATCTCACTTTAGAGTGGGGTAATATCTTAAGGTATCTTAACTTTTATAAAGTATTAATATTAGCTTTAGACTTAAAATAAGAATTAAAATTATTATTTAAATCCATTTTAAATAATAGTTTATAACTATAAGTATAATAAAAAATAAAATAGTATAAAAGATTAAAGAATAAAAACCTAGATTAAAAAGAAATTAAAGATATATTTATAGTTTATAAAATTACTTAATTAATAAGAATTTAAATTCTAAAAGATTCTAATTATTAATATTATATTTTACTATAATAGAATTAATAATTTACCTTCTAGAAGCTTCTAATTACTAATATTATATTCTATTATAATAGAATTAATAATTTACCTTTTAGAAGCTTCTAATTACTAATATTATATTCTATTATAATAGAATTAATAATCTATCTTCTAAAAGCTTCTAATTATTAATATTATATTTTATTATAATAGAATTAATAATCTATCTTCTGGAAACTTCTAATTACTAATATTATATTCTATATTAATAAAATTAATAATTTACCTTCTAGAAGCTTTTAATTATTAATATTATATATTAAACTAATAGAAATAATAATATACTTAATTATAAAATTATAATACTAATTTAATACTAAAATACTAACTAATTAGTATTTAGTTAGTACTATTTTATACTAATACTAATACAATTTCTTTTAGTATATACTAATTAAATACTAAAATAAAATTAATTAGTATTAAGCTATATTAATATTAAAAGAATTAGTATTTAGTTAGTATTATACTAACTAATTCTTTTAGTATTTAGTTAGTATTTAAAATACTAACTAATTTTACAACTCTAAATAGAATACTTCTCTTTTAGTTTTATTTAATATAATATACTCTAATTTCTTCCTCTTTATACTTTCCTTTAGTAAGTTACTTAAGGGGGTAAAAATATCTAAATATCTATAGATAAACCTATAATAAAAATTATAGAATCCTAAAAATATTTAAATTTCTCTAAAATTCTTAAATTCTTTTTACTTAGCTATAGTTTAAATCTATTTAGAATCTATTAATATTCCTTTAGTTAAAAAGAGAAATTCTAAAAACTCTATTTATTACTAATAAAATTTATACTTAATAGCTTTAATATATAGCTTAATACTATAAAGATAATTAAATACTTATTATAAGTATTTTATATAGAATTCTTAATTTTTTAAGTAAATTAACATATTATCTAAATAGACTATATAAACTATATCTACTAGCTTTTAAAAAGCTTAATAAATATAATTTTAAAAAATAGCTACAATATTAATTAATCTAAATAGTATAATTAAATACTTAAAATAACTATATTAAATATAAAATATAATCTTCTATTTATTTTCCTTCTTAATATATATTTAATAATAGATATTTTTAATATTAATTTTTAAAAAGAACTTAATATTCTTAATACAATTTAAAATTTCTACTATTAAAAAGAGAAGATATTAATTTTTTCTTTATAATAGTATTTAGCTTTTAATAATCTATATAGAGCTTTAAACTTCTATTTAATTTAAGTATAAAAAGAATAAATATTTCTATTAAACTCCTAAAATATTAAATATAACTATTTACTAAACTTTTCTTAATATACTTATAAAGAGTCTATAGCTCTTTTAATAATAAGAAGTATATTAATCTAAAAGGTAGCTTCTTTCTAAAGAGTAGCTTTATACTATAATTAGTAGAGTAATAAAAAGGGAGAATTCTTAAGCTTTCTATTAAAAATATATTTTAATAGTTTAATAGCTTAAAAGAAATTTCCTTTTTTTCTAATCTTATTAAAAACTTATCTCTAGAAATTTCAGTAAGATTTATTAGGAATTATAATACTATAGACTTTAGCTATATTTCTATATAGTTATTAAAACTTATACTTAGAAATTATCTTTAAATTAATTTAAAATATCTTAAAAATCTGAATTTAATTTATAGAATTTAATATTATAGCTATTTCCTATAGTATTAATATTATTAGAATTATAGAGCTTTTATTAAAATTTAAATTTCTTTTAATACTAACTATAATCTATATAAATAACTTTTTCTATCTCTAAAAATCTATTATTATAAAAAGAACTACTCAAGTATTTTTAGTTTTATATTTTAAACTGCTAACTGCCTTTAGATTTAGAAAATTTTTTTTTTTTTAAATAGAATTATAAGCTTTAAGTAAGTTTATTACTAATTATATTAATTTTAGCTTTAATATCTAAAAATAACTAAAGTTTTAATTAATATTTAAGCTTAAATTATAGCTTTAGCAGTTATTTACTATATAACTCTAAAAGTTAAGTTTTTAGTCTTTATTAAGTTATTTATATTAATTAAATCTTTTTTCCCTTAAGCTTTATTTAGATTTTCTAAATCTTAGGTTTTTTTTTTTTTTTTTTAGATATCAGAAAGCAGGGTTGTGATTTAGTCGACTATAGTCTTAGTCAAGAGGTGACTAAGACTAATTAGTCAAATCTTTAGTCTGACTAATTAGTCTTAGTCAAGCTACTTCACTGACTTTAGTCACTTAGTCTTAGTCACTCTACTGACTATAGTCAGCTTAGTCTAGTCAGTAAGGTGACTAAGACTAAGACTAAAATTAATAACTAAAACTTTAGTCAGACTATAGACTAATTAGTCAGACTAATTAGTCAGACTGATAAATCTAGCGAATTAATTAATATAATAGTAATAATTATAATAGTATTTAAAAAAGATATATCTAGGGTTATAAAATTAATAGCTATTTAGTCAGTATATATAGAAAGATTTAGTATTAATATTAGTATAAAGTAATATTACCTAAATTCTATTAGTTAGTATTTTAATAGTAAATTAGTATCAATATTTAAATTAGTAAATAAAAGCTTTAATAGTTTAAAGAAGTAAGAAGAAAATATAGAAAAAGGTAAGAAGGAAACTAAATTAAAATAGCTTTAGTTTTATATTAACTCTATTTTCTATTTTTAATTAATTGAGCTATATAAAAATTTAAAATAGATATTATATTATTATAATCTTATTAAACTTTATAAAATCTTAATCTATTCTTAAATATTAACTTTTCCTTTATAGATATATACCTTTTAATATAAAGATATTATTAAGTTATTAATTAGTATAAATAGGAAATTAAGATGAAATAGCTTTAGTTTAAAATTTGCTATATTTTTCTATTTCTAGCTAATTAAGTTATATATAAATTAGATATAGGTCTCTTAGTATTATACTCATATAAATTTATAAGATATTATAAGACTTTAATCTATTCTTTAATATTAATTTTTCTTATAGAAATATAAGACTTTTAGTATAAAGAGATAATTAAGTTATAATATAAAGATTAGTTATTATTAGTTAAAATAAGCTTTAGAAATAAATAGATCTTTAACTAATTAAAGCTATTTATATATTGTATTTTAGTGGTTTAAAACACTAAATTTTGAAATTTTAATATAAATACTAATTAAATACTAAAGGAAGTTAATATATATTTATTAACTTTATAGCTTTAGATATATCTTAATATTATTATTGAAATAGATTATATTATATATAAGAGATAACTTATATATAATATATTAGCTTATAAAATTAAGTAACTTAGAAAATTAAATAGATAAGTAGAAACTAAAAGCTATATAATAGTCTATTTATAATCTCTTTTATTATATATACTTTATTTAAGATAGATAATTTATTATAAATAATATTAAATTTCTTTAAATAAAATAGTCTTAAGAGTTCAAATAAAAGATAAATAATAAATTAACTTATGTAATTAAATAATATAAAAAGAAAATAAATATAAAATTAAGAAATACCTCATAAGATATAAATAAGTAAAATAGAATAGAATAACTGAATAAGGTAAATAAAATAAAACTAATAAATAATACAGAAAATAAGCTAGATAAAATCCTCTTCTTCTATCTCTTCTTCTTCTTCCTCTTCTTCTTCTTCCTCTTCTTCTTCCTCAATTTCAATAATACTAGCTTCTTTCTCTTTAAGCCTATTTTCCTCCCAGCTTTCCTCTTTTAATTCCTCCTCTAGAGTATCCAAATCCCAAATTTCCCAGCTTTTTAATAAAATAAGCTGCTTAACTACCTTAGATGAGATCCTATTTCTATTTCTAGTAATTATATTACCAGAAATAGAAAATACTCTTTCAATTGCAGCAGAAGTAGCTGGAATAGCTAAATAACGTCTAGCTAAAATACTTAAAATAGGGAATCTAGAGCTATTAGAATTCCACCAATTAAGAGGGCTAATCTATAATAAATTAGTAAATAGATAAATAAAAAAAACATATATAACTTACTTTTCCCCCAGCCCGGACCTCATTTAAATATAAGTCATATTCCTCAGACTGATCTAAATAAGATATATATAGCTCGGCATCAGAATTAGAGTCTTCTTCTTGCTGATTTCTATAGCTATATATATCTGTATTTAACTCATCTGTAGACTGACCTATACTAGGCTCATAATAGCCCTCTTTTTCAGTCTTAAGACTATTTATATAATTAGTATATAAAATAGATAAGTAATTTAATTATCTTTTATATCTGCATTTATATATATCTTTTATTTTTAAGATATATTTTAATAGATATAAGAATAGAAAAATTACTTACCTGTTAAATTCAGACTGGAATAAATTCCGTACATCAATATCAATATTAATATAATGATAAAGTAAGCCTCCTGCCTTAAAATGAGCCATTTTAAATCGAGGATCTAAAATAGTAGCTAAAATAAAAGCTCTTATTTCTATTAGTATATTATAAGGTATTTTATATAGATAAATAGAAATTACTTACTTGTATTGCTTAAGGTCTTGTATTTTAAGCTTGCGAGGGAAATATTTTTCTAGCTTTTCTAGGCCTTTTGAAATAGCCTTAGAATAACTAGAATAAAAGTCCTTATTAAATTAGTAAATTAATAATAAATATAAAAATAATAAGAAGAAAGAAAAATAACTTACTTTATTAGGCTTTCTAGCTTCCTTAGAAAACCTCTCTAATAAGCTAATAAGGCTTTTAAATATCTGATAGATATATAAAAGCCCCTTAGGTACAGTTATATAAAGCTGGGCCTGTAATTTAGTTGAAGCCTTAATAAAAACCTCAAAAATCTCTTGAAGCTCCTTTAAAGCTTCCCAATCAAGCTCACTTAAAGCAATAGTCTCAAATTCTATATTAGAGATATTCTTCTTAATATAATTAATAGGCCCTTTTAGCTTAAGGGCTATATTAATCATAAAATAAGTAGAATTCCAACGGGTTGGGCTATCTATATATAAGTTAGTATATATAATTAAATTATAATAGAGGAAAAATAACTTACCTAGTGGAATAAGCTTCTTTTGAAAATTAGAAGGTAATAGACCTTCTAATTTATCTCGTTTTATTCCCTCTTCTAATAGGCTTTTTTGCAGTACTATTATATTTTATAATAGTTGCAATTCGCCTAAGACGGGAAATAAGAGCTATTAAAGTTAGTTATAAATATATATATATATATATATATATATATAAGGAAAAACTTACTATTAAAACCCGGCTGTAAAAACTCTTCTTGGTTTAAATTATCTCCTTTAGATATAGAATCCTGATAGGTAGATAAAATAGAGCTAGAAAAATCAGAAGATAGATATTCCCTTAAAATATCCTGTACAACTAGGTTAAGGATATGACTAATACATCGAATATCATTATTAAATTCCTTTCTATAGCTTTTTTTATATATAGCTTTAAAGGAATTTAAAAAACGATTATTATTCGATGCATTATCCCTAGTTATACTATATAGTAATTAGTATTAAATTAAATATAGAAAGAAAGAAGGAAATACTTACCTAAGGATATTTTTTATATATATACTGGGGTAAGGTTCTAAAGCAGCTAAAAATTGCTTATAGATATATTGCCCAGTATGACTTTCATCAAGCTCATTAAAGCCTGTTAGATAAATTAGTTATATAAAATATAATATAGTAAGAAAAAAAGGAAATACCTATAAGCTTATATTCTAGCTTAAAATCGGGGGAAATATAAGCTAGAATAATACCTAGAAAGGCAGTCTGACTATTAGAAGTCCAAATATCAAAAGTTAGGGAAAAAAGTCCCTAAGCTTTTAATATTTTCAGCTAGATTATTATTTAGCTTATTTAAGCTTTCTTGAAAATTCTCTTCTAAAGAGACCTTAATATTCCACCTATTTATAATAGGGGCATTCCTAAGATTATTAGTTACAATAGCTTTATTAAAAATTAGGAAAAGGAGAAATATACTTATTATAATAAGATAGGAGTCTTTTAAAAGATTCACTATTTAAAAACTCGAAAAGAGAGGTTATTTTCAATAAGAAAATGTAAGACCCGATTTATACTGCCTTTTTCAGTAAAATCAGGCTCTGTAACCTTAGGTCTTTTTTCTCTAATATTTAAATTAAAGAAATCTTGCTTAGACCTAGGGCTAGAGAGAGTATCAATTTCTATTAATATTAGTTAATAAAAAAGCTATAAAATAGAATATAGAATATAAAATAAAATAGAATATAGAATATAGAATATAGAATAGAATAGAATATTTAACTTACTTCTTTTAAGTGTTTTTTCGGTTTTTTCACTCCAAGCTATACCCTTATGAATAGTTCGATAGTGGCGTGTAAAGTTAGAGGCTTGAAAGCCTTTAACAGTAGCCTGCTTAGACCAATTACAACTATTAAAATATTAGAAAAAAGACCCTTTTAATATATTATAATAAGATAAAAAGGATATATAGAAAATACTTACCTAGTACAACTAACTAGCATTTGCCTCTTCTTAGTTAGGTCTATAGGCAAAAGAGACTATGTAAATAGCTTATTTGCAAATATATAGATTTTTGACTTAGAAGGGGGATCCAGTTGAAAACTAGGTCTATTTTCAATATAATTAAAAATAGTAGAAGAGGAAATAGAGTCTTCTGGAGCTATAGAAGAATCCTGATTATTAAGCTCAATATCAGAAAGATTATCCTGACTTTGAGAATAATTCTCAGATTCAATATAGCTAGAAGAAGCCATTTTAAAGAGAAGAAATAGGGATTTAATAAAGATTTGTAAAAGTAGGTTATTTAATAGGTAAAATAGCTAATTGATTGAAGCTGTTAAAAAAGCTGATTTTAGGAAGGATTATATCTCTTATTATAATTATATTTTACATCTTTAACCTCGGTTATTTTTCTAATATTTACCAGGCTATTATAAATTATAATTAACTAATTACTTACTAAAAGAGGGGTTATCTGACTAAAAGCGGGGTTATCTGACTAAAGGAGGGGTTATCTGACTAAAAGAGGGGTTATCTAACTAGAATAGGGGTAATAGAATAGCTAGGAACCTTTTAGTCCAATAGGCTATTATTTCAATTAAAAACCGGCTTAATTTTACGCCGTAAGGGTTGTATAGTTACGCAAGCCTTTATGTAATTTCCTAACTGCCGATATTAAAAACAGGTTTTCAAATACTAAAAGAGGGGTTATTATATAACTAGGAATCTTTTTAGCCAATAAGACTATATAAGCTATTTTAGGTATATAAGATAGGCCTAAAAAGGAAAACTAGTTATATAAAAGGACCGAAAGGTTACCTTAGTTCAGTTAAAAAATAGGATTTAGTTATATATTGCATTAGCTTAAAAGAGGGGTAAAAGAGGGGTAATTCCAAATAACTATTCTATTTTTTAATAACCTAAGTTAGTTACAATTAGAGCTAGAGTAAGGAAATAATTCTTTTTATAGGTCTTATTATATATATATATTTCTTAGCTTATTAACTTTATATTGTAGCTAGTTATAGCTTAAAGTATAGAAATCCTATTAAAATTATAAATTAGTAAAAATAAATTAAAAAAGATACTATAACTAAGAGCTTATATAATAAAACTTATATAGGGTTAATATATATTAAACTATATATAATAATATATAATAGCCTTTAATCTATATTTCTTTTTCTATTGCTAGTTATAGCTAAAAAGAAATAAGAAATATATATTATTAGTAAATATAAAGATTTAAGAGATAAAGTAATTAAGTATTTTAAAAAAAGCTATATTACTAAGATCTTATACAATAAGATGTATACAGAGTAAATATATATTAAGATATTTAGGATATTATATGAAACTCTTTTTATTACTCTTTATATATTTTATCTTAGCTAGTTATAGCTAGAAAGGAAAAAGAGTTAAAATAGATATAAATAATTATAAGATCTAAATTAAATTAAAATAATCTAAAAAGCCTTAAATTAACTTAATAATTTTATATAGATATAGTTCTTATTTTCTTTTAAATTAAATAGTCTAATTATTTAGTCTGACTATTTAGTCTGACTAATTAGTCTTTAGTCACTCTTAGTCTAGTCACTCTAGTGACTATAGTCACTTTAGTCATATAAAATCACTGACTATAGTCACTTTAGTCAGACTAAAACCCTGACTAAGACTAAGCTTAGTCAAAATTTAAAGTGACTAAGACTAAATACTTTAGTCTTAGTCAGTGACTAATTAGTCATGACTAAACTTAGTCACTAACTAAAGCATTTAGTCACTGACTAAATCACAACCCTGTCAGAAAGTAAAGTAATTCTTACTATTATAAATATAGTATTTTTTAAACTTATTTTATTTATCTTTAGAGTTCTTTTTCTTTTTCTTTAAGTTTAAGTTATTTTCTTATTAATCTTTTTAATCTTTTTATTAAATCTTAATTAAGAGAGTATCTTATAATAACTTCTTTAGAAATTTAAACTTACTGCTTTAAGTTATCTCTTTTTAAATTTTCTCTTTTTATTACATTTATATTTAGTATTTTAGATTTAAAATATAAATATAAATAATTCTTTTTATTTAATTAAAATCTAGGCCTTATTTTAAAGAATAATTTGCTATTATAAAGTAAATTATAATTTTATAAAATAGAAGTTTATTTAGATTTCTTTTAGTATAAACTTATTATATTTCTTAAGAAAATTAAAATAAATATAGAAGTTATATAGTAATTAATCCTTTTATTATTTAGCTAATTTTAAGTTAGTAGTAATATTAATTATATAGTTTTTAGAATTCTTAATTAGAATATCTATTTAAATCTTAAATTTTAATTAGCTATTACTAAAAGCTATTTAAATTTCTAAATTTTTAGAATTTAAATACTAATATTAATAAATTCAGTTTTTAATCTCTATATTATTTAGAGTCTTTAGGATTTTATTTTTATTCTATTAATATATATATAGTATATATATATAAAACCTATTCTATCTTTTTAAGCTATTTAGTTTATTTTTAAATAGTTATTAGAATCTTAAGAAGTATAATATTCTTAATTTTTATTTTAGAAAGATTACTATTTAATAATAAGTTTAATTTTAAAGGTAAATTATAATTATAGTAATATTATATCTAATATAATAAGTAAGACTTTTCTAAAAATTAAAACTATCTTAAAGTAGTTTCTTATAATTCTACTTCTAGACTTTTTAAAGTAGCTCTTATATAATATACCTTCTATATTAAGACTATATAAGTCTATTTTCCTTTTTTCTCTATTAATTTACTTAAGGCTAATAATTTTAACTGTAAAGTTAGTAATTAGACTAACTAAAGGCTAAATTATAATTCAGTCTCTACTAATTTAACTATATTATCTTTAAACTCTATTAATTTATCTTTACTTAGGGATTTTTATAAGGTTTATATACTCCCTCTAACTTTCTTAATAGTTAGCTGCTATTCTAATAGAGAATTAAAGCCTTATTAAAATTCCTTTAGAGAGTAATTATACTTTTAGTAAGATACTATTTTTTTAGTTTAAATAACTATAAAAAAAGCTTTAGAATATTATACTAATAGGGATTTACTAAAAATTCAGTAATAATAGTTAAATAGAGAAAAAGTATATTGGAAAATATATTAAGATTAAAGCTTATTCTTCTTCTATATTAAAGGGGCTATATTACTATATCCCTAAGGTTTAATATATATATTAATTTATAATCTTAAGTATCTTTAAATTATAATATCAAAATAATTTCTTAGCTAGCTAATTATCTTTTTACTCTTTTATAATTCTTAATACTACTCTTATTATATATATTTTAAGATTATTATTTATAGTAATTTTAAAGTAAGTAGTAAAAGTTAAAATCTTTAAGTAGAATAGTATAATATTGTTATTTTCTTATTATATATCTAACTACCTAAATAAATTAAAAAAGTACAGTAATTTACAAATAGTAAATTTTAAACAGTTAGATAAATATCTCTTAGAATAAGTAAGGTAGAGAAAATTAGGTAATAATATATACCTTATATAAAACCCTCCTCCTGATATTTATTTAGTAACAGTTACAGTATTAATCCTAATATCTTTTTCTCAGTATTTTTACTCTATCTAACTTTATTAGAGTAGTAACCTAATTAGCTATATACAGACTGTAGTAGACTAACTAGCCTTTTTAATAAGGTAGTCTTAGGTTTAGCTTCTTTAGACTATTATTCTAAAGGGTGCTAAGTCCTCTAAAATTTTAGCCTTAATTACTATACCTCCAGCTAGATTTAAACTAATAACCTCTATAAGATTCTAGATATTTAACTGCTATACTATAGGGGTAAGTAGAATAGTATAATTATTTAATTTAGCTTTAGTAAAAGCCTATAGTATAAAAAAAAGGTATCTTTACTATTTAAAGAGTTATATATAGATATTATTCAGTATTAAAGTTTAGTAAACATTATACTTATATAGTCTTTTATTAACTTAAAGATTTATAATTTAAACTTATAGTACTTATAGATATAAAGAACTATATAGCTGCTATAAAAAAACTATATAGTAGTTTAATATATTTAAATATAATACAATATTAGTTAGTTTTAACTATATTACTTCTATTAGTATAATTATATTATATATAGTATATATCTATAGTATTAGATATATTAAAGTTAGCTTTTTATATATATTCTATAGAAGAATCTATATTAATTTTATAGAGAAAAAGATATATTACTAATAAAGTTTATAAAAAGTAATAATATACTCTTAGTATAGCTTTATATTAGTAATAAGCTATATAACATTTAAGGTTATTTATTAGTTAATTCTATAGAATAATTTAATTATTTAGAGCTTTAAAATTTAAAGAAGAATTTAAAAATCTCTATAAAAATAAACTTAAAGTATTAGGTATTATTATTTCTAAATTTTAAAAGTCTACTAAAGTATTTTTATTTTATTTTTTTTCTTAATATAGTTTTACTATAGAGTAAAATTAGCTCTATATTAAGTGGGTTTTTTTTATAGAAAATATAGCAGTATAGAATTTTATTTTTTTCAATAGGATAGTTTTTATATACTATACTTCTATATTATCTATAGATTAATTTTATTTTATATACTTAGGTAATATATTTAAATTTAAAATAGGAAAAATATTATATAAGCTAAAAGCCTTTTTTAAATAGCTTATAGTTATAGAGTTTAATATTAAATAGTAGTTTATTATTATATAGGCAGTTAGTATTTTAAATTAAGACTATATATAAAATTAAATTTACTTTTAAATTAAGTTTAAATTAATCTTTAGTTTTTTAATCTATATAATTTTAATATTATTTATATATTTAATATTAACAATAAGTTTATTTATATTATTTAATATAGCTATAAATTAAATTCTCTTTATTATTATCTTAAATATTAGGCAGATTAATATAGCCTTCTTACTAAAGCTATATCTATCTAATTATTATTATATATAGCCTTAACTTTATTTAATATTAAGAATATTAAAATTATAACTCTATTTAAAAGGTATCTTACTATAATAATATTATTATTACCTTAAGCTCTATTTATAGCTACTATAGTATCCTTTAGAATTTTACTCTTTATATCTAAAAGAATATTATAAATTTAAATTATAACTTTATATTAAGCTTAACTTTAAGTTAACTGCTTACTAGAGTTAGTATATATTAAAATTAAACTTTAAGTAGCTATAAATATATAAGAGAGTTAAAATAAATTACTTATAGCAGTAAATACTACAGTAAGAATAGTTATAATAACTATTATAACTACTTTAGTAATTTTTACTATTCTTTACTTTTCTACAGTAGAAATTATAATATTAGTATAAATATATATCTTATATATATTAGTATAGGCTTAAATAATAATCTAAATCTATTTAAGGAAGTTAAAAGAAATAATTCTAATAATAATATTATATACTTTCTTTTTAATATTATTAACTAATATATAAGTTACTTTCTTAATAGATTTAGTATTAATCTGTATTATATACTAGCTTATATTTATAAGGGGGTTATACTAGCTATACTTAAGGCTAATATAGCTAGAATTAATTACTATTAGTAATACTATAGTACTTTTACTATAAACTTAATATACTATTAGTTTTAATCTAAAGAAAGCCTATAAAGTTTAAATTTAATATTAAAATAGTTTTTAAAGTAATTTAGAGCTATAATAGTCAGGGTTGTGAAATTAGTTAGTCCATTTTGGATTAACTAAGGACTAGTTTAAATTAGTTAGTTTTTAGTTAGTTTTTAGTTCAGTAAGACTAGTTTTAGTCCAAGGGTGGATTAACTAATTAGAAACTAGTCCTTAGTTAGTTTTTAGTCTAAAAAACTAGTCCTAGTTTTAGTTCAGGTCCGAATTAACTAAAAACTAGTTTTTTATTCTATTAGTCCAAAACTAGTCCTAAGAAAAAGACTTTAAATAGAATAAAGCTTTAAAAGTCCTAATTAATTAATAATTTAGTATAATATAGTAATTACATTATTAATAAAAGTAATTACATTATTAATTAAGGTAATTAATTAATTAATTAACTAATTAAGTAAATTAATAATTTAGTATAATATAATAATTAGATTATTAATTAAAGTAATAAGATTATTAGTTAAAGTAGTAAAAACTACTAATTATAGTAATTAGATTACTAGTTAAAGTAATTAGATTAATAGTTAAGATAATAATAAGACTATTAATTTTAGCTATTAGATTATTAGTTAAAGGCTTAAAGTAATTAGTGTAAGGGTTAGGGCGGCATGCCTAACCTTGCAATAGAAGGTCCCAGCCGTTAGGCCAAAAAGATCAAACAATTCAAGTAAACCACATTACTCAATCGTGCCGCACAACAGGTTATAAGGGAGGCCCCGCGCCGCAGCGCGGCTAGTGCACATCCTTACAATTATCCCCCCTCTCTAACAGCACGTCCCGGGCTGCTTACTTATCAGTAGGTGTAGCGGACCTCTTATGCTTCAGGCGCACGGAGCCTCTTATGCTTCAGGCGCACGGAGCCTCTTCTTGCAGACTGTGTGCAGGGCCACTGACGCCACAGCTTAAGGAACCTGATGCCCGTGCATACGTGTGTGCTAGTGGGACTAAGCTGGTCCTCCAGCCTATAAGGATAACCACTGTTGTCAACCCCCAGGGGCTAGGCCCCTGTGAGCCCTCTAGCCTATCGCAGTCACAAGGATCTTTTCCAGGATTCAAACCGCAGTTCGAACTCCCAACCTTCTGCACAGCTAGTGGACCCAATGCGTACTTGAATAATTATAAGGGTTAGGGCGGCATGCCTAACCTTGCAATAGAAGGTCTCAGCCGTTAGGCCAAAAAGATCAAACAATTCAAGTAAACCACATTACTCAATCGTGCCGCACAACAGGTTATAAGGGAGGCCCCGCGCCGCAGCGCGGCTAGTGCACATCCTTACAATTAGATTATTAGTCTTATTATAAGACTATTAATTTAAGCTATTAGATTATTAGTTAAAAGCTTAAACTAATTAGATTACTAGTTAAAGCAATAAGACTACTACTTTTAGTAATTAGATTATTAGTTAAAAGCTTAAAGTAATTAGATTACTAGTTAAAGTATTAGGATTACTAGTTAAAGCAATTAGATTAATAGTTAAAGGCTTAAAGTATTAGGATTACTAGTTAAAGCAATTAGATTAATAGTTAAAGGCTTAAAGTAATTAGATTAATAGTTAAAGTATTAGAATTACTAGTTAAAGTAATTAGATTATTAGTTAAAGTAATAAGACTACTAACTTTAGTAATTAGATTATTAGTTAAAAGCTTAAAGTAATTAGATTACTAGTTAAAGCAATTAGATTACTAGTTAAAGCAATTAGATTATTAGTTAAAGGCTTAAAGCAATTAGATTAATAATTAATATATTAAGACTATTAGTTAAAGCAATTAGATTAATTTAAGTAATAGGATTACTAATAGAGACCTTAAATAAATAAACTATATATAATATATCTTTTATCCTTTCTTTAGCTACTATCCTTTTCACTATCCAATTCATCTAATTACCTATCTTCCCCTTATTATAGATTCCTTTAATGAATTTAACTCTCTTTCTGAGTCTGATAGTGAGACTATTCCTTTTTTAGAAGATACTAGCCAATTAGCTCCTTCTGAAATAGATAGTCTTAACCAATCAGAATTAGACTCAGAAATAGTCTCTTCTTCCTCACAAGCCTTTTCTAAAGATCAAGCTTTTAAAGCTTATATCTTTAAATATAGCTTATTTAAGAAGACTATTCTACCTTCTAAGGAAGGTTAAGAGCAGGAAATACAAATTAATTGCACAATGTAAGTCTTTTTTTTTAATAACCTTATTTATAACCTTATTAAATTAGCTACTAATTTTAATAGGTGTAATTATAAGAAGGTTAAGCTAATTAAGAGCTTTTAATCTTCTAACTTCCAAAGACACTATAAGCAGAAGCATCTAGCAGTTACTTATAATAAGCAGTCTGAAGCTAGTAGAAAAAGAAGTAAGTTACTTTATTATTTCCTTTTTACCTAATAAGCTAATTTAAATTAAAAGCAGACTTTATTAAGCTTAATAGCCCTTTTGACCTTAATCTAAGGAATAAAAGGTCTAGGCAAGATCTACCTAGCTATTCTAATAGCTTTAAGAAAGAAGAAGCATTAAAGAAGATTCTTTATTTTCTCATTGAAAATAACCTATCTTTTAATATTTTAAATTCCTATAGTTTTCAAAACCTTCTAACCTATTATAATAAGTAAGTTATTTCCTATTTCCTATTTCCTATTTCTTATCAGAATATATACTAATTTAAATTAGGGCTAGTCCTTTAGTTAATAGGTAGAAAATTAAAGGTATCTTAAATAATAGCTTTAATAATAGCCTATTACAGCTAAATAAGCAACTAGAGGAAAATATATCAGACTTAGGGTTATTTTCCCTAACGTTTAATATATAAACTTCAAACACTCAAACAGCCTATTTAGGCATTATTCTTATCTTTCTAAATAAGAATTTTAAGCTTATTTATAAGCTAATTAGTAAGTAATAATTTTATTATACTAACTAATTATAATAATTTCCTATTTAGAAGCTAGCTAATATATTTAACTAACTTCCAAATAGGCTTTAATCAGCTTTCTGAGAGTCATACTGGCCTTTATATCTATAAGGAATTTATGCAGGCTTTAAATCCTTATCCAGCTATTACAGTTAATTCTGTATTTAGATAAGCTTTTCTTTTTAACTAATTTAAGCTTTTAAGCTAATTAATAACCTTAATAGTATTACAAGGGATAACGCAGCAAATAATAATATATATTATCTCTGCTTTTAAAGATAATTATAACCTATTTTTAAATCAGAAATTTAAATATAATATTTGCTGTATAGCGTATATAATTAACCTTATTGTACAAAACATCCTAAAGGAATTCCTTTTATCTAAGAAATTAGAAATAGCATTATCTAAGCAAGATAATACTATTTTAGAAGGGGTCCCTAGTCCCTTATCTAATAAGTTTACTAATACTATTAATTATAAGCTTAATCTAATTTAAAATAGCCCTTATTACCCAGATTCAAAAAATAGCTGTTTTAACTAAGTATACAACTAAGGTTAAATAGCTATTAGAAGAAGAAATAAGAAAGTTTCAAAAGAAAGATAAGCTTCTTACTAAGAAGAAAAAAATCCCTTTAGGTAAGCTTATTCCTATTCTTATTAACCTTAATTTAAAGACTAGCTAACTATTTAAATAGATAATTCAACTCACTAAAATTCAACATTTCAAATAATTAAATCTAGCCTTAAATTAAAAGAACCTTTAGCCTATATCTTTAAGAATACATCTAATACAGAGTTTAAAGAAGTAAATAGCTAATTTATTATCTCTTCTTTCTTTATAATAATACTAATAGTTAAATATAGATCTTTTTAGGAGATATTAACTGGGATTTCCTAATTGAAGTTAAAAGACTATTTAAGGTCTTTATAAAACCTTCAATTAGGCTATAAGGCCAATTTTATACTACTATACTAGAAGGCTTATTATTTATTTATCAAATTTATAATAAGCTAGAAGCTTTAAAAGAAGCTTTTTCTAATAGTAGTATTAAAAAGCCTAAATTAGTAAGTATTTTTATTTTCCTATTTTCCTATTTTCCTATTTTCCTATTTTCCTATTTTCCTATTTTCCTATTTTCTTATTAGTTAAATTTAACTAACCTTATATTAGGCTGATAGCTATTTACACCTTATTAATGCTATTAATAAGGGCTTAAATAAGCTTGAAAAGTACTTTCCTAGGAGTCTGACTAAGAAGGATTTAGTCCGCTATAAGCCTTATCTTTATAGTATTACTTTAGACTCTAAATTTAAATTAATGCATTTTAAAGATAATGGCTTATTAGCTTTCTATCCTACTATTAGTCAGGATATAGTTAACTTATTTAAAGTTAACTATTTAAGGTATATTATTATTTTAATTTTAAGCTTATTTCCTATTTACTAACTAATAAATAGAGTTAAGCAAGAAAGAGGGGATTTTCAGCAGCCTGATTTATCCTTTAATAAATTAGCTCCTAATACTAGTTTAGAAGATAAGCTATCTTCTAATTCAGAATCTAAAGATAATTTTTATATAAGTGATATTCCTAAGGAAGAGAAATATCTTACTTATATAAATAAGGCAGTCTTACCTAAAAGGGTTAGTATTATCCTAATTTCCTTTAACCTTAATTAATTAATATACTAACCTTAATTTAATAGACTGACATTCTGGAATATTAGAAAAATACTATAATTCGATTTCCCAATTTAGCTATATTAGCTAGACGCTATTTAGCTATTCCAGCCACTTCTGCAGCTATTAAAAGCACCTTTTCGATTAGTAATAATATTATTACTAAGTCAAGGAATAGGCTATTACCTAATACAGTTAGGCAGCTTATTTTGCTTAAAAGCTAGAATAGGTCTTTTAATAACTTAAAGAAAGAAGAAGAAGAAGAAAATAGAGAGGAAATTAAAGAGGAAGCTAAAGAAGAAGAAGAAGAGGAATAAGAGTTTTCTTAGTATAATTTTCCTAGTCTTTTAATTAGTTCTTTAATTAGTTCTTTTTTCCTTTAATAAGAATCTTAATTAATAGCCTAAGAATTAAGCCTTATAAGTATTATAGATTATTTAATTCTACTATCTATTTCCTCTTTATAATAGCTTTAATCTCTTTATAAGTGTTTTATATAGTTAAAATAAATTACTTATTTTAAGGAATTATAATTAGTAATTAAATATTAATCTATCTAAATAGCAAATAATTACCTTATTTTAAGCTAGTAATAGAGTTATTTATTTAAAGAATTAATATTAAGTATCTAAGTTAATTATTAATTTAGCTAATCTAATTATCTTATTTTAAGTTAAGAATTAAGTTATTTACCTAAGTTATAAATCTTAAATAATAAATTTAATTTTATTTATCTAGTTAGTTTTATTCCTGTATATAAGGTTAATATTTAGATTATCTATTTAAATAATTAATATTAAGTATCTAAATTAATTAATTATTTAACTAATCTAATTATCTTATTTTAAGTTAATAATTAATATTAGCTATCTAAGTTAATTAATTATTTAATTACTCTATTTATTTTAACTTAAGCTAATACTTAAATTACTTATATAAATATTAAGTCTTAAATAATATATAGCTTAATTATTTAATTAGCTAACTAATTAAGCTATTTATTAAAGGCTATAATATTCTATTATTAGAATTAGTCTATTTTGGATTAATCCAAACTAAAAAACTAGTTTTAATCTAAAGGTGGATTAACTAACTAAAAACTAGTTTTTAGTTAGTCCGGACTAATTATAACTAGTCCGAGTTTTAGTCTAAGGGTGGATTAACTAAGAACTAGTTATAACTAGTCCGGACTAACTAATTTCACAACCCTAATAATAGTAAATATCAGCTTAATATTATAAAAGTTTTATTTATTTTATTTATTTTATTTATTTTATTTATTTTATTTATTTTATTTATTTTATTTATTTTATTTTTATTTTATTTATTTTATTTATTTTATTTATTTTATTTATTTTATTTATTTTATTTATTTTATTTATTTTATTTATTTTATTTATTTTATTTATTTTATTTATTTTATTTATTTTATTTATTTTATTTATTTTATTTGTAGCTATTTTTATTTACTATTAAGTTATTAGTAAGGTTAACTTTACTCCCTATAAATATTATTACTGATTTTAACCTGTTCTTTAATAAACCCAGCCTTAATGTCGCTAAGACTGCGTTTTTTTTATCACATTCATATCTAAGGATTAGCTCCAGGAAGATGCTTCTCTGTCCGTAGTCTCCTAGGGTCTTCCTGACTCTTCCTTTTCCCTGACCGCCCTAATGTTGTCAGAGCGCACGCCTGCTTTTCCAGGCGCAGCTCTTCCTCTTAGCTGTCCCTACAATGTCTCTTCATTTCTTCAACCTAGTTGCCTCAGTTTCGACAAAGCTATGCTGATACCGATCCCATCCCTGCCATTCTGTTTCCCCGATTCCTCTCCGACTCTGCTGCTTCAAGGTTTCTGTCCCGACTCTGCTGTTTCGACGCTCCTGTTCTGACCTCGCTATTGGTGTGATCTGTCGCCAATCCCGCTGTACCTACTCTGCTGTATTAACCCTGCTGTCTCAACTCTCCTGCTCTATTCCGGCCATACAACTTCAACGACGCTGTGCGAACACTGCTGGGGAGCCTTATTGCATGTATCACAATTGTATATATGCTCTTCGAGGAACTGGGTGAGTGACTTTGGCTGCTTATTGAACAACTAATCAATGAAAATGCCACCGTAATATGCCACCATCTGTCAAGTTCAAGCACCAATCGAACTGATAGACGTATATTCTTCACTATCACTATAAGACAATCGATCCAAGGTCATATCATTTTCTCGAAGCAAATACGCTAGCTCTCATCTGCGCCATGATGGTTCGTTCCTCGTTTCAACTTATGGTGTCCTCAAATGCGATAGCACGGTTATGATTGCCATCGAAGAGAAGACTGGATGGGAAGGGGAGGTATGTCTACTGTCATGGTAGCTGTCGCGAAGTCGAGCCTCGAGAGCGCGCTGAGGATGAGTTCGCACGATGCCGAAACAATGGTAATGTATGTGCAGAAGTGCACCGTCTGTTACGGAAAGCCATGGCCGTGACTTGTTCAACCAGGGAGACGTCAGCTAATACGAGCCGACTGGTGGGCACTTTCAGATTCTATATTGACTTGAGAATGGAGCAACACGATGCGGCGGCGCAGATCCAGATACAGGTGGCCATGTGTCGTCCCCATCCTCCCAACATGCATCTCAACCCCCGAACGAAGCAGGCAACAAACTTCAAGTCCAATATGGCTCTAGAGATACTAGCTATTACAAAGTTGCGAAGTTCTGCACTTGGAACCCGCGACTCTCAGGCATTATTCAAGGACTAAGAGTTCGATAGCACGTCTCGTTTTATTCTACCTGCAAAGGCGCCATACAAACAGCAATCTGCAAGCGCTTGTCCGGGGGATTTCATCCACGGTGAATCATGGCTGAATTTTCCGGAGATGGAAACGCGTCTCGCCGCCGTGTTGTTGGGTCATCTGTCGGCCAGCTGGCGTGCAGCCTTTATTCACCACAACATCGTCACCAACCTCGTTCTGCATTTTCCTTCTTCCTCATCTGGCTTTCCTCAACGTCACCAACCCTTTTTCTTTCAACTTCGTCTATTTTCTTCGCTGCTGCTGCCCTCTCCGCCTCCATCATCCTCCATCTTCATAATCCTCATTCGTTCACTGCACTCTCTTCTATCATGTCCGAATTACTGATCGATCGGCTGAGGTCTGGCGAGTTTCTGATATGACCATCTCCTGTCAGGGGTATCTAATGGCCCTCAACAAGATGGTCGTGGTACCTCAGTCGCCTGTGATGAAAGCGGCCTTGACTGGGGGGTTCCAGGTTCGTTCTCCCCTACCTTTTGATACAAGAGTATCTTGCTGAAAGCTGACTTGGCGTGGAGGAAGCGAAAACCGGAGTCCTTAAGATCGACAGCTACGACGTTGATACCGTCCACCGCATGGTGGAGTTCCTATACTCCGGCAAATACAGTGTTGTCTTCTCCAAGAATGAAACCGGCGGCCAAGAGGGCAAATTCGACCTTCCCTGGTCTGTCCCAGGAACGCCATTACCCGCTTGTAAACATCGCCACTCAGACTCCAGCGCCTCCCTCCTGGACTAACGTGTCATGAACAGCGTCATCCTCCGAATAGATGGTTCCCATCTTTCCAGGCAGGCCGCCTCGTACACCTCATACGACAATAAAGGTAAAGCTGCTCTGCCATATTCGCGTCAACTCTATCGCACATTTCTACGACATGCCCAAACTGTGCGAGTTGGCGAGATCCCACATCGAATTCATTTTCCGAACGAACTGGTTCACCTTTATGGATGTCGTCGTTTACGCTCTAGATCGGAGATGCGACAAGGAACTTCAAGATGTCATTTCTTCAACAGTAGCGGCCCACATCGAAGAATTCACTACTCAGTATCAAGACCTGGAAAGGTTGGCCGGAAAGGAGGATTTCCTTGTCGATGTCTTGAAAAAAGTGTGGTGCGCGGATTCAGAAGCTTAAGACTGATGCAAATCAATCCTAACCAATCGAGAAACAAGGTACGCAGGGCTCGAGCGAGGGCTGGGATGTTGTCTGTAACTAGATGTGATGATTAATAATGGAAGTCATGGAAGATAAAACTAAAGTTACACGGACTAAAGTCCCCATGCTGTCCGTTGCCAAGTCGTAGTGGAGGAAGTAGATAATCTTATCAAAAAATTGGAGTTCGCGACTCTGTTCTCGATCTAGCTGTTGTACTAACCCTGCTGTCCTGACTCTACCTTGCTGCATGGACTGAGCTTTTACTCACGACTTCGTGTTAGAAACACAGTTGCCCAAGTACTCTAATACTACATAGGTAGGCAGTTATGTCTGAAACCAGGTCAACCCGGTTGGGTACCTTTATATTATGCCTGTTTCTCTTTGTCTTCTTTCGGAAATGCCAAAGCCACTTCGGCTTCACTCAAGCTCAAACATTCTATACCATTTTCAGTGACAAGTATTGTCACTGATACTGGTACTCATCACCATGTCACCTTTTAGAAGAAACAAGACAAACTCGCAGCCAATGGAGCCTCTCAAGCCCAAACCAACTGTGCCCGGGTACTTGATTCCTCTTCTGAAGCGGCATATTCCGGATCCACCACCTTCAACAATTCGCTCGTGGGGTATCAGGGTACGAAAACATATCTCCAAGTTATCCCGGGCCCGTGGTATCATTCGATCCCGGTTCAAGAAAGCAAGCCGACCTGGCTTGGTCGCAACAGACAAGGACAAGGACATTCACGAGGAAGGAAACACCTCCAAACTCCTCCAGCTTCCAGAGGAGCTACTCCTTGAAATCATGGGTCGTCTTTCTGCAAGCTCTCTTTACTTCCTGCGTCAAACTTGCAATAAGTTCCATCGAATCTCCTCGGATCGCAACTTCGATGACTTCAATCGTAAGTTTGTCGGTCCTGCAAAAACGCAGTTAGCCGTTGGCGGACTAGCTACAAGCAACTAGGGATGATCCGAGATGTCCTGGCCCGGAAATACCACTGCCGCGAATGTACTTGCCTCCGTGATACCGGGGCTTTGAAGCAAAAGATGATGGATCTTTACAAGCCCATGTACTGCAAAGGCTGCCGCGTGGACCATCCCGCACTGTTCTTCCCCCGGATTCACAGGCATAAAAGGTCGCAAGGCGGTGGATTGTGTGTCGGACATCTTGGCGAATTCACCCTTTGCTCTCATCTGTCTTTCTACTGGTCAGAGCTACGTGCATTCCGCCACTCCCCCGAATCGAACGGCATCACTTGCAAGCACAGCGACCATATTCCTCAGCAGATCCTGGCTAGAAACACCCGCAAGGCCGAATTAATCTGCCCCCGGGTCAATGCCTCGCCATCCCAAGAAGGGTCTAGGGTAATGGACTTAACGACTGACCGAAGCCTCTACCTACTGCAGCTGGATTGGAGGCTGCCCATCAGCATCGATGACCTCCGGCAGAAGCTAGGCCCGGCAATCGATAAGCTTCCCGATGATGCCAGGCTTTGCGGGCATTGTCCCTCTATGGGCCGTGAGCTTTTGGAATGTCTGTCGTCCTCAAAGTGTGATTGCTTTCCTCCTACGACTCATACAATAAGTCTATCGGTCATGGAACGGGCAATCCCGTCTTCGACGAAAGCACGAGGCACGTGTTGTGGTGCGACAATCCTGGATGTGCGACTGGGGCGGAGCTTCGATGGCTGAGGATAGCCAAAACATTTAAACCATGGACTATAAATTCGGATTACGCACCGCGCTGGGTCTCAATCGAGCATGAGGCCTTGCGGAATGCAAACAGTGGGTGAGAAGGTAAAGACAGGCCTGGCGTCCTTCTAGGGATTTGCTTTGCTAAACCTGGTTTCGATTCCTTTGTGAGAGAGGTAGGATGCCAGCTTAAGCAGCGGTAGGTAGCCAGTCACACATATCATCAATACATACCTGTTACGAACTGTGCGATTTACCCAATACCCGGGGGGCTGACTTTAGCACACGTGATCGCAGGCTCTGTCAGACGGAGGGATCCGGTCCGGCCGTATGACTAAGGAAGCGGGGGTCTCGGAGACCGTAGATGAGGAAAATCCCTCGCCGGTCAAGATCATCAACAACACAGTAAAACCATCAGTCATAACGACGTTATTAAGGTCGTAATTATCATCAATTGAATCAGCCTATTTTGGCACCATCTGATCGTACATTTCACTGTGCCAAAGGCCACCAACTCAGACCGTCAGACCCCACTTACGGGATCACGAGATCTGACAGGCTCCACTGGGAGCTAAAGGCTCCCCCCTCTCCCTTGGAGAGGGGGCGACAGAACCTGTAACCGCGTCGCATGTGTAACTAACTTTTCTAACTTTAAAAATCTATATAAAATTAGATATAGTTAATAAAATATTACTACAAGTACTATAAGGTAGTCTAAGAATTTAAATATATAGATTTTAAGAAATTTTTAATTTTACTATTATAGTTATTAAGTTGTTGCTGGGTGTAGCACTAACTGTTTATCTTTATTGTTTGAAAATACTGTATAGCTTTAATCTATCTGATGATATTAAGTAAAGCTAAAAAAAAAAAAAACCCCAAATAGTTATTAAGTTATAAAGCTTTAAAGTATAAAAATTAATTTTATATTAAGATAGTTTATTTAGAGTAAAACTAGCTTAAAATTTAATTTATATAGAGAATATTTTAATATATTTATAACTCTTTATATATACTATATAAAGATTTAAACTTTTTACTATAGATATTTTATATATATAACTATATAGAAATAGTATTATAAGAATTATATTATTATTATATATATTAATAAAAAATGAATATTAAACTCTATAATATTAAAATAAAATATATAAATAAAATATATAATAAATCTTATTATATAATAGATATAATAGAATAATTATTAAAAATTAAATAGATAATTATAGTATTTATTTAATTATTATTAAAATATAAATAAAAATATAAATTACTAAAATATATTTAAATTAAATAGAAAAAAATAATATATTAATAAAACATAATGTATTATATTTATTTTATATATTAATATATAATATAGAATTATATTAGATTTTATTATTTAAAGGCTATTTAAATAATAATTAATTCTTTAAAATTTATTACTATAGAGTAAAATCTCTGAAAAAGTTAAAATAGAAAAACTAAATCTACTTACTTTAAATATTTATATCTAAATATCCTATTAATAAAAAAGTCTAAAAATTTAATATAGTATTTTTTTTTTAAATATTAAAGGTATTTTATTTATTTTTAACTATCTTAATAGCTATTTTATAGATTTATATATAGATTTTTAAAGTTAGAAAAGTTGGCTACGAATGCGATGCGGTTATAGGTTCTGTCACCCCCTCTCCAAGGGAGAGGGGCAGCCTAAGGCTAGCGGAGTCTGCTTAGTCAAGCCCCCGGGTAAGTGCATATAGTTAAGAGAATAAAATATCCTTATTTTACTCCAGAGCAGAGGCGGGCTGTCGCCGTTTAGAGGGTACATGGGTGCGGAGCCCCTATAGTGGGTCTGCCTGAACTAATCATTCCACAGCCCCTTGTAACAACATCGTTAACCTCACAACAATACCTTATGGTTGCCTTGCCGAGCAAAGTCGGTGGACTGATTTCTTATTTTGATCTACAAGGCTCAAGCAAGCGGCTTCCATTACGCAACCCGAGTGCTCCTCCAACCTGACTGGGACAAGTTGAACCTTGTAATGCGAAGTTGCGTCAACCACATTTCGTTGCTTCAGGCCGTTCCTTCAGTTGCTGCCTTAAGACCAGCTATCCGCTTGCGGCCCTCCAGGATTCCTTCGCCAAAATGGCAGCTGCGGACATGGCTAATATGCCTCCCCCATCATCCCAATCCCACTTCGAGAACTTCGGCAACTTTGTTCCCGATAACAACGCGTCCTTCGATGATGAATTCTCGCGCCTCGCATCCTCTCAGGAATGGGTCGGCGGAACCCAGGAATACCAGAGACAACGCACGATTGCCCTGCGATCCGAATTGAAGCTACACTACTTCTCGCAGTCACAGGAGCTCGAGGAAGAACACGAGCTCACTGACGAGGAAATGCTCCAAGGCTACCAGGCCCTTTGTCAAGAAGTCGGAATCCCGGCTAGTGATTCAATCCAGGAATGCAAGAGGGATCTCAAGAGCACCTTGGTTAACATCGTTGACCTAATTGATGCACGGAGAACAGGCAAGCAGGTCAAGGTATGGGAAGACTTTGAGGCGTTTCGCAACTACACGCTGATGGAAGGACACACGATTAATGGGAAGGAGGCCGAAAAAGAAGGAGGGATTTTGCAATCCTTACTCCAACGTTTGAGGTTCCCACGACGACGAGAAAGGCAGCATGGCCGCAGGCGGAGGGGTCGTACGTCAAGAGGAGTCTCGGGCCGGGTAATGAAGAGGAGCGTACATGCCCATGGCTCGTAAGGGACTGGCTTGTCGAGTTTGTAATAAAATAGTACAGTCATGAGCGTAATTAGAATCCTCTTTGTAATACACTTGTAAATATAGAATATGCCCTGCACTGATGAGCACTGTGCACATTTAGAATGCGTCGGGGCCTAGATTCGAATTAATATTTTGCCGTCATCCGTCATCCGGCTCTGCAGGTGGGTGTGACGGTGCCCGATAATGGATTTCCGCACCGTGCGGATGCGCGGATGTACGGATAGCGAACCGCGCCCGCCTTTGCTCTTAACTACCGAGATAGTTCCATTTCGGCGTTTGCGCACTCCACACTCCGCATTCCCCAGACCCCAGACCACGAAGGGGCATATTCCCCACTCTGAAATGCTCATCCGATCTGTCCGTCTCTGTTGATTCGTCCGCTCGCTCGACTCTCCGGACGTCGCGACGTCACGGTTGTCGGGTATGTACTCCGTACCTCGAGGTACAGTCGGAGATGGGATCGGAGATGGGATCGATGCCATGACTAAAGGGCCGCGATGAATGCTACTTATAGTCAGCCTAGGCTCGTGCCAATATCCTGGGTTGTCAGCATACCCGCCTTCATCCTCATCCTCATCCACATACCATTCCCCACCTCAGCCGTCATGTTCGGAAAAGTTGCATTGGAAGAGGCATTCGCCCTACCCCGGTTCCAGGAGAGGACAAGGTGGTGGGCTTCTCTCTTTGCCGTGGACCCTGATAAGCATGCTGCCGAAATCACCGACATCACCACCACTCGCATCGAGTACATGGACAAGCACGGCGTCGGATACACCATTTTGTCCTATACAGCACCTGGAGTCCAGGATGTCTGGGATCCCAAGGAGGCCCAGGAGCTGGCTGTCGAGGTCAATGACTACGTTGCCGGAGCCATCAAGCCACACCCGGATCGCCTTGGTGCCTTTGCGTGAGTGACAATTGCACGTCGGTGACTCGGAATCTCATCCAGATCGCTAATTCACTTCTCCCATAGTACCCTGTCAATGCATGACCCGTCTCAGGCCGCCGCCGAGCTTCAGCGTTGTGTGACCCAGCTGGGCTTCAAAGGAGCCCTTGTCAACGACACACAGCGCGCGGGCCATGACGGAGACGATATGGTCTTCTACGACGGCCCTGAATGGGATGTCTTTTGGGCCAAGGTGACCGAGCTGGACGTTCCCTTCTATCTTCACCCCAGGAACCCCACCGGCTCAATCCATGACAAACTGTGGGCCAAGAGGAAGTGGCTTATTGGACCCCCCCTCAGCTTCGCTCAGGGTGTTAGTCTGCATCTCCTCGGCATGGTTACCAACGGTGTCTTTGACCGACACCCCAAGCTACAGATCATCATCGGCCACTTGGGAGAGCATATTCCGTTTGATCTGTGGAGGATCAACCACTGGTTCGAGGACGTCAAGAAACCCCTGGGTCTCTCATGCAAAAAGACAATTCGAGACTACTTTGCCCAGAACATTTGGATCACCACTAGCGGGCACTTTTCCACACCGACCCTCGAGTACTGCATCACCGAGGTCGGAGCTGATCGCATCCTCTTCTCCATTGATTACCCCTTTGAGTCATTCGGCGACGCATGCGACTGGTACGATGAGGTGAAATTAGGAGGAGACGATGTGAAGAAGATTGGCAAGGACAATGCCAAGAAGCTGTTTAAGCTTGGTGCTTTCAA
The DNA here is from genome assembly GCA_002991585.1 of Ilyonectria mors-panacis. Classification (NCBI taxonomy): domain Eukaryota; kingdom Fungi; phylum Ascomycota; class Sordariomycetes; order Hypocreales; family Nectriaceae; genus Ilyonectria; species Ilyonectria mors-panacis. The sequence goes on along the minus strand of PPHJ01000084.1, from coordinate 774,503 downwards.
GGACTCCGAGTAGTTTAGGTAGCTTAAATATGACAAAGTTACTCATCACAAGCATGCCAAGCCGCGTCCTGCCTCACACAGCTCATGAATATAACGACTGGTTTGCCCTAGTGCGGAGAGTACGAGAACTGTACTGGGATACGTACCTACCCACGACAGTAACTAGGTAGTGCATAAGTTCGCGCGAATAAGGCGCGATAAGTTGAGAGATAAGTTGAAGCTGTCAATCTAACAGGCATGATTCCGTGATGTTTTCGGAAGTCGGAAGTGCATCCAGGATCGGGAGTTCCGCTTCCGACAATGTTTGCGGAGTCAGGCGGATAATGCACCTGGCAACCCACCCAGGTTGGATGGCTGGAACAGGAATAATGGTAATTTTACTAAGCACGCGCATTTCATACTGCCATGTGTATTATCGGCTGCTCTTAAGTACGGACCCTGAGCTGGACAAGGTATCGGGAAAATGGGTTCCTTATTGCACTGGGTTAGTCAATATTGTAGTGGGCACTGCTCCAGCACAATGGCTAGAGACTAAGATTTGCACTCATGACTTATTCTGACACTCCTCCGTGAACGACAAACTTGATTCTTCTTGCTTTTCTTTACCTCATCTGTCTTTTCGAACCGTCATATTCCGGGGTCTCCAGCCACCATGTACAGCAAGGAACAGATAGATAAGTATCTCGACCACATTGGGTTCCCTCGGGATGTACACCCGAAAGATCCGCTCAAATTGTTGGCTGAGCTACAAAAGCGGCAGTTAGAGAGAGTGCCGTTTGAGAATCTTTCACTCCACTACTCGGTACAAAAGGTTCTATCATTGGATCTCAACGACTTGTTCGAGAAGGTTGTCGTTCGTGGCCGTGGAGGATATTGTATGGAGAACAACAATTTCTTCGGGGCTGTTCTTCGAAGTCTAGGATTTGACTCCATGTATGCTGCGGGTAGGGTTAGCCGGCCTACGACAGATGGCAAAAATGGAGCATGGATAGGATGGTATGTTTGTTGCCGCAAGGCTCCTCTGCATTCTTCATGCTTACTCCGTTTCATTGTTGCCGTGGCTGAATCATCTCCGTAGGAGTCATCTTGTGAACCTTGTCAAAATTGACAACCTCCGGTATTTGGTGGATGTTGGCCACGGGACCCCTTGTCCAACATATCCTATCTTGTTGGGTGGCGGCATTGTGGATGGAATCATCCCACAACAGTTTAAAATCGACTTCACACAGCTGCCCCAGCATTCAGACCCCAGTCAACGTCTCTGGGTTTATTCGCATCGCAACTGCCAGGATTCACCCTGGGTCGAGGCTTACTGCTTCACGGAAACCGAGTACTTCGACACCGATTTTGAGGCAATGAACCTCTATCCTATGACAAGTCCAAAGAGCTTCTTCACGCAGCACGTGGTCGCACACAGGTTTCTAGTGGACGAAGAGACAAAAGAATTGATTGGATTCGTCGCCCTTTTTGGAAACAGAATTAAAAAGAATATCCGGGGCAAAGAGACCGTCATGCGGACTTTTCAGGACGAGGAAGAGAGAATCGAGACAATCGATCGCTGGTTCCGGATCCGACTAAGCACAGACGAACGGCAAGCGATTAAGGGATATACTAGCGAGTTAAGGTAATTAAATTGACCGTGTCATATATACATTGGTGCCAAACCCTGCGATAAGGGTACGCAATCCCGGGGATTGTGTATCACGATTCTCAATTTCAGCGCTGGCGGCTAGAGGGTTACTGGGCGAAAACGTACAATAAACCAAATTTGCGTACATCTCGAGGATAGAGTAGAGCAGCCCAAAAGCAAAATGACCCGTACTAATTCAATATATCCAAGTCTAAACTATAGAAAGGAGTATGCGAGAGTGTTCACAACATTATTGTGGTAACGCTGTCCGAGCGGGAAACTACCCGAAGCCAGAGTGGTCAGCGGATACGGTCGTCGGCAAGCCCCCTCGTTATCTGGAATTTAGTGTCTGCATTGTAGCGCCCGGCCGATTACGGCAGGCCTTGGCATACAATACCTTAATACCGACGTAGGGTTAGTTACAACAGATGTGCCCAGTCTTGAGAGGGAGCGGACAGTGGAAAGGAAACCAAGTCCTTGTTTTTGACTATGAAGAACTGAACACAGCTCATGAGGCAAAATGATGCTAACGTACATCTGCGTAGCGAAAAATCTCCTCTTTCAGTTGTGGTTGACCTTCCATTTCACGGGCTAATATAGGTACGACTCGCAGACCAGTGATAAATCGTGGGTAGTAACAGGCCCCCAGAAATAGGGAGGACTAACTGTCCATCGCGATATGGTGATAACAAGGTAGACCGATAGCATTAATTAGCACGTGCAAGAAGGCCGACATTAATATTTCTCGTTCCGAAGAATACTCAATTTTCTCGATCCTCGTCTCTCTCCTTTACCGTCAAGTCATTTCGGATTTGTCAGCTCTCAGGGAGCACACCATCATCATCAGCAATATCGCATCACGCCGGCATATCGAGAGAAAAATGCCTAAACAATTCTGAGAGTTGCCTGGTAAATGGCCCGAGCCGCGATATAGAATGCAGAATTAGCCACTGGGAGCTATTTGAAATACCCGCCGTCCCCCTTCTCAACTTCTTTGTGTAGTGACTGTTTTGTCTCGACAATGAGAAAGCCTCACGCTCAGTGTCATTATTTATGACAGCCACACTCGTTCCGCCACAGGTGGACCTAAACCCTGTCAAAACCGCCAGCTATAACGTTGCTACTCAGACCCTCCCTTTCCTAGTCAATCGCGCAATCCGCATCACGCCTGACGAAGTTGCAGTCTGAACCATTACGAGCCATGGAAGACCCGGGTGTCTCATGGCCGAGGCAGGAAAGTGGTCAGCAGCGAGGAATGTGAAAATGAAGGACTGCCCTGTTATCGCCCTGTTATCGCCCTGTTCTCACCCTGTTCCTATTCATCATCATCATCGGCCTCGTCTTGAGTCAAGGCAAGCTAGCAATATCTTCGACATCAAATGGATAGCAAGGCTGCCCATGATCCTGAGCTACGACCGCTCCTTCAAACAACAGACCGGGTTCTATCTGATTCAGACACTTCCACAAACCGAGATGCCATCCGAAGGCCCTTTGCGAGCCCTATCGATGAAGGTGAGATTGGCGCTGGCAATCTTGAACCGTCGCGCTCAGTCGAAGACGTGGTGCTCCCAGAGACATCGCCTCTTGGTCGAACGATTTCATGGCAGAGCGCCTACATCCTGGCGATATCGCGCGTCGTCGGCAGCGGCATCTTTGCTACCCCGGGCGCCATCACACAGTCCGTAGGAAGCATCGGCCTTTCGCTCTCGCTGTGGGGTTGTTGGGGCTGTGATAGCTGCCTGCGGCCTTTCAGTGGCCTTGGAATATGGGTGCATGCTGCCGCGCTCCGGCGGAACCAAGGTCTACCTCGAGTTTACGTATCGGTGGCCGAGATTCCTTGCCTCGACCTTGTACGCCATATACGCAGTGATGCTGGGCTTCACAGCGAGCAACTGCGTTGTCTTCAGCCGCTACGTCCTATTCGCTCTGGGAGTCCATGAGTCTGGAAACGTCCCCTCCAAGGGCCTGGCCATTGGGCTACTTACCACCGTCACTGTAGTTCATGGGATCTTTCCCAAAACCGGCGTTAGAATACAGAACACCCTCGGCTGGGTCAAGGTTGGGGTGATATTGTTCATGATCCTCTCGGGGATTTATGTCGTTCTCTTTCGCCCAGCCACCGACTCGATGTCCGAAAGATCAAACCTACTCTCCTGGGACCACCTTTGGGAGGACAGTAGCTGGAACTGGGGCGTCATAGCGACATCCTTGTTTAAGGTGTTTTATTCATATGCCGGACTCGACAATGTCAGCAATGTATTGAACGAGGTCAAGGATCCTGTCCGAACGCTGAGATCGGTGGCCATGACAGCGCTTGCCACAGCATGCAGCATGTACTTTCTCATCAATGTGGCGTATTTTCTCGTCGTCCCCGTGGATGAGATCCGAGACAGCGGCGAGCTGATTGCGGCTCTCTTCTTTGAGCACCTTTTTGGCGAGAACCTTGGGCGAAAAATTCTGCCCCTGGCTGTGGCACTTTCTGCGGCTGGAAACGTCATGGTTGTGACTTTTGCTATGGTGAGCCCCCTTGGACCGTACTATCATCGATTGTTGGTGAGTGAGGAAGAAGGGCTAATAATTGGGTAAATACAGGCGCGTATTAAGCAAGAAATTGCTAGACAGGGCTTCCTCCCATTCTCCGACCTTCTCTCGTCGTCCAGGCCTTTCAACTCCCGCTGGGTGGCTTCATTGTTCATTACATCCCATCTTTTCTTGTTATTGCCCTGCCGCCATCTGGGTCAGTGTACTCGTTCATCCTTGAAGTCGAGGGATACGCTGGCGAACTTGTGAGCCTCGCGGTCGCTGTTGGGCTTCTTAAGTTACGGCTCCAACGACCCGACCTCAAACGGCCTTTCAAGGCGTGGACACCTGCAGTGTTGGTTAAGATAACGTTCGCAATTGCACTCATCGCCGCGCCTTTCTTCCGACCTCCTGAAGGCTCCGGCAATGGCCTGTTCTATGCCACCTACGCTCTTGTAGGGGTAACTATGTATGCTGTCCTTCCATGTTAAAGTCTCTTGTCATGCTGCTAACCGCACCGATGCAGCTTCCTTGCAGGGATAGTTTACTGGTATGTGTGGACAATTGCCATTCCTCGCTGGCGAGGGTTTAGGCTGGAGGGGGAAACCCGGGTCTTACAAGACGGAACTGTGGTTACAAAGCTTGCATATATTTAGAGCAAAAATTATCTATAACGGCACCACACCAGGCACCTCTTAACTAGGTTCCCTGGCCACAATTGTTGGGCTTGAAAAATACTCGTCTTGCTCAGACGTTTCTCATGAGACGAACGGCCCTGTTGCGGTTGTCAAAACTCTGGGCGTGACCTCTGTGGAGTTTACCTACAGCATAAACCAAACCAGGCTACTGATTGGCTGTGTGGGAGGCGTTTTAAGTCCGTTGGAGCTCGAAATCAGCGAACAATATGAAGCCGCCAAAGAACAATAGGCACCACGTCTGTGCCACCACTTTTGGCTGTCAGATTCGCGTGACCCCATTTGCATCCACATCTTGATACTGTTCTTTGTACTCGATTTAGTTGATAAAAAATCCCAATATTGCCAGAAATCCCTCTTTCGTTCCTCGTCGCCATCATCTCTGAAGCAATGCCCCTTCCACTCACCCGTCGGTCCCCCTTCACAAGTTCACATCCCCTTGCGCAGACACGATGGAATCGGCAGCTCCTAATCGCCTCGAGACTCGGGCTTCGAAAGAGACTTCCCAAAGCCCCCAGCAAGCCGCAAAGTCATCATGGAGACAGCTCTTTGTTTTCACCAAGAGAGCCCATGCACTTCCCTTGGTCGGCGCCCTGACTGCCTCCGCCATCTCGGCTGGTTTCAAGACCATTCTGGCCATCATCCTGGGAAAGGTCTTTGACATAATCGCCGGCTTCGGAAACGGAACCCTCGACGGCCATGAGGCTTTGTCCAGGATCTCTAGGTGGTCCCTTATCCTGCTTGGTCTAGGGATGGGCTACTGGCTGGCGAACTCGGCATTCCTCGCTCTTTGGGTAGTCTTTGGCGAGTTGCAGGCTAACAGTGTTCGACGCGACCTCTTCGAGAACTTCCTTTCCAGAGATATGACTTGGTTTGACTCACAGTCCGAGGGTATATCCAGTCTTCTCGTCAGAGTCCAGACGTGAGTTGTTTCTACCTCCCTGAGGTTGCTGACATCTCGCCTAACACGATGCCTGAACAGACAAACCAGAGAACTACAGCTCGCAACATCCCAAGTTCTCGGCCTACTAGTGTGTGATGTCATAACCTCCTTCGCCTCCCTCGGTATCGCGCTCTACTACTCGTGGAAACTCACCTTGGTACTTCTTGCGATTTTGCCAATATCGGTGGTTGTCCTATCATTAGCCACTCGCCGGTTGGAACCCGCCATCCAAGCGCAAAAGCGCTACCTAGCTATCGCTTCAAAGCACGCTGTAGCGTCAATTACCGCCATCGACCTCGTCAAGGTCTTCAAGGGATACGACCAGGACGTTTGGCAATACTCCACCGCCGTCACGGCTGCAGCAAAGCCTTACCTCGTCCAGGCGCAGTGCAATTCTACACAAATGGGATACATCAGCTTCAGCGGGATTGCCATGTTCGTTGTCGGCTTTTGGTATGGCGTGATCCTAGTCAACGGAGGGCTCGCGCCTGGCCATGTCCTCGCCACCTTCTATGCAACCTTGGCTTCATTCCAGGCAATCGAGGCTCTTATGCCGCAATGGTTGGTCATTGCAAAAGGCATGTCGGCAGGAGGGTTTTTAGCTGCAATGGTCTCGAATTACAAACAAGGACATGGAGTCAAAGCAATGACGGGCTCACTAAGGCCAGACGGATGTGCTGGCGACATTGAACTGACCAATGTAAGCACCCCAGCCCAGCCTTTCTCAAGCTGCAGAGTGCATTGTTAACAATTAACAGGTTAGTTTTGCATATCCTTCAAACCCAGAGACCAAGGTACTGAATAAGTCGTCCTTTTTCTTCCCGCTGGCGAGTTGACCTTCATTGTCGGACGAAGCGGATCTGGTAAGAGCACTCTGGGAAACCTCATGGTCGGATTTTACGAAGCCGTTACTGGCGAGATCCAAGTAGACAATCAACCCTTGCGAGTTTTGGATAAGCATTGGCTTCGGGAAAACGTCACATTGATCCAGCAGTCCAGCATTCTGTTCAACGACAGCTTGTTCAAAAACATTGCCTTTGGTCACCTCGCTCCAGAACAAGCAACACAGTCAGAAGTGAAAGCTGCCTGTGATGCCGTGTTGCTACAGTCCACTCTCGCAGCACTTCCAAGTGGCCTAGATACCAATGTGGGCTTAGGGGGTTACAACTTGAGTGGCGGCCAGAAGCAAAGAGTGGCACTGGCACGAGCTCGGCTCAGGGACCCTTCAATACTCATTCTCGACGAGGTTACGAGTGGCTTAGATCAAGTCAGCCGGGATTTGATCATGGAGGCGATTCGAGACTGGAGGCATGGGAAGACCACAATCATTATTACTCACGATGTTTCCCAGATTGGAGACGACGACTTTGTGTACGTCATGGACAACGCATCCCTGGTGGAGGAAGGCTTCAAACGCGATCTAGTTCACAGCAGTGTCGGTGCATTTGATACACTTGCATCCACCGACGAAAACGACCTTCATGACAGCCCGATTGGGATCAATGTCACTTCTCCCGACAGCCCCAGCCCTCGCTCTCCGGTCATGATTCCTCCTTCGGCAAGAGGTTCGCGTGTTTCCAGAGTCTTCATGGAGGAACTCGAAGGACTACAACGAAACTCGCTTCTCGTATCTGGAACTGGCATGTCCCGGAGAATCTCATGGGGCGCAAGTACCACGGCAGCGCTGAGAATGAGAACAGAGCAGATATGGGAATCGGACATGCCTATAGAACGGCCAAGGTCGGTGATAAGAAGCCCGCCACCACTGCATGAAAGACCCATCATGCCACAATACCCGCACGGTATCACTGAGATTCCGGAAATAAGATTGAGCGGCTCAAAAGAGGAGACTGGCTACATATTTGGGGGAGCTGACCGCCGAGGAAACATATCGAGCCTACGACTGGCACGATACAATGAAAAGACGGCTTCGAACACAACCAGAGACACGGCAAAAGAGATACCGAATGACCTCTCGCAACCGACTTCGTTGGTAGCCATCCTGAAGACCGTGTGGCCGGCTCTGGGGGCTCGCCATCGCCTCATCCTCGTGCTTGGGGTACTCACCTGCACCGTGGGAGCAGGTGCTATCCCTACATTTGCGTACTGCTTCGCCCAGCTTCTTGGAGTAATGTGGTCACCTGGCGACAAGCTGGCCGAGGGAAAGAAATGGGCCATCTACCTCTTTGTGGTGGCGGTTGTCGACGGCGCCTGCACTGGTGGTGGCCGGTATCAACTAGAAGTCGTTGGCCAGGCTTGGATCAACACCATCCGCGTCCAAGCCCTGAAGAAGATATTGCGACAGCCCAAGTCGTGGTTTGACCAGGCGCAAAACTCGCCTGGCCGCATCAACGAGTGCCTTGATCGTAACGCCGAGGAGATGCGCAATATCGTCGGGAGGTTTGTCCCCATTGTCATCGTTGTAACCGTCATGACCTTGGTGGCCGTCACTTGGGCGCTCGTGGTCTCTTGGAAACTCACCCTGGTCGCGATGGCACTGGCGCCCGTGGTTATGGGCGCAGTCAAGGGCTTCTCTGTCGTCAGCGGGAAGTGGGAGGCAACTTGCAACAAGGGCGCCGAGGAATCCAGCGCGACTCTCACAGAGATCTTTCTCAACATCCGGGTAGTGAGAGCCTTCACTTTAGAGGGCCACTTTCGCGCCAAGTACAACCAGTCTATCTCGCATACCTTCAGCCTCGGGATGCGGAGGGCAGTGTTCATCAACGGGCCCTACGGGCTGTACCAATCGCTCAACTACCCTCTGACGGCGCTGGTCTTCTATTACGGCACGGTTCTACTTGCATCGGAGAAGAACATTACAGCTACGGCCGTGGTACAGGTTGTGAATCTGCTCCTGTTTAGCGTCGGAACTGCCACCGGTTTCTTGAGCGCGATGCCACAGGTCACCATGGCTCAAGTAACGGCCTCACGGATGCTGGCGTATGCCAACATGTCGCCGAAGCCATCTTCCGAGACCTTTGGCACCAAGACGCCTACGACAACACTTCCTATCCGGCTGCACGAGCTTAGCTTCTCGTACAAACCGGACGGAGATCGCCCGGTGTTGCGAGGAGTGTCGTTTGAAGTCCACCCAGGAACATGTCTGGCCATCGTGGGTCGCTCCGGATGTGGTAAGTCGACTGTCATGTCGCTACTGCTGGGCCTCTACTCGCCTTCGGCGCGTTCGATGCTCAGCACGGTTTCACCTTTGACGTTTGCTGGTATTCCATTCGTTGAAATCGACATCGAGCATCTCAGGTCTATGATGGCATATGTGCCGCAGACGCCCTTCCTATTCCCGGCGACTATTGCAGAAAACATCTCCTACGGCATTCGCGAAAGCTCACCGTTACGACGAATCGACAGCATCGTGGCGGCCGCCCAAGCTGCAGGTCTGCACGAGTTTATCGTGTCTTTACCGGAAGGATACAACACATTGGTCGGCGACGGCGGCCAGGTGCTCTCAGGGGGGCAGGCGCAGCGACTGAGTATTGCACGGGCACTCGCGCGGAAGCCCTCGTTGTTAGTTCTCGACGAGCCTACGAGCGCTCTCGACGCAGAGAGCTCCGAGACGATCCGGAAGACGATTCAGGAGCTAGCAGACCGGGCCAAGCAATGTCGGGGCGGTATGGCCATCGTCGTCGTCACACACAGTCGCGAGATGATGGCCGTTGCGGACCGGATCGTGGTGCTCGAAGACGGGGCGAAGGTGGAAGAGGGAACGTATCACGGTCTGTTGCAGATGAACGGGAGGTTTGCGGAGCTTGTCAGCGGAGGAGGATGGACTGGAGAAAAGGGGGAGGGAGAAGGGAAAGGAGAAGGATCGGGAGGAGGAGGAAGAAGACGATATTTCGAAGAAGCCATCGAGAAGCAAGGGTTGTTCTAGCGGAGGTGACAGCGGAGGTGACAGCGGGGGTGATAGTGGTGGCGATAGCGGAGGTCATGGCGGAGGTCATGGCGGAGGTGGCACCGGGGAAATCGGGACGGGATCGGGTGTTGAGTCCATCCGCGCGGATGGAGGGCATGAAGAGGAAGGGAGGATTGACTTTGTGACATTGTTACAGTGCAGTGCACGCTTTTGGATCAATCTGTTTGCTACTCCGTCTTTTCGGTTATTTATTCTCATGTGTTCTTGTCTCAAGTCTAATTACATGGTCCAACTGAGTACCTTCATATATGTGAAGGGGTTATCCGTTCTTCGTACGGGCCGAGCACATGCATCTCACAATCCCACATGCTTGCTTACCTCGCTACAAAAAATGCCAAAAAGTTAAAACAACCAAACAAAACCCCGCGGCATAATAACTGCCGCCTTGTTTTAAAGCCCGTGTCCCTTTTTTAACGTTTTCTGGCACCCGCTAATGGATATCCGACCTGTTACCGTCGCCCGCATCACGCCGATTGAGTCGGACGTGTGATGTAACGGCCCCGAGTCTGGCCGATTAGTGATCCACAAGCCACAAGCCACAAACCGACAAGCCGCCTGGCGCTCTTCTCCCAACGAGTCAAGTCACGCTCTTCATTTATTCATACGTGCAACATTGTCACATCCGCATCAACATCTTCTTGGCTGGTAATTCGCAGCTGCTCATCCAAGTGGGAAGGCTCTTCTGTCGTCGATTCAAGAAATCCGTAATTGGACATAGTCAGACCACTCCACCGTTGCTCTCCATTCTTCATTCGCCATTCTCTCTCTGCTCTCTCTGTTCTCCGTTCTCTGGCCCCCACCGCATCCCCCTCCACCAATCCACCAAGCACATCTCAAACATCTCTTAAAGATCCATCCATTATAAAGTCATCCCATGCCAGATCATCCCAAGCCCGCCCCCGTCAAGCGACGAGGTCGGCCTCCCTCCAACCCCTCTGAAGTAGACGATGCCACTCTCAAGGTAACACATCAGACCTCGCTCCTGATGGATTCAACACGCTTATCATCGTCTAGGCCCGCCGCCAACGAAACCGCGAGGCCCAGAATGTCTTCCGCAGGCGGAGGCAGGCCGCTGAAGCGGAGCAAGGCAAGAGGCTCCGCCGGTTGGAGGAGGTCGTCGAGGAGATGAGCTCCATCTTTGTCAGCTTCGTCGATGAGATGCTCGAGACTGAGGTCGTTAACAAGCAGCCGAACTTGGTTGGAAGCTTGCGTCGGTCTATGGCACGCATTCTCGCCTTGGCCCATGAAGTCGTTGGACCAGACGACGAGGAAGATGCATCGTGTACACCATCCGTGACTCCAGCTGTTGAGCCAACATCAACCTCTACATCAACCTCTACATCAACCTCTACATTAACCTCTACATTAACCTCTACATCAACATCAACATCAACATCAACATTAACATCAACCACCAAACTGCTGGCAGGCATCCCCGAGAACGATACGCCAGGCCACTCCTCGACTTCACCACCAGGCGACTCATCGACGTCTAGTCACTCCTCTGAAGACACCATGGACTGCGATACGCAAACAGGAACCGACCCAGCCTACCGCGCCTCCCAATCGGCCCTCATCCTCGCCCTACCAGGACCACCGGGCGCCGACTACCACATCCCTGATCAACCTCCAGACGACCCCATGGTCGTTGCCCCTCCGCTAGCTCCCCAAATATACGGCAACGGCTGGACCGTCACGAATCATCCGGTCGTTGGAGCGAAGCACTGGGGTGCTCGTGTGCCTTTGTCCCAGGACTCCTTCGCCTACCGCCTCGCAAAGGCAAGCCTCAGCATCGCATATCTAATCCTCACCAAGGCCCAACACCCACCTATACCTCAATCAGAGGAAGAGCGCGTCTTCGGGACAAACCTACACTATACGGACAAGAGCGAGATGTTGATCCGCTTGCGATGGCTGCTGGGACCGGGCAGTGGAGACATGTATCGCGTCATTGATCTGCCGTATGGACAACACGGCTCCCAAGTCTTCACGAGGAACGATTTGAATCCCGCCTTCGAGGACCTGGGCTGGACCGGCATCTACAAGCCCCGTCCCAACAATCGCGACCCGGGATATCTTAGCATCCTGGGCGTTGAGAAGCAGCTCCTAGCCCTCGGGGGCCGAATCATCGACGCCGAGACGCTCGAGCTCAACATCGCCAACCCGTCATCACCCAACAACCCGCCCAGCGAGGTCCTCTCCGCACAGCCAGACAGCTGGAGCTTTGTAGACTTCTTCTCCCCCAATCAACTACGCCCGCGGCCCAACGTCCTGACCATGCAGCTTAGCATCGGACTGCTTGTGTCCAACTTGGCCCGTAGCGCCGTCTGTCTCATGCGCGGGCCTGGGTATCCGCGAGATGAGCTGGGCGGCGCCCATCCAGGAGTCGGTAATCAAGGTGACATAATGTGTACAGGAAACAGCTTTGGCTGGAAACGCAACTTGGATCACTTTACAAACAGCATCGAGCGGCCTAGCAAGTCTCCACAGAAAAGAAAATCACAAATATATCATTGATACCGTTCCCTATATGGTTTATCCATCATAACTTCGTAGTCGTCATATTACTGTACTGTCTCTATTCAACCCCTTCTTCTCGATGGGTGATTCGAGTATTACGATTCCGGTTTAGCCTTCTTCACCTTCTCTTCGACCTCAGCAGCGATTCCCATTTGAAACCGTTTGACCTCCTTGTCGGGGTCTGTGCCTGAGACTGTCGTGCGTTCTGAGAAACCTGGCTTGTCGGGTTTCGCACCTGTCTCCGGTTTCTTTTGCGATTCACTGCGACGAACCTCATAAATGCAGCGTCTTGGCTTGGAGGCACCGTGCTGTCGCTCTTTGCCCTCAGAATTGGATCATCCTTCAATGTTCGCGGGTGAAGCTCCAGAGTAGCACCACCATACTCCCGACCCAACTTGGCTGCTTCGATAAGTCCCTTCAGGTCAATCTCCCTGGTGTGTCTTTCCGTCTCCTGTCTCCTCAATCTCGCCGAACTCTCCAGCGCTGCTCTCTGATCCGCTGTTGTAGTCACATCCTGATCCACTGGCTCTGAACCCAAGCCCAGTGTTTGGATAATGTTCTCTACTCGGCCCAATTCCTCATCTGGCTGTTCGTCGTCGCGCTTCTTGAACCTCTTGGGAATGAGGCAGGAAAAGCATCCTCGGAACGGCCTGGCAGCTTTGTTATACCCTATCCGACATGCGTCAAATAACGACTGCACTACGCTGTCCGGGACTTGTCGGATCAACGCGCCCAGTGGGATCGTCAGGATTCCGAAGAGCATACTCCACCCCCATTGCGAGCCCGTCAGGGGTCTTGTGTCGAAACGCCTCGCCTCCGTTAAAAATGATGGTGAATTGGCCAGCCACAGTAATGAGTTGCACCCCGATAAACCAAGGGTTTTTCAACACACCCTGGTACCAGATGTCCAGCTTGTTGTCAACCCGCCGGCAATTGTGCTGATTGAAGAACTGCATCCACACGTAGATGTTGAAGACGAATGTTTGGAGCTTCTCAACTTCGAACTCGGTATCAGGGCTGAACAAGTCCCAGCCAGCATAATGGACGACGAAAATTACCGCAAGCTGGTAGAGTGCCTGCCCGATAATCATCTTCCACATGGTGATGCTAACTATCGGGGCATTTCGAGGCTCGGGTTTCCGTAGTAGGAAGTCGGGTGACGGATTGTCGGTGGCTAACCCAAGAGACGCAAAAATATCCATTATCAAGTTAATCCAGAGCAGTTGAACGACTGTGAATATAGCATCCCCAACAAGTTCTGAAACGACGGTAATAATTCCGGCAGTTAAGTTGATCGTGAATTGAAACTGCGGCAGTACATTAGTTGTTTGCTCAACAAACAAAAAGGGGTCACGTCATTATCTTGCCTGGCAGAATTTCTTTACCGCATCGTTGACAGTTCGACCCCAGGCCAATGCCTTTACGATGGAAGCAAAGTTGTCGTCTAGAAGGATGATGGAGGCTGCCTCTTTGGCCACTTCTGTGCCCTGGATGCCCATGGCAAATCCAACGTCTGCGGCTTTGAGAGCCAGGGCATCGTTGGTGCCATCTCCGGTAACGGCCACAGTTTCATTCATGCCCTTTAAATGTGACACTAGGAGTAGTTTGTCCTCGGGGCTCGATCGGGCGAGAACCTGCAGGCGAGGGATGACGGCATCTAGCTGCTCTGATGTCAAATCTCGGAATGTAGGCCCGTCCATGGCGATGCCGCCGGCGGTGTAGATGCCACATTCTGCAGCAATGGCCTTGGCAGTGAGGAAATTGTCCCCCGTAACCATACGAACAAAGACACCCGCCGCCTGACACTGTCGGACCGACTCCACGACCTCGGGGCGTAGCGGATCCCGGATTCCAAAGACGCCGAGGAAGACCATGCCGGACGCTAGCCATTCAAGGTTGAGAGACTCTGGGTCATCGTCTGGGTCCTCGAATACTTCGGACGCGTTAAAATCTCGGTATGCCATAGCCACAGGCCGTAGCAGTTTTGAAGCATAGTCCTGGATAGTATTGTTGAAACTCGCCCGGTCATCCTCAGATAGACGCGCCAGTGGCAATCTGTATGTTGGATCAGAGACGATAAAGGCACAGTACTCGAAGACAACCTCAGCGGCACCCTTGACCAGTAAGCGATACATGCCGTTAGGAAGCTTAATAAGAGTGGCCATCCATTTGCGGGAGGAGTCAAATGGAAGCATGGTGACGACAGGGCAATTGGCCCTCTCCTCCACCAGGGTGTTCATGCCCAGATGTTGGCGACTGAATTCCAACAACGCTGTTTCGGTACTTGAACCAACGAATTCGGACGACCCGGAATCGTCGCTTTCGAAGGCAGTAGAGTTCACTGCCACAATGGCCTTGATCAACGTCTTAGATTCTGTCGACAACGTGGTCACAAGCTGAGCAGAAGTGTCACACTTGATGGTAGATGCCCTGGACATGGACATGTCCAGATCCGTGACAGCTAAATCCGTGTCATCGAAGTAGCACTGGAGCCCAATGCGACCAGTCACGACAGTCATTTTGTTTTGCGTTAGAGTTCCCGTCTTGTCTGAGCACACAGTTGTGGCATTTCCCATGATCTCGCAAGACCGAAGAAGGCGTACGAGGTTATTGTCCTTGAGCATACGCTTGGTTGCAAAAGCCAATGCAATAGTGACGTTGAGGGCCAGACCTTCCGGGACGGTGATGACCACGACGGTGACAGACAAGATGAGCACATGTAGAAAATCTTCCACCCTCTGAGACGGCTCAACTTTGAGATTTCGCAAGTTAACCATGTAGCGGATGAAGAGGATGAGGAAGAAAATAGAGCCAGCAATGCTGCCGATGATAATGAGTTGCTTTCCAAGTCGTCCCAGCTTAGTCTGTAGTGGTGTCTCTTCCACATCGCTCCTCAGGGACACCAGGACACGTCCGTATGAAGAGTAGAGGCCAACGGCCGTGACGAGGTAGCGACCGACTCCTCGAGAGACGGTTGTGCCGCTATGGATAAAGGGGTCGGCATGGACGGTATGGAAGGGATCGTTGTCGCTTGGAACCGTCTTGTGGACAAGAGCAGACTCGCCAGATATGGAAGATTCATCTACCTGGAGCGACGACGATTGTACAAGAATACCGTCGACAGCAACAACATCACCGGCCTCGATATGCAATATGTCGCCAACCAGCACATCGTAGACGGAAATGGTCTGGTATCTGCCGGAGCGGATCACCGTCACATTCCTCTGGTCCTTGCGCTCATTGAGCTTTTTGAATTTCTGATTCTTTTTGCCAGTCAGTGGCAGCGCTCGCTACCACAATAACGGCGATAGCAGCGACGATAGTGACGCCATCAACCCACTCGATGCGCGAGGAATCTACGGAGGGATCCACGGTCTGGTAAATTCCGATGGCGAGGGAGATGGTGGCAGAGATGGTCAAGAGAATTATGAGCTTGTCGTTGAAGGCAATCCACATGAGCCGAAAGAAGGACTTTTGCTTGCGCTGAGGGACGAGGTTCTCGCCAAAGACTCGTTTCCGGTCGACGTAGTGGTTATCGGGAGGCTCGCCGAGTCGCAGACCTTGGGCGAGGAGGGTGGGAGGTGTCGGCGGCGGCGGCCCATCGATGATAGCGGGTGGGCGTCCATCGCGGCCAGCGGAAACAGCTTCGTCAAATGTTACCGTCCCATCAAGGTTGGTCTCGTCGATGCTCAGGCCAGAGGATATATCGGTGCGAAGGCCGGCTGCGAGGCCGGGGAGGCCTCCGAAAGCGCGTAGGGCAGGAAGGCTCTTGGTCGTCAGAAGCTTGTGAAGTTGGTTCGGAGAGAAGGCAAAGTTGCTTGTCGGATCGACCGTCTCTTCGCGAAAGTCGAGGGAAGCATCGTGGGGGTTGGAAAGCTGAGAGGTTATTGCGGTGTGTCGTCTTGGACGTCTGGGGGGAGCTGCTGGGGGCGCAACGACAATTGACTCGGCACCATGGCCGGGACATACATCCGGGCCGGCCCTGATCTCATCCATCGAAGGGAGGTTGAGACGACGGCGAAGCAACGGCGGCACGCGAAACAAGGCGACCTTGAGTGGAAGTGCCAGATCCGGGGAAGAGAGAGAACCGGCAGAACCGCTTATGGCTGCGAGTAGGGAGGGCCGTAGTGTGGCGCCCGGCCGACATCAAATCTAACCCACCAAGGCAGAGCAACAGGACTTGTCCTCGTCACTTTTGCGGCGCGGCCCCACTTCGGAATGACTTGGGGCGGCTGCTTAACTGGTCCTTGGCGTCAAACCCCGGCCCCTCGCATCATGAGCCAAAGTGGACATGATCTTCGCGGCGATGGAGTTGGACTCGAGAGCGGGTGCTGGGTGCCCAGTGAGCGTGAGGTTGTGGGAACGACCAGCTAGGGCTGTTGTTCTTTGGTAGAGGCGGAAACGATTGATCCAGGACTGTCATAGACTGAGGGTTGATTTGGCTGCCTCCCATTGATGCTGTGGGTGTCCTCGGTGGTCTTGGTGGTCTTGGCGACCTTGCGGCGCTTGTCTTCCTCGGTGAGGAGAAGGGGGGCGCCAAGATTCGTCACCGTGGTTCATTTTGTCCATCATTCGGGGACCTCCAGCAGGATCTAGACGCGCATTGCTGGTGAATTTCAAGCGAAAAGTCTTGGGTATCTGTCGATCAGCAAGGCCAGCAGCAAATCCAACGTCAGCATCAGCGTCAATGGCAGCAAGAAATGCCACAACATTTTATTTTGGCGTGTCGATGCTGTTTCGTTCACGCTTGATGGATGGCCGGCTCTCGATTCGTGATGTTATGTGCCAACACTGATGACGCTCATAATCTCGGATGTCGATGACAGTGTGCTTCCTGGTTGCGTTGCAGGCACTGTAAATTGGGCAGGGGTTTCTTGGGCGTGTACCTTCCCTTTTAGTGGACCTCAGCGATAGCACCCATCACCCTAGGTTCCTTCCTTGAGCACAATCTCGTCCCATTACGTTTGAGCCAAGAGCAACCACCCAAACTCAAATCGAATTGCGCGTTTTCCGCCAGGCACTCAGCACTATACTGGACGCCTCCCCTCTAGCGACTCCACCTAAGCGGAAGCTATGCAGGATGAGTTGCCTCTGCATCATCGCTTACCCTACGTCACGGGTGGTGTCAGTTGGCCACATCCAACCACAACTTGTTTACCAGAAAGAAATGCACTCAAATATACCGCATTATTTCTTCCCTACGCTACCCGGACGTTATTTCCAGCGTGCGTAGGAGACGTACCGGAGAGGTGGGCTATTACACTTGCGCAGCGAGATTTCGCATCCATCTGGCTAAGCGAACCCTCACGTGGCTGATGAAGAACAAAGGAGACGTGGGCAAAGAAACGAACGTAATACAACTCGAGTAGGACCTGTCGCCGAAACACCACACATCCGCTCTACAACTCTACTCAGATGCTAAAAGCATGTACGATAGAGACACATGCCATGTGCCAAAGGACTCATACCACCCGTTTCCATTCACCACCAACTGTCCCTCTCATACAACGTGTCATGACACAAGACTCCTCGTGTTCGACCAAACTAGTCCCCCAACCCATTTAACATTGGGGTAACCGGGAACCATCCGCTTTCGTTTGTGAAAGCCAATCGATTCGACATGTTTGTTTCTCATCCAGTTGTTTCGGCACCCAACTCTATCGACTGAGACATGCTTTCCTCAGACCCGCCGTCGGCTAATCCAAGAACTGTCCCTAGGGAACAAGTTACACGACAAAGCGAAAAAGAGTGAATGAAGGAGGACCCCGTTTCTCGCAGATTCACGGCTCATTTCGTCCCCGGGAGGGTCTGTTCGAGGTTGTACAAGGGGAGCAATCAACTCCCAGTAGCTTGGACTTGCCATCCACGCGAGATGAGACAAGCTGCGACTCACTTTCAATCCACCCATCATAAGGTTTTCGTCTCTTCAGGTTTGTCTCATGGTTAGGACCCGTCGGGTGTTCGAAACGCCATGATGCTGTTTCTGGTCTTGTCCTGCTACCCGTGTCCTCTCGCCCAAGACGACACCCGAGACCTCGGTTCGAGTATGCCGATGAATCTGTACTTGGTCAGGGCACTGGTTTACTGTCCTTGTAAATATGGCGAAGCTATGTTCCCACCGCCGAACAACTGGTTTCGCTCCATAATACACGTCCAAGGCAGTCTATTTTAAACACCTCTCTGTTATCACGTACACTTGGAAAGGGAGGTTTTTGCAAGATTCACTCCCATTTGCTCAGCTCGCTCCTTCAGAGTTGAGCGCGAGCTCGAACATGACTTGGATCCCTGTCTCTTGGAGAGTATCTAAGATGAGTTACTCCCCCAGCATAGATCCACCCTCCTCCCAACCCGGCGTTGTAGCCGTTTTAACGACAATCACTTCCGAGATCCCAATCAATATCCGGTGTCCGTCTTCTCTGACTCCTCCCGTGTTTCTTGTCACTCTTTCCTCGACGTGATTCAGTCGCACGAGACATCATCTCATCGCCTTTAGTATCCTCTAGATATCAACAAAGGGGTGCAACGTCTCGGCGCCATGAGTCTCGAGCTGTCCATTTTACCCCTGTCAAGACTCAGATCGCCGACTGCTAGTCACTCGCCTCGAGTCTCTTCAAAGATAAATTCTCTCACGAGAGCCACAAGACGAACCATATTTTCCCATCGACCGGCTAATTACCCAACACCAAGACTTGAACCCCAAATTTCTCTATTTCACCATGCTTCTCCTTAACCTAATCCTGACTCTAGCCCTCTACGGCCCACTGATGACATATGTGGAGGCTCGACCATCTCCCTCTAACTCTAGTAGAGCGGACCCTGTGGCGCCCAAAGTCATGATAATCTCTATGGTTAGCCTATGCAATATTTAATGCCTTGAACAGTTACTGACATGTAATCGAAGTGGTCACCCGAGGGTCAGATCTGGCATGACCAGCTTCCCAGCTCCGGTCTTGGGAATCTGACATCGCACTCTATACACTCCGCTGGCTTCTCGATGCTCTTTCCACGGGCCTTCTGCACTGAGGACAACAGCATCTGTCAGCTCACCTTGGGAGAAGGCGAGATAAACTCGGCGGCAAGCCTCATGGCGCTTGTCTTGTCTCCCATGTTCGACCTCCGCCAAACATTCTTCCTTCTTGCCGGAATAGCAGGTGTCAATCCCCGATATGGTACCTTAGGAACTGTCGCCCTGGCCAGGTATGCTGTTCAAGTGGCGCTACAATATGAAATCGACCCAAGATCGCTCCCAGCTGAGTGGTTAACTGGGTATATTGCCTACGGACGCAGTCAACCCCTCGAGTACCCCTTCATCACCTATGGCACCGAAGTATTTGAGCTGAATGCTGAATTACAAGATACCGTGTACAAATTAGCGTCTGGAGCGACCTTGAAGGACGCAGAAGGTCCACGGTCGTATAGGAACTTGTACAAACCTTTGGGGGAGTCATACAAGATGGCATCCCAACCACCCAGCGTGATAAAATGCGACACCGCCACAAGCGACGTGTACTACTCGGGAAGAAGACTTTCGGAGGCTTTTGAGAATACAACGTCTGTATGGACCAATGGGACTGGTTCCTACTGCATGAGTGCTCAGGAGGACAATGCGACACTGGAAGTTTTGATAAGAGCTGCGATTGAGAAGCTTGTGGACTTTGGGAGGGTTATCGTCCTTCGAACTGGTAAGATTTGGCTTTTTCATTCCATTTACTCCTATTTGAGAAGAGTTATATCCTAACATCTGTCTCGAGGCTCCAACTTTGACCGCCCTCCCCCCGGTCGTTCCGACTTAGAGCACCTCACCGACGCTCAACAGAACGGCTTCTCCATTGCCATCGACAATATTTTTATTGCAGGCTCTCTAATCGTCAAGGGCATCGTGGAGAACTGGGACTGTACCTTCCAAGATGGCATCGCCACCGAGAACTACGTTGGCGATATCTTCGGCAGCCTGGGTGGGAAACCTGACTTTGGATTTGGAAGCATTACAAATGAGGAGCGCGTGGCCCCTGGTGGCATCAACGGAGACCTCGCGACGCGGGAGATGAACAGGCGGAAGCAATTCAGCGGTAGCCCCCCGAGGAAGATATAACTTCTGGAGAGTGTGCTGGGCACTTCAAGAGACACTTCGTCTTCCATGTTCTGTTTTGGCATTTGATCAACCGTGGCTCTCGAATTGACAACCAGTCTTCCACATTCTGTCTCCTAGTCCTATCGTCTTCTATTAGTCTTCTATCGCCCATTTCGAGGCTTTCAATTTTTGTCTTACGCATCTCATATAATCATCCGAAACTATAAGGGACGAATAATATCGCAGTAAATTTGCTCGACCCATTGGTTGTGGCCAACTTACCATCTTTGGGAGGTCCGCAGAGGAATGTGAAATGATATAACATCAATGGCAGGCACCTCGAATTGCTGCGGTCTCGGCCGCTGCCTTACCGTGGCATGGACGCCGACGACCAAAAAATGCGTCATCTGTGAATCCCCCGTCGGCCAGTTCGCGAGCAAGTTGAGCACCACCAGGCTGGTGAGCAGAGCTCCCGCTTGAGCCGGCTCCCTACCACCCAACTGCACAGGCTGTTGTGCCACCCCAGTGCTTCCCAGACAGGATGCGAGGGCGAGCAATCCACCCTACAATTCATTTCAGAATCGCACCTCATTTCGGCAGAGAGGAGAGGACCCAAATTGGTCCATCCCAGCATCAGACCTTCCGGAGCTCCCAGCTCGCTCAAAGTCTGGTAATCCCTTTCTGAATGGGTCCAGGACCATTGAGAGAGGAATCTTCGTATGCGTCAAGTGTGGCACCGAGGGGCACCGGGCCAATGATTGCCAGCAACCCCCCCTCTCACAATGGGAGAGAGCAGTCCTGAAGTCCATTGTGTTCCCATCGAATATGACCGTGCAGCAGCGAGGTACTCCGCCAAAAGGGGTCTTGGATGTTCAGTCGACCCAACTGTACCTAGGCCAATTTAGAGCGAATGAGGGGAGTGATGACCTTCCCGAGGCTCAACCTCAACCGGTCTACCACCCACCTGCTACGTCAACCTTTCCGCTACAGCCCCAAAGTCCGCCTGTTGATGGTGTGGCTCGCAGAGGGGAGAGCGAGCGCTCCACGCCTGAGTCGAGCCCACCCATGCTCAGCTCACTGTATGACTCGGATGTAGAAGAGATTGATCGGTCCTTCAGGCCCACCCGAGGTCGGGCCCCTACACCCGCCCCGATTGGCACCGGGTCAGTGGGAGTGAGCAGCATCTCCATTGTGATCAGTGAAGATTTGGTCAAGTCCTTGGGAGATGGCCCAAAGACCCAGGGCCAGAAGGGGAAGACAGCTGTCTCAACGAGATCGGATAAGATGGATCTGGGAAAGGTCACCGAGAAGCTGGCCCAGCTGAGCGCCACTGACCAGGGCGACCTGGATATGAGCACGTTGGCTGAGGGTTCTCTCCGCATCATGATGATGGCGGCCGAAATGGATCGAGCTGCCAAGAAGCGGAAAGTTGGTCCTGATTTTTCTATACCATCACTCCTCAACCCTGACGAGGACCTAGAGGGGACCCCCTGGAGCTTCCGCCGCCAGCGACACCAGGAGGAGAACCCAGCCGAGGGCCACCGTGCCGGAGCCATCCTCAGAGAGCCAAGGGAGCCTCCCGCCAACCCGTTCAGCCACCCCCACCACGGCGAGGGAGGGCCTCCAAGCCCAAACTGAGATCAGGCCTGAGCACCCTCAGCGAGATCTGGGCTAGAGAGGGCTTGGGCCCTATTGACAGGGTGAAGATTGCAGAGCGAATTATGGTCCCTATGAACCTGAGCGAGTTCTGGCAGATCAGTCCCCAAGGAGCCAAGCAGTTACGACACCTCAGCTCTTGCGAGACTAACAGGAGGAAGAAGAGAGCGATTAGCCCTATGGTCGTGGGAGTGAATGCCGCGGCGATTACCAGCGACGGAGGCCCGGCCTACGCGAACACCCTGCGTCTTGCCCAACTGTCCCCCATGCTGAAGTCCTTCAGGATAGATGCCTCTATCCAGTTCGGCCCCCAAATGAATGAGAAGTATGTCATACCCGCTGGGTCAGTGCAGGCCGACCAAGGCTCAGAGGCCAATATTATCTCTGGGCGACTGGTCAATAAGCTGAGTATCCCCGCATAGGGCCTGGTAAAGATTGGGTTCCGGGGATTGGAAATAAAGACTGCCGACGGAGTCCGCACTCCAATGACCTACTTTGTCTGAATGAAGTTTGCGTGTAAGGGACTAGTCTGGGAGCAGTGGGCCCTTGTCCGCCCTGAGAAAGACTGCAGCAGCGATGATACTATCCTCCTGATTGTGGGATTGCCATGGCTCTTCGATATTTTTATTTTTTATCTTAATTTTTTTATTTTATTTTATTTCTTTTAGCTTTACTCAATATCATCAGATAGATCAAAGCCATACAGTAATTTCAAACAATAGAGACAAACAGTTAGTGCTACACCCAGCACCAGAAGAGACAGTAGCTGAACAATAAGGTTGTTGCACACTGGTCTTTGCCTTAAGCTTCAATTCAACCCTTCTGACTTTAACCCTTCTGGCTTCATCCCTGAAAAAGTTAGACAGGATTCCGGCAGATGGAAAAAAAGCAGCTTGAAACCCAAACTTGGGCCTTGGCAACTGTGACGTGCACAACGAAAATGCAGTAAATTCAAACATTAGGTTCCCTCATCGAGGGCAGGCGCCTAGTATGGGACCCCAATTTCTACCCATCCCATTACAATCCCAGCGGGGAATATGTCTATGACAGGGCTTGCTTCACTGGCCACCAGAGCGAGGGCACCTAGGCTGGCGCAACCTCGGTGATAGTCCAGCCATCGCTAAGCGTTGGGAACAGTGTTTCACGGATTGTGAGTTACTAGACAATCCAGAATAGACGAGTCGGGTGTCAGATCGACACATGACCCAATAATATAGTTGCATATTATTTGCAATCGAAATCATATCCAGATTCTATGATACCTGGAGTGTCATAGATAAAATGCACACACGGTGAATCGTCGAAATTGGGCCCTATCCTTGGCTTTCCTTGATTTGAATCTCGTTTCTATGTAGAGTATGGTTCAGAATGGCATGAGAAACTGCAACTCAACATAAGTTCCTTCATGCCCAGCTAACTCAGTCCCGCGTTTCATGCAGCGTACCGTGTAATTCGGCCGCCCCAAGTCAAGCAGGGTTCCGTCTTCAAATCCGACGCAAACTGAGCTGATCCAATCATAGGCTGCGTTGGCGCAGCGGGATCGAATGTCGAGGTTGAGTCACCCAAAGAATACGCCATGTAGCTAGATGCCGATGCATAAAACATCAACAATAGCCCCGTGAGAAGCTTTCGTCCGACAGACTTTCCACGTCCAACATGTGGTGACATTGTTTGCGGCACGGTATCTCGTCGCATTGTTCGGGTCGAGGCAAGTGATGAAGTTATGGGCAGCTGATAGGATCCTCTCCAGACTTGATAAACCTAAGGTTCCTGATGGCGGAGGATATCTTTGGTCGACCGCATAGGGATCCTGGTGGGACTTGGCTTGATGGGAGCTAGTTTGATGAGAGGCCCTGATACCCAATTGCCAAGAATCAATCGGCTCTGGCTCTGCATCATTGACCACCGAAGTTCACCTTAAGACGTGGACCTGGGTAATTTCGGCCCAGGCCCGTTGTGCCTCTGTAATTTCTTGGTTGCCCTGTTGCGAAAGACGCACAAAGGTGCCGGGAGTTTGTCGATGCATGCAACTTGGTTCCTCGGGTCTATTCCTCATCCTCGTCTCTCGCTTTGGGCAGCGTCTTTGGCGCATGTCCCAATGCCACTGTACATCACGCACATTGTTAGCCATCAACCCTTTGATGCGGCATTCCTAAACGGACGCGGCTGGACCAGAGAAACTCACGTCGATAAAAGAGGTAGTAACTCGTCACAAGCAAGATGGGCAGCGCTATAATTGAAGACACCCATTTCCGGGCGGCGCTGTTATACCGCTTCTGGTACTCCTTCTTGGCCAGCTGCTTCTTGGCCTCCTCCATGGCCTCTTCCTGGCGTTGTCCGGCACGCCGCAGCCGCGCGGTCCGTAGCGCCGCCTCTCGCGACTCGGCAGCGCGTATCGCCTCTTGGGTCGGGCCGGGAGCAACGGGACTTGAGGGGCTGGCGGGGCTCGGGGCTGGTCGGGAGATCTTGGGGGCAGAAGGAGTCACACGGATAGTTGGGCTCGGTAGTGAAGGCCGCCCTGTTCGCGATGGCTTGCTTTGGGCTTCGCGGCTGCGCGAGGTAGTCTCAGCGCGACGGGGAGCTGCTGGAGGCTTTGAGGGAGGAGTGGCACGTCTCGAAGCTGTGGTGGAGAGAGCTCGAACGTTGGACGGTCGGATTGACGATTGCGCTCGATCGATGCGCTCTAGGAGCAATCGCTGGATTTGGGGAAGGGACGCCATTTCGGCACCGCTCGCTCACACACCTCGTGGATGCAATTGGTGATACGATGTGTACGCAGTCGCTTCCTTTTTGGGGTGGTAGAGAGAGGTTGAGTGAACGTCAGCTTTTTTCGACGTCGCTTAGACCGAGCCCGTCGTATCGATAAGACATCGGCAATTGACGGGCTTTGATGGAGTATTCACAACGACCACACCACCACCTCACAGGAGGAGACAACTATGACCTCCCGTAGGGTATTATTTGCATTTTACTAGCAAATATCAAATTTCAAGATATGACTTACTGGCAGTGGCCAGCGCCTATCAACTAAATCGACCTTGAATTCATTTTGGAAGGCGGCCGCGGCTCCAAAGATCTGACGGCTCGACTGGTACACATATTCTATTATACAATCCCCAAAACGCCAATGTGCAGCCTCGCATCCTCCTCCGCCTAGGCCAGAATAGCCCCTCGTCTCAACCAGCAGATCAATCGTCGTCTTCATCCGCATACCTCGGCCCGCTTCCTGCAGGAGTTTCGGGTGCTCCTCCGTAGGCGGCTGGAGTTGGGGCTCCGTAGTAGCCTCCAGATCCCGCAAAGCCACTTGCTGCTGGCGTGGGAGCTCCGGCTGCCGGTGTTGGGGCAGAGTCAGCGCCCCAGCCGCCCTGCCAGCCTCCCGGAGTGGGCGCGTTCGCCGCAGGTGTTGGTGCTGAGTAGGCCCCAGGCGTGGGAGCGTTCATCGCACCAGGAGTAGGGGCTCCAAGGAGAGCACCGCCAGGTGTGGGAGCATCGTATGGGTTGGACGAGCCAGTAGCCCCAGGAGTGTAACCCCAGGTGTCGTTGCCACTCGCTCCTGGAGTGGGAGCGGATGCTCCGTACGCAGGAGTCTTGGAGCCCGACGCCCAGCTGTCACCACCACCATACGCAGGAGTTCGAGATCCAGCGCCGAAAGCGTCCCCGGGAGCCGGAGTTCTCGCTCCGGATTGCCAAGCGGGAGTGCGCGATCCGGCACCATATGAAGTGCGGCTGCCGTCGTAGGGATTGACGGTCCGGGAGCCATCTGCCCAAGCCGGCGTCCTGGCTCCGGACATGTCCTGAGCCTTCCACGCTGGTGTTCGTCCACTCGCTGAAGGTGCTGGTATTGTTAGCCGCAGAACAACATGGGTTGGAATATGACGGTACTTACTTCGTGATCCCCAAGCGGGCACTCGATCGGAGTTGCCGCTGGCCATTGGCGTTCGAGAACCTCCCTGCCAACTCGGCACTCTGTCGCCTCCCCCTCGGCCCGCGCCGCCACCACCTCGGCCACGCGTGTTGATATCAATCGTGGCTCCGGTCATCCTGTTCTTGAAGGCGAGGCTATCGCGTGGCACAGTGACAGTCTTGCTCTTGGTGTGGAGTTCGACACGCGCATGTGTGTCCGTCGTATCCTTGACAATACCCAACAGACCCTTGTAGGCTCCTTTTTTAATAATGACAGTCTGCTCGATGGCCTTGTCCCGGCCAAACATCTTAATGGGTTGTTGAGGCTTGTTCTCGGCGCCGTTCTTGTGGATCTTGAGCGCTGGGTTCATCGTGTTCAGATCAGGGCCCGTCGAGGCAGCGCTGACTCTCCCGCCCTTGGCAGCAATAGTGTTGACCATGCTTGCCTTGGTGACGAAGACGCCTGCATTTTCCTTGCTGTCATTTGTGTGAAGGAAGACATAGGATCGATGGATGTGAATGATCTTTCCTTGTCGCTGTTGGCCAGTAAACTCCTTCACCACGTCCTCGAGTCGGATCTCGGAGCCGTCGCGGTCTGCAGCAACGGCCTGCTTTCGCTTGGGCAGCTTGTTGGCGATTTGCGAAGGCATCACCTGCCGAGTATCACCGAACTGATCAAGGACCACGAGCGACTCGCGGTCTACCTTGACAATGCAACCAACCGTTGTGGGGTCAAGCTGCACCAGATCATGGAGCTCGTATTGCCCAAGCGCTCCCTGTCCGCCAATGTCGCTGGCTTCACGAAGATCCTTGCTGAAGACGGTGACTTCGGTGTTGGTCTGGTCTGTAAGGAGGGTCACGCGATCCTCGGAGATCTTGACTACCATTCCCACCTCATCCCGGAACCTGCTGCCTCCAATGACTTTGACATGGTCACCGACTCTGAACCGCTTGCGCAGTCCCTTGATAGGCACCTCGATTGTCTGGCCGGCGAGATCGCCCTCCGTGACGGACATGGTGACAATGTCTCCCTGAACGCTGGTCGCCTTGCCAACCACACCCTTCTGCTCGCCCGAGTACACCTCGATAATATCGCCGGGAAGGTACGTAACCAGGGTGTTGCTATCCTTCAGACTGGCAGCCAAGGCCTTGAGATCGAGATTCTCCGTACCATCCTCGGCGCCTGAAGCGAATCGGGTGACCTCCTCGAGACTTGGGTTCACATCGGTAACCACAAGCTGTTGAATCTTGACATCCTTGACCTGGAAGCCGTTCTCGAATTCATCGCCCATGTACGACCAAGTGTTGGTGGTGGGATTGCCCTGAATATGGCGCGGGTGGCGCTTTCGGGCCTCCACCTCGCTGAAGAGCCTCTGTGGTGGTTTCGGGCCTGACATGCCGAAAGGCCTCTTGCGCTTTCCGTCAGCAGTGACTGACAGCGCATCGTCGCGCACACCGTAGTCTAGTCGAGGGATAAACCGAACCCTTGCCTCCAGGCCATTCTCGGTGACATCTAGGACCTGTGCCAAGTCTCCGCTGTGCTTAACAGGTCTCTTCAGGCGAACCCAGGCGCCTGGCTCCAGGGTTGGCGTCTTGGTGACACGGAGAAGCTCAGGCATGTCCTTGATTTCGACCAAAATCATCTTCGAGTGCGGATAAACGTTGAGCATGCTGTCAAGCGCCTTGAGAATATCCGTTTGTCGTTGGGCTTCCACGTAGATGAAGCCCTTCATGACGGACTCGTTACCGCCACGTTCGAAAGCAGC
The DNA here is from genome assembly GCA_002991585.1 of Ilyonectria mors-panacis. Taxonomy (NCBI): domain Eukaryota; kingdom Fungi; phylum Ascomycota; class Sordariomycetes; order Hypocreales; family Nectriaceae; genus Ilyonectria; species Ilyonectria mors-panacis. The sequence goes on along the minus strand of PPHJ01000084.1, from coordinate 746,871 downwards.
AGTGATGGCAAGCTCATCCTTGGTTCCGGCACGCTCTTCAATGCGCTTCATAATCGAAAAGACGACCTCGCGCTCCTTGCCTTCCTTACACCTCACAGCCCAAATGCTTGGATCATCGACACTGGGCAGGAGGAGGCGCTTGGGGACAATCGACGCGTCGCCAAAGCCCTTTGCAGATCGGCGATTGCCGTAACGCTGTCGCAGGATTTCTGCCTGTTTCTCCGCGTCCATGCTGGACTCCATCTCTCGGCGGCGATCGAGTTCGCGATGGCGTCGATCATCGTTCCGACCGCTGTCGACCATGTCGTCAATGTGGGCGTTATCGATGAAGTCTCCAATCTCCTCGCCATCCTTTTCATCATCTTCTCCTTCGTCTTCATCGTCGACTTCGGCTTCGATATCGAAGAAGGCATTGCGCCTGTCTCGGCGACGCTTGCGACGGTGCCCCTACAAGTTACCCGTGTCAGCAAAGGTCAGGGGCAAGGCGCGTAATGAGCTCGCTGGCGGTTTGAGGCATTTGTGAGCTACTCACTTGTTGAACGTCATCTTCATCCTCGTCGTCCTCGTCTTCCTCATCATCGTCGTCGTCGTCGTCAGCGGCAACGGCAGGACGCCTGACATCGTCTTCCTCCTCCTCTGCGTCCTCCTCATCATCATTGGCATCACGACGAGGAGCAGGGCTGCTTCCGCGCGCCTCTGATCTTAACTGTTGATCGGCATCGTCGTCGCCAGCTTCCTCTTCAGACAGGTCGGCCGGGGCAGGGTTAAAGTCCTCCTCGTCTTCGGAGTCTTCAAAGCGCGATCGGTCATTCGACGAAGCCATCGTGTCTCTGGGGGAGCCACCACGGGGAGGCAGCAGTCGCGGACAGAGGGAGGCAACGTCAAATGATGGCGGAGGGAAAATTAATGAATGAAGAAAGATGAGGACGAGAGCGCGTATGTAGACGTCAAAGAAACAGGCACGCTTAGCTAAAGTTTCCCGATGCTGTCAGAGCTTCTGCTGGCTCTCGGCTAAACAGCGGCCATTGAGGGTGTGCATAAAAAGCCAGCACTTTATGGTTTCAGCCATGTCTAATTATGCAGCTATCACGGTGCCAACTGTGACACATCACTGGGGGAATACACTGTACGGTCTCCATCGGTCTCGTCTTGCCGGTTCGTACCACGGTAAGAAAGGAGGTTGGTTCTCGGTAGCCAAAGAAATCGCATTTGCTAGAGAGTGTTTGGAGTCTTCCCCTCACGGCAATTTCGGGATGATATAGGACAAGCGCGGAACAACACCATAGCGTATATAGACCCCTCAGCCGGGTATTTGATGCTGGAGTGGTTTACAACCTTGGTGATCCTCACATAACACGGCGGGCAGTTCATTGATGAAACCGTGACCATGAAAGCGATTGTAGTGCACGAATTTTGCGGCTCTCTCGACGATATCCGGGTCTCAGATGTACCTCCTCCACAGCCAAGGGCGGGCGAAATCCTGATTCGAGTTGTGTGGCAGCCGGTGTCAACTTCGTGGATATCTTATATGTACGCGGCGCATTTTCATTCCCAGTCGGCATATTTGCCTATATATGATCCAGGTATTCTGACGAATATTAGGCGCAAGGACTGCATCAAAATAACAAGAGCCTAGTACGACCCCCCTTCACGCTTGGGTTGGAATTTGCGGGCATCGTCGTCTCGTCACCGGCTGCATCATCCTTTAAACCTGGCGATGCCGTGTTTGGGGATTGCGGGGGATCCTATTGCGAGTTTGTGGTGATTCAGGGAGACTCAGGTTCGCTCCAGAAGATACCGTCGTCGTGGGACTTTACCGAGGCTGCAGCACTCGGAGCAACCTTACCCGTCTCCTACGGAGCCTTGGTCCTCCGTGGCGGGCTAAAGGCGGGCGAGACGGTTCTTGTCCACTCCGCAGCTGGCGGAATAGGAGCAATGGCTGCACAGATCGCCGTGGCAATGGGTTGCCGTGTTCTGGGAACTGCAGGTTCTCCAGAGAAGTGCACATATGCCGAGAGCCTGGGTGCGAGCAAGTGCATCAACTACGCGCAGGGCAACTGGTGGGAACGAATTCTTGAAGAGACAGATGGCAGAGGCGTGGATGTCGTGTTTGATCCCGTCGGTCTCGTTGATCGCAGTTTGAAATGCCTCGCGCATCGTGGCAGAGTGCTCGTCACGGGCTTCGCGGGTTTGGATGGTCAGATGGAAAAGATAGCCATGAACCGGGTGTTGTTGAAGCAGGCGACTCTGATCGGATATGTGAGTTCAGTGCAAACCAAGTTTCTGTACTGCAAGTCTTCTAATCATGGTCTTGATAGCGATATGGAGAGTCTCTTCGTAGAGATCCCGACGAGCGGCGGCTCATGTGGCACGAACTTCAACCTCTCATGGAGAGCGGCCAGATCCGGCCAACGGTTTCCCACTGCTACCCGGCCTTGACAGCGTCCCTCAAGCACTCCATGATCTATCAAACCGTAAGATTTCGGGCAAGGCAGTGATTAGGGTGAGTGAGGGAGTGACGGACTCGTCGAAACCGCGGCTGTAAGAGGCGTGACAGTAGGTATGGTCGAGAAATTGGTAACACCTTGATTTCGTAAGGTCCTCTTAATAAAGTGCTCAATGCTCGTTGCTCTGTTGGATACCATCCATAGCACATGTCGAGCCTGTCTATATAAGTAGTAAGGCGACACGTTATGGTTCCAGGGGTGGCCGTCAAAGAGCGGTCTCCCCCTCAACCCAGGTGAGCGTCTTCAACCAAGTTGGCCGGAGTAGACCGACAACCCGAAATGAGGTATTTGCTCTTTCTAATGCGGAAGACTTGGAGCGAACATGACAAATCGTCTCAACCGCTTGCAGATACTCCTTCCTCCCACCGAGGGGTTACCATCCTCGTCGTTGCCATTGTCTGAATCGTACCGGCGACTCTGGCCTAGAGCTCAGTGTGACATCAGAAGCAATCGTCTCAAATATCATAGCCTGCCGCCCGAAACATGCTGTCCACTGCCATCACATCCCTCAATTTTATCCAGTACCCTGGCTCCAATATGACTTAACAACCCGACCCCCGAAAACTCCGGGCTTCGCACAATGCTTGTACCAGACCCAACCAGCCAGATTCTACATGATTCAAAGTGGACAATCGCGCAACACGAGACCCATCGCAATCTGTTCAGCGCGACGTGAAGACATCAGTCCATCCAATGACGGGCACTCTACATAACCCGTGTTCCCCAAATTCCCCGACCAGCGCTCACTCCCAGCCACTCGCCACGGTCAGCATTGGGAAGATGGGGCACCCATCCAAGGTTGCCAATCTCATAATCGCACTGCCAGCTCGCCACCGGGCTGCGTTGGTTATCCGGCTGAGGTGCGCCGTTCATGGGGGGACCCATAGGGTTGTTGGAGTTGAGGAGATCCCAAATGAGGACCTGGCAATCGTCGGCTCCGGACGCCAATGTTCCTCGTCTCAGTGGCGACCACTCAATAGAATTGACGGAACCACCGTGGCCACGGAGTTCAAGGAGGGCCTGGCCAGGTTGTCGCACATCTAGGATACGGATGATGTTAGAGTCCTGGGCAAAAGTGGCCAGGAGGTGAGTGTCATGTGGAGAGGTTGCGAGCCGCAGCAGAGGCGGGGGGTTCGCCATGGTCTGCTGCGCAAGCGTCGGGCTTATGCGACCGCCATTGGCATCTATCACATATATTAGTCACTTGTGTGGTATTTGGCGCCGCCCCAGGGATCGTGTCAACATACCCCTCTCTTCCTTTCCGGTTGGCTCGTAGATGATCGTCGAGTGCTCGAGGCTTCGCAGATCGAACATTCGGACACTTCCGTCTTGGCCACAACTGACAAAGACATCGACACTCTTGGCGCAGAATCGAACATCGTAAACCTCCTTGTCGTGGGCGATGAGCTGAGTCTTGGCGGTCAATGAGGGAATGTCCCAGATGGTACAGGTCGTGTCTATGCTCGAGGTGATGATCAAGTTGGGGATACCGTGTTCCAGTCGAGGGAAGTGAGTGGCGCTGTGTGATCTGGTGTTTTGGAGTTGGAAAGCAGCGCCAGCGGGGTCAGCTTGGCCACGGCGGCGTCACGGCCACTACGGGTGATGGTGTTTCCTGGGGTCGCAGGGGTTTCGGAAGGGAGAGACCAGAGGCGTAAATGATCACCGGAGGTTGCGAGGAGGTCGGTGGACTGCTTTTGGGAGGAAGGCGGCTCCCACAATAGGCGGGTGACGGGATAGGAGTGCGTCGCTTCGGCAACCTTTGTGAACTCGAGGTTGTACTTGGATGAGCCCGGCGCATAGACGTCCTGGGGAGTTGGGGTGAGTTGACTATCGAGGATTTGAATCTGAACAGCAGGGTTAGCACGACAGTTTAAGGGCATGGAGGGCCGCAGGAATCGCAGGTCAGACACGTACAAAGTTGTGACCATCCTCCAGGTAGCTTCCCACGGCCAGCTTGCCAGCTCCGTTGCCTTGAGGCGCCCACTTGACACCAGTCGAAGGCGTAGATGGCCCAGGGAGCCAAGTAGTTGCTGGTGCCGGGTTGGGCGTTGGCGAGATCAAATCCTAGAGGGCCATGGGTGCCATCAGACATGCTCGAGTCAGCTCGGGGCCGGATGTCAGCGAGGCCGAGCGGGGTGTTCGAGATGTTGCGCTGGGAGCCCGGAGCATTGTACTTGGAGGGATCGGAAGGTGACATGAGCTGGGAGGCGCCGCCCGGGGTGGTGGGCGTGTAGGCATGATAGCTAGAGGAGCCCTCGTAGGCGGCGGCTGGGCTAGAGCGGGAGTAGCTGTGAGACATGCTCAAGGAGGGCTTGGAGGACGAGCCCGAGGATGAGTAGGGGAGTTGCGACTGCGATTGATGATGGTGGTGCTGTGGTTGCTGGTGAGCAGATGAAGCGGCAGCGGAAGCAGAGGACGAGGCAGACGGCGGCTGCGGCTGGTGCATCGTGGTCGGCGTCGTCGAGGGATTGGGCGAGGCTGGGGCACGGGCGGCGGACAGGCCACCGGCTGGCTGGAGGACGTTGGGCACCGAGCTGGCCGAGTTGGAGCTGGAAGCGAAGGTGGGATTGGGATTGAGATTGGGGTTGGGAGAGGAGTGGTCGAGCTTGATCTGCGGCGGGTAGTCGTACTCGTAGTCCTGGGGCGACATGGACATTGGGGCAACAGGTTGGCTCAGGTCCGACATGTGCAGTTCGTCGTGATGATGGGAGCTAGAGCGAGAGCCCGCACCAGGGCCAGAGCCAGAGCCAGAGCCAGCACCAGAGGCTGGGCCAGAGACGGAGCCGGCCTGACGCAGCGAAGGGGGGAAGTGCTGTGATTGGCTCATGGTGGTTTCGCGGGCGTGGGCTGGAGTGGGCGTGGACGTGCGTTGCGCTGAGAGCGTGGTGTGCGCACGCAAAAGAAGAGAGGCGGGCGGAGGTGGTGGCGGCCCAGAAGCGGCCAGTACCAATACCAGCGAGGGCGATGTCCGATAGTAGCAGCACCGGTCGCAGCACCAGTGGCAGAACTGTAGCTAAGCCCGGCGGTCAGCGGCGACGTGCGGCTTCGGTGTGGGCTTCGGTGGGACGGAGGGAGGAGCCCGAGACCCGACGACGACGCCGGGGAACTACGAGGATAGTTGCGAGATGAGAGACGGAGGGCGGCGGGCGGAGTAGTGAGTGAGGGTGGGATGAGGGAGACGACGGGACGTTCACATCCAGGACTGGGGAGGAGCAGCTGACCACCAGGCGCCCAGGCAGCTCAAGCTGGGAGAAGGGCTGTGCTCAGCGTGCTCAGCGTACCCAGCGTGCTGTGCGTGCTACTGTGAGCACCTATACATAGTGCGCCTTTCCCTGTATTTGTCGCTGTAGCCGCACCTGTAGCCGCCGCCTTTTGTGGGGACAATCGTGAGATACTGTCAGCTGGTGTCTCGTAATACCCGCAACGCCCGCAACACCCGCTACGCTCAATCATCCTCGAAAAGAAAGGCTACTCCCACAAACAATTGGCGATGATGGTAAGAAGAAAATTCCACTGGCATGGCGTTGAGCCGGCGGTTGATTAATAGCCAGGCTGCGGAGGGATTGGTAACACCTCCGCGTGGAGAGCTAACTTTCATTGACTCACAAGTTGCCACTGCTTGTTTCTTGACAGTCTGCCCCCGTGATCCAGCCATGCTTCAAGGGTGAGGACCGGATGTAGGTCACAGTCGAGAAAGATGTCTATGATGTGCTTGTGGAGAATGATGTTGACCTTAAAAGCATTGAAGGCATCATCTGGAGTCATTGGCACTGGGACCACACGGGCGACCCTTCTCGGTTCGAACCGTCGACGAAATTAATCGTTGGACCGGGTTTCGAGGACATCTTTGTCCCCGGCTACCCGAAAAATCCAGAGGGCTTGATCTTAGAGGCCGACTATGAAGGAAGAGAGCTTATGGAACTCGACTTCCAAGGAGACAACGCAGTCAAAGTTGGCGGTTTCAATGCTCTTGACTACTTTGGAGACGGCAGTTTTTACATTCTCGACGGTGCAGGCCACACTGTTGGGCATCTTTGCGCTCTGGCTGCCACCACCACATCGCCGCCATCTTTCATCCTGATGGGTGCGGATGCTTGCCATCATTCAGAAGAAATGCGACCTTCCGAATGTTATCCGCTGCCATCGGAAATTTCCCTTCGCCCCTCAAAACAAGATGTACCTACGCCCTGCCCTGGGAGTCTCTTTGAACATCTGCTTCGCGACGGCAACAAGTCGCTTCCATTTTACCAGAAGAAGCGGGAATGCTTTTCAGCGATGTAGACAGTGCGGAGAAAACACTTGAGAAACTACAGGAGGCAGATGGAGCAGGCAATGTATTCGTCATTATTGCCCACGATAGTCATCTCAAGGGCGTTGTCGACTTTTTCCCTCTCAGCGCCAATGATTTCCTGGCCAAAGGTTGGCCTGAGAAAACGAGGTGGAGTTTTCTTTCAGACTTTAAACATGCCCCCCAGGAAGGTCATGGACTGTAAGTCCGGAATTTTCGGTAATTAGATGCAAATAGTAGAAACCAATCGCAACTCATTCTAGTTGGCTCTGAAGTTGGCATGTGTGCTAGTGACAGCCCTGTGACTATCGCCGATGTACTGCGTATTCCAATTCGCACAAAATCTAGGTTATTATTTGTAAAGTATAGAGTACTGGTTTATTATATAGCAGAATGCTTATGATATATTTGCTCTGTCTTCCTCAATGCGCCCACCTATTTAATCACCTGGGCAAACATAATCCTGCCCCACTGCAGACTGGAGGCTGCCTGTGAGACAGCACTGTGACCAAAACGGGAAACCACGGCACGGCGCGCGCGCTCGCTGACCAGGCACATGCCAAACCTTGAACGTGACCTCTTCCTCTCTCGCCGTCCAGGTTGTCACAACTCCTCCTCACACGACCAATCTTGATCAGGTTTAACGAAATCATCTTTCTACTTCGGTTTTCGCTCGGCGCATGCTAAATCAAACTTCTCCTTATCTGGGAATGTAGTCAACCTTCAGATCGCCTCTTCCCGATCGCTCCCTTGACTTTCCTGCAAGGCTCCACCTTGCATCCTCAGCCATGACGTCGCAGTCTCTCCTTGATCGAATCTCCAATTCCCGACACCACCTCCCAATCCTCCCCTTGCACAATCGCTCGACCCGGCCACCCAGTGAATACCCTCTCGATGAACTTGAGCCTCGACCGGACGAAACCATGGCCGCCGACCTTGAGCCCCCTCGCCCAAGACTCCGAAGACCAGCAGCACAGGGTGACTCCACACGACTTCCCTCACCACCAGCCTCGTGGGATACCAAAATGCGCTCGCCGGGCTCGCCATCCAGGACTCGACCGAAACCAATATTCTCGCAGCCGCCGCCCCCAATCACATCCTCGATCCTAATAAGCAAGCAAGGCTCCCGCCCTTCACTGCCATCAAACTACACGGAGAGCTTGGCGGGAAACGGGCTGCTCGCGGCAAGTCGTTCTGGCCTTGAAAGCACTTTTCTACACCAGAGACCTCACGAGGGCGCGTATCGCCCAGACTCGGTATGGCGGAGCCTGCAGCGTCGGGAGAGGGCCCTAGAGCGGGACATTCAACAGCTTCTTGACTTGCAGGCTTCAGGGCTGCTTGCAGGAAGCGGAGACAGTGTCTCTGACAGGGACCCAGAGAGGGACAGTGATACAGGTGGTGAGAGTACCTTTTACTCAGCCGCCACATCCAAGTCCCGCATGAGCAGCTCTCTCTCTACGTTCCGCCACGATCTACGCCTGACGGTAACGTAATACCGGTGCGGCAGCCTGCATCAAGAAACCCTCTGGGCCTTCAGTCCGCTCGCGCCGGCTTGCGTCGGTCGATGGCTGCACTGTCAGAGCTCAAGGCAGAGGAAGATATTCACTTAGACACCGCCCTAGCCCAACGAAAGGACGCATTGGCATACCTCGATACCATGAGTGATAGGAGGGACGGCATTTATGCCGAACTTCACGCACTAGAGGAGGATGACCAAGAGCCCCTGGGCAGGGAACTGCGGGAACTTGGTATCGAAGAAGAATCTCTGGATAAAGAAATACGTCTGATGGAAGAGAAGCTAGTTGGAATGCGCAATCGCCGGCGATGGGTCCGGGACAAGATTGACGACGTCAAGAATCGGCGAGAATCTGGGTTGAGCGGCTACCGAGCTGCCGGCAGAGACATCGACACCGAGGTTCGGGAGCTGTTGCGACGCCCACCTATTACGCCCTTGGATCTACAGGCCATTAAGCAAAGTGCTGGCCCAGACTCCGGAACAGAGATTGAGTCGCCTGGTGGTCTAGATTTCTTGCGACTAAGGCCAGAACGGCGTACTGCGGAAATGGCTCGGTCGTGGTGGGAAGGGGAGATTGCCATTCTCGAACGCCGTAAGGCCCAGATTTTGGAAGATCGATGTGCTCTTGTCGAAGGCGCCACGGTGTGGTCGGAAGTGACGAAATTTGTGGCAGACTTTGAATCAACTCTGCGCGAACTGATCAAGAGTGGGCGACATCCCAGAAACCAAGACGCGGCAACGTCATCTCAGGAGGCGATCGACGGGCAGCTTGCGAGAATGGATTCGGTGGTTCAAGAGCTGGAACAGAGACTGCAGCTAGCTGAGGACAAGCACTGGAATCTGCTCATCTGTGCGATCGGTGCAGAACTGGAGGCGTTTGTGGAGGCTCAAGGTCTCCTCAAGGTTACCTTTGGAACCCCGGAAGAGGAGCCCGAACTCCTCACAGGATCATCTCACTCAACTGCACGGAAAGACAAGATCGATCTTTCGAGCCACGAGCATGACCACAAGGATCATGATGACGAAAGCGATAACGAAGTCCCCCCCGATCTCTTGGTCTCCCGGTTCGGGGACCATGACCAGGACGATGAGCCGCCTAGTCCTCGACCAAGCGGCGACGTACCTAGCCAGAGAGATGGCGAGACCAATGATGTACCGCCTGAGTTCTTGGCAGAGCACGGGAGTCAAGTAGATTAGGAGACGGTCAGCAGAAGCTTATGATCAAGTAGATAATGGAGGTGTTGTGAGGAGTTCGAATATACCCGGGTCGCAATCGACCTTTATCTAATTGGCTCTAAATCTACGGAAAGAAGTCCTTGGTAACTCAGAAGCATCAACGCGAATATGAATCATATCTCACTCGAGAGTCACGGAAGCCAACTCATAAATCGAAAATGATTGCAGGAAATAGTCAGCGAAAGCCACATCAGACACCTGTCTGAAGCAGCATGGGAAATAGACTCTGGGTCTTTATATCATTGCTTCAATATTCACGTGCATAGTCCTGCACCATAACGCCGCTATCAAGATAAGGCGCCTCGTGCTGATCTGCATGCTGGTGTTTGCTAGCATGCATGCATCCTTCCTGCTACCATAACCTGATGACGGCAGAAATGTCGGAGTGTGTCCAGCTCGAGGCGCGTATAGAACATTTCCTTGCATTCCCAAACCACGAATTCATATCCATCATGAGGCGAGACATAAAACATATACCGAAGATAGAGTCCACTCTCCGATTCGAAGCGGCGGCCTAGGTATTCCAGCTAGCCGTGTCGAGTCGTGGTAGATGAGCTCATCGGGTGCGTTCAAAGTAGCCGCTGGATCCAGCGATGGCAACTGACTGGTCCATGACCCATTCACCAACACCGAGGTACTTGTCGATCCATCCTCCGAGGTCCTTGTTTTCACCGGCAACTTTGTCCCTCTTGAAACTGGGTCTAGGAGGTCCCGAAACGGGTTCGAGTCAGACATGCTGGGTCGGGAGGGTTCGAGGTTGGATACTCACGTCAAACCAGTCGATCGCTTCATTCCGGCGAGGAAGGCCGAGACTATGACTGGTTAGCAGATGCCGAGAGAGAATGAGGAAGCAGAAAGGTGGATAACGACGATCCGATCCGGGGGTTCGGGATACGGCTCGGAGCGGAGCGGGGCGAGCCAAGACGGAGAAGAAGAAGAAAGGTAAACTCACTGAGGACGGCATCGAAGGCGTAGTGGGTTAATCGTCCGACCTTTGACCAGAGCCCCAGCGTCAGTAGGTTGAGGAACTGCAGAGTCTTAGACGGGCTAGGCCAGACGGCGAGCTCGACGGGCAGGGCAGAGCTCGGGAAGACTTTTGGCGACTGGAGGGAAGGGAATCACATACCACCATGATGTCTGCTTCCGGAGCAGGTAAAGGTCTATATCGAGGAGGAGCAGGTATGCGCAGGTGGCGTTCGAATGGGCAGGCGTTGTCGTTGGAGATTTGAGGCTCGATGGAGAGTGATGGAGACGGAGTCAGCTACACCGTCGTCATGCGACCACGCCATTTGCCATCTGGGGAGCGGGACTTGGTTGATGTGGGTCTGCGGCGTGCAGGCGCCGAAGCTCCGGGGGCTGGGGAGTTGACTGGGCAATCCGGTGAAAGTTCACGTGTCGGTGGAGACCAGTCCCGGATTCTCACGTGACTATCCGCGTGCACCTTGACATGTGATAGCAGGCTCCGCAAAAGACCACGCAGACAAGCACGGCTTACCAAACCTGGAACTCTCGAAAACAGTCCCACTCCGGTTCGGGGGACCGACGTTGACCCGGCTGCGGTCTGAGCTAGACTCAAACAGGATGGAGGGGTCGAGCGGGGCATCGCGGCGATGCCATGTTGGACTTGCCGCTGGGTGGCGCCTACGGGCAAACCTACCGATGTACATGATGCATCATGGCGTCGGGTTGGGGTTTGCAGCTGTGTTCGGTAAGGTCAAGGTCTGTAAGCTGGACCCCTCAGCTAAGCCATTAGCCCAACGTATTACTCCGTACACGACTCGGCGATATACCACATTGGGAGATCCAGTAAAAAAGTGGTTGAGGGATAATGATGGCCCAGAACAGGCGCGCGGGAGCACGCAAAAAAGGCTCGAGACAACGGGGAAAGCGCCGAGTCTTGTCCAGACGAGGCAAATGAAGAGCAAAATGCCTCACGGCATGGTGGCCCCCATTTCTACTACACCACGTATTACCCCAACGGATCGTATTATCTACTGGTATCTCCATGAGTCGGGCAGAATGCCGTTACCCAATACGATGAGTTGTATTTGTCTCTACCAAGGTAGGCCACCTTGCCGACCTAGGTGAGGGGTTGAGCTGGCGGTAGTGATTTTTTTTGTTGGAGATGGATGTCGGTCAGCAGAAAAGCCAGCCACCACGCCAAGCCAGTGGATGTGAGGGAGAATTGTCCAGGGGAGGGGTCCTTTCTGGAGCTGCGGTCTCGCGCTTGGCGGGGACCCAAAGCCCTTGACTCGGTGTAATCTGTGGTCTTTCGGGCCGGCATCAGATCAGTCAGTCGAGAGAGGAAGAGAAACTGAAGAGGGGATATGCTGCCCACTGTGGCGCTACCAATGACAGAGAAGACTGGAGGGACCCTGGCTCTCTCAGATTCTTCTTATCCGCCAATATATTTTATATCGGTTGGGGTAGATGTACGTGTGTACGGAGCACGTCAAAGACATCAAGACCAACCACAGATAAACGCGCTAATGAATGACTCTTCAAAGCACGGCATACTACATAGTACATCGTCCTCTTACCTCTAACCCCACTGTCAAGCAAACCCCCAACTGTGTTAGCGACTCAGCGGCACGATACGTGTCTGGGGGAATGATTGGATCCGCCCCAATCAGTACTTGGGCCGACTGAGGCAGGCGGGCAGAGAGGCGCATAGCATGCTTTTGATCAAACACGACGGCGCACGATGTGTTATGCGCCCCTGAGTCCCCGTGTTACCAGCCGCCGGTTCCAGTGGTTGGTGTATAAAGTATTGAAGCAAGGTACCCGACCCGAGCAGCTAGCACACGCGTGGCAAGGCATGGCATGATGAGCAACAGATAAGAAAGGAGCCGGGTCGGTGGCAGCCAACGTGGAGTCGTCGTCGAGACACGAGGGGGCGGTGGGCAATGAATGGTGTGCATTGTCCGTGGATCTGGATGGTGTTGACGTCGACACATCCCCGCACACACATTAGATGAGAAAAGAAAAAAAACACTGCACTGCACAGTGGTTCGCCGGTAAAACAGAGAGGATGCAGCTACTGGCGGCTGGTGCAGTAGCGGCAGGAGCACTGGGGCGGGCGCATTTATTGGGGCATTCCGCGCCGAAGGGGCCGCCTCGCTGCGGGAAAATAGCCCCAGCGCAAGGGCGCCTCAGGTCGCTAACGATGCAGCAGTTGCAGTCGTAGTGGGGGGTGGGGGGGAGAGCTACCCAGCTGGGTAAGGGTGGGCAGCTTCAGGGCCGGCTTTCACGACGTTGGACCTCAAGCTAGCTGGCCATTCCTTGACCTCCCCATTCATTACCTATTACATACTACTGCGATTACGAACGTGAGTGCTGGAGGTAGGCAGAGGTGCCATGTTTATCAGAGCGCTTAGCTTGGCTTGAGAAGAGGAAGGAGGCAAAATAGGTGCCAAGCCTACCTACGAGAATCCTCCTAAGACAACTGCGGCGTGAGAAGAGTGATGTCTAAGAGCCCAAGGGTCTTCAGTGGCATGAAACGGGCGGGAGCTGCCAGAGGAAGGAGAAGAGAGAGGAAGCACCGAGGGACCATTGAACGAGATTGTCCTGGCGGTCCGAGTCTAGGTGAGAATGGCGCGCGCTCCGAGCGGGTAGGCGATGTGCTCCGTAAGGATTGAGAGCCCCATCCCAGCGAGGGCGGACTGGCAAATCTCCGTCCGTGCTACCGTGACGTGCCTCCCCCATCCACATCCCTTCGTTTGTCAGAGATACTTTTTTGTTTGCAAGGCGGGCAGGTAGCCACTACCATGGCTCCTTCCCCGGTCAGGTAGGTACGTAGTCCACATAGTCTGTGAAAATCTGAGGGGAGAGGTGAGGGGATGGTGAGGGGAGGAGCGAGGGAGGCTGCCTCTTGCTTGGGCTTTTAGTCTGGCCCATCACCACCTCAACCACCACCAACTTTTCTTTCTTTTCCTCCCTTCTCCTCCACATCCACCTTCGCCCACCTACCAACCGACCAAACCGTCCCCCCGAACCCCCCTTTTCTCCTCGACCGAGCCTCGTTGGCATAGTCAGATTCATCGTTCGCTGCCGCCTCGGAATTGTTCCAGGGAGTGCACGTTCCCCGCCGTCTCTGACCACCTCGTCGTCCTTTGATTACATCGTACGGTGGCTACACTCGTACAACGAAACAGACACCTGTAAGTTGCCTGCGCCCTGCATCGACTCAGAGATGGCGTGTCTCTGGGGCCGCGAGCGAGCGACCCGGCTCTGGCTATGGCTTTGGCTCTAGTCCTTGCTTGGTCTTTGGGCTGGGAGCTTCTCTCGCTGGCTTCACTGACTCTGCCGTCTCCGGTGTTCCATGTTTATGAACATCTGGATATTCGACAGTTACGCTGTCAGCTACATATTATCCTATCCTCCTACCGTCCCGTCGTCGTCATTCTGTCGTTGCGCCCAAGCAACAATCCAGCAGCCCAAAGCACAGCTCTCCTTGCCCACCGCACCTCAAAAACCCACCGCATCTCATCCCACCACGTCACATCACATCACACCCATGACGCCCCGTCATGCCTGGCCCATGGTCCCCCCATGTCCTTACTGTGACCCCCCCGTGCTTGCATTGCCTCTGCATCGCTCATTCGAGCTTTACGCCTGGCTCTGCTCGCCTCACAGAAGCTACCACCCAACATATATCAATTGCATTTCCCACTCCCCCTCCAAATTCGCCTCCTTCCATCCTCCCATCCTCAGCTTCTCTGCTGATAACGCCCGACACCATCTAAATCTACCCCGCTCAAGTCCATCACTAACTCGCCCACCATGGCTCCCAGACCCTCCCACAAGCGTGCCCAGAGCATCATGACCGCCACCACCCAGGAACACCTCGAGCTCGGCGGTAAGATCTCGTGGCTTGCCTCGCTGAACACCGCATACCGACCTTCGCGCAACTACCGCCGTTCCTCCATTATCTGCACCATTGGCCCCAAGACCAACTCGGTCGAGGCCATCAACCGTCTGCGTGATGCCGGTCTTAACGTCGTCCGCATGAAACTTCTCCCACGGCTCGTACGAGTACCACAAGTCGGTCATTGACAACGCCCGCGCCGCTGAGGAGGTCCAGCCCGGCCGCCATGTCGCCATTGCCCTGGACACCAAGGGCCCCGAGATCCGAACCGGTAACACCCCCAACGATGAGGACATTCCCATCGCTGTCGGTACCATCATGAACATTACCACCGACGAGGCCTACGCCACTAAGTGCAACACCGAGAACATGTTAGTTGCACCCACCCCGCCCACCCCGCTCTCCGATTCTCGCACCCTGCGATAAGCCCCTCCCCGCTAACAAAACATCCCCAACGCAGGTACGTTGACTACAAGAACATCACCAAGGTCATTGAGCCCGGTCGTGTCATCTACGTCGATGATGGTGTCCTCGCCTTTGACGTCCTGAGCATCAAGGACGAGCAGACCATTGAGGTCCAGGCCCGCAACAACGGCTTCATCTGCTCCAAGAAGGGTGTCAACCTGCCCAACACCGATGTCGACCTGCCCGCCCTGTCCGAGAAGGACAAGGCCGATCTCAGGTTCGGTGTCGAGAACAACGTTGACATGGTCTTCGCCTCTTTCATTCGCCGAGCCCAGGACATCCGAGACATCCGTGATGTTCTCGGTGAGGATGGCAAGCGAATCCAGATCATTGCCAAGATTGAGAACCGACAGGGTCTCAACAACTTCAAGGAGATCCTTGAGGAGACGGACGGTGTCATGGTTGCCCGTGGTGATCTCGGTATCGAGATTCCCGCCGCCGAGGTGTTTGCCGCCCAGAAGAAGCTGATTGCCATGTGCAACTTGGCCGGCAAGCCCGTCATTTGCGCCACCCAGATGCTGGAGTCCATGATCAAGAACCCCCGACCCACCCGTGCCGAGATCAGTGATGTTGGCAACGCCATCACCGATGGTGCCGACTGTGTCATGCTTTCAGGCGAGACTGCCAAGGGTAGCTACCCTCCGAGGCCGTCCACGAGATGCACGAGGCCTGCCTCAAGGCCGAGAACACCATCCCCTACGTCTCCCACTTCGAGGAGCTGTGCACCCTGGTCAAGCGCCCCGTCAGCACTGTCGAGTCTTGCGCCATGGCCGCTGTGCGTGCCTCGCTCGATCTTGGTGCTGGTGGCATCATCGTCCTGTCGACCTCTGGCGAGTCTGCTCGCATGCTGTCCAAGTACCGACCCGTGTGCCCCATCTTCATGGTGACCCGAAATGCCACCACCTCTCGATTCAGCCATCTGTACCGTGGCGTGTACCCCTTCCTATTCCCCGAGGCCAAGCCCGACTTCACTCAGGTCAACTGGCAGGAGGATGTCGACAAGCGTATCAAGTGGGCCGTCAACAACGCTCTGCGACTCAAGGTTCTCTCACCGCCGGCGATACCGTCGTCGTCGTACAGGGCTGGAAGGGTGGCATGGGTAACACCAACACCCTGCGTATCGTCAAGGCCGACCCCGAGCACCTGGGCATTGGCCAGTTGTAAATGGGTTAAGCCCAAAGGACAGGAAATGACAGGCGGAAATGCTTTAATACACAAACAAGTAATGATAGACAAGGGCAAGGGTTTGCTTCAGGGTTAGGTACTGGGTTTTCGAGTTCTAAATGAAGAATCAATGAGCTAGGGGAAAAACAGACTCCTATCAACTCTTCAGCATCTATGTTACAATGTCCAATGTGAGAGTGCCTATAATGACCAAAGCTTTAATGGTCCATGATCAATTCCGAGACAACATCTGGGTAGCAGGTTTAGCTTAGAGCATCAAGAAGATGGCGTGATGCAGCAGGCAGGGCGTAAGTTTCCGGGGAGCCGTGTGGATAAGTTCATGCATCCACACCGGATCAAGGTGGACATGTGCCAGCAAGGATTATGCATGGGTTTCCACCGGGTAGCGGATAATACCCCCGAGAGACAGACCTACGATGAAGCAGATGCAATATAGGTGCTGTCACTGCTTTGGTTTCGACGAACCCCTGACCTGACCGATGTATTGGTTGTGTGGATCCATGATGGTGTTTCCGGGGGAGTGGACTGATGACGAAAGGAGAAGATGCAGAAACAGATGAGGCGCCTCGATAATCTTGGGTTCTGGCATGATGAGATGGCGCAAATCTGGCCTCCCAGGGCTCCCTATCCGAGCACGGGTCCTCCCGTGGCGGAGCTGACAGACAAGGCGTCTTAGTCTTTGTTGCTGTCAGGCCACTTGACCTGATATCATAGCGCCTCAGCGGGCAACCGGAATGGCTGAGTTAACCTCGGCAACAGCGCCATTTCTTGGCAATAAACCCAAAGATGAGTGCGGAGAGCTGAGAAGTGGTCTAGAAATCAACGAGATTGGGGTGTTCGTGGCGGAACCTGGGGCGACTCCGACGTCACAGTCGACTCGTCCGCAGAAGATGCTGGGTGCTCTCATTTGTTCGCTTCGCTACTACATGAGGACTTGACGTCTGGAAGTCACCGGTACGGGTTGGGTGAAGCGCCAGAGAAGTCCCATTTGTAACACGAGAGCACGGTTCACATGTCACGTTGAGAAGCAGAAGAGAATTCTCGGCGACCTATGCTGCAGGGAACTCTGTCTTTGTTACTCTCTCCTCTGCTCGAGTTCTGGGGAAACATGCGGAGTGAAAAGTCAGGCCGGACTGTTCATTACATGTTCAGGTATCTGGCCAACAACACCGCCAACTTATTCGCAAACCAGTACAAAATTTTGAACAGCTTCCTCGGGTTGGAATACATGCAGTCTCGTTACTTAGGTTCACCGTAGAGTCTTATCAACATGCTATCATATTTCGAAGGACACTCATCAAGTTCTCGGGGCAGATGTGATAGCGTTAAGTATAAATCGAAGCCACTCGTCTCCGAAACCTAGCCATCCTCTCACTTTCACAAACACCACTAACAACTCCTCCTCTGTCTTACAAACCAGATTTTTTACTCGGAACTCTTCCGCTGTCTTCTTCTTACCATTCTTTCTCTTCTTTGACTTCTTCCTCCGTCCTCGATCATCATGTGCTGGTATGCTCGGGTCACCTTCCGCTGCGGCTGCGAATCGACGCGGTGTCCCGCCGAGATTCCCAACGCGGTCAAGGAGGGATTCCGATTTTACGGGGACTCAACTTTTTTACTCCAGTGCGAAGTTGCATGGGCTGTCAATCAGTGTTGTCCAAAGTACGATATTTACCCACACCTGGGGTTTTCTACACACGTGGATGGTTATTGCCTGGACTGCCTGGCAAGAACATATCAGCCCCAGGTGACAGACGGAGAAGATTCCGAAAATCAAGAATGGGAATTCGAAGACGCCTATTCCGATGATCTCCCAGCCGAGAAGAAGCAGAGCGCTTTCCATAGTCTTCTTAACTCCGAACCTACGGAACAGACCAAGTCGGAGAACTAAACCCAAACTCAGGAGAAGCGGATCGTGACACGAAGAATGACACCTCGACCACAACATTGACCAAGCAGCAGGTCCACGATGCAGAGACACTACTTCCAGTACTTTGGTTTGCCCGGTTATCTATCGAAGGTCAGCGGTCCGTAGTGTGGGAATCAGAGAGTAGACACTAGGCTGAGTAAACATTGTAGAAGTCAATAACAATACTCGTAATCTAATATTCAAATAATTTATGACTTCAAACTAGGTGACTATGATCAATATTGGCAAGCTAAAATTGAGGCTCTAGATATCCACAATGGAAGAGGGCTCGGTACTAACAGCAGTTTAGTACAGCGCATGATATGTGTTTCTTTCTTCTTTTAGGCAGATGGAGAGATTGACGAGGCTACATTGCAATACAGGCATCCTTGATATGGTAGCACGCAGCTACTCATGAAGTCATTATACCATGCATTGTCTTCACCGTAGCGAGCGTCAAGCCGATGGTCCTCAAAATGTTTGAACAATTGTTCAATGATTCCAGTTGGAGAGCAAATTGTATTCTCTATTATGTATGTAGCTTTTAGGTCGTAGATAAATGCAAATTATCAAACGGTCAGGCTTCTGTAGTTTGAATGTTCCAGGGATGAACAGGCTGTTGAGCTCCGGCCCAGTCCAAGGAGTGCACGACATCTTGTTTCTGCCTCTGTGAAACTGGAGAGGCTCAGCCGCATTTGGTTCATCTCATGTACCAGCCGAGTTAGATATTTTGTGGGGGGCGGGTTGAAAGGTTCATTCTCGATCGGTGATTTCTCATCCTTACCACTCAGGCAATCCCTCATGCTCACTTTTTGCACACAGGGCTCTCGATTCCGAGGCCATCCACAAGACAATGAAGTGAAACGCCAGTAAGAGTAGACTTGTTCCTAGGCCCCAAGCATAGGCTCCGCTTGGAATAAGGCTCCTATGGTCCGGTCCGGTCACCAGTAGAGGCCTCGTTAGTTGTGGCAAGCCCAAGTCCAGGGCGGCCACGGCTACTAGCGGGATGCCAATCTGGGAATTGACGATAAACGGCCAACAAGGCCTGGTGAGTGAAGCCATCTTGGCAAGAAAGATAGTCAGGCGCCCAATGTAGCTCAGTAGAGGGAGATGCGGCCCTGAGATGGTCATTACGCGAAAGAAGAGACCACCAAGCCTACTGCCCATTATTCTCGAGACGGTGCCTGGGGGTGCCATCAAGAGTGGAGGGCTGAAGGATTCTCGTTCAGTTTCTTCGAGCTGCTCATGGACGTCGTTGGCGACAGCAGGACTACGAGCTCTGTCCTGGCTGCGGGATATCACCATTGAATGGGAGGCACGGTGGCGAGGGCCGGCCGGATGAGCTTGGTCCTGGCGCATACCTCGTACACCCGTGGATGGTGATTTGTCTCTCTGCGAAGATCCAGACCACTCGTCAATCGACTGGAAGTTATCCGGTGAGTTTGGCCGCTGGCGCTGGCGTGACCCTGCTTAACAGTAAGAGCAAGACTTGTCAAGACATAATAAAGTCTGACACTCACCTGGGACCGGAGTACTGGGGGCTGCAGGGGAGTCGAGGCTTTGGACTCTGTTTCCGTTGATGCTGAGCGCGGGAACCGGGGCATGGTCTTCTCTTACATCAAAACTCAGGGATTCACCTCTCATCGCCTTGAGGACTTCGTTGGCACTGGGGCGCTCGACAGGATTCAGCGACAGCAACTTCTTCAAGAGCTGGTAGAGCTTCGAGGGGAGGTCTGGCCGTTGCCTTCGTTCATCTTGGAAGCCTTGCCAGTGAGTAATCTCAGCTCTGAGTTTGTCTACATCCTCGAGCTCCTCCTGGACGGCATTGGCGTTGTGATATGGCAATCTTCCGAAGCACATGAAGAATAGAATCATCCCCAGGGAGAAAATATCCGATTTGGTAGTGAAATTTCCGTAACGTCCTGAAGACTCCATCTTAAGAACCTCGGGGGCGCAGTAAGAAATGGTGCCTGTCGTCCCAGAAGACTTGCGGACGGTGTTCTCGGGCTGGACTTCGCCAAAGTCGCTAATAAGGCAAATCAGCCTTCCGCCCTCATGGTGCAGGAGGCAGTTACTAGGTTTGAGATCGCGATGGATGTAGTTTGCGGCATGGAGATAGGCAACACCAGAGGTTATGTCCTTGAAGAGGGAGTAGATTTCATCAAATGACAGCTGGCGGTTGCCTGAGAACAGGTCTGTCGGAGGGTCCAGCTGGCCTTTTGACCTCCGGCGCATCTGAGCCTTGAGCTCCTCTTTGGTTGCCTCTCTGGGTGCTCCACCAACAAGATATTGGTGAAGGTCGCCACCATTGCAGTACTGCTGGAGAATGAAGGCGCATGCCACGCTGGGGCCGAAGCGGGTCAGCCCGACATCCTCCAGCCAGACATGACGGTATGAGACAAGGTTCGGGTGTGACAGTTTGGCAAGCAGCTCAACTTCAATGAGGACTTTTTCCAACCAGGCATGGTCATCGCCCACGGGACTCGTTTGCAGGCAAACTGACCCAAAGCACAGCCGTCGATTTCGTGGCGTACCAGCAGGACGACACCCTTGCCTCCCTTCCCGAGGACTCTCTCCTCGACGAAGAACGTATTGAAGTAGCCTGGGCTGAAGGCATTCCGCCGTATCTTGCTGCCTGCGATCGGAGCGACGCCGGGGGTGCTGGAGACGAACTCGGCGGTGCCGTCCTGGATCTCGGGGGCAGAGGACGATGCCTGAGCTAGGGGCCTGCTGGTATCTCCGAGGGCGGGCGTGAAGAACCTCCGCACGGGGCTCGGGGGCGCATTATCGGGAACGGCGTCGGCGTTGGCGGCGCGGAGCATGCGAAAGTAGTCCGGGTCGACGTAGGACTCATGGCGGGCGCCAAATGACCGGTCATAAGGGGGCCGATCGGAAGAGGGGGAGGGGCGGCCGGTCAGCGGCTGGTGGCAGGTGGGACATTCTGAGAGGCCTCGAATCTCGAGTCGGTGGGAGGTCGAGTCGCGGACGACGATGGCGTTGTGGTGACGGCTGCGCAGCTAGGGTGAGCATGGGATCGGGATGAGTGGGATGATGCGGGCGGATGGCGGATGGCGAATGACGTACAGGACAATCTCCCGGCCCTCGTGGGGTTGGTAGGGAATCAGCGACATGATGGTATAGCGGGCGGCGCGGGCATCGATCTCAGATGCCAGCGCAGCCGTCATGGTGCGGATGGAGGAGCGTCGTTGAAACTATTGATGTTCTGTCGACGTGGGACGGATGGTAACGGGAGAAGAACGTGAGAAGGAAGCTATTGGAGGATCGGAAGAGCAGGAGGCGTTTGTCGGCTGTTACTGCTGATCGTCTTAAAAATAGGCGTGATGCAGCAGGTGACACGCCAGCAGCAGGTCGCTATCCGGCAACCCAGGTACTTCCCCCTTCAATAGACATGGAAAAAAACATCGAGACACCTTGAAATTATGAGTTTATACTTGAAGCTTACTTTGCCGTCTATTTCAATGCCTATTTGTGATCTAGGTACTTGCTCATATACCTGGTATCGGTACCCCTCGCAATGCGCATTGATGTCATCTGCTAATACAGCTTGCTACAGCTGCAGAGGCATTGTTCACCACATCCTGACCAATTAAGTTTGCTCCTTTACAGTTATCACGCTCAGATCAGTTACAACTGTCTCACTTAAGCCCCAAATGTCTTTAGACTTGATTTATAAAAGCATATTTGGGAGATAATATATCACTGACGACCATTCGTTGTGGCTCTCCAGGGTAGGTTCCTCAGCCATGAAGCGGGCGGGTTCCTTCCCGGCGGTGTTGAATGTGTGCAGCCTGAATTGCGCACATCAACATCCCGCTCACTTCAGCTCCCCATCACAACACCACCTTTCATAAAACGATGGCTGACCTTCGCCAAGCCTGCGACCGTTGTCACGACAAGAAGCTACGATGTCCAAAACAACCCGGCTCCCTCGTCTGTAGCCGCTGCGCAAAAGCCACTGTTCCCTGCATCTTCAGTCCTCCAACCAGATCACTTCTGCGAAGTGGCACTGTAGGAGGCGGCCAACAGCCCGACTTGGCCGCCTTCGACTGGTCTTCTCTGTTGGAATTCGACCAAGTCTGCAATAATAGTCCCAATGGCGACGCAGTCCGAAGCACTAATCCATTCGTCACCACGCCACCTGTCAGCGACAACGCCGACACACCCTCCTTGAGCAACACCTCCGAGCTGGCCAACCTCATGGTTTCGCTAGATCGCATCCACTGCGATTTCCCATTATCTTCCATCCACAGACACATGTCCGTTGAAATGGTAAAGCAAATTTCGCAATCTGCCACTGCAAGATTCGATATGCAGTCGACCATTGAGCTCTTGCTCCAGCAAGGGCAGCAGTTGGCACTGCTCTATCCTCCAGTCCTCAAGAAAGCGCACCGCCATGTCAACCGGCCTCCAGAAGACAGCTTGTGCACCATCTCCGATTGCATGCATCATCTGCGCCAGTCCCTCCGGCCAGGTCGCCACCCATTCTGGACCACTCTCTCCTGAACCTCCTAATCGCCTGTCACCTGCGGTTGCTCGATATCTTTGACAACCTCATGGATCATTCAAGAGTCTGCGCCCACGTCTTCTCGACTTTGCCCAAAGACAGCGAGCTCAATTTCGATATCCCCGAGATTCGGATCGGCTCATTTGTGGCACCCAGAGACTCTGCCGCCTCCATAATGATTACAATGTTGGTGGAGCTTCATTCTTCACTGGAAGCGAGACGTCAAGAGATGTCTGAATTGATTATATCTACCGCCGGTGAGACTTCGCTGGAGTCTCGTGCGCTTAGCTTACAATGCGAGGCCCTCGCGCTACGTTCGGTGGGCACGCTTGCCGACATGAAGGGACTCAGGACAGAACTGTTCAGTTCTGGGATCCTAGGATGAGTTGATCAAGGTCTTTCGCGATATGCTATGCTGTGTCTACGGCCTCGGGCTATTTATCGGCAACTTGAAGTCAAAAGAAGCACACCAACTCATCTGCCTACCTGTTGAAGTAACCCAGATAGGCCAGAAGGAAAACGAACCACAAGCGGACCCCAGACCCAAAGACGGCCCTTCTGCAACCAACATTAGCATGAACTACGTACACAGTACGGAAATGAGGACGTATCGAGCGCCAAACAATGACTGACAGGGGCACGCCACCATCCTCGCCAATCTTGGTAACCTGCTCCCCCATTGCTTGGTCAGCTACATGTTGATCAGCCATTTATCCCGAACTGCTAGCACTCAAACACCGGCTCAGTATCCTACCACACGAACATGGCTCAACTGGGGTAGGTCGGGTAAACAAGCACAGAAGTGTGAAAGGGGGGGTGCGTGCCGACTTCCGCGCCATGGATATTAGCGGGGAATGGTGACCGGCGTTGAGGAGTCGGTCGGCCGAGAAGACCCAACGGCCTGAAATCGCGGAGACCGGGGTCCTCGACTCCTTGTTCGCCCATACGACCCTAGGGCTCCATCAGACGCCCACTCCGACGGTCCTGGACGCTTACCGACCCTCCATGAAGCGATTGAACCACATGGTGGAGCGTACTAGAGACCAATCAGGCCAGATGGACTCGAGCACCTTTGGTTCCGGTTGGATTCTTTGAACCGGGGTAGCCCTGACACGTGAATGAGGTGCGCCTGCCGTCCTCGACCAAGCCAAATCAAGGCAAGCTTGTTCGGAGTCGTCCAAAAGCCCGAAGGGCTTATGAACAATACATAACGACTGTTGCGGAGAGACATGGACCCAAGGCTGGGAAACAGCGGATCCGAAGCGAATAGCAGGGGTGGCGGAGATTGGGACACCCGTGGTACTGGGAGGATCTAATCGGACGAGGCGACGAACTGCCTGGGCTACGAACGGCAATAATTTTCATTTCCCTCAGTCTCACTCTTTCTCCTCATCGCCTCCTCTTCCCTCTCGTTTCTTTGTCTCGCCATCTTCGCATTACCCTCATTCCATCTTCCCCTTGTTGTTTCATCAACTATCTTCCGACCTGTTGGACAAACGCTTCGACCGTCCGTTCCCGCTCACCCGCCAAGACTGACCTCACTTTAACATCAAACGGTTACGAAAAAGGTAACCAACTCTGCTAGGCCGTGCCGTGGTTGTACGTAAGTCATCCCAAAAGCCTTGCCAAGGCCCTGACATATGATTCGGGCTCGGTTCAACCATTTCTTTCTTCTCATCTGCCTTCTCCTCTCTGGTCTCTTCTTCTCGTCTTCCTTGGTGTTTCTTTTGTTGTCAGACCACCCCCCAATTTCTGGGTCTGAACTGACTGGAGCTTCCCCACTGTTCAGTGGAAATTTCTAGTGGCGATCAGTGGATGATTCAGTGGATCGCATCCCCAGACCCGCTGTAAACGGCTACTCTGCAGGGCTTCTCCCACCATATTTGGGCTCGTTGCCCACTGTTGGCTCGCTAGAACCGAGCTACTCTCTGGGGAACTCCTAACTGAGTCAAGCTTAACCGGGAAGCTTTTCCCGTGACGGTACGCACCCACCACGTCCTCCCAGGACAATCTCGGAACCGGAAGTTACGGTAGTTGGTTGATTGATGAGTTGTCGAACTTGATCATCCTTCAAGTATAAGTAACTTACGCATTCTGAAAACATCTATGACATTGACTTCTTATGCGCATTCAATTCACAGAGAAGGTGTTAGTAATGACCGTGGAGCTAATTCATACATTCTCAATGATAGGATAGACGACTCCTACGACCACAATGGTTAACCATCCAGCCAACTCATCCGATCAACACGATGAACCCGTAACTACATCTCTCGGCTTAAAGCGAGAGCCTACCCGAGAGGAAAAAACACGCGAGGCCATTGACGAGGGACACGACGCCGATATTCCTAGTAACATCGGGTTCATTCTGACCGAGACCGAAGAACTCAAGCGTCGAGCGAGTATTGTCAGCAGTCGACGTGCAAGGAGGAGCAGTAGTGTCGCCGGTGACCACGACCGAGTGCGCGGAGATTTGGAAAGGAGAAAGAGTAAAGAACACCAAGATCTTGAGAAACGAGTCTCTAGAGATGGGAATAAAGATGACGAGGACGACGACAAGGAAGAGGAGGATGAGGAAGACGATGGAGAGGTGACTTCAAGCAGCGAAAACGATATTGTTTGGTGGGAAAGTGATAACGACCCTGAAAACCCCTACAACTGGGCTCGCTGGAGAAAGGTTCTCAATTGTGTCCTTGTCAGCGCGTTGACTTTTGTCACGCCTCTCGCGTCGTGTAAGTTTGGTTCGCTCCTTGATCGAATTTTCCCGTGTTGTTCATGCGATAAACATGGCCATCATATGAGCTCGCATGTTGATTGATGCTGCGCGCAGCTATGTTCGCCCCTGGCGTTCCAGAACTAATGGTCGAATTTGAGAGCAAGAGCACCGAGCTCGCTTCCTTCTGCGTCTCCGTCTACGTCTTAGGCTTCGCGGCTGGACCCATGATCTTTGCCCCTTTGTCTGAGTTGTATGGTCGTGTTCCTGTCTATCATGGTTGCAATGTTGGGTTCATTGGTAAGTCGCTTTGCCGTAATCGAACTCCCCATTTATCAACAGTCTTACTAACCTCCAATTCTCAAAGTCTTCCTCATCGCCTGTGCCAAAGCGCCCACGCTTGACTCCCTCATCGCCTTTCGCTTCCTTAGTGGCATCTTCGGGTCTGCTCCCATAACCAATGGCGGAGGAACCATTGCCGACATGATCGTCCAGGAGAAGCGCGGTGCTGCCATGGCCAGTTTCGCCATCGGTCCTCTCCTCGGCCCCATCATCGGCCCAGTTGTTGGCGGAATTGTGTCAGACGCCCTTGGCTGGCGCTGGGTCTTTTGGATCCTCACCATCATCTCCGGGACACTCTCGGCCATCTTCTTGATCTTCTCTGGCGAGACGTACGCCCCCGTGATCCTAAAGAGGAAGACTGAGAAGCTCCAGAAAGAGACGGGCAACCCTCGCCTGCGTTCGAAACTTGATGCTGGTTTGAGTCCGGCCGACTATTTCAAACGCGGAATCCTTCGTCCCTTCAAGATGCTCCTCTTCTCCCCCATCTGTATCATCTGCGGACTCTACGTCGGCCTTGCCTACGCTTACCTCTATCTCATGTTCACTAGCCTCACACCATTGTTTATGCGTATATACGGCTTTAGTACGATAAACGCCGGCCTCACATTTCTTGGCCTTGGTGTTGGAAGCATGATTGGCGTTGCATACTTCTCCGTGTCCAGCGACCGACATATCAAGAAAATGGCTGCACGGGACAAGGAACGCGCCGCCGAAGCTTCACAGGTCGATGGTGGAGAGGCTGGTGGTGCTCGAGATGATGACACGGCCTCGACCATTAGTGGAATGAAGCCCGAGTATAGACTACCGCCGCTAAGGATTGGTGCCGTGTTGCTCCCCGCCGGATTGTTCATTTACGGCTGGACGGCTGAGTATAAGGTTCATTGGATTGCGCCCATCATCGGAACTGCCATTATGGGTATTGGAAACCTCATCATCTTTATGGTTTGTTCTTACCCTCTGCCCTTGGTCGAAAATCAACACTGCTAACTGCCTAAAAAACAGTCGCTCCAGATGTACCTCGTAGACAGCTTTACCGTATACGCCGCTTCCGCCCTGGCCGCCAACGCGGTAATGAGGTCTATCGCGGGTGCTCTATTACCCCTGGCCGGTCTTCCCATGTACGATAAACTCGGCATGGGCTGGGGCAACAGCTTGCTTGGCTTCGTTGCAGCCGCACTCCTACCAGCTCCCTGGCTTTTCATGAAGTATGGCGAGTATCTGAGGAAAAGGTTTGAGATCAAGGACCTGTAGCGTTGAGGTGAGGGAGGCTGAAATTTGGGTTTGCATTTATTTCTCATCAGCGTTTGTGGCATATGATGCATCAATTGGTTAACCGAAACTGGCGCAAGGGTTTGGGAAGCATATGTACAAAAATATATATACAGAACATAAGATACAAGTAAACAGAGGCAGGTCCGTGATATGCTGATTCTCACATGAACATTTACACTGGATAAACTTTCACTGTGGTTCACCTCCTCTGTGTGGAGTCTAAACTTCTCTCGGCAGTGCTAGGCCTTCACCAGCGATGATTCAAACCATTTAAATCGTCTGAATACCTTACCCTGTCATCTTTCACCTTCTTTCTCGACCCCCACAGCAGGTACAGGACGTGGGGGATGTTAAAAGCCGTTGGCTGTTCAAGACCATATAGGCTTTACCCCCACGGACACTATATAAGCACACTAGAAAACACTGGCAATATATTAGGAACTATGAAAACCACGTCTCATCCCGGCCCCAACTTTATCTACTTCTCTGAGGGATCGGTGAAATTTGTGCGCTGATTGGGGCAATTATGTCGGTTTAGTCTATGACAATGCTCGTGTGGGAAATGTAATTGAAAAGATCGGAGTGCAAAAGCAGAAGAGGAGTTGGATGAGTGGAAAGCGAAGCAGAAGCAGGAAGGCAAGGATAATCATGAGACACTCCCCAGCGATGCGGTGGATTGTGATAGTCTGAAGCGCAATGTCCTGGCTGACCGGCAAGTTCTAAAGCAACATTATTGCTCTATCTTTAAACCAACGAGTATAAAGGATCTTCTGATTGATCAGCAAGTAGCTGAAATGAGTTATGAGAATATGGCATCAACTTCAAAAAAATAGATACACTGGTCATGTCCTGTTCGCTGGGTTCTATCCTGACCGAGGTTTACACCCATTGTGTAATTCCATCATGTGACTTCCAGTATTTTCAGTCCGCTCTTACCTGGAGTTTCTCGAAGTTGCTGTCCTCGTTCGCTGACTATTGTGATGTTATGTGTTAGTGTTAGTGCCTGAAGCATCCACCAACTTCGAGTAGGCACCAGAACCACAGTGCGCATGATACAGTGTTAACAGGCGCATGCACTATGCGCTGATATCATCCTCCCACTTTTTTCCATTGCCCCTCCATCGGCTTGATTCACACCCAACTGCCCCACGTTCAAGGTTTTTGTCAACACCAACAACACCACAACTTTGCGATTCGACACGACCGAATAAATTCGACAACAAATTTAGCCAAAATGGATCCCCTTGATAGCATGTCCGGCGGGCCCATCCCCAAGAACTTTGACGCCGAGAACGCCGAGAACAACGAGGATGTGAGTTGCCCCACGTTATTGCAGGCCCGAAATGCCAGAGTCACCAAGACTGTTAGCTAACCCTCGTCCTGCTAGATCGAGAAGCAGTTTGCTGTTAAGGGTGCGTATCTATGCAGTTAACACTGTCAAGGAAACTTCCTCCCGCTAACATTGCGTCCTCAGTCGTCCAGCACATGCAGACCTACTGGTCCATCCTCGAGATGGTCAAAGGCTCGACCCTCCGCCTGACCAAGATCGACGACGAAATCTACGAGCACCTCAAGGCCGACTTCCCCGACTTCGACGCTGCCGCCACCATCGACGAGGACGAGATGAAGAGCAAACAGGGCAAGGACAGGTGGCGCAAGTTCCTGATGGCCTACGAGAAGAAGGTTGACGACTACAATTTCGGCACCATGGTCCGCAACGACGCCAAGGCCGAGTACGAGGAGAACACCACTGTTTTCGGTATGTAAATCAAGACTGAAATGGATTGCTCAAACCCGCTGACAATGTCCGCAGTGCCGCGTATGCAGTTCTACGCTGTTGAGATTGCCCGGTAAGACTACTTTCCACACGAGTTGGGAGCTACTTTGTTCTAACGGCTACACCACAGAAACCGCAGCGGCTTGAACGATTGGATCTACGAGCAGGCTCAGGCTGAGAAGGCCAAGGCCAAGGCCAAGTAAAATAGAACCAAAGGCCAGAAATACACCAGAAAAGCACACATTACGCCGGCAATGCCCCATCTCGCCGACCGACGACCGACTGCGGATCCAAGGAGCTCCGCGCAGTTGATAGCGGCGGTTAAAAAGAGGAGGAGAAAACGCAGGGCCTCTCAGGCGGCTCCCTGTAGAGCCACCACGGAATGGCAACAGTCAGGCCCTTGAATTGTATTCGAACTTGAACCCCACGTTCTCTTAAGCGGGAGTGTGAGGGACTAGATGTCTGTAGATACTGAAATATTCAGTGATACCCCAATACAAGGCAATGTTTTTGTCCACGATTTCTTAGGCAATTTTGACTTGGAACTATCTGTGAAGTGATGTATCAATTTTAGCTAGACTTGCATACCTGACATGTCAAATCACGGAGAAAGTATGAAATCTACTTATTATAATTTACTACGCCACGGTATTTTGTAGTTGAATAGGGGCGATGCGTTGGATTGCCTACTAGTGCCGTCACTATCCTGAGCGTTATGGGCAAACAGACAAAGGATCCGTCAGCTACAGGAGGAAATGAGGCAAACAAAGCGGCAAGTTTTAACGCAAAAGTAAAAAAGCAGTGAGTTGAGAGCACGCCCAATCTTGGCAGAGGATGATTCACTGTTCCTTACATCATCCTATCGTACTTCTTTACCACTATTAACTTCGCGACCAACTTTGTCATAACAATGCCATTTCGCCACAACAAAAGCTGCAGAACCCGTCGTCAGGAGTCGGGATGAGTAAGAATTCTAGTCTTCTGTCCATATTTACCATGGGCTCTTACCCCGAAGCTCTCTGGTTTATGTTAGCTAACGAGGTGCAAAGTGGCGCCGGCAAAGGGGCGAGCTAGAAGCCATTCCGCCTTTCAGAGATCTCTCTCGTCACCGTTCCCCGAAGGAGCGCACGAAACACTCGACCAAAACCCCATCAACTTGCCCAGCAACACCGGCGTGACTCCTCACCGACGGGGCCTCCCCGCTTGGGATCGCACATTTGACGCGGTGTACCACAAGCACGCGGGCGGCCAGAACACGACGAACAACGACGCCCGGTTCTCGGACGCCATCCAGCAGTTCTTCAAGGATCACGGCCACGAAAGACCGAGTTCTGGATATTTCCGCCTCCCTGACAGCATTCGCATGCGGATCTGCCAGTTTGTCCTAGCACCGCACCGCATCGAGAAGCCCATCCGCCTCAACCGGAGTTCCTTCAACCGGGACTGCTGGCGCACCGACGATCTCCAATCGCCAAGCACAGCGCTATTGCCTCTTGACCCTTACTTGGAAGTGTCGTTTGGGTTCCGTGCAGATCTGCTCGTTGCCTTTCTCCTTGATATCAGGCTCCATGCCACATTCTCGCCTTACGTGGGGCCCCGAGTCAGCCCGCTTGCTACGACATGGCTGAACAGATACGGGAAATATGCCCAGGAAATCGTCGTCGAGATCGACATGACACGCCTCGACTGTGGTGCCGAGATATACGCTGTTGGCCTACTTCCTGGCGTTGAACACATTGACGCATTGCTGCATAAGTTTGTCGAACACCAACTTTGCCGAAAGAAAACACGGCCCCTGGACAGCTTGGTTCTTCTATGCCGGAGGTTCTACGGCCAACGATACCAAGCCGAGCCAACAAAATCTGCTGCTGGGCGATCGAGTGAAGCAAGCAATTACAGTCGATTGAGCCAGAGATCCGAACCACCCTCCAGTCTCGAAGGGACGAGGCAGGACTCTCCTGGGTTCGAAAAGGCACTCAGTTCTTCGCCAGTCCGCCGCCGGCCCTTTTGGAATATCGACTCGGACGAGGCTGCGAACTCCTCGATCGAAGGAAATGACGGCATAGAGACGCCGGATCCGAGACAAACCGACAACAAGAACCCAACGAGCCCCTTCTTGCCGGGCCACCAAGTCTACTACTGTCCAGATTCCTATCTCGACATATGTGACCGCCTACTGGCACTGCGCGGCCGCGTCAACTCCGTCCGTATCTGCGGCTTCAGCGAAGAGTACGCAACTCGGTTTGTAGACGCCATGTTTCCATCCGCGCCAAGGGATTTGAGGCAACATTGCTACCGCGTGGCCCCATCAACCGTCTGGCCACGGCTGAGTGGCCAGAAATCCTACGTCGACACGGGAAACAGATCCCTTATGCTAGATGACCACGATGCAGCCCCGACCACGAATTCCAACGCGGCCGTGGCAGCTTGGGAGGGATGCGTCCAGTTGCCCCCGCCGGTCATTGACGCGTCCGGAACCCCCTATCTCCCGCCAGTCGTGAGGGCGCTGCAGAGGATGAGAAGCCAGTCATTCGAGTCCAGCGTGGATTCCCAAACTCAAGGGGAATTAGGCCAGGCTAATGGTGTGTTGGAAGAAGTCGGAGTTGACAAGACGAGGATAATGAGACTGTTGGATGTGTACGGAAAGGCAAAAGCTAAGAGGAAGCGAAGCTTGACGAAAGAAATTTCCGCCACGCTGTAGCAATGGTTGATCAACGATGATCTTTGGACATGCCAGAAAACACGGTGTTCTTTTGTATGATAATAGAATAATCGCTCATTTCGTGGAAATGCGTTAATATCTGTCGTGTACTCCAAGTGGTTCGCTCCATCAAACTCCCCATATATATCAAGCTGGGACATACATCCCTTCCCCGCTGTGAAAAGACTCGCTATGTGGTTTCCTCATCATAACTCATAATGTTGAACTCGCCAACTCTTGCTCTTCCCTCTTCCTAGAAGGTCTAGTATGTCGAAGCTACCCCTAGTTTGAAGAGAACTGAGGGAAAAGCGAAGGACACCTTGTTATTCTGTGAAAAGTATCCAAGACTTTATTGCAAAGACTATCACAAGGTTAGCTTCTGTACCGCCGATCGGGGATATTTGGGATCTTACAATAGCAAATTTGCTCCTGGAGCGAATCTTCTCTCCGAAAAACACCAAAACCCAGGGAATGAGTGTCAGTCCGCTAGCAATACCACCAAGGAGGCACCCCGCGTTTCGCAGACCGAGGTTGTCGAACATGAGCCCAGTGATGATTGGGAATGAACCCCCCAACACGTTGCGGCAGAAGCTCTGGGCGGCGAGAGCCGACGAGGCATAGAGGTGATATGTGTCTGCAAGGTAGTTGAAGGTTGCGAGATACACTGAGTAAATACCCCAGTTGGCGAATCCAATCCCGATGGCTTGTGCGTAATGGCTAGAGCTGGCTGGACCCAGAAATGCACCGAACAATCCTGCAGGGAGGAATAGCGATGTAATGCATGCAAAATAAAGCCTTGCTTCTGGCGCTTCGGCAGGGAAGTTCTTCCTCATGAATGCCCAAAACCTAGATCCCGATTGGGGCTTGTCTCCCTCTTCTTGCTTCCTCCATTGGGGATGTTTCATCAGATTTTCTTGCAAGATGCCCACGATTGTTGCGACAATAGCAGATGCAATCATAGCCGTGTAGACACGGCTGGACATGTCGAGGTTGTCTGCGTAGAGGTATGGAACAACGGCGAAGGACAAGTATAGGACTCCCCATGAGAAGGCAGCCCAGATCGAGAAGCAAAAAACGACAGGCTCAGTGAAGAGTAGATAGAAGGGGCGTTGGACCGATGTCGACATCATCTTGGCCAATGATGCCCGCTGTTCATCCGCCTTGACAACCCATCTGACGCGCCGTAATCGAGCGCTGCGGCCTTTGTTCCCGACCAGAGCTATACTCAAATTCGGCGGGGTCGGGCTGTAGGGTTTTGATGGTCGACGATGATGATTCCGCGTTATCTTCCTCAACTTCCGTTACCCAGACGCCGTAGGCGCCCGCGCTCTCCAGTTGTTCGTACCACTGATTCAGCTTTTTGGCTTTCCTCGACAGCAAGACTGACCCTCGGGTCTCGCGGAAGAAGAATACGATGGCAACAAGAAGAACACCGTCCATGATTACCTGGTGCCAAAAAGCCCACTTCCATGCTTGCGTTGGATTGCTCATGCCGTCCACAAAGGCTGCGGAAACCAGCGGCCCTGCTCCAGTTCCTGAGAGTACAGCCCCGCTGAATAATGCCATTGGGGTATTCCTCTCTTCTTTATCCCATACATCAGCGATAACACCGCCAATGATGGAGCTGAACACTGAGCCACCAACCCCAACCAAGAACCGGGCAACCAGCATGCCAGCAAGGGAGGTCATGAGAGGGCAAACGGCCTGGAATATGACATATACGACGCCAGCAAGGACAAAGACTGGGTAGCGCCCCAAAATCTCAGATATCGGGGCAAGGACCATGGGAGCGATGGCAAAGCCCATACAGAACGTCGTGATGCCGACAAGAGCCGCGAGGTGACTCGTGTTGAGATCCTTGGCCATCAGGGAAGAGGGAGGCGAGTAGGCGCCGGCAGTATACGCCGTAAGGAACGTCGCGACGCATGAGAGCGCAAGCAAGATGTTTTTTCGGGCCAGAGCCCAAGTCAGGGGAGAGGTATAAGCCCGCAAGTCTGGGCAAGGCGGGAGTTGCTCGTTATCGTGAAGATCGGCTTCCTGGGCTGTTGGAGGCGACGGTAGGTTGCTGCTGAAGGAAAGATAGAGATATGATATCGATTCGTCGCTGGTGAAGCCTTTTTCTGTAGTTTTGGGCGCGAGAGTATTGTCAACGCCGATCTCCAACTCGCCCTGATCGAGAACTGGAGTATCTCCGTCCCAACGGGACTCGCTGTTTGGAGACATTTTCGTCCTCTGTGGTGCCTGTGGTGCGTTTCAAGGCTTGATCCGAAGGAATCGTCGTCAAGGGCTTCAGTTGGCCAGCCAGTGTTGTGTTAGCTACTGGCTTCGATAAGGATGAGACAACATCTGGGTGGGTTGGGAGTTGATCGTGAGACACTGAAAAGCAGTACCACATCCATTGGGGCACAACCCCGGGTTATGAAGGCTGGCTGTACGGGATAAAGAACGGGAGATGAGCATAGCGGCGGAATCGCGACGGGAATAATCGCCTCTGGGTGTAGTATCCGCCTTTCCATGTCGACCCGAAAGACTAATAAGACCCACGAATGACTTGTACACGGTGCTAGGCGCTAGTGCGGACTCGGCAGAACTGAAGTGGTGTTGAAGATCAGTGGGTATCTCTCGGACAAGAAAAATGATATCAGGAATCAGGTTAGGGGCGATCGGATCTATCATCTTTCAGTCCCGCTTGATGAGTGCTGAGAGACACAGATTCGCTGTTGGATTTTTCTTCCCACCGAATAAGTGAGAGTATCAACCGTTCATTGACTTCCGATACATATGCAAGGCTGGCCATCAAAGGTCTGGGCCTTGACGGAAACAAGCTATTCGTATCCCCCAACCCAACCATGCAATCGGACCTGCCTCAAGTGTCCGAGGCCGAGATGAGATTTCTTCCGAGGCCGGGAATAAGATGGGCATGCAGCATGATGACGGGCCCAAGGGTGTTTTTGGTCAATCAGCGGCACTTGAACCCTGGACAGGAGCAGTCTCGCGGGGCCGCCAACGCTGCAATTCAGCCATCTTTTCCACGAATTTTAGCCGAGGACCAAGGGAAGCCAACTGATTGGGCATGGGTCGGAACGGACGTCGTCTTTGATGGGAAGAAAAGAGGCTGAACTGCCGAGAGTTGGTCGTTTGGAGACAACACCGCCTCGCTTGGCGGGGTTCTTGGCATGGCGGGATCCACAGGTTAGGTGGGGAGAACTATGACCGACTATTACCGGAACATGGTTTTCTCGTCCCACGGGAATCTGAGAGGGGGGGTGAGCATAGTTCGTTGGGCACTTGAAGATGAGGGAGATGAGATGAGATCTGGGGAGCACACATACGTATTAACTTCCCCACCCATCCCAAAGCGGGCCCCGCGGACTGCGCGGACTGCGGGTATAACTTAACCGGTCTAAACCCGCGGGGAATCTGAGGCGAAGTGGGTGGTAGCATTGTAGTTTCGTTGGAGATGTTGAAGACGTTAGTTAGCTTGGGTGGGTGTTTGGTGGGAGTCACGAGTGATGGACTGCATGCCACGTGATGCGTCATCTGACCGAGTCTTGTCGCGGAGGCACCTTGAACATCAAGCATTTCCCCCAGTTATTTTACATTGCGTGGACTAGCATGAGACGGCGCTTGTGAAATTCTCGGTGTACCTCTGAACTCTAGCGTCCATGGAATTGGTTCAGTTCCTCAACACTATCCCGGTCTAGCTTTTCGAAGCTTTCATGTCGCCCACCCACCCGTTATCCGCCTATGTGCTATGGCTACGGTACGACCTACAGCCCAGACTCAATTGTGATGGACCCTGGCTGTGTTGACAAAATATGCAGTGACACGGTAACATGGGCGAAGCAGAGAATTATTCCATTAGAACTAATATCGTCAGCGTGACGTTGCAATGGGCACCGGGGGTTTCTGTGCGTCATGGAGTCCCCGGTACGCTCCCACTGTGTCCGATAAGCCAGCCGGTCAAAGCCGGTCAAATCCCGCCATTAATCTACGTCGTCGGGGCTGGTCTTTTCGTACCCCTCCTCGCCAAACTTGGGTCCGAACTTGTCTCGCGCTTCGTTGAGGGCTTTGACCTCGTTGTACTCGCCCTCCTCGTCGGGAATCGGGATCTCGCGCTGCTCGGCAATGGACTCCTTGGCCCCCGGCTTGAGGGACCCGTCCTCATTGACAAAATCCTTGTTGTACAGAGTGAAAAGGACGACCAGATATGTCTGATCCGTTTCTCTGTTCCTCAAGACGTATCTGAGCTGGTGTGAGCGTCTCTGGTTGGACCTGAGACAGTAAACGAAGAGAGGCGTAAGAAAGATGATCATCTAGACGCGTACCCCCGGCCGTCGAGGGTCGGAGGCTCGCAAGGAAACTGGGGACGCCTGCAAAACAGGCCCAAAATCAAGCAGAAGGGTGCTTACCTGAGGCCTTGGCCATCCCAGTACTTCATGATGGGCAACTGGAATCCGGGCAGGTTCAAGGCCAGGTTGGAAAAGTCAAGATAGGGGTTGAAGAAATCCAGGCCATAGGTCTGGTCGTACTCAAACACCCACTTATCCTTGCTATCTGCGCGGAGCGCCCACTTCATCCGCGCCTTGTTGTCTTCGGGGGCTCCGATCTCCTCACGGGCCTTCAAACCAGCTTCGTCGCCGCCTTCCTCGAACCAGAGACCACCCTTGTCCTCGTCGAACTCACCAGAACCCACATGGATGGTGTTGAAGGAGCTCAGAGCGGGCCCATACAAGAATGGTTTGTCGGCATAGGCATCTCCATCTAAGCCCGGGTCAATCCACCACCGGACAATACTCATGGCTGTGTTGAAACCGGGGGGAAGGCGATCTCGGATGGGGCGATCAAAGTCATTACCGAACTGCAAGTTCGTAGCCATGATTCCAGCACCATCTTCACCAGCTGGCTTCTTGGCGGTGAAGCGGAACGCGATGCTGTACTGATCCTGGTTATAGGCATGAGGCTCGGAGGAGAAGTAGGGAGACGTGGCTGGCGATTCGCGAGGGAGTCCTTTGTAATCCTGGATTCGCACGTTGAGCTCAATGTCGGCGAGGTCACTAGAGATGCGAATTGGCTGCGCCATGTTGACAGGAACTTGCATATGCCCGTCCTCGTCGTAGCCTGGGCCGGCCGTGATGCGCAGGGTGTAGTTTTCTGCCATTTTTTGGTGTTGCCCCTGCGATTATCCAAGGTCTGCGATGTTGAGCGGAGTGGTACTGATAATGTGGGTTATTTGGAGTGATCTGGAATCTCAGTAAAAAGAATGCTAGATCGCCACAACCACTAGTGATAAATGCCTTCTGGGGGTATTTGAGAGTCAAGGGCCACGGCAAAGAGCTTCCATGATGGCTCGACTGTCTGGAGTATATGACGTGAGTTTTTTTTGCCCCCGTGCGCATCGGCGTGTGGCCAAGCTCAGCGGCCATGCTACGGGTATACGGCGGTAGGTAATTGGATGCGTCAACACCACGGCCACTATTTTGCTCCGCCATGCGCCAATCGAGAGCAGACTTGCATAGACATGCGTAGACATGCGTAGATAGTACATGATGAAAGCGTATCGTCACAGCCGAGTCCTTTCGATTTTCCAGCCTCATGGCGTGCACTGACTGCAGTAATGATTCTGTTTGCATGCACCATCCAGTGTCATCTCTGCCATTCTCTGCCCAGAATTCCCGCTACCCTTGTCCGGCGCAGGTTTGGCTGCAAGCAGCACATACTGCCTCTTCACCGCCGAGTCGTGACGTAGAGTATTGTTGGCACTGTACCCTTGCTCCGCTTCTAGGCCATTTCCCACCAGCTGGATTGCGATTTCAAAAAGTTTGTAGACTCTTACTTTCACATGCTTGACTTACAGGATGGATGATTACCTCATGTTTCTAGTGAAGGGCTGATGCAGCGACTTCAAGGGTGCATTCTTTGATTCTTCATGCCTCAGGCAACAACGACGCCCTGGATGATTGTGGATGCCTGTAAGTACCCCACCTCGAACTCGGCATGATCTTGAACTTCAGACACCAACAAACGACTCAAGCATTATCTCACCCATCACGAGTCCGTCCTTTACTGGATAATAATATGGATTTTGTGACATGATATACTTCAACGTCTATTCGCATTCGTTACTGTCTTGAAGATTCTCTTCTGCCTGAATTTGAGCGCGACGAATACCGCATCTCCACCCCTCCACGCCCTCTCTGAACCGAGGTACGGGATAGTATCTTAAAACTCGCATCTTGTCTCTAAATCATCAATCAAGTAAACTACCACACAAATCATCATGGCGACTATCGAGAAACTCTCTCAAACCTCTCCCCCCGCGCTTCTCCTCCTTCCTGCGCCGCCACGTCCCTCGTCACTGATCGCCCTGGATGCCGCCTACCGAGCGCCACTCTCTGCAGTTCTTACCAAACTCAAGAGCCTGCCAAAACCAGCTACGTTGGTTATTGCTGTCGCTTGCCCCATTCTTGATGGCCCATCCCCGCGAGCCAAGTCCGTCCGCTGGACCGAGGCCCAATCGCTATTAGCAGCTCTTTACACACTCGTCTCCGGCATCTGCGCAAGCGAGTCTATCGACGTTGATGTGGGTGCCGGACCTGGGAGCGTGGATTCCCGTATCGTCTTGGTCGATCATGAGCCCTTGCGCAAATACTGGCTTGGTCCAGATGGCGGCTATGAGCCTAACCGCACTGCTGTACTTGATCTTGCTACCTTTGCCACAAAAGCCCATCCCTGGGAGACCATCTTCCATCCCAGCACTGAGGCTGGCTACAAGTTGCTGTCTGATTTCCTCGGTTTTGCGGAAAGGCAGACCTATACCTATGACCAGCTTGTCGCTGTTGACGGTGGTATCACTATGATCACAGAGACCGACGCTACAAGAACTGTGGACCGGCCCAACCTCGTTGGCACTGTCTGTTTAGGAGGGACTTTTGATCATCTTCATCCTGGCCACAAGTTGCTTATACATGCGACTGCGCTGCTTCTCGCTATCCCTGAAAAGGATTCAGGCCAGACATGCACCCTTATTGTCGGCATTTCGGGTGACGAGTTACTCGTCAACAAAAAAGCATGCCGAGGAGCTGCAGTCTTGGGATGAGCGTGCCCAAAGCGTGCTCTCCTTCCTCTGTACCCTCCTCGAGTTCAAAACCACCATCACGGCCCCTCCTACAATCTCAAAGCCCGACGAGTTGACCGCCACACTGCGAAATGGCACGGTGTTGGTGCGCTGTGTCAACATCCACGACCCCTTTGGGCCCACCATCACAGAGGAGGCTATGGATGTCATTGTCGTGTCAGCTGAGACTAGGGGTGGCGGCAAGGCTATCAATGACCGGAGAACAGAAAAAGGATGGCACCCGTTGGAGGTCTACGAAATCGACGTGCTGGATGCTCGAGAGATCACGGAAGGCCAAGGCGAGGGTGGTGCAGCCAAGGCCGAGGATTTCAGTGCCAAGATTAGCAGCTCAACCATCAGAGAGCAGCGGGCTGCTGCGAAGAGCCAATCGTGACCGGGCGGTTCGGACAACAGTTCGGTCAAAGGCAACGCGAGGAGAGTTGAGCACACGTCAGAATAAAGGAAGATTGATTACACGGAAATCTGTCAGAAAGAAACGGAGGAATATGATCCTACAGTTGGATGTCCTGCATTTTACTTTCTTCGTGGATCAAGCCATCGAACCGAAGCACTCTCTCGCAAAGGAACCCAAATGAAATCCTTAATCCGAGCCATCCACCGGTCCATTAGTTGGATTCTTTTCCTCAAAATCGTCCTGATAACACCCATTGAAACCATCAAGCCTGTCAATGATCGGTGAAACAAAAAAAACGCCAAACCAGAAACACATTGGGAGCTGTAACCCGGAACGCCAAACCAGCCGGGTCGATTCCACCATCATGAAGCCCCATCTATTGCTTCACATCACTTTACCTGGATTTTCGCATCATTGAGGATCCTGACTGAGATTTGGCTCTGGCAATATGCTCCATTGCACTGTTCACTGTCTTTTGTCAGCATCTGGACAACGAATGGCTAACGACCCAAGACCTTAGCCTCTCAACATACATTGATCTTCCATTTTCACCTTCGAGGTCATGTACCAAGTCTCGTTTATCCTGTCATCTTCGTTCTGACAGCATGCGCAGAACTCATAATCCATGCAAAGGGGTGCGAGGTCAGGAGTTGGAAGCCTGCTCTCTTGCGGTGTTCTTGGATACCAATCATCTAACAAGGCGTCCTTCTCATATTCAAAGAGATCCGTCGGAGAGACGATGGGATGCGTCAAGTCTGTATTACACCAAGACCCGATCATGGCAACTTTGGAGTCCAGAGGTTCTTGCTCGACTCGAGGAAACCCATTCCGGGGGCCTCGCATCGGGAAGCTTTTTGACCCACGCCGAGATGACGGGCGAACTAATTGACCCGTCCAAGAGCTGGAAAGGGCTGGCGGATCGAGATGGAAAGATGGTTGTCTGTGAAGGGAGTCCATGTCCCAGGACTGGTGGCGAGCACGTGACGGTGGCCTTCGGGCGCTGACTCCCCCATTCGCCTGGACGACCTCTTGAGCGTTACCACTCCGATGCCGTCTGGGGTATTCATCAGAGCGATAATTGAGAGTGCTTGCCTCAATACCGCTCTGTGACCCATGCGAGCATTGCATTGCTCTTTGGCCTTGGTGATTCCACATTGGTCCTTGACCATGGGACAGCTGAAGCGCCGACATGTATGAGGATGAAGATGTGTGGAGTGCAACAGGATGGTGAAGAGACATGATATGCCTAGAGAGGCAACAGATGAACGATTTGGAAAGGATGTTGGATAACTCGATGGTATATTGTGTGTGAGGATGACGGTGGAGACAGCGACAGTAAGGCGGCAGCGATATGGGATGTGTGAAGTCCTACTAGTAAGTGCTAGGGACTCTTAGGGGTTTGGATGGGATGGAAGTCAAGTGACTTGGGGCTTCTGGAAAAATTATGGGTGTTTCTTGATGAATGACAAGAAAGAGAGTGAAGGAGGGAAGGAAACGGGAAGAGGAGCGAGGAGGGGGGAGCCGGGCTTTATGTCGGGGGGGGCTCAAGGAACGGCCGTCCCGGGTCTGGCCAATCAGCGTCCTCCTCCCTCGACCTCATCCAACGTCGCCCCGACCTATGAAACCAGCTTACACCCATCATTACCTCCAGCATTCTCTCGTCGATGTATCTACTAAAACAGCAAACAATATATCCTCGAGAGCCTCCTCGGACGAAGAACTCTCGTCATGATATCTCTGGTACTCAAAAGTCCCGTTGCCACACGTTTAGAGGGAACTCTGCTGCGGAGGGACTCTGGGGCCAAGAACCATCTGTCACGATATTCAAGTCATCCCCTACACTATCCCTACAAGTATATCTCGTCTCAGTGGTATTGGTTGGTCTGTTCGTCGGTAATTCTCCTCTCTTGTTGTCGTCTCTTGAGGACATCTCACCAGCCAGGTGCCCGGATGGCTCAGGGCACCCAAAGCCACTGAGCTTTTGCCCTTCATTAATATCATGTTTAGATCATCCCAATGAACGATGAACCAATTTTTTTAATCGCCGACCGATGAAATCTCGCCGTTGTCTTTGCATCCTTGGTATCATTTGGTTTACACCGTTGTGGTCGGGATTTCCAAGGCCCACGTGACAACCTCCAACACTGCCACTTCCAATCAGGCTGCGAGCAGCGAATCTTCCCCGCCCGCTCTAGTCTATTTATCATGGATCGTTATTACCAAATTTTATCCTTGCCTCATCCATTTACTTCATCTCGTCTCACTGACTGTAGTATGATCAATGTTGACTCGTCAAGACACACCCGAGCCTCCGTCAGGTACGTCTAGTAGTAGACCAACACTCGCATAGATCCATAGTATTTCCTTCGCATCACTGTGATTTAAAAGCTATTGAAAAGAACCTACTGCCCCAAGGCCTGAGGTTCAGAGCTACAGTAGCCTGTTGATACAGGGGACCTTTCTCTCACAAGCCAGCTTTCGGCGGCTTGTACTATGAGACGGGCTTAATAAGACATGGGCGTAAAATGGACCCACTTTGTGTACTTATTGGCGGGGAATATAGCATATATCTCTCGAAACTAGATGAGATCACCATGTGCAGCCCCTGTGAGTAAAAAATCTTCGGATTTTGCTGTGCCTCGGTTCCGCAATGGAAGTCTGCCGGGCACTAAGACGGGAGGTTGCAGTTTACACGGCAGCAAACGGTTGTGGCGTCGCGGCAGTGCAGACACCCCCCCAAAATAGACGTCATCTGTGGCTGTGTTGGGTCCTACTAGTACCAAACCCAGAACCGTCCAGCAATGAAACGAATGAACTTGGGATGTAGTCTATCGAATGCACTCATATCAGGCAATAAAAACGGTCCCATATCTGATCCCTTACTATTTCTCGGGAATCCATCTGCTTTTGGTCGGCTACCAAAGAAATCAACCCGGTGTGGCCTGAGGTTGCCCCATCGCATATTGTCCCAACAAATCTGCCTAGAGGTTTCATCATTCATCCTCGTCAGGCTTCCACGACTCTCACTTTCCATAACATCGATGCAGTTGTTATCATTTCCAACATATTTTACCTCAATACAGCAAGTCCGCCCTGACCAGATACGCGGAGAACTGTCGCCATGATTGGCACCTCGTTCCCAGAATGGATCTTTATCCGCCTCGCCATCCTCCTCTTTCAGTACACGCCTCTCGTCTACATCACAGCAATCATCGCCTTGCCTATCCTCTACGGCTCCGCAGCCTTGTCGCTGACTGTCACTTGGGTTCTTTACACGGCGCTCTTGGCTGAGGCTCTCTTCTTTGGGCTTGTCTATCGTCCGTACCTCGTCCGTCTCAAGCAAA
Organism: Ilyonectria mors-panacis; assembly: GCA_002991585.1. Lineage (NCBI taxonomy): Eukaryota > Fungi > Ascomycota > Sordariomycetes > Hypocreales > Nectriaceae > Ilyonectria > Ilyonectria mors-panacis. The sequence continues at coordinate 704,692 of PPHJ01000084.1, read as the reverse complement.
ATGCTCGTCACCCAACACCGCTCTCATCGACGGAACGGATGGCTTTGTTCAAGCGATGCATGATCAACATCTCGAGTGTGGAGATATATTTGCAGGGGTGGTTTCTCGGTGCGCAACCCGATGAGATCCGGCGCGACAACGTAAGGGAATTCCTCCTTTGGGGATTCTTCGAGCAAGGGTATGAGAGCACCAGCATGGATGATGACAATGCGGAGGCTACAAGTCAAGAACTTGACGAGTTCATTTCCATGATCGAGGAAAAGCTAGGACGCCCGTTGAAAGAAGGCTATGGGAGTGCCCAGAGCCTACGTCTCACGCTCGATACTGTCGAATCCTCCTACCGAAGCCTACTGTGGTACATGATCATCTTCTTTGTCGACCAGTTTACTCACTTGGCCTTCCTCTGGCATGGGTTCGAATACTATCACAAAAGCCGGACCAATACACTGCGCGTCTTCCCTCCACGCCCTCAGGAGCTCATTGGGGGTCGGCAGTCTCCCTCACCCCAGCTAAGCTACTGGCATCGCCCCCACTCGGCCGAGGACAAGGTCCCGGTCGTTTTCTTCCACGGCATTGGTATCGGGCTCTGGACATATATCGGGTTCCTCGCAAGATTGTCTGGGACGAAAAAGGATGGACAAGGCAGTATTGGAATTATCGCCATCGAGGTGCTGCCAGTGTCATTCCGCCTCACATCCCCGATCCCAAGCAAGGCCGACTTCCTCGATCAGATGACGACCATCATCGACCACCACTGCTGGCAGGAATTCTCGGTAGTCTCACACTCTTACGGCTCCGTCCTAACAACCAACATGCTCCACTCTCCCAGTCTACAGCACCGCATCCCTTCCGTTGCTCTGATCGACCCGGTTACCATCGCGCTCCACCTCCCCCACGTCGCCTACAACTTTACACGACGGCAGCCCAAGATGGCCAACGAGTGGCAGTTGTGGTACTTTGCGAGCACCGACCCGGCTGTGGCGCTCTGTCTAGGACGCCACTTCTTCTGGCGGGAGAACATCTTATGGAAGGATGAGTTGCTTGTGTCCGAGAGTGGCGGGCGCAGAACAGAGAGGAAGGCTGTAGTAAGTCTGGCTGGGAGGGATTTAATCGTCGATACGGCGGCTGTTTCAAACTACCTGGATGCAGGCGAAGGGGCTGGCGTCGGCGAGTTGAGTCGTGAAGAACGTGACAGGATTAACGTGGTGATGTTCCCAAAGTTGGACCATGCGCAACTGTTTGACGACCGTTCCGCTGCCGATTCAGTACTCAGCTTGATTAGGTCCAACTGCGGAATTGATAGACCTGCGCTGCCGTAGTAAAGGGCAAGTGCAGAGGAGTGGGAAGAAACATCGCATTGGATAACTGTATCTCCAGCCGAGACTCAAACTTTCAGTCGCGCATCGTGATCATATCACCTCCCCAGTCAGCCAGGTCGGCACCGATGGGATGAGGGCCACTCTGGATTATGAGCCACACGACGTCCTCTTCGGTATCATTTTTTACTTGGTGCTCTGTCCAGGCAGGGATAAAGGCAAAGTCGCCAGGAGACAAGTCATGGTTCTTGAGGTCCATGCCCAAGCCTTGATTAACAATGAGAGTGCCATTGCCGGAGACAGCATAAACGATGGCATCTGAAGGAGTTGTCAGCTGAGATACCTATTGTGCAATGGGCCTGGTATGAGCAGCCACTTACCCTGTTCGCTATTGTGACGAATAGTAGAGGCAGAGTTGGGCCGAGTAGTGAGCACTGTGTACGACGGTCAGCATCAAGTCGAAGGAAGAACTTGAGAACACGAGACGATGACTGGGGCGTGTCATAGACTGAGGGTTTTCTCACCTAATGCACACATCTTGTCGCACTTGTTGACGATGGCTTCCCGTTGGATGACAGGCCCCTCGACAGTAGGGTGGGCTGGCTCAAGCTGCTTGGCTCGGGTGATGCGGGTCGAAGACGGCATGATCATGGGGAGGATCTCGGAGATGAACGGTAACAAGGACGCCATGGCTGATGTGGTAGGTGGGTTGTTTTGGAGATGGAGTCTCTTGGCGGTGAATAGAAAGGACTGAATATGAGGCCAACTTAGGAAGGCGGAAGTACAATATGTGGCAGGGATCCCTCTCGGCAGCGTCCGGAACGTTGGTGGAGGTTGATTAGCGAGTCAAATTGATGTGACGATTGGAGAGATGCAAAACGTGGCAGATTCAACGGTAACGGCTATATGCGAAACTAGGCTGCGAGGTGCCAGGCGACCGGCTATTCGTATGAAAGAACGGTGACGTTTTTCTTGGGCTGGTGATGCGTCGATGAGGTCAGATCACACGAGCAGAGGCATAGGAGATCGCAAAAGGACAAATCAGATATGAGATGGCAACAGAAAGTTCAGCAACAAAGCCAGGAAGGGGGGTTGTGTAGAAGGGCGGGCGGGCGGGCGACGAAGGAGGCGAAATGATGCGATGAATCAAAAGGGCAGATTTGGGTCGTCGACGGTGAAGTCGCCAAATCCCAAGGCCCGAGAAAGATACGTACCCTAGCGAGGGCCGTACTGGTGATGGCTTCGTGGGGTTGGGCATCGATACAACGATATACCGAATTCTCCGCAACCGGACCCCGTTAGTACTCTTAGTTGCATTCTTTCAAAATGGTCCGGATCCAGGATGGAATGCTTCATTTTTGGTTACTTCTCTCTATTCGGAATAGTTGGGACCATAGGGTTGAATGCCTATTCGTGATATCAACTGCCAAGAAGGATAAAGAGACGAATCCATCAGCAAGATACCGGAACCGGAAGCTCGATTCTAACGCGCGCTAAGAAATAGCATCGCGCCCACATGTCGGATAGAGACATCCTTGGAAGATGCAGCTCCGGGGTAGGGATCATTTCTCTTTTCCCAGGGATAAACGAGTTGACAGAGGCGCCAGTTGGCCCTGGTAGCTACAGGTTTGCCTACGGATGCCACGCGAGATGTCTCTCGGGATGGGCAGACGACATGGTCCAGAATGCGTGGTGAATGGATCATGGTCGAGTGGATCATGGACATGGCCTTCGGTGCCGGCTATTGAACCCTGGAAAGCACATGCGGGGTCATAATAGGCTGAACATGTTTTCTATGCTAGGCTTTGAGACAGCCTGGATCGGGATTTCATGTGATGCGATCTGACTGCTGGATTAACTATGGGAACTTTTGGTGGTTTTCTGCCCTAAAGTGGTGGTAACCCCGCCAAACCGAATATCAGTTATTACTAAGGCGGTATATAGCAGACGGACAACACCTTGCCATCCAAATGCACATGCACGCATCGTCCAGCTCATCTGCGTCACCGAATTTCGCCAGCACTCCATCTTTCAGTCTCTCAAATCCAGGTTCTGTAGGACCACCGACGACAACTACAAAGTAGCCGATTCTCGTCTTGACTGGGGAAGGAAAGTAAAAATGAGCCCGTTGGCCCCTCTTCCGCTTGCTTCTCCGTTCCGATAGTCGCCTACCCTGAACTGAAGTCAACTGTCACGTCAAATCCAACCTCGGTGTCTTGGCTCGACTCCGTCGCTCCATCGCAGCATCCATCACATATCAGTCTGCCATAGAAGGGACGAACCATCGTCTTTATCATGGACGCTTCCTCTTCACCGGCCACTTCCCTGGCCACTTTACAAACCCTCGTCTGATGGCTGCCGACTCCGCACACTCCCTCCCGAGCTGGTTGACACCATCCTCTCTCATCTCTCACCCTACGACGTCGCTTCTGTCTCCGCAACATGCCATGCTTTACGGAAACACGCTCTCTCTCTGACGTCATTTGGCACGCCCTCGTCCAGGAAAACGTCCCCGGCCTAACCCTCACAAGTCCCGCCCCATGCGCCAGCTACCATGAGCTCTACGCCGCCCACCATCTCGTATGGTTTCTACCGCGGTACAAGATCTGGTTCTGCGACCGCGAACTAATGGGTAAGCTCATCGTCGTTCGATATGACCCTCGCCGCGGCTGTATCGAGGGATACCAGTTGCTCGCCGGCAGGAATCGGACGACGTACCAACACTGGGCTGCTCACAGCCAGGTAGTTATACACGGGTTTGAACCACGAGTTGCTCTGCATCTCGACAAACCCGTGGTCCAATTTCGTATCCGACCGACCAGGAACGATGGAGGCTTCTCCAAGCGGCCCGGTGCCAACCGCTTTGCCGACGAGATCCCCATGGAGTTGGACGACCGGCTTGGAGCTATGTTTAGCAACTTCCTCTTAGCCCGTCCGCTAGACCCAGACATTGCGGATGCGAAGCTTGCCACTGGGTATCCCTACGGCAACGTATGGCCACCGCCAGCGGTACCCGCTCGCCATCACGTTTCCGGCGGCTTCGAAGGACGGGATAGAATTGCCCTCGACTCCAAAGACCGCCCACAACAGCGGTCCGAGGTCTCTGACCAAACGTTCCGGATCCGCCACTGGTTGGAGATGGCAGGAAGCCCTGCGGCACCGGGTATCGCCCTCGCACCTCCAGGTTCATTTTCCGGAGTTAGGCACGTGTTGAGGGGAATGCAGTTTGAGAACGCTCTTGCTGGAGGCATAGGAGTGACGGGGGGTATGACCGGGATTCACTTGGGTGAAGAAGTCATCTCGTACTCAACAATTGACCCAGCTATTTACACTCCGACGGCCCTCAAGCCATGGCGAGGGATCTGGGTCGGCGACTACAGCGGCCACGGCTGCGAGTTTCTATTAATTCATCAACCCGACGACTTACCCGCAACAGATGCCGAACTTGGTCTTGAACGAGACAACATCGAAACTGACGCAGAATGGGAGGCTAGAAGAACGGATGCTCGTATATATCGCGGGCGTTTAGAAGCCATCAAATTAACGGGCGATCCCAACGTTCCCCGTGGAGAACATACCTTTATAGTCGAGGACCTAGGCCCGGAAGGCTACGTCGGAGATGCTACCGATCCGCCGTTTACGGGTGCTAGGGTGGTAAAAAGCCGAGGCCATGTGGCCGAGACAGACTTTGTTGGAGGTGAGAACAGCGGCTATATCCAAAGATCAAGTAAGCATGGGCTAATGAGATGTTCGCGAATAGAAAAATTTATCGATAGCCAATTATTGCTCATCAGCCATGATCGGCTGGCTCAGTACTGGGTTGGATTTGGGCACATCAGCTTCTTTGAGCGGGTAGACATCGATACGGTCCTGAGGCCTTGAGAGGAGGCGAAAATTGTGTGGCTTGACACCTTGCTGAAGCACTGGGTACTGCGATATAATTTTGCGAAGTATAATGTGACCATGCACCACTGTGAGTCTCCTTTCAGACCTTTGTGAGCCGCGGTAGGTCGAACTCTGTGCTCTGCGAATCTGAAGCACCCCCATCCATCGCATGGTCCGAAAGGGTTCCAATTGTGTCACGGTATCAAGCCCTTCCATGGTCCTTGTTGCTCTGTAGACTGGCATCTATAAAACCCAGACTTCCTTAGATTGCTTCCGCCTGTTAAACTTCTTCAACTTCCATCAGCACCTTCTTCGAATGTTTCGACATCATCAACCAAACCTATTCCTTACTCAGAACACAATTTGCCCAAGATGGCACCAACAGTCATGACGGAAAATCCTCTTTACTCCGGTTTTGCGGCAACGAACCAAGAACAACCCGATCCTACCGGAAACACCGAACGCAACCCTTTCGTCGTGGACTCGGACAACATGGCCGCCACCATCATCGTCTACGGCATCCTCGCCTTATGTTTCGGATTTCTCATCGGTCTCGTCCTCGTCGACATGCGTCGCAAATACCGCACTGGCGATCTACAAGAAACGGTCCGCAACCTTGGCTATCTATGTCTGCTTCTCCTCAAGGCGCCCTTCATGCTCTTCTCCCGCAAGAACATGTCGGCCGTCTGGATTTGGTTCACGGACCTGTTCCGCAGCGCGGAGAACAAGCGCAGGTCGAAGAAGGGCACACCCATCTCGCTTGATCGGGAGTTTGACCATAACGCTATTATTCTGCGCTTGGGGGCCAAGTCAGACGGGTCTGGGACGGAAACAGGAACGACTACCTCGGACTCCGACAACAAGGGAGTGCTTGTCACGGGTGGGGGAAGCAGTGGCGATATGGGAAGCTTGGGTACTTCTACGAGTTCGCCGGACCCAATGCCTTTGATCATGCAGATTGTTACCATGCCTAATTGAGATGGCCATCATCAGGGTTGGGAGGGTTCATGGATACAGCGAGTATACAGACCTGTGTAAACACTATCGAATTCACGAAGGGTTTTAGATTCTTTTCTTAAATTATTATCAAGGTAGTACTATGTCATCTCAAATCAGAAAATGCTTGCAGCGATATGACGTCCTGGTCAGTCACTGCATCCAGTGCATGAAAAATCGAAAGAAATGTCGTTGTCATGTCAAGGTATCATGGAATGTGAAACACAGATTGGACAGTGGGCGTAGAGACGACGTTGAAGCAGGCGGAGTTAATTCTTCATTCCGAGATGATTGGCTTGACCAGAACTGGCACCCCAAGATCCTCTGCTCGCGAACTGTAAGCCCAGTACCAGTACTTGATGAAACCCAAATGCAGAATGCTGACACCTCGAATGTGGAGTCAAGCCGGAACGGTGGGTCGCAAGGTCCGGAGGGGTCGGGCTCGGCGGACCCGAGGGCCGGGACCGACGTCCGGTCTGACGTTGAATCGACCGGCAGCCGATTGGAGTTAGCGGTGAGCAATGAGACGGAGGAGGGATCATGTGACTGCGGTTAGGCAACGTAAAGGACACGCTTATTGAGTAACAGAAATGGCCGGTGAGACACTTGAGACTTCGTTCGGAGGACTAATGCTGCAGGTCGGAAAGTCAGATCAAGTCAGGAGGCAATCCGGCAGTCGGTGTACAGAAGCCGGACTGGTTTCCGAGCAGTACATAGATGGATGATAATCTCGAGCCACGAGAAACCTGCTGTGCCAGTGCCATGCCGAAGCGAGCCAGGGTCGTGGGTGCAAACTCAATTCGAATACTGTAGACTCGGGATCGGTTTCATCGGATTCTTCTTATCTCGGGCGTCTCTCTATGTGCTCGTTAGCTATTAATCATTAATTCCCCAAAGAGATCTGGATCACCGGCATTTGAAGGAGAAGGCTTGTCCTGATGACCGATGAGTACACGCGGCAGCCGGTGCAGTGCTGGTACTCTGTACGCCGACGCGAATGCCATCTCTTCGGGTACCTGGGGAATGGTGCCCGAGGTCGCCGACCATGTGAACCGTGAGTACTGTGTAAGTAGTTCGGTTGGACGGGTGCTGCAGTGTCTGCCGAACGGTGGTGCCTGTGATGATGATGGGAAGACGATTGAGAATTGTACATGGTGAATGGTTTGAGAAGCGCTTTCGTGGTTCTCTCTTGGGCCTTGACTTCACCTCTTCCCTCATGGCTGCCTCCATTGAATTGAATTGAATGAATGGCAGGTGCGAACTGCGAATCAGAAAGCCACGGGTTTGCCCCGGACTGCCAGACGCGGCGTGGACCAACCCGGTTTAGGGAGTGTCGCAGTGGGCTTCAGCGGTGCACCGGGTATTTAGCCACTAAGCCCCAGCGGCTGCAGCCACTGTAAGCGCCTGATTGGCACAGCCGGACGTCAAGTGACGTACAAAGGCGCCCTAATACACTAATACACCGGGGGGCGAGGCCCGGCCGGATGGCTTCCAACGGCAACCGTCGGCGGCCGCATCTCATCACCATGTTTTGTTGGCGTCGGCCACTCTCCCCAGACCAAAAGCAATCTCGTATCTTTAGACACTGAAACAGGCCACGTGCGCGGCCATCTCCCGTTCACCGCCTTGTATCTATATCTACCGGCCAGAGTCAGTGCGAGATTGGTGAGACCGCCCGTAACACCGTTGGACCTTCCCGATGCCTTAAAAGCCACCCGGCCCCGCCACGCGGCGCTGACGCCCTTCCCGTCGTCACCCATTCCCCTCCGAGAATTTCCCCGTTATCAAACCTCTACACCACGCGTCGAGCATCAAGGGATTGTATTGCTGGGGAGGTTTTTCCGCTCCCTGGTTGACGGCGACGGTCAAGTCTGTCGTCGGTCGTCGGTCGTCTGTCGTCTGTCTGGAGTGTCTTCCCTCCTGAGCTGCTCATGCCTTGGCTTTAATTGCCACCCTCCTTCTAATCTCACCTCACCTTGATACAACTACACATCATGTCCGCTTTCATCTTCTCCCCAGCAGCGCGGCGACTAACTTCTCGACTGACTTGCCGACAATGGCAGTCGTCGTGTTTCAATCTACCAAGACCCTCGACGCGGCCACAAGCCGGACATCGATTCTTCAGCTCAACTCCCATCAATAATAGAACCACAAAACCAACAAGCCGGATCGCGGCAACCTCTCCAAGTACATCGTCAACACGCTCCAATATCCATACCGTCGCCCTTATTGCTGGTGCTGCTTCCCTTTTCCTGGCTTTTAGTTTGCTCCATGCTCCTCCCACCCAATGCGACTCGCCTGTTCAACCCTCCAACACCAAACATGACGGTCGTGACCCCAACATCCCCCGGTTCCGCATCTCCGAGGTCCGCAAGCATGACGGCAGATCTGCAAATCCCTGGGTCATCTATGGCGACAAGGTCTACGACATTACCGACTGGATTGCCGGCCACCCCGGAGGCGAGGTCATACTGCGAGCTGCTGGCGGTTCGATCGAACCATACTGGGACATCTTCTCCATCCACAAGGCCCAGTACATCTACGACATCCTCGGCCAGTTTCTCATCGGCTATGTGGACTCGGCCGACCTGGTCGATGGAAGGCCTGCCCGAGAACAGATTGAAGATCCCTTTTCCGATGACCCGGAACGGCATCCTGCCCTCATCACCATGACGGCCAAGCCGCGAAATGCAGAGACTCCCACGGATGCTATGACGGCAGATTTCCTTACACCTAACGACCTCTTCTACGTCCGGAATCACATGTGGGTTCCCACCATCCCCGATGATCCAGATCAGTACACCCTTACTATTGAGCTCGAGGATGGCACTATCAAGGAGTACACGCTCCACGACCTCAAGACGAGATTCCCTGCCCACAAGGTAACGGCCGTCCTCCAGTGCTCCGGAAACCGCCGCAGGCACATGAGCGAAGAATCCGGACGCAAGGCAAATGGGCTTCCGTGGAACGTCGGTGCCATCTCCAATGCGTCTTGGGAGGGTGTCCTCCTCTCCGACGTGCTCGCCGACGCCGGCTTCGACGTCCCGTCCGCCCTGGCAGGTACCAGCGAGGCCAAGCACGTCCAGTTTTCCGCTCTCGAAGCATATGGCGCCTCCATCCATCCGATCAAAAAGGCCATTGATCCTCAAGGTGACGTCTTGCTCGCCTACAACATGAACGGCCAGACCTTGCCTCGTGACCATGGCTTCCCTCTCAGAGCCATCGTCCCTGGTCATGTTGCTGCTCGGTCTGTAAAGTGGTTGAGCCACATCTCGCTCAGCGACGAAGAGAGTACGAGTCAATGGCAGCGACGAGACTACAAATGCTTCGGGCCCAACCAGACGCATGTCGATTGGGAGACTGCGCCTGCGATTCAAGAGATGCCCGTCCAGAGCGCCATCACGGGATGCAGACTCGGTAAATGGATCAAGCTACCTTCACAAGGTGACCAAACTAAGACTGGCAAGTCTAAGGAGGTGAAGGCAAAATACGCACAGCACGCTACCCTCAGCGGATATGCTTATTCTGGCGGCGGTCGTGCCATCGTCCGTGTTGATGTATCTCTAGATGGTGGCAAGACCTGGTCCCAGGCCAAGATCCTCCCCGACTGCACCACCAAAGACGGCGCGCCTTCTTCCTGCTTCGGCCATGGCTCTTGGGCGTGGAGACGCTGGAGATATGAGGGTCTAGTTCCGCTCGACGCCTTTGAGCAGGTGAAGAAAACAGCCGACAACAAGAAAGGAGACGCGCCATCCAAGAACCATCCCTCTTCTAAGCATCTAAGTGCCACCTTCATCGTCAAAGCCACCGACGAGTCATACAACACCCAGCCCGAGAGCCACTCGGCCACCTGGAACATCCGCGGCAACCTCGCCACAGCCTGGCACCGCCTCCAGGTCTGTTCCGACAACCCGCCCGCCGGTGGGGAAACATTCCCCGAAGACCCATATGAGGGATGGGAGAACATCTAGCGCTATTTGATACTGGGATGATGCTGGGTGGTCTGGAGTTTAGGGGGCAAACCAACCGGTTATGTTGTGCCCATGTTCGATACCAAGGATGGTCGTTTATTCAGGTTGTGCAATGTATAAATTGCTCTCATGTACTCGTATTAATGTCTAAAAAACACCCACCCATTGCGAGTTCAAAGTAATACCAATTACGATCCACCGGAATCACTTTGATAAACCTCACATTTGCACAAACAAGTCGTCTTAAATCAGAAATCAGCACCAAGACGATCTGCAGCCGCAGCGTCAAGTGGTAATTAGTGTCTACCCGTATTCCTTGCTCCTGGAGTACATCCCTCCGAGACGTAGTATACAACAAACCCGTTCCGAAAGCACCTGTATCCCCGCCAGTCAAGCTGGTCTAGTTGTACAATGAACACCCACATCCTAACGCGCCGGGCCCTACTCGTCGTCGTCCTCATCGTCCTCGTCGCCATCCGAAAAGTACTCAAACTCCTTGGGGACCTTGGCCTCCTCATCATCGTCACCATCCTCATCCACCGCCGTCAATACTCCAGCCGCCGCGGCCGCGCCTCCGTTTCCGGGGGTCTGGGGATCAACCAGGCCAAATGGCGAACGGCCCTGGCTACGAAGCAACTGCTGCATCATGGTGCTGTTGGATCCAGCTCGCGACGGGTCTACAAGACCTTCGAGTAGGGACCGGCCGGATGCGCCAGATCGTCCACCTCGAGCGTTCTGCTGGCCCGCAACGGGTGCACGCTCGGTCGTCACCTTCTTGAGCTTCTCCTCAAGCAGCGTCTTCGACTCCTCAGGTTGCGAGTCGTGGAGCAGGAGAGGGCCACCAGTAGGCTGTGTTTGTGTTAGTTTGCACATGGAAAATTTTACATCAATGATAGACATACCTTCTTCACAGGCTTGTATCGGCCAGCTGGGAAGCTGATGTACTTGAGCTGGCCGGGGAGAACACGGCTCATGTTCTCAATCTCATAGCCAACCTTCTCCTTCTCCGGCTTCTTCTTGGTGTCGGTAATCGCGGCGCTGTCCTTCTCATCCACCTCCTTCTTGTCCTTGGTATCCTCGGCCTTCTTGTCCTCATCTACCTCCATCTTGTCGGCACCGGTAGCAGGGGCGGAGTCGATATCCATGCTCTCGCGTCGCTGGGCGCGCTCCTTCTTCTGGGCTCTTCGCTTGGCTTGGGCAGTGGTCGACAAAATAGCAGTGGCGATCAAGGCAGGACCCTCCTCAGCCTTGGCCTCCTGCTCAGGCGGGTAGTCAAACAGGCTGGGGCGGGTGGCGCAGTGGAACTTGAAGTCGGGCATCTCCAGGTCATGGTCCAGTCCGATGATGGACGTAGGCGAGAAGCTCAGTGACAGGAAATGGGTGAAGGGGAACCAGTACCAGTACTGTGTGAATACGGCCATACCGACGATACCAGCCATGTTGAGGTTGCCGGTCTGGGTCTGTAGGCCAATGGTGCAGTTGCGACCACCAGCATCGATGATACCGAGGGCGAGGGCCGCACCGAACTTGGTCATGGCATCCTCATGACGATCGCCAACCACCTTCTTGAGCGTCTTGCGGATGGCGGAGACCTTGGGATTCATAACCTCGTTCTGTTGCACCATGATCATGGCGAGGGAGATGAGAGCACCCTGTCGGACAAAGTCGGTAGGATCCTTCATCATGGGCTCGAGGAGGTCAATGGCCTCGTCCAGGCCGGTACCGGCGCAAGAGATACCCAGAGCCATGGCAGAGCCGTAGCGAACGTGAGGGTTGTACGATTCGGACAGCAGCTCTACCATACGGGGGACGCTTCCGGGCTTGCGGAAGAGAATGAAACCGAGACTCATGACTGCGATTCGGCGCACGTCATCGTTGACATCGCTGACAGCAGTGTGGAGGAGCTTTCGAATAGCCTTGTTGCTGCCAGTGCCACAATAGGCAAGGGCAACGGTCATGATACCACCGTATCGCAGAGTGGGATCGGGATCGTTGAGGAGACCGTCAATCAGAACATCGGCACCCTCCTGGCGGCCGAACATGATGAGAGCCATACCGATGGCCAGACCACGAACAATCTTCTCATGAGTGGTCTCATGAGCATAGGTAATCATGTCCTCAAGGGCCTTGACGTTTCCAGTACCCAGCATGATAAGACCCATGGAGAGGCCGACGGCCTCGCCATTGAGGGCAGAATCCTGGAAGAGGATTTCTCTGAGCTTCTCAAAGATTTCCCAGTCACCAGTGGCCATGCCAGCAATGCCGAGACCAAGGGCACCACCATGCTGAACGACCTCCTCCTCAGCCTGGCTGAACTGAGTCTTCAGGTATTCCAAGGCATCGGCACCGTGGTTGGCGTGGATAAGACCGTAGGCATACAGAGCACCACCCTGGCTAAAGATGGAACCACTGCTAAGGCCACCTTGGCGGGGGAGATAGGGCTCAAGGAGCTTACGAGACTGAGACAGGTTTCCACGGTGAATGACACCGAGAGCGGCCGTAGCAGTGAACTTGGACCAGTTAACGGCCTTGCCGAGCCACTCCAGGTTGTCACGGAAGAACTTGTCGTTGGTGGTGCCCTGGTTCATGAAGGCGTTGCAGAAGGTAACGGCAGTGTGGAAGATGGAGTTGCGGCCCTCTAGACTGTCGCGCACCTTGTTGAGGATGCTCTGGTCGGTTCGGTTGTTTCGGTAGAGGAATTCGAGGTTCAACTTAATGGTCTTGCTGCCATCAAGGATGGATCGAATGTTGCGATAAGCCTTTGCCACGTCATCGGGGAGCTCATTCTCGGGGGCTTCCTGCTGGTCCTCAAGGAGGGGCTCTGACTCGCCCTCCTTGTCCTTCTCTTCCAACTCCTCCTTCTTGGGAGGCTCACCAGAAGGCAAAGCAGCCAAAACCTTGCCCAAGAACTCCTGTGTTCCGTTGTCGTACAGATCGAAGGCGATTTGATAGGCGTTTGCGATTGAGGATTGATCACCGTCATCGACAAGGGTTTGGAGCATTCGCGACGCCTCGTCGTCTGAGTTGAGGTAGACGACACACTTGGCGATTGCGAAATAATCAGGGTTAGGAATTTCGTTGAGAAGATCAAGAATCAACCTCAAAATTTCAGTTCGGAAGCTTCGTTCTTGGACAATATCCATGCAGATGCCGAGAGTGTACTCCATCAGATCCTCGGCAGGACCGGGAGTGCCCTCCTGGGTCTTGGACTTTGAGTTCTTCTCGTCGTCACTGGCACGCTTGATAACCCGTCGAAGGACATCGAGGTTCTTGGCCTCCACAGCAATTCCGACCACCTGCCTATACCGACCCTGCTTCAAACAGCTCTCGAACAGACGGTCAATAACTCTTTGCAGAGAATCGGTGGCCTGGTCAGGGAGCTCGGCGATGGAGCCGGATCGGCCCTGCTTGAAAGCAGGCTGGAAGGTTGCCTCAAGCATAGTGTTGTCGACCGAGTCGCGCGATAGCAGAGACTTGGGAGGCAGGGTTGTTTGCGAGAAAGGCGTCGTGGGTGACATGACGGCATCGGATCCGCTGGCGAAGGTGGTGGCGAGCTCGGGGAGATCGGTGGTTTTGGAAGCTTGGGGAGATGACTTCTTGGCGGCAGTCACGGCGATGTACTGGTCGATACACCTGGAGATGATGGTCTCCTCGAACTCGCCGGGGGCATCGAGCTTGAAGAGGTCGCCCGCGGCGAGGGCGAAGACCATGCTGTCATTGTAGGCCTGGAGGTGGTAGTAAACCTTGGCTAGGACAAGAGCGGCGAGCTGGCGTTCAGGGAATGACTCGTCCTCATAGAGAGCCTCGCTATGAAGAGTCAGCTTATCAATAACGAAGGAAGCGCTGCTGGATCCGGGACGCACATCTGGCTCAGAGCGGCGGCAACCTCGGTCCAGACGGTGTCAATGTCGTCGTTGAGGGTCTGGAGGGCGAAGACCTTGAGCTCAGGCTCCTCGTCGGCAAGGAAGGCGAGCACGCCGGTCGCCGACACGAGTCCAGGCATCTTGAAGGTGTGCGACGGGTTGGACGGGCGGGCGAGTGAGTGCTGCAGGAGGACGAGAGGCGACTCGAGAGACAAGATGGGGCGACTGGAAGCAAACGGGCGGTTTCCGAATAAACCCAACGGCATACGCGGGGGAGCCTCTTGGGTGGGATGGTGATATGGAGAGAGATGGGGCGGGGAAATGGAGAGAATGAGAGATGTTGAGGTGGTTGTTTTGCTCAAGAGGGAAACTCGAGATGGTCCACGTCAGGCACAGCTCTGCCTCGGAGGCGACGCACTGACCAGGGGAAGCTTGCACACCAGGCAGAGGCAGGTACGACAGACGGCCAGTCTTACCTAATCCTGGCTGACTCATCCAGATTGAAGCGGCGCCGCAATTGGAACAATGGTGCGACGACGCGGACAGCTTCTGCCTAAGGCCCTAGGGCAACCAGTAGCTGAGCCCGGTGCAAGTCGGCCATTTAGGAATGTCAGCACGTGATAAATTCAACGACAGAGGAACGAACCGCCCTATCAGAGCATCGTGTCCAAATCCACATTGCCTCACCCGGACCCCCTCCAGGGACCACTTTCGCATGGCTTGAAAACACGAAACACGGCATGGGCCCTGTGAGCCACAGTTGGACGCGTTTCTTGGCGATTGTAGGGCCACAGAGTCTCACAGATTTACAAATCCCAGGGCCTTCTAGAGCAATGCATGTCACGCTCGGACATAGGCTAGGGCCTTAAGTACCTGACTCTGTACCTTGTGATTACAGCCATGGAGAAGGACAAAGCGCGGCAGACAGCTAGCTCTAGGTGGCTTCTCAGGGTCTCAGGGGCAGGTCGCATTGGGCAGCATCAACGTGATGAACCGACATGTCAATCACAATCGCATTCGCGAAAGCAAAGGCGATATCAATGGCAGGAGTCTCAAAACGTACCCTCAAGCTTCCAGACAAACGGGCAGTGAGGGGGATTTGTTTCCGCACCGCTGGCGGGACGGGAAGCTGCCTGTAGGTCATTCTACCAGTGGATCGCAGCGGTGGGAGAGTTGGCGTACGTGGCACCCACAGCCATGCAAGAGATAGGTCACTCGAATGACAGACATTGAACTGGGCTGGAGCTGTACTCTCTGTTGGACTCTGCCGTGGGACGCGAGACATACATGACTAGACTACGCAACGCACACACGCACAAACACACGCACAAGAAAAGAAAAGAAGAGACAAGCAAATTTGTGCCCGGTCCCAACAGCATGACGTTGAGACAGACAAACTTGGGGATGGAAAGTACGGTAGTCAAGTACATGGACAACCGAACTACAACAAGATTTAAGGATGAGAGGCTGAAGATAAGAGAACTGGATGGAGAGCTCTCTCCTCCGCGTTGTCCACTAAAGTGGCCCCTAAATCGAGCCTTCCAGGGCACAGCCGGGGCCCGATACGCCAGAGGAACGCGCTCCCACAGCGTCCTCCAGTGGGCTCCAGTGCTGACAGTGCTAGCGCCCGCGAGGATGCGCCCCTGGAAACACCCTGGGATGATGTGCCTAACATGCCAAGTCCGGCTGGAGCTGTGGACCAGAGGTACCTCCGCGACCCATACTAGCGCAGTGATCAGCACAAGTACCGCTCAGGTCTGGTTTAGAAAAGAAAAAAAAGTGCCACTCATTCCCCGTCCTTCTGGCTGTTCGTTCGTTGCGACACACATCCCTGCAAGTAGAGGTTGTTGGCTGGGCTCCGCCTCGTCTCTCTCTTCCTTTGTCTCTTGGAACGTCAAGACACAACAAGTGCTAAAAAATCACCATCCCGAGTATGGCCATCTAACGACAAGTGTACAGCGCGTGCGACTCCCTGCTCCATCCATCCCCCGCGCGTCCCGTCCGTCTCCCGATCGGCAGGCGTCAATCGACATCGACGGCATTGCAGCCTCGCCATGGCGGCGTAAGGTGCTAGACTCATCCATGTCCGCTTGCGACGCATCCCCCATCTCCTTCGCGCGACGACGACGACGGCCCTGCTCACCGGACCGGATCCATCTGATCGCCCATCCAACCCTCGTACCTTGCTGCTGCGATCTTGTCGCGTCTGCGATCTGATGCAAGACGTGCCATTGCCCTTGACATTGACCCGACGCCGTCTCGCCTGGAGCTGCCCGGACACACGTTGTCGGGCGCGGCACGACTCCAACCCCAACGCCTCATCGACCAACGCAGCCGCCCACGCCCAGAGCGAACCCGACCACGATGGATCTCAGATCCGTCCTCAACACCTCGGACAACGGCGACCGCGGCCAGGCCAAAGCGCCTCCGACGCCTAAGCAGCCGCCGCCGCCCCCGCGACCGCAGGAACAGCAGCATCTCCGCCAGCAGCAGCAGCAGCCTCGTCCCTCGCAGAGCCCTGCCCAGTACTCATATCGCGATTACGCTCGCCCGCCGCCTCAGCCATCGCCTGGCAAGCCGCCGCCGCAAGAGTATCCCCCCCATCCTCACCACCTCCAGCACCCGCAGCTCCAACAGCAGCACGCTCCTCCGCAACACCAGCTCCAACTCCAACACCAACAACCTCCGTCCAACGTATACCCCCCGCAGCCCTCCCCTTACCAAACTCCTGGGCCGTATCCTGGACGTCCTGCGCCACCGCCGCTCCAGTCCACCGGCTCGTTCCACGATGTGCGATCCCCCGGTGGCCCGGCTCCAGCTCCTTCGCCATACCGACCGGCGACGACACCGTCCACGGCCTCGGGAGGCCCCGGGTTCCCATTCCCTCCCTCGCAACCTCCGCCCGAGGTGAACAGCCCCATCCAGCGCCACCAGTATCCTCCCGCGCAATATCAACCGCAGCCTCAACCCCAGCGACGCGAAAGCTTCTCCCAAGTTCCTCAAGGCGTCGGCCCAGGCCACGCCCCAGGCCCGTACATGCAACAAGGGCAGCACCCAGTCCCACAAACACCACCTGTCGGTTCGGCCGCCGGTTCCCATTCATACATCCACCAACGCTCGCAGTCCACACACTCGACTCCCACACCGACTTCAGCTCAAAGCCAGCATCAATACGGGCCACCCTACGCCCAGGGCAGCCCCGTTGCCGCGTCGCGTCCTCCCCCGGGCGATTATAGCCGCGCTCCCTCCCAGCCGCCCACGCCCGTGGGCCCGCCCTTGTCCGCTGGCTCGAGACAACCTTCCCTCGCCTACGCGCAGCCGCCAAGCCCTTACCAACAAAGGCTTTCATCTGCCGCCGGTGCTCAAGTCACGCAAACACAAGCACAAGCACACGCACAAAGCTCGCCGCCTCCTCCTCCACCGCCTGCTAAACGTATTTCAACCAGCTACGAGTCCCCTGCACGTGAGATCCACCAAAGATATCAGTCCCACAGCGAACGAGCCCCCAGCGCTTCCGTCAGTCCCAAGACCCGCGTTCCATCTCTCCAGAGCAACCCCGACTTCGCTCCCCAATCGGTCGAAGCAGAAAGCAGGTTGAACGTCACTGCCCAACCCATGGTCATTGACTCGGACCGCGCAGTCACACCAGCGAAGCGAAAATTGGAGGATCGTGACCTGAGCCCCAAAGAGCTTGAGCACCGAGAAACTCGCCCTCCACCCGGTGAGGTCAACGGAGGCCACATCCCTGGCCAAGCCCGAAGCTCCAAGTCCTCCAGCTCTCCCGTCATGCCTCGGAAGAAACGCCTCCGCCGGCCTGAGCCGCCAATCTGGGCCCAGAATGCTCGGACCTTGGGCAAGTCGATGCCAAATCACGCCAACTTTGTTCTTCAAAAGAGAGCTCACGCGCCTGTGAATGGCAAGAGTGAGGGCAGTACTCGTCCCAGCCGCCACACCTCCCCCGAGACGACGAGATCACATCAGGCCAGCCACAGCCAACCTTCCCCTACTGAGCCAGGTCCTCAAGACATTCTCGGTCCATGGGAGGCCAGCATCACTGGCGTCAAGCCATACGAAGAAATGTCCAAGACGGTGGCTGATTGGTTGTTCATCAATGTCATAAACAATGAAGACATGCAAGAGATTGTCAGCCGAGGAATTCAGTTTGAAATTGAAGCCAAGCTGGGAACGCTCATTGACAAGGACACCAACCATCGTGTGGATAGATTGCTCGATTCCGAATGCGTACTCCACGACAGTCCTCGAATTGCCTTCCGGAGCAGCATGACTGAGGTAAGCCCTAACTCAAACACCCGAATGCTTCCATGGCTGACTGACAATTCCCAGGCCCAGCACAAATACTTCAACGACTTCCTAAACCAGACGGTCATTCAGACTGACCCTCGTGCCCCCAATGGCAACACCCGCGTCCAAGTCCTCTACAAGCACCGCCGCGAGATCGACCGCTTTTTCGAACTCCCGTCAGACCTCCAGGGCCGACTCCCCGGTTGCATGCGTGCACGCCTCGGCTCGCGAAGCAAAAACGTTCGCGTGCGGGTTACATACGATCAAAAGACGCGCGAGGTTCTCGGCAAGATCATCAAGGCTCGTGTGGCGGACATTAACTTACACATGCCCATGTGCCCTATGGATTGCCGTATCAGCATCAACCTCGAAATGGACTGGGATGGCGACGTGGACGAGCTGGAGCAATTTGCGACAAGTCAAGTGGATCGACAGCCTGATCGTAACAAGGACCGGCTCAGCTACACGCATGGGCATTATCAGATCGACCTCACGCAGGTCTCCCATTTATCAAACGGCCCAGGGGTGAGTTCATACTTCATCCAGCCCTGTTATAGACAACATTGATGCTAACTGTTTGCAGGGTGCTCAAAGGATGGACAAGGAACACGAACTGGAGATCGAACTGGCTCCAGGAATCACCATCGACCAGGGCCGCAAAGCCATCAGCGGCGCACCGCATCGATACCAAGAGCTCGTCGAGGGCTTCGTCGACAACGTCCGTATCCTTGCCCGCAAAGCCAAAGAACTCCCCTGAGCTCAACATACGCAAACGACAACTTATATCCTCGGTGGACATGGGAAACTACTACGGAGGAAGGACTAATCTGGGTTTCGAACGGTAGTTCGGCGCTCCTTGCCAAAATATTAAGAGAATGGGAGGAAGGAAAGAATTATGTCTAAGTAGAATAGGGCTATCAGGTTACGGGGCGATACGTGAAAAGGCGAGACGGAGACCAGCGCGGCGTCAATATTTGCTTTCTGAGGTTTTTCTTCTTCACTCCTGTGGTTTTCTCACTCCTCTTCGTGTTCATAGCTTTTCTGGTTGGGTTTCTTGGATGGGGCGTGGATTCCGTATTTGAGCGAAGCAGAATGCAGTTCGAGAGACCATGTCTCTTTGCTCGCGATCTATTTTCGCCTCGTGCGTTGCGGTTTTGTGAAGTTCAACTCTTCGTTCGCCATAACTTCCGAGTCTAGAATAGACATGCTACATCAAGATCGAGATATCAGCGCGTCTGTCATTGTGCTGCTTGGCTTCAGCAGCTTCAGTCACTCCAGAACAATGGTATTAATTCTCGTCATTCTCATTGCTTTGCTATTTAAAATCATGGTATCCTAAATTCAATCTACTATTCAAACAAGTGGTATCATAATTAGTTTTCTTTTTCCATTAATGAAGCTCCGATGGTCTGAATCCCGTCCCGTAGCCTGCGTTGTGATCTTCTTGGTATTGTTGTTGCTGGTATTGCTGATGTTGGTTGGGTTGCTGATATTGCGGTTGTTGGTATTGTTGTTGCTGCTGCTGTTGCTCCTGTTGAAAGAAGGTATCGAAATCTGTCCCTGCCATAGACATCGGCTGTGCTGGTTGTTCATCCATTCCGTCGTCAAACACCATCTGCTCTGGTTTTCTCTGTCTCAGAGTCTCTTTGCCTACCCAACTCAGATACACCGTCTCATGAACGAGTACGAGTCCACCGCTTCCGCGGCCTTCGCTGTCGTCTGTGGCAAATCCATTCGCGTTCTCGAAATGGGGTTGCTTCTCGACGACAAAGACCTTGTGATGGTTTCGGTAGGTCCGCCAGGCGACTCCCACGAAGCCAAGGAACCAAACGATACCACTGACGATGATAACCCAAGAGATAGTAGGCACGAGCCACCATTTAATAGTCTGAGTGATGTCGCTAGTCGGCTTGATCCACGTGTTGACGACGGGCCAGAGGCCACCAATCGTGTAGATTATAGCGCAGATGACGCTGAGGACCGGGTTGATAATGTTTGCCCGTCATCTCCCTCCAGGTTACGGGAGCCGTAGTTTTGCTCTCGGCGTTGTCATTGTCTGTTGTTGCTGGTGGCCCTCGGAAGCGCAGGATCAGAATGCCAATGCCCAAGAAGGTTCCAAAGAAGGCGTTAATGGTATATGCACTCAGGCTCGTAAGAAGGGTGTAGGCATTATCGGGAGTCATTCCCCACGTCGCAAAGATGAGGATGACACATGAAATGAGATGTAAGACGAAAGCGCCCACTGGAGTCCTCTCCGTGTGCTCCTCCGGTGAGAACCAGCGAATGCGGAGGATGGAAGAGAACCAACCCTTCTTCTGGAACCAGCCTAGGAGACGGCCGAGGGACATGTCTGTGTCCTGTGCGAAGAATTTGGCAAAGGGAATGATGCCCTCCTTGGCGATTTCTTGCTTGACGCGAGCTGCTGTGTATGTCATCACGATGATGTTGCCCATACTCGCGATGGCCAAGAAGGCATTGAAAATTCGGGTGCCCGTCTTGTCGTCAGAGATACGCCCCAGAGTCAGCTCGAAGAAACGCTGGGCCACGCCGCCTGGGTAGTTGATTTGATCAGCCTTGGGGACAACGACCATCTATTGAAATGTTAGTAACTATACAACTTGGCTCAGAGCAGTTAAAAACTTACATAGGAGATGTTGACGGCCATGTAGAGCAGAACCACGGTGGAAACTCCCAGGACGGTGGCAATGGGGTGCTTCCTTCTAGGCCGGCTGATTTCACCCATGACATAGTTGGGCTGCTCAAAGCCTGAGAAGGAAAAGATGATGGCTAGGAAGGCCTGGGCATATCCGTTGGCATCACTGGAGGCGCCAGCAAATGCTTTAGAGGTGCTGGTGTTTTCGGTGATGATGTTGTCCGTCTTCTTCAAGCCACCAGCGCCCACGACGATAGCGGTGACGATGATCAGCAGAAGGATCATGACTTTTATGATGGCCAGCACGTTGTTGAGGAAGATGCCGCCTCGGCGGGAGAAGGTGTGGATAAAGCAAGTCAGGGTCGCAATGCCAAGGGCAATACCCCTGACAGCGCCGTTGCTCGGGACTTCAACATCAGCAGCGCGGAGGACCCGAGTGGCAAAGCTGATGGAATTGCCTGCCATGTTTCCCAGGGCAATGAAGGCGATGGCGAACAGACAGGTGCTGAGCAAAACCGTGTCCTTACGGTAGGCGGGCTTGCGGTAGACATATTGGAGGTAGTTGAGATCGCCGCCGCTTCGAGGGATGCTCTGCTCAACGCCGTGGATGACATAGCGGGGGACGTTCAGGCCGTACTCGATGTAGACGTGCATTCCGGAGAGGCAATAGATGATGCCCGCAAACCAGAGGAGCAGGGCGGCACCGGTGGAGTGAGTGCCCTGCATGACACGCTGGGGCGAGTTGAAGATGCCGGTTCCTGGAAACATGTGGTGTTAGTAATTTGACTCTTGGAGTCGTAGGGTAGACGGATATTGACGCTATTGAAGTGCGTCGCCACAACCACAACCGCAACCACAACCAAAACACCATGAAATGCATTTTCTGCGCAGAGCTCCTGCAAATACTGGCATCAACCAGGAATTGGCGTCGAGTCTCGAGAATCAATGGGGATGGATTCTCGGAGAATACTTGACTAATGGAAATGTCATAAAAACGATGGATCTGCGGTCCGAGCAGGCACTGGCCTGGGATGCGGTTCTTCCTTGACAAATCCATCCCCACCTGTCAAGCACGACCCAAACATAAATCCAACGTCAACTTGTCAACTTCAATCTCTCTTCTTCCGCTTCCTTCTCATTCTTCATAACCGAGACAAAAAAAAAATCACCACGCCCTCGTTTCCACACGACAATGCCAAGCACGCTCGCGACGACTTACCAATCATTCGGTTCATCACCAGGCACATGACGTCAAAGTAGCCCAGTCGAAACCGCTCCTTGGGCGCAACCGTCAGAATCTCGTTGGGATTCTCTGGTGGAGGTAGGCCATCACTGCTCATGGACGCGTCGTCACGCGCCGGGGCCGGTGAGCGGAAACCGCTGACGGATGGAGGGAAGTCGTCCATTGTTCCAAGGTTCTCGTCAACTGAAACTGAACAAGACTTGGTCGCGATTCAATGAAGATGGAGCTGAGCAAGGAACGAAGACGAGGCGGCACAACGTCCTCGGAGACCCGGGGCTTCAAGCGTTAAGTAACGCATCTCGGCTGTGTTACTGCAAGCCCTTGGCAACGCACACGGCAGCCGGGCGAACAGCCATGTCCCGGAATGGCCTGGACTGCACGCCAAAGACAAGGCGTTCCGGAAGCCTCGCTCTGTCTTGTGATCTTGACCGTGCGTCTGTAGCTGCCTACCCACCTTATTAGACACCAAACGCGAGTCTTAGGCAGACTTCGCCCAGCCTTATCTGGCTGTCTGCCTCGCACCCTCGCTTGTCCGCCCCCGATCAGGTCGGAACCAAGCCGCAATGAGGGCGTTTATAGCGTTGCCGGCATCCTTCCAAGACCAATCCGCCCCCCTGCGTCGGCACAGCCCCAGCTCATGAGGCGCCAAGCCGAGCTGAATGACTTGCGGTGGACAAAATAACCCAACGCGGGGAAGCGGGTCAAGCGTGTCCTTGGCGTATTGACCTGAACTACGATGACGACGAGGCATTATCAACCAGTGTGTCCTACAGCTTGATAAGAGTGGCTTACCCCTTTGATTGAGCCTGGTATCTCTAGCGTCCAGGGCGGCTAACCGTGCCGAGACAGAAGCTGGACCAAACCCTCGGCAAATATTGACTGGTTTATTCTGTCACCTCCGTCAATGGCTCTCGCTCAGCTATCCGTTATTGGAAACACATCTGTCCCTTCCAGGGAGAGCACCACCCATCCACCCTCTGGCTTGCCGGCCCATAGGATGTGGCGCCGTCTGCATGTTCATCTGCGTCTTCTAGCCTTTAATTTCCAGGACCAAAGCTCTCCTGTTTGGACTTGTCTCAGCCAGACCTGCCTCCCACACACAAGAGCACACACACACGCGCACAAGGCCAAGGCGGCCAGCCTCACTTTCCCTTATCCCCCATACCGAGTGTTCGAGCAGTGCCCCCTCCTCTGTCCTCTTAACGCACCTTACCCACCACTCTGGTTTCCATGTTCTGTGACACCATCCCATCCAGCCCAACCTGCAGCCTAATTTGCTGGGATTTCTTATGAACATAGCCGCCCTCCTACGAGGGGTTCCCTGCATGTCACTCTCCATCTCTTCTCTGTAATCCCTCAACTCTGCAATCTCACGGTTGAGTTGTCTGTTACCATAAACCTCAACGTACCCCCCGAGTTCCCGCCAGCAGCCGGGGGCAGCTCCTGATGGCAGGCTTCATACAGCCTGGAGACATTATTAACTTTGGACGGTTGGCCTGGGATATTTACCGCTACGGCTGGTCCGACGATCTTAACGCAAGTGAGTGCCTTCTTCCCACATCTCAGATGCCCCCAGCTTCCTCTTGGGGGCCTGGCGAGGCTCCCCAGGCGAATCGCATCCTTAGCCTCTCAGCACGAACCACCCAGCACAACACGTTTGCCAATCCTTCAGATGCCTTCTACCCCTTTGGTATCATCTACTATGTCTTGTCCAGCATGCTAAACTTGCATTAGCGAGACAATACGCCGAGTTTGGCAGAGACATCAAGTACCTTGCCGAAAGCCTCGACATCCTCACAAGCGTCGTCACCCAGGCCAACTCGTCACTTCAAAGGCAAGGCGGATACAACGCGGTAGCGCGATGGGATCGCACGTCCTTGGGCCAGATTATTGGCGACTATCATGCCACGCTTCGTGAATGCCATGAGTTACTCAGATCGAATGAGCGGTACCGCACGGGGGGCAATCCGTTGCGCAATATTGAATGGAACGTCCTCGTTCAACCCACTGCCGATCAGCTGCGTCAGCGAATTTCTCTCCACAACTCCAAAGTTCTTCATGTATTGAAGCCCTTTGAGATGTAAGTCTACCTCGTTGTCGGGTAACGTGGTCCGACGCTAACTCGCACAGCGATCTCCTCTGTAGGGTCCGGCAGGATATTCAGCACATGCACAACGACATTGTTCAGAGGATCAACGCCGTTCATCATGACATCTATCGAATCATGGGCGTGCTCGTCCCCGACCTCGAGCAGGCGCTCAACCAACAGGCCCAGCGTCGTATCGTCCTCCTCGATGTTCCAATTGACGTGGCAGAACGATTTCGATTCGAGGCTCTCACGGATCGACCGGAATACCGCACTGACGCCGATTTTGAGCTTGGGGAACTGTCTGATGCCTTCATCCTGAACTTCAATAAGGCAACTATCAACTTTCGGAGCGGTATGGTCGTCACAGAGCGTATCCCGCCTACGGATCAATACGTCAACCTCCTAAAGTGCGTCTGGCTCTTTAAAAGGATTCGAGAATCGCCACCCCTCCAGAACGTCGACTATGAATCTCACTGGCCTTCATATGTCCGGCAGCTCGAAGACGTGAGTCAAACATAGTATAGAAACTGGCACAACCTTGCTGACTGTTCCAGGACCTTTCGACCCAATGCACTCGATTTGGGCAAGAACTTGTCCAACCGGACTTGATTACCCCGATGATGAGGCGAGATCTATTCTCAATCTGGCCAGAGAGAGAGCCAACGCCGCTCGTGCCTGTCGTGACTGGGGACGAGATGATGGAGCAACTACTCGAAGTGTATGCCTCCCTTGAACAGAACTCACCCACTTCAAGTAGACCCAAAGCTGACCTGAAACAGACCACTGAAGAGCCCTGCGGCAAATGTCGAACAGACGGCCAAGCTTCTCAGGCGCATGGGTGCGGATGGCCGGAGGTTTCGAATCATGATCACAGGCACTGAGCAGACACCATCAGGGCGACCACGACGACAAAGTATGTCTTGAAATCTATCCCAAGAGCTCTTTTACTAACCCTGATTTTAGCCGAGGTGATTGACTTTGATATCACTTCTGTAATCATCAACCCGCAATATGCCCTGCCAAATAACCCCGGGATGATAAGGGAGGTGATTCTTCGACGGGACGAGAGGATCGCCAGGATGGCGTTTACGAAGTTGAGCCATGTCCTCAAATTCCAACAGGCCATCACAGGCTTTAAACCCTACGAATCATATACACAATACAACGTCATGGTCAGCTTCGTTGTTGTCGGACGCAAGGATCCCCTCGTTGAGAGAGCATCCATCCAACTCTGGATTCCGAAAGAGGTCGACGGATCACTGGTCACTACTAGTGACGCCGCAGCTGCTGCTACACAAATTCCTTCTCCTTCTCGGACAGGCTCAATGGCAACATCCAGCTTTGGAGCCGTACCCACTTCGCCAGGCTTCGGCCGCGATACCTTTACAGCGTCACCGAGCCCATTTAGAATGTCCGGGGAACGTCTCTCGACGAGTCCACCCGGCCGGCAACCCGGTCTCCAGACAATCCCACAACGACAACCTCCCAGCCCGGGAATGTTTTCCACGTCGTGGCCACGGCAAGGCTCACCAGCTGCCATGGGTACTACCCCACCAGATCGACAAAGCTTCATGGGAAACGTACAGTCACCAGATAGACAAAGCGGCTTTTTGGGAAATATTCAGTCACCGGTTCGAAGGCCAGTCGGTCAACCACCATCATCGCGCCGGAGCAGCACCTTAGCCACTACAAACGGGAACACACCTGGTCGCTCGCTCAGTATCTCTAGCGCCGTCTCGACAAGCGCCGTCTCCAACACCAGCAACTCGTCAGGGAGCGATGTGCGCAGCACAACAATATCGACAGGGACTAATACAACAGGCCTCTTGCATCGACGACCGCCGAAGCCAATGCTGGTGCTCTTCACGCAGAACCCGCAAGACGGCAAGTCGTCGTTCGTCACGGTTCAGATCGACGAGGAGACGTCTGTGAACCCCGACCGCTGCAACTGTCGGAGGTCCGGGAGAGAGGGAACAATGTGTCCTATTGCCGCCATCGAGAGGCGTGGAGGTGACGCCAACCTATTCGCGCGGCGCTACGAGTCGACTTCCTTGACGGGGGGAGAGATGGACTGGAATATTGCGCGTCTCGCACTCAATAATCCAGCGTCGACGAACAACGCCGCCACATGGGAAAAGTTGAAGCGCCTGAGCATCATGTTTCCAGAGCCAACCACCAGGGCAGCGTTCGGAGGGACGCCAAACCAGTGTCGATGTAAGAATAGAACCGGGGGCGAGCTGACGGACTGCTTGAACAGCGGCCACAAGGGACTGTGGGGTAAGGTACAGGAAGTTTACAGGAGACAGGCGAATGCATACCACCAGACGAGATACGGAGCGCAGCAGCAGGTTGTAAATGGGCTGATGACGAGGAATGAATGAACAAGGTTATACCACGGGACAAGGTTATATCATATAGAACAATGTTAGGATGGAGGTTAAACCTGCTGGTTGGCGTATTAGTGGAGTTTAATGTCAATAGAATACGAAAAGCCATATGTAGTCATGAATCAAGGGTATATTTAGTTGACGCACAATCGACCACCCGCTATTTTATTTGTCTCTCCAGTCAAGCCAGAATTGTCTATCATGCGTGGGAGTCTCAATATCAACTTCTTTACCCCGCCGCAAACGCCGTTATTCAACGATAAACACGAAAACTCCTTCTTTTTTCTCCTTCGCAATCTAGCCCTGCTTCTCTGGCTTCTGCTGCTCGATGCTCTGCTCCCTGCTGGATACGGCGACGGGGGCCTGGGTTGTTTCGTTGAGGACGACGTTGGTCTCGGAGCGGGCGTCGATGTCATCCTCCATCTCCTCGGGCAGGACTAGGTTGAGGAACATGCAGATGAAGGCGGTGACGGCGAAACCAGTCTCCATGACGAGGACGATGGCGTCGAAGAAGCCCTGGAGGGAGGTATTGTCGCCGCTGTAGGTAAAGACGTTATCGAAGTAAGTGGGAACGAGAGTGGCGCCATAACCGAGCGAGAGACCAGCGGTGAGAATGAAGCGGTTGCGGCGAGTGAAGGGGACTCCACGGGTGATGATGGACAATCCAGAGACGGCGACAGCACTGAAGAGGAAGGTGGTCATACCGCCGAGGACGGCCGAGGGAATGGCAATCAGCGAGGCGGCGAACTTGGTGAAGATGCCCATGATGAGGAGGAACATGGCACAGGCGAGGCCAGCTGTGCGGTTGGCGCAACGCGTCAGAACGATGACACCGTTGTTCTGGGCAAAGACACTGCCGGGGGTCATGGTCATGAGGGCACCGATGCATCCGCAGAGGGCGTCAGACAAGATACCGCCCTGGATTCGGGACTCGTAGATCGGCCCGCTAACCTCGATGCGCGAGACATCGCAGGTAGCCGTAATGTCACCGATGGCCTCGGTGGCGAGGATGAGAAAGACTGCCATCAGGGGCAAGACGAGAGGGCCGTATACGGTCAAGGGGAAGGTGTGAACCCAAGCGAAGGAGGCGACGGGGGCCGAATCGATGCCGGAACGGTCGAAGTAGCCGCAAGCAGCAGCGATGATGCAGCCTGTCAGGAGGCCGATGACGACGGAGGTGGACTTCATGATGGGAGAACCAAAGCGCTCACAGAGGATGATTGTGAGGAAGACGGAGAAACCGAGGCCCAGGAACTCTGCGGAACCCCAGGGGAGAGGGTGAGGAGCATTGATGTTGGGGCACAAAGCGAAGAGACCCTCAGTGGTATATGCGCAACTGCCGCTGCCGCCCATCCAGTTCTGGAAGCCAGATTTGATCAACTTGACACCAATAAGCATGACGGTGGGGCCGGTGACGATTGGCGGTAGTAGACGGAGCAGGATCTTGGCGGGCACGAAGGAGATGAGGATCTCGAAGAGGGAACAGACTGCAGCTGTTCCAATGATGGCGCCGTAGCCCTTTGGGCACGGTAGAAGAGTGCCGTCGTCGGCGATAGGACAGTAACCATTGGCGTACATCTGAGTAAAGGCGCCCTGGGCGATGGGGATGACACTGAACGAGATACCCACGACGGAGAGGACACCGGTTCCAATGTAATACCTGATTGGCGTGTTAGTGAAACAAGGTTAAACGGTTGGCGGGGTAAGCCCTACTTGGTGCCCCAGATTCTGAAGCGAGTGATCTGGATAGCAGAGAAGATACCCGAGACGATCAGGGCAGTGGAGACGAGATATTGCTGCTGGTCGGCTTCCAGGTTGGCGGAGCTGCTGATGATCATGGGAGGTGTAATGATACCAGCCAACATAGCTAGAGCGTGCTGAAATCCTAGGAGCAAGGCGAGGAAAACAGGCATCTTGTCATTGAGGCCAAAGAAGGGACTGGCTTGCGTCGGCTTCTTCATGAAGGGAAGGTTGGGGCGGAAGAGGAAGGCATAGTCGTAGTCGCCAATGAGGCCATTGCGAGTAGTGAAGGCATGCTTGACAGAATTGAAGCGCTGGCCAAAGGTCTTGGAGGGAGCCTCCTCAGGCACAATGGTTCGAGGACCCTGATCTTCATCCATCGCGGTGGTTGAAGTTGAAAGGTTGAAGTGGTCTGAGGGAATGTGTCACTGAGGGAGATGGACGGTTTGACAGGGGTGGAGAGGCGATGTAACTGTCTTCAGCGCACCGACTAGTGAAGCCGTGAAAAACTCTGTGTTTGCAGTGAAGATGCACTCGAATTGGAATCGCAAATGGACGGACATGGACGAGCTAAAGTATGAATTGGAATTGAGTGTCGCAACGGGATCTAGGCGACGATGCGCATCGGATGGGGCCGCGTCGCGTGGTTCTGGCGCCGCCGGCCAGCTGTGACGCTGATAGTTCTGCGCCGATGGTCTGGTTAGAAGCTGGAGAGATAGCTTATCAGTGATTCTCCAGCCGGAAAGAGCAAGGTGAGTGGCCAGGATGCAACTGCAAGTGGGTGTGTTGCGGGTCTTGAGACGGTGGAGTGGCCAAGATCGGTGACATCGAATGACTGGGTACGTGCTGGGCTGGCCGGGTAAAACCTGGGCAAGTCTGGACGGAGGAGGCGAGTCTCTGGGCGCTCCGGGACGAAGAACTTGCAAGGCTTCTGACCCTGGTGGTTCCCGATCCCATAAGCAAGCTGTCCGTTATCAAAGCTGGGGTCGACGAACGGACGAGGCCCAGGGTGCGTGGGGGAAGGGTTGTGCATGCGTAGCCAAGTCGTCTTCGCTCGTCGCCAATTGGGCCGATCTGATGCCGCTGGAGCGCCCGGGGAGCCGGCCGGGGGTGGAGGGCGCCGTCTAGCATCGCAAGCCGCCACCTCCGATGCGGATGCTTCATTAGTGCCAACCATGCCTGTGATGGTGGTGGTGGTGGAGGTGGTGATGGAGAGACGGACAGGCCTGCTAGCCGCATGGCATTTCGAGCCGCACGTGAAGGCGCAAACCCTTCGGTGAGGGACATGGACAAGCCATCCGGCCGAAAAGGCTCTCAGCTGCGAGACCGCGGAAGGAGGACCGCGTTAGATCGTGGGCCTGTGGATGGGGCGGAGACTGTGGCGCCGACCCCATAGTTCGCCGTCCATCCAAGTTGCGTTTCTTTATCTTGAGGCGCTCGTGGTCATGGCCGGTTTTGCTTGGCTCAAGATATGCTCCTTGGTGCACGTCGCGACTGGCGGTCTTTGCTCTGATGCAGACATTCGACTCGCTCGTGGGGTAGCGCAATAACCAGATTGAGACACGCAGACAGCTGGGGGAGAGGTGTGCGTCGTCTTCGGGCATCGGCCGTGTCCGGTCGTGATATCTCTGCGCGAGGCTGGAAGTCGTCGGACAACGGCGTGATGCAGCCTTGGACTTCAGCGAGGGATGGGCGCCGACGGGCCTCGGGCTTCAAGATTTCATTTCGTTTGGTGCTGATATCGCAAAAGATGCGACGACGGAGCGGAAAACGGACACGAAGAGCAAATTGATTGGCAAGAGGCTCCGGTGGTCGGTTGACCCCCGTGTCGAGATTGGTTTTTTCAACTCGACAACGCAATGGGCTGTGTCTGAGGCGATAATGGTCCTCGGGTGATGTTGTTTGGAGGAAGAAGAGAGAGAGTAGAGGGGCAAGGGCAGGGTGAATTCACGTGAGTTAAGAGTTGCCCTGGTGGTTGAGATCGTAGCAGCACGGTAGCACCTTCCCTCTTCGCCTTGCCTGCCCGGGCTGGTCCGAGCAGCGGCAGCAACAGCAAGCAGCAGCACTTGCCTCCATCACCACTTCCCCGGATCTACAGTACTGTCGCAATGAGCAGCTCCGGCGGAAGGTGCGCTTTGCATGCAGCTTACCTGCCCAGGGGAGACCTGGCTTCCGCAGGAGCTCCGTTTAGCATTAGGTAACGCCACATTAAAATCAAGCTCAGATAAAGGAAGGAGCCATGTGAGATAAGAAACCCCCCCCCAGCGTCACCACCATCACAATCGCAGCCCGGTGCGGAAGAAGGGATGGGGCCAGGGGGATCCCTACAAGTGCATTGCAGATTGCAGGCAATAGCACTGCACCTAGGAAAATCAAACTACGGGAAGGAGGAAATCATTAATCGGGCAATATCGATCGGCATGCACGAGGCCCAAAACGAGAAAGGCAGCTCATCGTCACACACGCAGATATGTGTTGAATCATCCCTATGAATAACAGAAAAGGCGTGCTCAGTTGAAAGTCCGATACGCTGCTCCCCTTTCAGTTCGACGATGTTGAAATGCTGTAGCGATCTCCACCCCGGACATTATCGATACTGCAATATTGGAATCTATTATCTCTCCTCCTGGAGAATCTGGGGTGACCAATTATCCGACGCCTGGCTTCTCTCTCCACAACAGTCACGAGATACTTCTTTTTACCTATCCATGATCCCTCGTCTCGCTTCCACGGAATCGGCACACGCCAAGCCCGGGGCTCATCATTATTGATTCAACCGAGCACACAGCCCATGCATGCCACTGGACGTACCCAATCCAAAATACAAAGATTAAGCTGCTTCGGCCAAGTCGACCCAGTCGCAAATCACGTTTGACGTTTGACAGCCACAAGGGCATGGGGAAAATGCCCGAGCCAATTAATGCTTCCGGCTGCTCCCTCCCGGAGATGGCGCTCCGACAAACCGGGACGCCAGCTCCGGGGAAGTCAACCCGCCCGTTTCTTAGTTATTCTTACCACCACCGTCATTAAGTGACCACTAACATGTGCACCTTGTGCTCTGTTGGCCGTCATTTGGTTGGCCGTCTCCTTTGGATCCTGCGTAGTCAGCGGCACCTGTCTCTGCCAGGCCGCTCATTGGGTGAGAGGATGTCGCCACATTGAAATTGCACAGTACAAACACAACGCAGAGTCCCATTCCAAGCAGGTTCTGTGGGAGATCGGCAAAGTGGCAAGTGTCACTCGCGTCTTTCGCCTCAAATCAAGGCCCACAGCCGCCCGACGCCCGGTCTCGACCGCCGCAACCCCGCCCTCAATTCCCGGAACTCTGTTCATCATCCCGGCCCTCGACCGCCAACATCCCCGGCCTCCTCCGTTGGCAAACCTTCCTCCATCCGCAATATCAAGACCTGAGATTGGCTTTAGAGTTATGAAAGGTCCTATCACCACCGGCAATCCGATGTTACTGCCCGTGATGAGCTCAGAGTCAACCGATCTGCGACTCGCCAACAACACCAACACCGCCACTGACCCGGGGTTATTGACCTATCTCGCCAAGCACCAACGAGCCTTATCTCGACCGTCCATCTCGCCGCCATCAATCTCTGGCGCCCGCAACTTCAGCTCCAATGCAGCCGGTCGCACATCCTCACCGCACATCGTGCTTGGCCCCGGCGTTCTCGACCATCTTCCCACCGAGCTGGACCGGCTGGATCTCTCGGCACCCCTCGTCGTCTCGAGCCCCTCGCGCTCTGATCTAACTAGCCGGATACACGCCCTCATCCCCGACTTCGACACGCGCGTTCTAGACCCATCAATCATCGAGCAGTTCCCCGCTCGCAACATGGACGACGACGCCATCAATGCCATCTCCGGTCGGGACTGCGTGATCAGCGTTGGCGGAGGTTCCGCCGTCGCATTGGCGAGGATAATCGGCTGGCGCAAAGCTATTCCGCACATCTGCATCCCGACGACCTACAGCGGCAGCGAATTCATGATGGTGCCGCCCACGTCCAAGGCAAAAGCGAGGGATCGGCGTCGTCGCTGGAGACGGGCATCTAACTACTCCAAAGCCACCAGTTCCAAGCCCGTCCTCATCATATACGACGAGGACCTAACCGTTAGCACCACCAGGACGATATTTACCCCAAGTCCTTTCAACATCAATGGCAATGCTCATTCAGGTGAGTTTCGCCATCGAACCAAGGACGACACCCTCTGGGGCTACCTCCACCTACCAGGCATCTAACATCCTCCCCTGTTCCTACGCACCTCGTCACTGCTCTGTTCCGGCAGGGAATGCCATTCCCCGGTCTCACATTCCATAACATCTCCCGTCACGATACCCATCATGTATTATTGCTCCATGACGCCGGCCTGGCAGGAATCTGTCATCATCAGCTGAGGGCGGAAAAGAAGCGACTTTTGAGAGAGTTGTAGGGTCCCAAGCCTTTATTAGAAGTGCTAACTGGGTCCCTCTCAAAAGTAGGAAATCACTGGAATCGCCAATCTACAGGCTACCGACGTCTTCGGGTAACCCTCGCACGACTCACAGGACCAGGGTGAGCAGGCTTTGTCCGACAGATACATCGACATCACACATCTAGAGTCTGCTTGCTTACCTTACTAGTCTATCCACTAAACAACCAGTCTTGGATCAAATGGTCAGACCATTTCGGCGTTATCTCTATCAGACCGGCGCCGTTCCAGGAATACCGCTGTATCTCGCCTACGTCGTCCAATGGGCCCAGACCACAAAGGGCACACATCTAAGATCATGGATGCAAACCTCAACAGCACCACAGTCAAGATTGACAGGTCAAAGCAAAGGACCAAACGATCCAGCTGTCTGGCAATGTTGAGCCAAGAAAACCATTCATGGAATGGATGGTCAGGTCGAGCACAGATCCGCCAAATCTACCAAGCCAGAAGTGGGCAATGGAGGAGCTGTGGCCAATATCCACAACCAAATCACAAGCTTAAAGCAGCCATGATGGAGGCTAGTTTTCAATGGGTACGAGTATATTCCAGAAGCGTCGGAGAGAAGGAGAGCCTCCGCTTTACAGATGACCAGTATATGGGTTGGTCGTCTCCAAACTCAAGGCAGCTTTGTCAAGCTAGTCATTTACATTCACATACTCAAGATCATACACGAGTCTTTCGATGGCACAGGTACACATCCAATTCATATATTCAGTATCAAAGTCTCTCATCTTTTTGTAGTTGTGGAATCATCAAGTTGCGACATCCCAGGGTATCACAGAGCCGTCGTCCTCCGTCCAGATTTTCTCCTCCCCTATGTTCGTTCAGTCCAAGCCATCAAAGCCCATGATTCCATGAGCGCCCATCGGCCCCAGCTTGCTGCTCTGCACCTCCTTGCGCCTCTTTGCCCGGCGCTTCATCTCCTCCACTCTATCAGCGTCACTGTCATCGCTCTCGCTGTCGCTCTCGGCGGGGCGCTTGCCAGCTTGTTCCTCCTCTTCGCTATCGTCATCCGACTCCTCGTCTTCGTCGCTGTCCTTGGCTTGGAGTTCTGATAGCTCTTCCCAGAGCTTGACTGTCTTTCCGCCCGCGCTAATCAGTCGGTTCTCGGAGTCGAAGGCAAGCGAGACAACACTTTCCATATGGTCATGTCGGAGGTTGATAGAAACGTCGACTTCTCGTCGCAGCAGATCGACGACTCTCAGGCTGCCGTCACCAACACCGCACACAACCTTCTTGCCAATTCCCAAGTCCTGCGGCACCATGGCTACGGCATCGATGCTCTCCCCGCCGCCCTTCTTGTCACCATCCACAATGATCCTCTCCTGCTGGTCATCCCATGCGCCCTTGTCCCACAACGTGAGCACGCCGGAGCCGGATCCAATGGCCAAGACGCCGTTGTTGCGGTTGTTCTTGGGTCCCATGCCGGGGACGAAGCAGGAGGTAAGCAGCTCATCTTCCTGGTCCTCACTACGGACAAGGACACCCCGTCGGAAATCGGTAACAGCGAGAGTCGTTCCGCCAGTGCTGACCCATTGCTTCGGGAATCCACTGGTGCTTTCCTTGGTGGGCGGCAGAGGGGTGACGGAGGAAACGTAGTCGGCGTGGGGGAAATGGGTCTGCGCAGGCTTCTTTCCAGGAGCGCCGTCGCGCAGATCGATGATGTGCAGGGCGCCCGAGTCGGTCGCGAGCAGGAGGCTCTGGGGGTTGAGGGCATGAAGCAGGGTCGGGGCATCGGGCATCGTGGTAGTGGTTGGGATCGCGAGCTTGGAAAGAACGCGCCCAGTCGCAGAGTCGAAGTGCTTGACAAGCGAGTCCGTCCCGGCAGAGAACATGGCTGTTTACAGGGATTAGCAACATGCGATGGAAGCACTGTTATCCTTGAATTGAGACGAACCTGAACCATCATGGGCATACACCACCGAGCGACAGCTTCCCTTGTGTCGCCTCGTCCGCCAAATGGTATCGATCATGCCCTTACCATCGCTCAACACGCTGGTGTCGCCGTCGGCGCTCTCGTCGGACGAGTTGCCAGGCGGCAATCGGAACGTCTCGACATGACCGCTGGATAGACCAACTGTGAGCAGAGGCTCAGTGGGGTGGAGGGCGGTGGCGAAGACGTCCGCCTGGAGAGGCAGCGTGCAAGTGTTCTCGAACATCTTGATTTGGAGTTCGCGTCGGCGGTGGATCGGCGGTGGGAGAGCAAATCGAAATGCGACAGCGAGTAGCTGGTGGATATGCAAAGAAGCGTGTTCAATTAGCCCATGAGAAGCGTGGCAGACGCTGAGGGTATGAGTGCTGCCTTTCGTTTCGTCTTCGTCTAAGGCCTCGAGGGTGGGTGTTGTTGCTGAGACTGGCGGTGCTTGCTTTACTGCACATTGGAGAAAAAATGAAGCTCGGGCGATCGATACTGTGCGAAAACGGACAGTATATTTCCTATCAGGCACTGTGATGTGGTAATGCTACCCTATACGTCTTGTAAATATGGAAAATTCATAAATCTTTTCGCCGAGGACTATTTGGTGTTTTACGTGGGGGGTTTAGTTCTATTGTTAAATGCCAAGAGGCTTCTTTTTTCAAGGCTGACCGAGTCTGTTCTATCCCCAAGTCACCGTGTTTCAATATGTCGGAGTGAGGGGATCAATTCACTGGGGTTGAAGATCTTGGGAACGAGTGCTGGGAAGAAAATAGACCGCTGCATCAGCTATCGTTTGACCCTAAACCCAATTCAAATGCCAAATACCATACCTTCTATCCATAAAAACCATATTCCCTTGACCCTATTTAGTAAAGACAATATTTTTGCTAAGATACAGATGTGTTGTTCTTGTTCCCGTCTACAATTGATGTAGTTCGCAAACCTCGAGCTCCAAATTGCAATGGTTGAGTGCTGGCACCCTCTGTAACTCACTGTGCCTAGGTACAGTAGACGCGGGGAATAGGGAAGGTGGGGGCGGAGTGGTATGGAACTGTGCTGATCCCCAAACACACAAACACACAGTGAGTACTGTGCTGCCCTCACGGAGCACCTACCACAACATCAAGTGAAACCTCACCAACCTCGCATTTCCTTCAGCAACACTCGTCACACCTTCGAGCCCTGCCGCCGCAATGCGCACTCCAGCCCTCTGCAGCGTCGGTATTTGGGCGCTCTTGGCCATGGTGGTCGTTGCCTCCAAAATGGAGCCGCTTCGGTGCATTATGTACCTGACTGGGTAGATCTCACTCCCCTTCCTCGTCCTTACCCCTTTCGTCTATGAGTACAACAGCAACGGACCAAAACTAACCGGCGGTTTTTATACGTGTCTAGCCAGCATAATGTTGTCCCAGACAAAGATGCCGTTGCCGATATCACACACGTCATCCTTGCCTTTATGCGGTCCGAGATTTTCAATGTTGACCAGACACCTTCCGAGTTTCCTCTCTTCACGACTGTCGAAGAGGTCCGTTCTAAGTTCGTGCCGGGAACTAAGGTCATGATAGCTATTGGAGGATGGGGCGATAACGCAGGCTTTGAAGTGGCTGCAAAAAGTGACGCTTCGAGAAAACGCTGGGCGAAGCAAGTCGCCTCAATGGTCGAGGCAGTCGGCGCGGATGGTGTCGATGTTGACTGGGAGTATCCAGGGTATGCCGCATTCTATGCCTTGGCCAACCGTCGCGATTCGAAACTAGCTGACAAGAAATTTAGTGGAAACCGGGATGATTACAAAGAGATCCCCAATTCCGAACGGGAGTGGGAGATTGAGGCATTCGTCTCACTCATCGAGGAGCTCCGCGCTGCTTTGAGTCCTGGCAAACTTCTCTCCATCGCAGTGCCAGGCAAGGAGATTGACTTGATGTCATTTACTTCCTCGACAGTGCCCCGGATAATCAAGCGTGCCGACTTTCTCAATATCATGACCTATGATCTTATGAATCGCCGCGACACAGTCACCAAGCACCACAGCGGCGTCACCGACTCGCGTGATGCGATCCAGCGTTATATCAGCCGCGGCGCCCCACCCCACCAGGTCAACCTTGGCTTTGGATACTACGTCAAGTGGTTCATGACCCAGCAGTGCAACGTTGATGACCCACGGGGCTGTCCTACCCAGCCACTTGAAGACCCGGAGACGGGGGCAGATATGGGTAAGACCGGTGCCTTTAGCTGGCATGACAAGACCCCCGAGGAGCTGGTTGAATCTTTTGTACGTGCGGAAAGTGAAGGAAGCTATGACGACGACGGAAGCTACTCTTACTGGGATGATCAGGAATGGCGGTGGTGGTCGTTCGACACGGTGGAGAGTATCCGGCACAAAATGGAAGACCTTGTTCCACAGCTCAACGTGGGGGGGAGTATTCGCCTGGGGCCTTGGAGAGGACGCTCCTCGATTCGAGCATCTCGGGGCTACGATTGAGGGAATTCGTAAGCACCGCTACACGAGAACAGCAAAGGACGAGCTATGAGTTCCATGCCGCCATGTGAGCTGTAAGAGGCCAGGAGTGGCTACACGAGCGAGATGGGACGATAAATGCGGATCTTGATAGCACCCAACGGCAGCCGCCCGGCGCATGAGCCACCCGTTAAACACCCGTTATAATGGCTTCGACCCCTCAATTGATATTCTTGTTCATCAATCTGAGGACACTGGCGTTCCTAGGATCAGAGATACTAGGGTCAGCTATGGGTTTCTCCGCAACAATGACGAATCACACGCCGCGGATACCACACGCATCGACCCCTGGTAACCACCTAGTGCCCACCATGTTCGCATACTTCCTCCAACGATACAAGGAGCTCCCCCACACGTGCTCACCGCAAGCTAGTTGCTCCAACCTCAAGCTTATCCTGCAAGCTTGAAACCTTGTTTCTCGACAGGCACCGGGTTGTGATCGACACGATTCCAGCATCGTGGGCCGCGACTATGCCCATCTTATCGACCGACGAACGGATTTCAACCCGTGTCGGGTATGGACCTGGACCGTCTACAATGAGATTAGGGCCGCTCATATCCGGGTGGAATCGAGCATCACGGCGCAGCGTCACCCTTGAGCTTCCCAAATAGGCTTATCCGATGCGGATCGTTGCTTTCTATTGTGCGTCCATAAGAACTGCAAGATGCCCGTAGGTTTCTTCTCTGTCCTAGCCAGCCGCAGCCTCAGTCTCAATCACAAGTGTTGAGTCTCACCAAGCTCCTCGTGGTTCTCCCTAGGTCGTCCTCACTTGTGCTTCTTTGCCAATTGACCTCGTCAAAGCTCAGTTGACTTCTCCGAAATGCGTTTCACAACCCCCCTCGTCGCCGGCCTTGCTGCTGTGATCCCCGTCGTTGCTGCGCCGAGCTACAGCAGCAAGAACCTTGTGCAGCCCATCACGCAGATCGAGCTTGGCCCGCGTCCCTACTACCTCGTCAACGACATGGCGGAGGGTGATCTCAAGAAGAAGCTCCAGTCATGCTCCAACATGAAGATGAAGCGGTCCGACTGGTCCATTGGCCACCGCGGTGGTGCTGCCCTCCAGTTCCCCGAGCACTCTCGCGAGTCTGCCCTCGCTGGTGCTCGTATGGGCGCCGGAATCCTCGAGTGCGATGTCGCCTTCACCAAGGACCGCGAGCTTGTGTGCCGCCACAGTCAGTGCGACTTGCACACGACGACCAACATTGTCAACATCCCTGAGCTCAACGCCAAGTGCACGCAGCCTTTCAAGGCGCAGCCAACGGCCAGGCGGCATCTGCCAAGTGCTGCACCAGCGACATCACTCTCAAGGAGTTCAAGTCGCTGTGCGCTAAGATGGATGGCTTCAACGCCACCGCCACCACGCCCAAGGACTTCCTCGCTGGAACCAAGAACTGGCGTACCGACCTGTACGCCACCTGCGGAACGGTCCTCACCCACAAGGAGCACATCGCTCTGGTAGACGGCCTGGGCCTCAAGTTTACCCCGGAGCTGAAGACTCCCGAGGTCGAGATGCCCTACGAGGGCGACTATACCCAGGAGATGTACGCGCAGCAGTTCATCGATGACTACAAGAAGATGGGCATCAAGCCGTCGCGCGTGTGGCCCCAGAGCTTCCTGTACGACGACATCCTGTACTGGCTCAAGCACGAGCCCAAATTCGCCAAGCAGGCCGTCTACCTCGACGAGACGGGTGACACCCCGGAGACCTTCGTCACTGCCGTCCAGAACCTCACCCGCTACGCCAAGGACGGTGTCCGCATCGTCGCCCCCCCTCTGAACTACCTCGTCACGGGCAAGAAGGGCAAGATTGTTCCCAGCGCGTACGCCAAGAAAGCCAACAAGCTCGGTCTCGACATCATCTCGTGGAGTCTCGAGCGATCCGGCCCTCTGGCCAACGGTGCCAACGGCGACTACTACTACAACTCCATCACCGATGTTGTCGACAACGACGGCGACATGTACGAGCTGGTGGATGTGCTCTGGCGCCAGATTGGTATCATCGGTCTCTTCTCTGACTGGAGTGCCACTGTCACCTACTATGCCAACTGCTTCAAGGTTAAGATCTAAAGCAGAGGGAGAAGCATTGATGCGAAGGAGAGCTGAAGGATGGGCTGAGCTGAAGTGATGATGCGCTGGACCGACAGAGTTGGGACCAGTCCGATAATATGTAAATAGTAATGATGGAGATGACCATGAATGTCAAGAGCATCTACCTCAAGAGTGAACCAAGGCGTTGGCCGTTGCGTCGTGATCCTTGCGCCAGCGTTATCCTTCCCTCCCCTTAATCTTCGACCCTCCAAGGCCTATCCCATCATGCCCTATCTCACGATCTCAGCTCTATCATAACCAGCACTGACGGGATCCACACACACCCTTGCAAGTTGTTACCCGCCGCGGCGTCTCCGCCGTTAGCTTTGCCTTAGTGGCCTCGATTAGCCCACATGGCCAGCGCAAGATGGCGTTCGCGAAGAAACACGCGGCGTCGTTGGCACCGCGGGGAAGGAAGCCAGGCCCGCGACGGGCCCAAAACATGTTGCAGAAAATAGCAGCGTCAATGCCAGATCTCAGATTGGGGTGGGCTCACAAGCGGGCAAAACAAGAGGGAAAGGAAAAAAAGAAAACCTCATCCGAGATCTCTAGGCCATGCGTGTGGGCTCCACTCAATGACCACGATGATGCTCGTTGTTGGCCGCTCCCCTGGCCGCGCTGAGCGAGTTGATTGATGGATGCGGATCCGATCCTTGTGCTGGAAGGATTCAGCTTGCATTTTTTTCTGCTCACCTCCTCCGCACTTGGTTTTATACGAGGCCTTCAGCGGTAAGGCGGCGAGGCAAGCTTGGCAGCGGCGGTGGAGTCGGCAGATGGGAAGATGGAGATCTATAAGATTTCTGGTGAGCAGTGTGGTTGTTGACTCTGATGCTGAATATATCGTGAAGCGCGTCTAGACGGAAACCGGAGTCCCAGCATCGACATTTGACGTCTTAGATCAGCCCATGAAACCCGATGCTCCCCGGCCACGTCGAGCATGTTTCTCCGTATCTCGACCTCAACCCATGCCTGCGCGGCAGATCCGTACACCCGGAACAACCTCTGAATGCCGGCTTCGATCTGGCGATGGTATCCTTGCCGATGATCAGGCCGTGTGGAGATGTGAAACCGCACCTCCTCAGCCCGCGCTCGAGAAGCCGCCCAGCGCGGGGGCCAATACAATGTGCTCCAGCAGGCAGGGAGGGGCGAATCATCTCCAAGGCCGCTGTGCCTCGGGACGCCGAAAGCCACACGCGTTACACCTCTGTCTCTGACAGGCGGGGCGGACCTCGGGCAGTCGGGGGCGGCATTGGCGGCGTCGGTAGCGGCGCGCATCAAAACACCATGAACCCGGCGCGGCGACCGGGGACCGGTGGCGAGGGAAACAAGTGGCCAGGCCAGTCGGGTAATTAATAGGTTGCGAGTGGAGAAGGACAGCAACGGCCCTGCTTTTCTGACGCTTACGGCGTCCCTGGTGCTTCTAGAGCTAATGCATCGTGGATCTGAGAGGCATTAGCTGGTGTGCTCCGGGCGTTGTTGGTTTTATCTATATCGTCGAGGCCCCAGATCGAGTTTCATGTATTCTATTCTCTTCTCTTCCGGATTCTCTTGGTCGACTCGCACGTTGAACCGGTTATGTTCCGTTGATCTTGGGCTTCTTCTGATATTCTTCTCGTTGACTTCCACCTGGCGTGGGCCAAGTAATTTGTTGCGTTTCCCGCTCGCACCATCTCTGTTAAGAGAATTCCCCGTTCCATTCGATCAGTACCGGACAACCGACGATCGACGACTTCCGGCTCGAAGCCATCTCCGACCTCACGGCGGAACCACCCATCAACAAGAACGCAGCGAATAATACCACCCCAACCACCGCAGCGGACCCCAAGAAACAAAAGAGAAGAAGATGGGTAATTTCCCGGTTGTTGACGGTGTTACCGTCTTCATGGCGGCCCCAGATGGATACAAGGTCGACTTGAATCACCCGGAGCGGCGACACGTACTCGAGTCGTACATAATATGCGGATTCGGCCTCGTCCTGGCCTTTTTATTCTTCATCCAGTTTCTTTATGTCAAGTTGAGGTTGTTGCGCAAGCCGGACGGAGAAGTAGGTATGGACAACCCCTCAACAATTC
Source organism: Ilyonectria mors-panacis (assembly GCA_002991585.1). NCBI lineage: Eukaryota > Fungi > Ascomycota > Sordariomycetes > Hypocreales > Nectriaceae > Ilyonectria > Ilyonectria mors-panacis. Next base: position 663,174 of record PPHJ01000084.1, on the reverse strand, counting down.
GCCTGTTGTATGTAAATGTGTTGACATGACATTAAGTTTGCTTGGTCGTGGGTTGGATGTTTTCCGTAACCGTTCAGGTTGCTCTGATTAGTAGGTGGTTCTAAAAACCATGCCATTCCGATTATGGCAGGATGATCTTCTCGGGGGATGATGTTAATTAGCGAGTAGGATCGTTTTCCAAGGGTCTGATGGGGGTACACGCGTGGGAGGTATCGCTCGAGAAATTCAACTATGGTAGCAAGGTGAGTTGCTCCGCCAACCAACCCCTCAGGCTGTGTCTTGTCAGCTAACATGTGTCTAGTTCATGGTCCTGGTGCCCATCCTATACGCCGTCGAAACAGGGTTCACCAAAGTATCACTGATACTCTTCTACCTCAAGCTTTCGCCCCAAAAGCGGTGGAAGTGGTCCGTCTACGGCGCCTTCTTCCTCGTTGTCGGATACAATACGGCCATCTTCTTCGCCGTCATCTTTGGGTGCCGCCCGATCCAGAAGCATTGGACAGTCGGCATAGAGGGCACTTGCATCAACCGACCGGCTCTCTACATTGCCACGGCAGGACTCGGAATTCTGTCAGACTTGGTGCTGCTAGTGCTGCCGATGCCCATGATCCTTAGGCTGCAGATGCCGTCGCGGCAGAAGGCAGGTCTCGTCCTGCTCTTCACCATTGGCTCAGCGTGAGTACTGGTCGTTCTCAGCTACCCATGGTTGATTCATACTAACGGAATCTTTCTCATCAGCACACTTGTGACTTCCGTCGTCCGGCTGGTACTCTTGATACCTATCCTGCATAGTAGAGATTCCACTTGGGTCATGTCTAGCGCAGTGGTCTGGGTGTAAGTTGACTCTCGAAATTCTTCAGAGCATACAGCTGATACAAGATGTGTCCAGCTTCGTTGAGGCCAACCTTCTCATCATCTGCGCATCGTTGACGACACTCCGCCGCTTCTTTATTCACGTGGCACCGAGACTCATCGGAGAGCGTGGGTCCTCGGCAGGATACCACCTCAGCGGGTCAGCAGGAGGCTACAAGCACCCGTTCAAGATGATTGGAAACATCGGGCAGCGGAGAAGAGTGGATAAATTTGGGATGCCTGTTGAAGATGGTGCCGGGTTCGACCTTGGACTGATTGGACATGCACCACCAACACTAATAGTGGTCGGAAAGGGAGGAGAAAAGCCGGAGAAAGTCATTGCCAGGCACTTGCGAAAGCAGGAGTCAATCAACAAAATTGGAGATTCGGGGTCCGAAGTGCAGATGTGGGATCCGCAATTCGCGAGCGACGAAGTGGACGCAGAGCGAGCCATTCTTCAGACGACGACGGTGACGGTCAAGTATCATTGTAAGAAGACGGGTAGAGGTCTCGATGAAGATGTTAAGGGAGCGGATGTAGGATGAGAGAGGAGACGGGGAACTGAAAACTGGGGATTGGGAACTGGGAGTTGGGTTACAGCGGCGTATTCTTCCTAGATTTAATTGTATTGTTTTCTGTTGACGGAATCTCCCGGCCGACTCAAGTTGATCACCAAAGAACTGAGCCTCCGCATTGATTGTGGGTTGTTCCGTGTTGAGGGTTGATGACCAGTCGTTCGTGGCATACCACGTGGATACGATACCACAGCCGGGAACAAGGCAGACAGGAACTACCTGCGATGCAGTGTGGAGTACCGACATGCAGAATGCCAAACGCGCGACAAGGGTCGAATGCCGGAGTCGTCGGGAGTCGAACCGCAATTACGTATGGCATTGGTGGCTTGGGATGGTTAAAGTCAGAGCATTTTCAGCTGGCGGTTCAAGGCTGTGCGCTGCTGTTAGTCATCAGCGGCGATGAGCAGAGCGTGAGTCGTCGTCAGTCACAAGGCGCAAGTGCGAGAGAATGCGACGGTGTTTCGACAGCAATTCGAATTCGTATTCGTCCAGCTCGTGTCAAAATTTGCACCTTGGCAAAGAATGAAGACCGGACTGGGAATAAACTTGGAGGGGGAGACGAAGAAGTGGGGCAGCCTCAGGTATCGATGCATCATCGATTTCATGATCCGGGAAGGAGGCAGCAGGGGAAGGGACGTGACGTCTTGGGGCTGGATTGCTGGATTGTTTCACTCAAGCTTCAAACCTTGACAGTGATTTTTATGGTTGGCGATTAAGCGCCCAAGTTTGCACCCTGTTTGCACCCTCTTTCACGGCGTACGGCCTCCCAGCGACGGAAGCATTGGATGGTTGGATGGCACTGAACGGTGGTGACACAGCAGAGCGCTCTGAAACAGAGTTGTTATTCCCAGCGTTGAGGCCGGATCACCAGCGCCAATGCCAAGCCACCAGCGCCATCAGAGCCCACATCCAAGCCACGCATCATGACCTCATCGCCCGCTGCCAACGTCATGTTCGCGGCGCCACAAGGGCATCTCGCCCACTCGACTTGTCATTCCGCACTACACTACGCCCTGTCGATTACCCCAAGACGTCGCCCAAGGCCGCCCTATCCGAGGGACATCCCAGCTGGATCCGCACGCCGAGAGTCGCCATTTTGCACTGTAGCCACAACCGCAACACACCAGAGCACTGTCGTCGAATCACGGCCTGGTGCGCTGCAACGGGTTAAACCCAAACAAGCGTTGGGCTTGCGAGGCGGTCCTCTGGAAAGTATCTTGCACGCACCGCCGAGACCACCCTCCTCCACCCTCCTCCACCAATGATCACCACACCCCCTGGTCCGCTAGGAATGACGATTGGCAGCATCGTCCAGTCTTGCTTGCGCTGCCTTGTCTTGACGCGGTAGCGTAGTAGGGTGGCCTCGTCTCGACTGCGGACAGTGTAGGGCTGTTCCGCTTTGGCGTCCGCCTGACCCCGTTCGGGTTGTTTCCCTTCCGGCTTGTTCTTGATGCGCTTGTATTCACTCCCAATAGCGGCCTCGAGCAAAGGTCATAGGTCATAGGCCGTCATGCTCGCCCAAAGTCGCCGTTTCTTTTAAATGCTACCCAACCCACTTCGTCTCTTGCTCTGGTGCCATCGCCGTCTCTGCCTCCTTGTCTCTCCATCTCCATAGCTTTCAACACAGTTGAATCTCTTCCTCCACGCCCAGCCAGCTCGGTCATCGTGCAACTTTTTGTCTACCCGGTGTAGCTCTCCTCATCGCCCAACAAGCCCACGACTCAACCGCCATCATGTCTCTCGGCATCATCACCATTGTCCACGCCGTTCTGGCAGTTCTGCTCATCATCGAGCTCGGCCTCACTGGATATGGCAAGTCTTCACTTTCTTTGCTTCCCCATCAGGGAAAAATAGCTAACAGCTCTCTACTCAACAGTCGTCAGCAAAACCAGCTCTTCTTACTTTGGCACCACATCCCCCTCGTCGTTCAGCTTCATGCTCTTCAACTCCATTTGGTCGCTCCTCATGCTCGTATACCTCGCCCTAGTGCCCCTCTTCGCGGCTCGTCTCTACCACTCCGTCGTCGGTCTCGCCATTCTCGCCGTCACCACAATCTTCTGGTTCGCCGGATCAATCGCCATGGCCGACTTCATCGGCGTGCCCCACTGCCACGGCAACAACTTCTGCCAGAGCGCCCAGGCCGCTGTCGCATTTGGCTTCTTCATCTGGGCCATCTTCACCGGTCTGACTGCCATGGAAGGCCTGGCCTTTATGCGCTCTCGCGGCCACAGCGCCCACGCCGATACCACCAAGCCCGGCCACGGAGTTGCTTAAACGGATTCCGGCAGTACTCGAAACGAATCGATTCAATACGAAACCGCTTCAAAACTTGGTGATGGAGGAGGAAATTGTCGACTATTGGTTTAACGATTTCCTACGTTTGGCTTGTTTGGCTTGTCCTTCTATTTTTCTTTTTCGTCCTGGATTGCGACGGGATACGGTTGGGAGATACCCTCAGGACTCACGAAACGCGAGTGTTACTTTATACACTCACACGAAACGCTCCTAGCGACTGCGACTGGAGCTGGATGTACATTTGGCGCAATTAGTACGTAACAACTTAGTAGGCCTTACCTGTTGGAAAATGGATTGGCTGCTTTAAACAAAACGTTTCCCCCACCTCTGGTTGCTTTGTTCGGCACATTATCGTGTTTCATGATTGTCATTATGCGCCCAAGGGCTATCCCCGAGGCGATGCATGTGAAGATCTGGCTTGCGCGAATGTACATTGGTCGCCAGCAACGTGACGTCGCGATGCATATGCATCTTATGCGCAGGATATGTGGTTCAAAATATGTACATGGAAGAAGCAAACATGGGCTCTGCGGGGGCTTTTCCCGTCAGCCATGAAACGACACACGGCAATCTTGACTTTCTTCGTTTACACGCTGGGCCAGCCGCTGCTCCAGGTGACCGTGTTCCAGCCAAACTGGTAGTTGGCGTCGGCCAGGCCCTTCGTCTTGTCGGCGTAGTGGTAGTACAAGACGGTGCCGTACGTCGGGTCGGCAAACATGCCCTGTCCACCTGCTCCGTAGACGTTGCCGTGGCTGGAAAGGACAAGCGTGCCACCGTTGGCGGTGGTGCAACTCTTGCCGTTCTTGTCGACAAACGGTCCGCTGACGCTGGTGGATCGGCAGACGAAGATCTTGTACTCCTCGCCCTGGGCGGGCAGGGCCGTGTTGTAGCCGCAGCAGATGCCGGAGCTGAAGAACAGGTAGTAGTAGCCGGAGCGGTAGTACATGTTGGCGCCCTCGAGGGCCTGCGAGCCGGTGCTGTTGAAGGCGACCTGGTAAGGGGTGCCCGAGGCCTTGGTGGCGGCCGAGTTCATCTTGACCTGGTAGATGTCGCCCCAGAAGGAGCCGAAGTTGAGGTAGTAGTTGCGGAGGTGTCGCTGATGAGGTTGCCGTCGATGGCGTTGTACGTCTTGGACGAGTCGGACGCGACGCCGGTGGAGCCGTGGTCGGTCCACGAGCCGTACTCCATGGTGGTCGAGGTAGCATATCCAATGGCCGAGTTCTGCGAGCCGAACGAAGAGACGGTGTAGTACATGATGTACTGGCTTCCAACTTTTTGGACATCGGGGGCCTTGCATGGTGTTAGTGTTGACCTTGAACTGATCGCTATATCGACATTGTGCTGCACTCACCCACAAGTCATCCTTTCCAGTCAGGTTGATGATGCTACCGGCGGGAATAGCAGCTCCCTGGTACACCCACGAGCCGGTCAGGGAAGAGGCCTTCCAGATGCCGATCTTGCTGCCCGTCTCGAATCGAAAGTAGACGCCATCGCTTGTCCGGCGGATGACGCTGGGGTCGTGAGACCAGCACGCGCCGCTGCAGGCTCCGGGATTGGCGTAAGCAGACGCCTCGGTGGCCAGCAAGGCGATGGGCACAAGGGCCCTGAGGAAGCTCCAGAACTTCATCATGAGGGATGTTGGAATACAAATGCCGGTGCAGTTACGGTGCTCGTGGTGGTCTCTGGCTCACCTGGAGTCGTCGTAGAGTCACTGAAACGAAACAGCCATTTTCCAGGCGTTCAGAGTGTCCTTATGAACATGTCCCTCCATCCTGGCTCCATCAATGACCCCATCCTGAGGTTTACGCGCTCGTATAACAGGAGACTTGGACCCAGTGCAGGTGGTTTTGGGACCGCGAATGCCCTAGGGCTGGGGCTCTGGCTTAATTGCCGATTGGCGGGATTTCCCTTTTGAGGGGGATTGAAGGGGTCACGTCGAGGGGAACGGATCACGCACTGCGGAAGACGCGGAGGGGAATGGTCCGAGGTTGGAAAGTGTAAACTACGTGAGCTGGAAGAGATCTTCCAAGGTTCTGGAGGGAGAGCGGTGTTCTTATTTGGCTTGGTCATGATGTTTGCCGTGGTGTTGACGAGCTAAGGCCTTGGCTGTCGATTGATACGGGACACGTCTGCACGTCTCCGGTGAGGGCGCCACAACCCCCATGCCGCCAGCGGCGCAGTATGTACCAACACAGACGGTGGCTTGGCCTCGCCGTGCCCAGGCTGTAATTAATACACAGTAACAACAGAATCCTGCGACGGCGGTAGCTCCCGTTCGCGTGGGACGGAGCCAGAGGAGGCTACGCGGCGCCGGGGTGGCTGTAACGGCTGCAGGGGCCAGCGCGCGGAAAAGACGGGACTGCACGGGATGGAATCGGATGGGATAGGGCGCGAGGACGACGATGTGGGCATTGGAACAGAGCGCTGGGAACGGCTATTGTAGTCTGGCTTCTTGCGGTGGGCTGGGTGGATTAATTACCTCAAACCCTGCGTGCCATGCGTTACGCAGCCTGCGCCCGTTTTCGATGCATCTCAACCTTTCAGCATCTCCGCTGGATATTATGCCACCATCACCGGCCTGGCTGCCCGCGCCTGAAACGTCAGAAGTCGTCCGTACATGTGTGATAATGTCCGGTGCTGCATCTTATCGTCCTGGATCACAAGCTTTTTCTAGGCATCGCTTGCGAGCAATTCTCGAGAATGAACGGAGAACGGTGACGGTGGCCGGCAGTGCTGCCGAACGAATGCAAGCCACAAAACCAAAAGCTCACTGGTTTGAGGTTGAGGCCCCCCTGGCAGCAGGACTAATTAACCAAATACATCATCTCGGCCCCCGGCGAGTGCCTTGCGTGGACAAAGTCGCCGGGGACCAGGGGGGGAGCGGAGGGCCGACGGGGGGCGTGGAGGCGGGGGGGTGCATTAATATCCCATGGCTTATAACGTCCCTTGGCTGTAGGGATTGTCACTAGGAGGAAAGATAAGAAAAGCTCCCCCCAAGGCCCTAGAAAAGCAAATAACGGCGCGGGGCGACGAGGCGCAAAGGGGACGAGGGTGAATTTGTGAGCCCCATGACAAACCGCAAATGCTTCCCCAGGCTGCGTATCCATCGGCGGGCCACGGTGCCACGGGTCCAGCGATCCACGGGCCCACGTTGCGTTGGGAGGCCGATCGATGATCGCTATCTCTATATCTTTTTGGTGTTTTCTTACTCCGCGGGTGCCGTAAAAAGCAATAGAGATACTAAGTAGGCTTTGTTTACACGTTCAGTCATCACACCGGCCTGCCAATCGGTACTGCATACATGCGACTGCACGCACACATACCGCCGCCCTGATACATGCTGCCAACGCCAACGCGCCAACCATGCCACCGTCCCGGTCGGAGGCAGAGCAAAAGCAAAGGTTCTGTGCATGCCGTGCCTCCGATCATGTAGGTACAGTACGTGGAGCCCCCCGTCGAGTGTACGCCGTGCTGTCGGTAGTCCCCAGGTCCCTCCCTCCGTGATTGGCCCATTGGCCACTCCCACAGAAAGCCAACGCTTGCTTATCAGTTGGTCGCGACCACACATCCCAAGTTCCAATTGCTGTCCGGGGTCTTAGTCTTAAGACATGCCACCCTTATCAGCCAGTGACCTACCAATGCTGGACCGAGATGCCTATCCGGGCCGCCAAATCCAAGACTCTTGTCTAAATTCTGACCCTGTCTCATCTCGGGCGCCCATAATTCTTCCCCTGCCAAGTTCAAGCCCTCTCCGGCCTGGATGAGATGCCCCCGATGCACTCGAGCCCTTTGAGTTGAGGCCGCCACCCAGAGTTGCCTACGTTGACCCTGGCGCTACTGCTCTGGCGGAATATTCGAGACTCGACAAGCTTTCCTTCTCTTCTGCTCGGTGCCGAAACGTCCGCTCGGCCCTTGACTCAAGAACCGCTGTGTCTCCCCCCGCCCCCATTCGCGTCGACTTAGACGTTCGGGGTTCCCTTGGCCATTCTTTCATTTACCTATTCGTTGATCTGCATCCCCACGGCGGCCCTAGAAAGAAGAACAAGCAAAAAAAACGGACCACGACGCTCGCTCCCTCCCTTGGCAACGCTACTTAAACCCAGGCAGATGCCCCTTCGCTCGCCGGACGCACAGGAGAAACACGCTTCGGCCGTTCCAACCCAGTTCTGCCGCGTACGACTGCACTAGAGGAGAGGGATTGGTAAAGTCTCACCTCGCACTGCTGGGTGCGTCGTCCAGCGGGCGCAACGTGCTGCAAAACAACCGTCGAGTCAGCTCAGTGTAATAAGACCTCGCTGCGCTTTTGCTTACGCGACGGCCGTGGAGCGACAAAAACGAGATATCACAATTCCCTTTCACGACAGGATCTACCATTGGCTGTATGGGGCACCGGGTCTGACCAATTGACGATCTAATTCCAGCGTTATTATTCTGCTTCTGTGCAAAAACAAGCCAATCGCCTCGTCATCACAACCCGTCGAAACAAGCCTCCCCGTCAGCCCAGGAGCGACGACGTAGCTCGCTCCTGCACATACCTATATACCCAGATACCCTTTTTGCACTCTTCTGTCTTGTTGCTTCTTGGATACCCCGGAGTCTGTTACAGTGTCTGTCTTGTTGAACAGTTGAGATACACACTCCCTCCCCCACTTACATATTTTATTCAACAACCACCCCAACAACCGGCCATGTCTGGACGAAGCGCCATCGCGCGCAAAAAGAAGACGGAAGTGAGGCCGAGAAACGGCAGCAGCAATGGCCGTCCTGCATCGGCCACCTCGTCCAACCACTCCGACCGAACGCCATCCCGGACTTCCCACTCCCGCCCCTCCCGGCCGGCGTAGCGGGACCCACCAGCCCGCAGTATCTCAACTTTCAGGCGCCGATGGTGACGCAGATGGGCGGCGACCCGAGATATGCGGCCCAGGGATGGGGTAACAACATGGCTATGCACGGAGGGCCGCCCATGCCGATGATGATGGTGCCCGATCCTCGCTACATGGCCGCGATGCAACAGGGGCCGCCCGCAGACTGGGGGTACAACAGGCCCCGCAAGCCCTCGGTGAAGACGGACGAGGTCAGCAACATCGAGAAGAGCGGATTGCGGAGCAGGCTGGACAAGCGGAGCGACGACGTCCGTCGGGGTTTGGCAAAGACGTTTGCCTTCCGCAAGAAGGACAGGGAGGACGAGGCTCCCGGCGCAAGACGGGGAAGCGTCGAGCGGCCCCCGAGCGCGGCGACAGTGAGACCCGGTACCGTTATGGGCCACGATGAGAACCAAGGCTACGAGAACCAGGGCTACGACAAATATCTCATGCCCATCCAGACCGCACCGCCTCCCATGCCGTACCAGTATCAGCAACAGCCTCTGCCGTCCCCGCCGAGCCCGCAGAACCCATGGGACACTAAGCCAATCGGCCCGCCGCCTACGACGAAGCTGCCGCCGATCCCACAACCGCCGGCGGCGGCAATGCCCACCATCCGGCGCTGGATCGGCGCCGGGAGGCCGGTGGCGCGGTGGAACAAGCTCCGCAAGGACCCGGAGCTGTGGGACCCCAATGGCGACGTGCTCATCTTCCTGGGTCGGAAGGGTCAAGCGCCCAAGCAGCCGCCCAGTCTTCGCCTGTCGTCGCACATCATCGAGGCAACTGAGAGTCGCTTCCTTGTCACGTTGCTGCGCGAGGGCTCGAACGAAGAGGATATTTACTTGCCTCCGTCGCCCGCGGGATACGGAACCCATCTCAGCTTGGGACGGGATGGCCTTGGCCGTGATGGCCCGCTGACACCTCCCATCTCGGAGGAAGCCAGCTCGCGCGATGAGCTGGAGGGTCAGATCTCATACGAGATGTACTTTCCCCCACCGGGCCAATCTTAACCGCGCCGACCAACTGCGACACCAAATCACTACGCGCAACGTCTTCGCTGTGCTGTACCATGCCTCGCTCGTCGGCATGTCGCTTTACCAAGCACTATCAGACCTGCACACGCGCCTCGACAGCTACATGCCGCCAGAGAACGACAACGTCGCCCAGATCGTCAAGTACCTCTCGGTGCGCGGCATCGACGACGTGCGCTCCGATCCGGCCACGGCTGTCTCGCTGCTGGCGTGGGCTGAGAGCCCAGACGTGCGCTGGGAGGACGGCTGGCGCGAGAGCTTCATCCACTGCGCCGGCATGGACGGTGAGCTCGAGCGGTGCCCGGATATTAAACATACCACGCCTATTGCGCGGGCGCTGCTGGAGCGGGCGACGCTTGAGACTCAGCTTCGTGTGCAGGCGGCTGAGGAGCGGCTAAGCGAGTTCTCGTACGGAGACATGTGGACGGCGGCCGGGGCGGCTGCGAATGGACCTGCACGGGGTGCTGCAGACCGCCTTCAGGAGATGCTTCAAAGCCATTATACTAAGATTTACGGATCTTGGCCGCCAGCGCCACAGACATCTTCACGACCGGGATCGTCTCGGGAGTCAGACGGTGACGTCGGGGAGGACATGTGGCTCACTCGCACGGTAGCCATGTCGCTACAGCGAGACTTTGGCGCGCTGTACGACTACCTCGTCGACCGAGACATTGTGTGGGATGTGTCGGAGGCGCGATCGGGACGCAAGTGGATGATGGCGTCGGAGAGCGGCAACATGGCGTTTGAGGCAGACTCGGCCGAGGCGCCCATGACAGACATGCTCATCGAGTTTGACAACAAGCTGCGCTTCCCGCACGTCCCGCATCCGTATCCGTTGATCCCGGAGTCTATCCCGCCCAACGTTCCGCCGTCTACCGGTAAGGAGGGTGGACTGTTCAAGTATAGCAAGAAGCCTGATGCGGCGAGCAACGCCGGACCAGGATCACGGGCCGGAGCTATGGAGCGACGGGTGCAGCTGGCGTACACTGAGAGCACCAACATCTACGCACTAGGGAGCGACTTCATCCAGAGTGACCTCGTGGACGCCTTCGTGCGGTTCGAAAAGGGCGACCGCGTCGGCGAAGTGGACCCCTCGGCGGCGCGGCGGGGCCGGTGGGTGCTCCTCTACGGGATCCTCCAGACGCTGGCGTCAGTGTCAGTCGACGACGCACGGGTGCGGCACCACGAAGGCGTCAGCTACCATCTGAACCCGCGGCTCAAGGGCACGCGCATCCCGCCCTGGAAGCGTGGCGGCCGCCAGCGCAGCGACAACAACGGCATCGGGGCCGACGCGCACGAGCGCTCGCATTGCTGGCTGGTGTCGCAGACGTGGGGCAGCAGCGCGAGCGGGCGGAGCGAGGCGGAGGCGGAGGACGACGAATACGACGAGTACGAGGATTACTTTGAGCGGGAGGAGGCCGGGTCCGACGGCATGAGCTCCGTGGACCGGCCAGCCGCTGGGCGCAGAGGCATGAGGACCATGATGATGAGCTCCGAAGCTGCGTCGGCCGGAGGCTCGAGATCGGGGTCGAGCTCGGGCCGCGTGCGGAGGTCGGCCCGAGAGAAGCCGGCGGGGGCGCCGAGCGGAAGTGGCCGAGGTACGGCTGCGGGATGGCACGGGAGTGCGTTGGGCGATGCCCCTCGAGGGAAGCAATCGGTCGAGTCGTTCATCACGGCACTATAATGCGTGATGCTGCGTGTGTGGGGCGGGCCTATGATAGAGCAGTGGTAACGAGTAATTAGCCTATGAATGCATGAGTGAAGGATCAAAAGAGATTTGTCTGAACCAGAGTGTATCACCAACGGCGACTACTACCCGCCCAGTCTGTGCCCTTTGTCCAACCTCCGTGATTAACGCCCGAGCGATCACGAACTGCAATTTACCGAAACCAAAGGACTATATCCCGCCTCCCGCAAATCGTGGGCTGAAACACCGGGGTATCTACGCGAGTGGATCGACCAGGCCGAGCGAGAATTTTATCAAGTGCTCCGGACTTGGAGCGGGAAGACGGGTAGGTTAGGCCGGAGTGTATTCCCAATATGCCGTGTAATAACTAGTTTGTACTACCACGCATGCATGAGATGCCGATGACGATGGATGGCGCATGGAGCTTCGGCGGGGAGCTTGGAGCTTGGAGCTCAGAGGAGCTTGGAGCTTTAGCCTAGGCACAGGTTTCCAAGATTTTTTCTCCCGAGAAAACCGCCTTGTCCCATTGGCTGGTTGGGCCGTTTGTTCTTCAACACCCCTGGAAGCGAGGCATCGTCAGTTCCATCGCATCTTGAAAGTTGCCCCAGCCAACTCTTTTCCCCCGTCCCCCAGCCCCGCCATTTTCGATGACGTCGCAGTCGCGGAACCCCACCCCCCGGTCTAGAACAATGTCTCATCGACATGCGACCCAGAGACACGCAAATCGAGATGCTGTAATTAGTCGACGATGCCATACACACACGCACACGCTCTAGCCCCTTGCAGCGAGCACTTTATGGCGGGTAGCAAGTTTTGCGCGCGGACTCGAGCGCAGATTGCAGAGCGCTTGCATGAGTCTGGAGAGATGACGACGTCATTTTGGGGATCATTGGGTGATCCGGGCTTGAATTGTCTCTCCAGGAAGAGGACGGACGAAGAGAAGCACCGACACGGAAAGAAAGAAAGAAAAAAACTGGGCATGATCCCTGTAGTCCCCTTTGAGAATTATCTGACCTCTTTCTCACTCTCAGCTCTTACGGTGCTGCATCGCTTCTGCGTGAGATACCAAAGAGGGGAGGGCTATCGATCACGTTCTCTTTGCGCTCGGGCTGTGATTGGCCGGCGTCGAGGGCCTGGAGCGGCGTACCCGAAGACGCTGATGGTTCCAACCTCCCCTCTCGGCGTCTATCGCATCTCTGTCGGTTCAATGCTCTCGAATCCCTCGAATCCCCTTGCATAGCGTCCCTTTCCGCAAAGTGCCTGCCTTTCCAAGTCCTAAACCATGCGAGAATATTGATTCCGAACCCTGGTCTCCCCAGCCGTCCGCAATACGTAGCGCAGCGTAGCACCGGGACTACCCAAAGATCAGGGACCACGCCGCCGTCCCCCTGGACCACCCCCACTAAAACCGCCCACTACACCCCACTACGAGCTCCCACACGTCCCGCCTATAGGCCCCTCAAGCCCTGGTCCATTCACCAACCATCCCGCTGGCGAACCCGCGAAACCCCAGCCTCCTGGCATTTTTTCAGGGAAACTTGGCCCGTCGTCGTGCGCATCGTGCGCATTCAGCTGCATCCATGCACGCCCGAGATCCGCCCAAGCACACGCCCAAGGGAAACCAAGGAAGAGGCGCCCAATACAAAATGCTCGCCGTCTTCCCACCCTCCTTGATGCACAAGGTTTTCCTGTTCCTTTTTAATTCCTGATCTCACCATCAACGACATCAGGACCGTCACTGTCACTGTTACGCCACAACCTGCAACCCGCAATCACCAACTAAATCCGCCTTATCACCCGTCTCGTCGCCCATACGAACTGTACTTGATTCTCTCCACACCTACCACCCACCACCCACCACCCACCTGTCGCAAACCGCCCGCATTCCCGGCGCAAAGGACCTTTTTCCCTCACATTACCCGTCGCAACAAACCCCAACAACTCGCAAATATGTGGTTCGCATTCTTCTTCGTCTGCAATCGGATCCTTCAGATCCTGACTCTGGTGAGTTCCCTCTTCGGCGCGCATACCGAAAAACACCATACTAACCCACCACAGATCCCCACCATGGGCATGCTCGCCTGGTTCGTCAATGGCTTCGTCGAGGCAAACGCCCTCACGCCCGATTCCATTCTCGTGCTCTTCATCGTCTCGGTCCTTGCCCTCGCCTGGGCCATGTTCACCCTCTTCTCCTACCACCGCTCCTCGGCCAATGCCATGTTCGTCGGCTTCATCGACCTCGGCTTCGTCGGCGCCTTCATCGCCGCCGTCTGGTATCTGCGCGGCATCCGCAACGCCGACTGCACCAACGTCTCTCGCGACGGCGACTGGACCTACCGCCTTGGTGATGTTACCGTCACCGGCCCTGACTACGACTGGACCACCAACAAGCCCTGCGCCATGCTCAAGGCTTGCTGGGCGTTTGCCATCATGAACACCATCCTGTTCTTCTTCACCTCGTTCGTCGCCTTTGCCCACGGCGATCACCTCAGTGCCTACGACCGCAAGTACACCACCCGCTCGCGCTCGCACCACTCTAGCCGCCACAGCCACCGAAGCAGCCGCTCTCGCTCCGGCTCCCGCTACAGCCACCGCAGCCCTCACTCCCGCCGTGTCTACGTCTAAGCAAGCCACGAGCCTGATAGACAGACACTGACACCAAAGATGAGGGGCCGTGGCTTCCGGGCGGGCCTCCACTCCCGCTCCGGACCGGCGGTAGCACCCGACACTCTGTATCCAACTAAAATACGGGGTCGCGCCAGAGACACTCATATTGGACACGGCGCACCTAATGATCACACATCCCCATGATTCTAAACAAGACATTAATGAATGACGACGCGACACTCGGTCGCATTTCCCTTACGATGTTATATTTACACGCAGACGGACGGGCAGTACAGTACGTGCAACTACGACACGGAACAAGCCCGTCTCGTCCCCTCTCCTATCTCTCAGAGAAGGTCCCGAGGATGAATCGACGGATGGTCGAATGGACATATGGATGGATGGGAAGGGTTCCCTAATGAGAGGAACCGAAACGAACATCTCAACGATGAAATTTCCCTGGATGAATTTTCCCCCGCTGTGGTCATCATGGGACAGGACACTTGATGGATCTACGAAACATGTTTATTTTGTCGACGGTTACGCTGCCGCACCTGGTATGCCATATGTCCCTTTTTGGGCAGGCGCTGGCCTGAAAGACCACATCGGAATATCTTTACATCTCTCTCGCCCTGGCTTCTGGAAGTCTCGCGCGACGATACTCGGCTTAATACGAGTATGCAGCTCCTTATTATATCTCTTTACGAGTTAATGAGCAGATAGAATGATGAATTGAAGTCAAAAAAAGTTGAATTTTACTATATGATGCCCTGTACCTTTTCCTTGTGACCTAAAACTCCAGTTTGATGGACTAAATATCTGTATGGTATCCTGATTGTTTGACGCCCCTTAGTGCCGGCTGCCTTCCTCCCCAACATGATATCCCCTCGCGATGCCACTGCGTCCCTCCTCCACCAGCGTGCTCGTTTCGTTGTCAAAGTCGGTCCCCAGGCCCTGCCACGTGCGGTTCGATCGCAAGTACTCGGCGCCGGGGCTGGCTACGCCGTTGATGCTGGCCAACTCTCCCACCACTCGCTTGACGAGAGCCTCCGACTGGCGGGTCCCGTTCGTTCCGTTGGAGCTCGCTGAGTCTGATGCGTCGCCGTTCTGTCGTACGGCGAGACGCATGGGTCGGCTGTGGCTGACGAGCCTGCCGGTGCGGAGGTCGAACTCGGGAGCTTCGGATTCCTCGCCCTCAACGCCTCCAGGGACATCGTCTTCGACGGTCTCTGTATCCGCGTTCTCGCCTTCCGAACCCTTCTCTTCACTGGCCTCTATCAAGCTCAGCTTCTCGATACCTCCCCACCAATCTCCGCCCCAGGTTCGTTCCTCCTCACTCATGAGCGCCACCTCCAGCTCAAACGGCGTAATCACCGGCCGCCAGTACGACGCATCGTCCTCGACCAGGCCGCTCTCCCAGCATCCGACGACCACCCAGCCCTCAACCTCTGAAAAGTTGGCTAGCTTGGCAGGGTTCAGCTTCCCCACCACGACGGTGTAGCTCTTCTTGTCGGCTTTGGCGATCTTCTCCCGCAGCAGCTTGATGGACGAGAGGTAGTTGGCGACCGAGAGCGTGTTGACGAGGATGCCGATGACGCCGGCCGAGGCGAGGGACAGCACCTTGGCGAAGCGGCGGCGGAGGGCTCCAGCGGTGCGCATCGTTGGGTTTGTGAGGGAGGGGCTCTCCGAGGACGGCGTGGAGAGGATGTGGAGGGAGGCGAAACGGGACTGGAGAGCGAGGAGTAGAGAAGGAGGAGGGTCAGAGATATGGATGAGCGAGTACGACCTCCAGTGCTCCTCGTCCATGGGCTCTCCCAGTATCGTCCGGTTGGGAATGAGCGCTGCCGGCTCGCGTACCACGTCCGTCGCTACCACGTTCGTGTATCCTCTGTCGTTGAGATGGTCGACGAGCTTTGCCACATGGTTCTGGTATGTCAGGTCGGCCATGACCACCAGCTTCGTCTCCTTGTCGCCAAACTCCTTCTCGATCTCGCCCATGGTGGCTTCGTAGTCAAGTTCGTGGCTCGTGTAGACGTAAATGGCCGGCAGGCGACTGGTCGGGCTCAGACACGTCCTTCCATAGTGCACCACCACATCGGCAGCAACATGCTCCGCCGCAATCTCATCCACGCAGCACGCGCTGTAGCTGCTGTCGGCCAGCACGTAGATTCGCCGCTTGGCGGCGTCATCCTCCACGGCGCCCAGGTCCTTGTCGAGCGCCTCGACAACGCGCGGCGCATCAGCGAGCATAAAGTCCGGGAACTGTAGGCCGATTCGACGCCAGCCACCGGCGCGGACCTCGTCGACGGTACGGGCGATCTCGTACGTTGTCCGCAGGGCATCGTCGGAGATGGTCGAGGACTTGTGGTCGGCGGCGGCGGGGGCTTCGAGGATGTTGTCGTCGGGGGTCGACAGGACCGGCGGCGCGGTCAGGTCGGACGGCATGGTGCGGATAAGGCGGGGAGGATCCAAATTGAATTTTTTCTTCTTCGTTTGTGATTGCGGATTTGAAGTCATCGCGGGGTTCTATTTTGAAGGGGTCTGTCAGTAATCCACAGGGTGTCAAGGTGGGGTGATGGTGTTAAATTTGGCAGTCTGCGGTGAGGGAGCAAGTGTGAACTTTGAGCTGGGAGTGGCGCCACCCAAGACGCAGGGTGCGAATCAACTTTGATCTTGTCTCGTGAGGTTTCATCCTGGATAAGCATGGCTTCTAGAAGGATTCTTATACACAATTTGTGATATATGCCGTATAGTTTATTCATTTAGGTTCATAACTTTCAGATTTCGCATTAATATCCAGTTCTCGGCGTTCACTATCTTGCGAAGTAATAAGTGGGAGCCACTAGTGAATAAAACAGCGAGCATTACGATCCTAAGCCCACCTACATTTCCAGACGAATGTCCAAATATGATAATGCATGATGGCAACGCCCCAACGGATGTGACAAGTCGACAGCTCGGACCTCATTCCGAAAGCCAGCGTCAATTTCATATTCAAAGCTGGGGATCAAGCGAAATGATACCATGTGGACAGGCGGAATTATCACCGCCGTTACTTGGCGGTGTAACTCGGGTCATCTGTGGTCCGCCCCCAGAGAAGGCATGCCACCGTTCTCAGAAAGGAAATAAAGTGCAATCATGGTAACCCGAGAGAATCAGTCTTGCAAAAGTACAAACACTTTCTGACAATATGCTGACTCAAGCCGTACAGTGGGCTCACGGCCGCGCATCTACCAGGGCGCACTGCGGCGCAAACACGAGACTGCATTACACGCTGCACACGTGGGCAGTTGGTTCCGCCGCACAGCAGGCCACCTCAACACTTCGGGAAAGCTGCTCACACGAATTCCCAGATCCGCAAACCACAAACTTTCAGCCCTCTTTAAATAGGCGCAGCTGGACACCGATGCTCGATATACTGACGCGGCGCCAAGCCGTTGAGCTCTCACTAAGGTGAGAGTTGCGGAGGCTGTCCCCGCTGTCCCAAAGCGGCAATACGTATTCCCAAAAGGGCAACCAGTGTATGCGGGCCCAATAACCTTCCAAATGTCACAGATGGAGTGTTTGTAGTGAGGAGACAGCCAGTGTTCAGAATTCTTCATATAATACTGTCTCATTCTGTCCGTCTCGAGATTTTACCTCGGAATGCGGCAATTAACCCACTCACGAGTTATTGTTCTTTCAAGTTTCGACAACCCAAGCAGAAAACGCAACCATGAACGACAAGGCTGGTATAAGACGACACTTCCTCGAAGGAAAAGACGATTATTGTGGCTGGCGGCGGTGTTGCCGGGTCGGCCTTTGTTGTCGGTCTCCGAAAACTATGGGATCCGAACTGGAAATCGCCAACTATTCACATCTACGATCGCGATTCTCAGGAGCTGTCGGCTCAGCGCGAAACCTACACCCTGTCTCTGGCAGGTTATAATACCACTGGTGGGCTGTTGGCACTGAGGAACCTTGGCCTTCTCGACGAAACGCTGGACAAAGCCGTCTCCGGTCTTGAAGGCACCGGATCCTTCAAGATTTGGGGACCAGACTGGAAGGAACATATTAGCTTTCGACACAAGCCCTTTGAAGGGTTACCGGCTTCCAGCATCCGCATCCCTCGGAAAGACCTTCGACAAGTTATCCACGATGGGTTCGGTCCCGAGGATGCTGTCCAATGGGGCGCCAAATGTGTTTCGGCTCGAAGCCTCGAGGACGGTCGAATCCGAGTTGAAGTCGTGAGAGGAGCTCCAGGACAGGAAACCATCACTGAGGAGGAGTGCGATATTCTGATTGCCGCCGACGGTGCCAGCAGCAAACTCCGAGCATACCTACGACCGGAGGACAAGCTGGACTTTGCCGGGGCAGTTCTTCGAGGAGGTGTTTCACGGTTCGAAGGCCCTCTCCCGAAACCACTTGACCAGGACTGGGGTTTCATGCTTTCAGGGACGGGTATTTCGTGCTTCTTCTCGCCTGTGGACAAGAATAGTCTGGTGTGGACAGTTGGTCGTCTCGAAGACACCCAAGTGCCGCCACTCGACTTGGAAGATGCTGAACAGGTCCAAGCTGTGATAGACCGGGGACTGGAGCTGGGGTCCGAGTTACAGGAGCCCTTCCGGACCATTGTTGCCAACACCGACCCCAAAACGGTTCTGTCGATCAACGCCCGTGACAAGAAGCCTTTTGCTCACGAAAAGCTGGACGAGCTGCCTGTTGTCTTCATGGGAGACGCCAACCACGCCGTCAGCCCCTTTTCCGGATACGGGGCGAACCTGGCACTGGCTGATGCGTGGGATTTGGCAGAGCAGCTGTGCAAGGGAGAGTCTCTTGAGGCAGCGATGTCGGCGTACGACAAGCTGGCCATGCCTAGGGCTATGAAGATTCTCAAGGGATCAAGGGTTCGCCTCAAGGCGGGCCATAGCACCGGGCTCCAGTACTGGATGTTTTGGCTGATGCTGGTGATGGGCAAGTTTATGGGATGGGTGATGGGGAGGAAGATGACATGAGATGGTTCCGAGCTTGGTTCCGTTGATTGATTCCGTCATTCGATACACTCCTTTGGTTCTCCCTTTGGGGGGTTGGTTGCATTGCTGTTCGTCGTAGCGTATTGACGGAGGGCGGGTCGGATGTATTTAAGAGCGACATAATGAAGATACCCTCTTTTCGTACATAAAAGATGAACTTGACAACGATTGTGTTGTGTACTCAATTTGAATCGGCAAGGTGATGTGATGCAATGCGAGGTGATCAGCAGACCTAAATTAGGTACCTAACTTAAGGTACAGTAGGAGGAGACCAGGTCAGGGTACCGTGCCGAATGACAGTACAAATTCGCTGCGCACAGTAGTGCAATATCGGCAGTTGGCGCGTGGCTTATCAACGTTATCAGGCCCCACCAGAAAAAGCAAGTCGAAGTGCCGTTCCTTCCCTAGAATGGCTTTACGCGAGAGTGAAAACGCGCACGCGCCGTCCCGCGACGCGATGGACCGTCTCCTGGTCTACCTTGGATCCTCCCCCCGATTAAAGACCCATCTCCACCGACACTCTCCATCTTCATCTGCAGCGTGCGGTCATACTCGATCGATTCATCTGTCCTTCATTCGGTAGATTATTCTTCTGTTTTGTGAATCACCGCAGTTAATCGCCTTCTATTTCCATCATTCGTTGATATTCCTCGAGTCACAGCCATTGGCGAGTCACCACGAACATGGCCGGCGACAGAGCTCCGGCGGCGCGCACGCCTGCAAAGGCCACGAAGCCAGCGGCTTCTACTTCCTCAGCCAAGCAGCGATCAATCGTTTCCTTCTTTCAAAAAGCTGCCCCCTCGACGCCCGCGGCTGCTTCGTCTCCACTCTCAAAGGTTACTCCCAGCAAACCGTCGTCCTGTCTCAAGGAGACCACCAAGGCCAACTCTCTTCCCAAGGCGAAGCTTCCTCTCAAGCCCTCCTTCAAGCTTTCCACCCCTGTTGCTAGCAGTGACGCGATTGAACCTCCGAGTTCTCAGGAAAACATGGAGTCCAGTGTCAAGGTAGGCAATAAGCCCCTGTCTTCGTCAACCGCGACTCTGGCTAAATCCAAGCAGGCCTCCGCCCACAAGAACAATGCTCTCCCCAGCAGCCCGACTCGCAAGGTTAGCAGATATTACACTCCAAGCCATCTCACAGCACATCTCTGATCATCCACCCAGGTCAAGAAGGTCGTCGTTAGCTACGCCGAGTCCTCCGACGAAGACGAGCCATTCAAATACAACAATGCATCCGCAACCCGCCGGCGAACAAGAGCACGACAGGTTGTCAAGGATGAAGACGACTATGACGAGGAAGCCGAGGATGCGGCCGAAGAAGATGGTTGGTTTCTCAATCCACACCACGAAACCCCAGCTAACAATCGCAGATGATATAGATTGACTTCGTCGTGTCTGACGGGTCCGATGATGACCAACCCCGACCCACGAAGCGCAAGCGGCCTACAAAGCCCCAAGCAGCTCGGAAGCGATCGAATCTCTCATCGCCCGTCCCACCGCGACCAAGCAATGATGAGTTTGAGGACGACGACATCATGGACGACATTATGGAGGGCATCCCCGAAACCTCTACTGCGGTTCAGTGGAACTATAATCCCTCCTCAACCGAGAAGCACCCCGTCACGAAACCTGCCCAACGCGCCGCCAGGGATCCCAAGTTCAAGGAAAAGGCACACACCAAGGAGCCCGAGGACAGATATCCATGGCTAGCCAACCCAATGGACAAGGAGAAGCGAATGCCAACCGACCCCGAGTATGATGCCAGGACAATCTTCATTCCTCAATCCGCATGGAACAAGTTTTCTCCTTTTGAGAAACAGTACTGGGGAATCAAACAGAACCTTTGGGATACCATTGTCTTCTTCAAGAAGGGCAAGTTCTACGAGCTCTACGAGAACGATGCCACAGTCGGACATCAGGAGTTTGACTTCAAGATGACTGACCGTGTCAACATGCGTATGGTCGGAGTGCCTGAGAGCTCTCTCGACCACTGGGTCAACCAGTTCATTGCCAAACAGTACAAGGTAGCCCGTGTCGACCAGAAGGAGACCAACCTGGGCAAGGAGATGCGAGAACGACAGGAGAAGAGCGGCAAGAAGGCAGACAAGGTGATTTGTCGCGAGCTCGCCTGTGTCTTGACCGCGGGTACTCTTGTTGATGGCGGTATGCTTCAAGACGACATGGCCTCCTACTGTGTTGCCATTAAAGAATCCGTTGTCGATGATTTGCCCGCGTTCGGCATTGCCTTTGCCGACACTGCTACTGGCCGATTCTACCTGTCTAGTTTCGTGGACGACGTGGACCTGACCAAGTTTGAGACATTGATCGCGCAGACCACCCCAAGAGAGCTTCTGCTGGAAAAGTCTCGCCTGTCAACCAAAGCACTCCGGATCCTCAAGAACAATACTAGCCCCACCACCATCTGGACCCATCTTAAGCCCGGAACCGAGTTTTGGGAGGCTGACACATTCCGCCGTGAGCTCGACTGTGGCAAGTATTTTGTCGGCCAAGACGGACAAGAGGAGGCGTGGCCAGAGGCTCTGCAGCAACACAAGGACGATGACATTGTCATGTCGGCGACCGGAGCACTGGTCTCATACCTTCGCTTCCTCAAGCTGGAGCGTCCTCTCTTGTCACAGGGTAATTTTGAGGCGTACAGTCCTATCCAGCACAACGGCACGTTGGTGCTGGACGGACAGACCCTCATCAACCTTGAAGTATTTTCCAACTCCGTTAATGGCGGAACTGAAGGGACGCTGTTCAGTCTACTTAACAAGTGTGTGACGCCCTTCGGCAAGCGCCTTTTCCGTCAGTGGGTGGCACATCCGCTGTGCAACATTGACAGAATCAACGAGCGCCTGGATGCTGTTGACATGTTGAATGCTGATCAGACTGTCCGCGAGCAGTTTGCCTCGCAGCTCGTCAAGATGCCCGACCTGGAACGTCTCATTTCCCGAATCCACGCGGGTGCCTGCAAGCCTGAGGATTTTGTTCGAGTCCTGGAAGGCTTTGAGCAGATTGAATACACCATGGAACTCCTTGCTGCCTTCAAGGGCGGTAACGGTATTGTGGATCGTCTCATCTCCTCGATGCCAAGCCTTGAAGATCCCCTCAGCTACTGGCGGACTGCTTTCGATCGTCACAAGGCTCGTGATCAGAAGATATTGATCCCGGAGCGCGGCATCGACGAAGATTTCGATGAGAGTCTGGATAAAATCGACGGCATCAAGGAACAGCTTGCTGACCTTCTGAGTGAGAAGAAGAAAGAATTCAAGTGCAAAACGCTCAAGTATACCGACATCGGCAAGGAGATTTACCAGGTGGAGGCCCCCAAGAGTGTTAAGGTCCCCTCCAGCTGGCGTCAAATGTCGGCAACAACAAAAGATCTCAAGCGATGGTACTTCCCGGAGCTGAGCAAGTTCGTCCGAGAGCTGCAGGAAGCTGAAGAGACCCACTCGCAGCTTGTTCGAGACGTGGCTTCAAGGTTTTTTATGAAGTTTGATGTTGACTACGACACCTGGCTGCAAGCGATTAAGATCATCTCTCAGCTCGACTGTCTTGTCAGTCTGGCTAAGGCTTCTGCATCGCTTGGTCACCCAAGCTGCCGGCCTCAGTTCGTCGATCAGGAGCGAAGCATCGTTGACTTTGAGGAGCTGCGTCATCCCTGCATGATGAACAATGTGGACGACTTCATCCCCAACGACATCAAGCTCGGTGGCGACCAAGCCAAGATCAGCCTTCTGACCGGTGCCAACGCAGCTGGAAAATCCACCATTCTTCGCATGGTAAGTCAGCATATCTCTAGTACTACAACGTTTGCTAATATGAATATAGTCATGCACTGCCGTCATCATGGCGCAAGTTGGTTGCTACGTCCCTTCTCTTTCAGCACGTCTCACGCCTGTCGATCGTATCATGTCTCGTCTGGGAGCCAATGACAACATCTTTGCTGCGCAGTCCACTTTCTTCGTGGAGCTGTCCGAGACGAAGAAGATCCTCTCAGAAGCCACGCCCCGGTCGCTCGTCATTCTGGATGAGCTTGGTCGAGGAACTAGCTCGTACGACGGTGTCGCTGTGGCCCAGGCCGTGCTTCACCAAGTGGCTACTCACATTGGTTGCGTGGGCTTCTTTGCCACGCATTACCACTCACTGGCAACTGAGTTTGAGAACCACCCCGAAATTCAAGCACGAAGAATGAAAATTCATGTCGACGAAGAAGAACGCCGGGTCACGTTCCTCTACAAGCTTGAGAACGGAGTCGCCGAGGGTAGTTTCGGTATGCACTGCGCCGCTATGTGTGGCATCTCCAACCGGGTGATCGAGAGAGCCGAGGTGGCAGCCAAGGAGTGGGAGCACACAAGCAGACTCAAGGACAGCCTGGACAAGGCCAAGACGGGTTGCTATATCCCGCTGGGCATTCTCAGTGATGTCGGCTCGCTGCTGGGAGACAAGGGTGACGTGAAGGCGAAGGGCTTGGATGTCCTTCTGAAAGCCATTGAGGCTCTGTAATAATGGATGGAATCGTTTTGGGCTGTGATCTCCAGGGCGCGATGGATGTTTGTACAATATGGCAGGGCAGGGTTTGAGCCTCTGATAATGGTGCCCTGAAGGATATATAAACGCACGCAATGGGCTGCGTGTGACTACGAGACGGGGAGTTGGACCAAATGGGATCGTATTAATGCACGGAGTTTCTGGTGTGTTCAACAAATACAAATGGTGGATTTCATTTATGCCTGAAGTGCAATCGTCGTGTCTTCAAATCCAAACCAACCAAGTTAATCGACTGCGAAACAAAATGCGGGTTGAGCCCCAAATACGAGGAAAGCAAACTACCAAAGATCTCTCACAACTACCTTGCTCCGTAACTAAGTCTTTCTAGAGCTCGCTGCACTGTTCTCCCTCTGCGCTCGTTGTCTACTTGAGGTACGACTCGGCACAGCGCTTGGCTTGGCTTTGAGACGCTTAGCCGGTGTCTTCTTCGCAGCTGCTGTCAACACGGTTAGCATCTTGTATGTATGTGTTAGTTGGGTACTCACCTTCGGGGGTTGCGCTCGCTTTGACCTTCTTCGGCGCTGGTCTGACCTGGGGATCCTCGGGGGTCTGCTCTCCCTGACCAGACGCGGATGGCGTTGCGGTTGCAGTTGCGGTTGCTTCGGCGAGCTTCCGTTTCCCCTTGCCCAATTCTTGGTTGTCACTCTCTTCGAGGTTGGCACTCATTTCTCGGATCTCGTCGGTGTCGTCGAAATCGGGCTTCAGGCCATCGTCAACGTCCACGTCACGGCGGTACTTGTACAACGGATCAAAAGGTCCCTTTGCCCTCCGTTTCCCCTTTGCCTTGGCGCTGCTGCTCTCGCCAGGGTTGAGATTTGGTTCCTGGGACTCCAAGTCATCGTCATCGTCCTCGTCAATGGAAGCTCTGTACGCCGGATCATGAGGCATCTTAGGCCCCTTTGCCCTCCGCTTCCCCTTGGCCTTGCTGCTCTCGCCGGGTTTGGGGTTCGGTTCCTGAACCTCCGAGGTGTTGTTGACATCTGACTCTAGGTCATCGTCCTCGTCAGTGGCGTTCTTGTACGCCGGATCGTGAGGCCTCTTAGACCCCTTGTGGCGTTTCCTACTCCGGCCCGCGCCTTCAGCCTCGTCACGGCCTGGGGACTCCTCGTCCTCAGGGAACGGCGGCTGACCCTGAACGGTGGCCAGGGAATATTCCACGCGGCCTCGTTGTCCGGGTTGTTGGGGTCGGACCGCCAGAGGGAGGCGTTGTTGTCGCCCTTTGTCGGGTAGATTGTCTTGACATATGCCGGGTACTTCTTCAAGAACTTCTTCTTGATCTCGCCGAGACCCCGGCCGAGTGTCACCCAACCGCTGCGGTTCGGGACGCTCTCGGGATTACCCACTCCTCTGCGGATTCTGCAGCTGCGATCTTCTGCCATGTGGTACTGCGGCGATGTTAGCACTCGGGTGTTAATACGACGGGTCGTGTTACTCACTTCTACTTCCTCGGCGGTGCTCATATCAGGGTTTCCTGGACTTCGGTCGCGCCTCTTAGGTGCCTTGCGAAGACACCTGGAGCAGTACATCCCTTCTTCGGGTTCGAATTCAGGGTCCCCCAGGCCAAGCTCCGCGTCCCAGTCCGGAGATGGCTCTCGTCTGTTCTCACCGCCGGACTCTTCCTGCTCAATGGAGGCTTTCACCGTGCCAAGTTTAGAGGCAGATTTTCTCGCCGGGGTTCTTCCTCTCGAAACATCGGTCGTGGCAATATCGTGCGAATCCTCCCTCTCAGCGACTCTGCGCGACTCGCGAGTTCTCTTAGTTCCTCGCTTCGGCACAGCCTTTCCCGCGGCCTTTGCAGACCGAGCTGGCGTACCATCCTCCGTCTGTTCTTCTGGACCATCTTGTGCCCTATCAAGTGATCCTCGAAGACCAGGACGTGATGGACGAGGGGGGTGCACATGTTCCATGTGGCTGGCTCGAATATGTTCCTTGAGCTGCGCTTTCGACATGAGTGTCACAACGGCACCGCACTCTTCGAAGAATGGGCATGTTCTGATGACTGTAGCACCTTGATTCGTACTAGTGAATGCAACTGGGTCCGCTGAAGTCGACGGCTGTGCTTCTGATGGTTGACCTTGTCGTGGACCGCGTACGATATCCCAGAGGCGATAGATATGGCACTCAAAGTGCTTGATGATGTCCTCCCGCGACCGAATCGTTAAGGAAGTGACTCCGTCTTCGCCGTTCTTTCGTTCAAAGAAAGGAAGCATGCAGAAGGGGCAAAGCGTCTCCACATCATCTTTGTGGTGGTCGTAAAAGTGCTGATACATACCCTGTCCGTCAAGCTGACGGACGTCCGGCTGAGGACAGTGTTCAATGTGGCAAATTTCGGGAGGGTCTTGGCACACAAGCGGCCCCGGAGAGTCGTACCAATTGACAAAAGGATAGACTAACTGACGAGGAGGATCCTTGGGGCGGCCTGTCTGGCCAGCGAGCTGTTTCTGAGCTTGCGTGGCCAGCCATCGAGCTGCGAGCCCCGACAAACGTCCCTGAACGGAACTTTCAGCCTGAGATTCTACCACAGGTCTGCCGAGGCGAGTTGCAGTCGTAGGTGCGGCTGTGGTCCGAGTTGCAGGGGCTTTGGCTGCTTTAGCCATGATAGCCTGATGCTCCGTTTGAAGATGATGCAGCTTCTGCTTCATGTCCCAGAACTCCCAGAGCGGCTCATCGCACCACATACACTTGTCCGCCCGATGCTCTTTCCTGAGGTGGTCTGCTATGTCGGATGGTCTATCAAGTCGATACGAAAACTCGCAGTCCTTGTATTGACACTTGGCCGAGCGCTTCAAGATCAGGTTGCGCAAGGCCCAGAAGTCATTCTGAAGCCTTTGCTGCTCCGTCACCGTCAAGATGGCCTTGGAGACCATTGGGACGGAGCTTGTGGTGCGCAGAATGGCCTCAGCCGGGGGTGCGTTGATGGGGATCTCGGGTAGAGGGGGATAGCCTCCGATGCCGACCCAAGCATGCGCGTCCGGGATGTCAAAGATGCTCGGCTGTTCAGTCCAGGTCTCGAAGCGCTCGTCTGAATCCACAGGATGAGGACTTCGCGGTCGGTCGGGTATGAACCCGTCTTCGGGTTCTATAGGTTCCTGGAGCGCTGGAAGTGTCGAGCCAGAGCCACCTCCGCCAAATCTGTAGCCGTGTCCTGGACCTCCGGTTTGAGGGATTACATCTGAGAGTTTTCCGGGTTCCTCACGTTGAGCTTGACTAAATCGTCGTTCTAGGTCCCATTGTTTCAGAGGCTCCCAGTGTCCTGTTCCTAGAATGTGTTCCGTTAGCATCCCATGTGGTATCTGGCAGTGCTGTCTTACCTGTAGAGATTCTCGGACCCCAGATGTTGCTCTTGGCAATGGACGATTTCCAATCAGTGTCGAGTTTACTCTTGACTGTCACCAGTACTTCACAGACTCTGATCTGCGCGCGGATTCGATACCAATCATCGTCACTGCTTCTGGGTGTAATGACGAAGGACGGGAACTCGCCCTTACTGTCCTGATCCTTGTAATTCCGTGATTTGAGAATGACAGAGTCCACGTCTGGACCGTAGATATTCGGTTGACCCCCAACTCGGGACAGCACATGGACCGAGTCGATGAACTCATACAAGGAGGAACCCCAGTCAGGCATATTCACAAGTTGGCCAGGTGTCGGCTCCTTAACCCAGCTGGGAACGAAGCGCGACTCTCCAGGCTCCCAAACCGGATGAACCAAGACGAATGGCTCTGCCTTGTCGTCAATAAGTTTCTGGAGAAACTTGCCGATCTCAGCATCCTCGTCCTCTCCAGGGGCACAGGGGTAAATCAAGCCTTGCTGATCTCGATCAATGACCTCACCAAGAGTGGTGGCACCAGGGAGGAGCCGAATTTGCTTCGCACAAGTCTCTTTGTGAGATTCATAGCGACTCGCCAGTAACTTGATCGTGGAGACGGCCTTGGGGAATGGCCATTTTCCCAGGGGTTCACGAGTTAAAATATGACAGGATGCGGGACTGGCGTTGGGCACAACGAGGGCGATCTCGTTTTCGTTCAAAGGAGTTACCCTCAGAGTCCACCGGCCTTGAGGGTTTTTCAGAGGGTGAAGCTTTTCCCACTCAGGGAACTTGAGGCCCATTGCACCATAAATCATATTTTCGGACTGAGGATCGGCTTCCAAAGGGCCATTTTTTTGGTCTCGCAGCCAATAGATGCCGCGGAGAAAGGAGCCCTCGGGCCGTCCGACCAATACTTCGACGGCGGTCTGGAAATGTTGGTTGAACTGGTTCGCGTTGAACTTGTCGATGGCGAAACCCTCCTCCTCCTTGGTCTTGGGGAACGCTAGGTACGCATAGCGGACCATCTTTTCCTCCGGGTCGGCCTCTTCAGTGCCAAAAACAACGTCGTAAAATTTGACTTCTTGCTCTTTTGGGAAGACAGGGTATCCGATCTTTACGAGGTCTGTCTGGAACTGCTCGGGCTGAGGCTCCCAGGAGAGATCTCGACGCTCGTCGGTGACTTCCTTGACGAAGAAGGCGCAGCAATCTCGAGTGTGTGAGGGAGCAGCGCAATGTTCCTGGATGAACTTCATCACTGCGCTGTCTTTGGTGAGAGGCAAGGGCTCTTTGACGTGGTTGAGGATCTGGTGAGTCTCCTTGTCAAATTGAGTGAAGATGAAGTAGCGTGGCCGAGCATCGCTGAAGCGAAGGGACAACAGCTGCCTAACGGCGGTTGAGAACGATCGCCACTTGGTAGGAGCAAATGGGATGCACCCTAGGAGGCCATAGAGGTAGACCCAGTTGTCGGAGGAGTTCAAGGCTTCTTCACCCTCGGGCATGTAGTCGACAGTCTCAACCGGAGGCTCAGGCTCCGGATCCGCCTCGCCCCCTCTCAGTCTCAACACCTGTCTAGGCTCATCCGGAGCGGAGATGGGCTGGATCGGGTCCTCTCTCACTTGAACATGTTAGCAACGTTTCATTCATGATGAGGAGGTACGTTGATGGACTTACTTCGCCTGGCATCATCTCCCCAGTTGCGATGCTTGTGTGCCGTCAGGAAATGCAGCGGCGGCGCAACCGCGATTTGCGGACCATCAGGCTCCCGCTTGTCGATGGCCATGGCGAGCTCGTCGAGAGGAGATTGCATAGGCTCCACAGGGACTCCAAAGTACAGCATGGTTAACTTGATGCTGAGGGACGGTACAATATCTTTGAACCGCCCCTGGCGCAGCACGTTGTACCGGGCGGTGTGTCTGTCCTGCAACTCCTTGATTTCAGGACGATCCGATGGAATAAACAGGCATGCTTCGTGTTGGGTGAAATTCTCAACCAGGATGTCCCGAATAGTCTTGTCCTTAGACTTCAGCAGCTGGACAAATTTGTCGTAGACCGATCTCCATTTCGCATCGGTGGGCTTGATCCACGGGTCGCGCCGCGCTTCGGCAACATGGAATTTCACATACACAGGGGCTGGGATATCCGGTGCGCAAAGACCCAGGATTTGAAATTCGGGTTTATCCCAGAAGGATTCACCATCACTCATGGTTGGTGATGGAGAGGCAAAATGAGACGGTTCAGAAATGTAAGGCTCAGGCTGGGTTGTGACAAGTCGCCAAGCTGCGCTGGCCAATTCAAGTGCACAGAGATCAGATGGGTGACAGAGCCAAGGTAACAGCAAGGATGAAGAAATGAAATATGACACGAAGGACAAAGGGATGCGAAATGAAGAGTCAAAAGAAGATGACGGACCATGCCCGGTTATATCACAAGGCCAGAAGTGCGTGCGAGGTGAAAGAAGATGGGCTGCAAGGGGGTGGGTCCAAGTGCAAATGCCATTGTTCTTGGTAGTGACCATTCACGCCTTCCAGCATTGCAGGGCGGTTTGCGTCTGATTTACGAACAAAGAAATGATTTCTAGGGATGAAGGGGGTGGTCTTTGCGAGGAGTGCGGAAGCTCGAGCCTCGGGCGTCCCGATATCCCTGATGTCCAACACAAGTTTGCAGGTTGATGGGGATGCAAAGAACTGCAGCAATGAGACCCATATCATGATTTGTTTCGTCGTATTTCAGTATTCATCGAGAAAATGCTAATGACGCAATCATATTGAACTAATTGTATTCCCCTCCTGCTAGGTGGATAGTGAGTTTGTGGTGCGTGTAACAAAGAAAGTACGCTTGTGTGCCCGTCCCTCCAAGGGATGGATGGCAGCCACTCAGAATTGTCAAGCCGGATCGGGAACACAATAGGACCTGTGATACTCTAAACCTGGTGGTTTCCAGCACACCGACAGACACGGGTACCGGAGTGATGCTATCGTTGAAAGAAGACGCAAAGCACAGATAGCCACAAGTAGACGGGTTGAGCCACCGTTATGCCACCTTCACAGCCGACACCATATTATTTAGGCCATAATTCGGGGGCTGGGAATCCCTTGGCAGAAAAGAGCAATACGCTTTGCCGTCAAAGGAAGAGGGCTTGGCTGACTGGGCACCAAGCAAGGAACAAAGAAATGTGTGTCTCTGGCGCTGTAGCTGTCCGCTCCTCCTGAGGTGGTTTGAAGACATAGCGAGAAGCGTAGAAAAAGACAGAAGTAGCAGGTTGCGGTGGAGGAATTGCGTATCAAGTTACTATCTTGGCAAACACATTCTCCAAACTCAAGTCCGATCGGGAATCGGTGTGGCTCATGGTGTATCGATGCGACTCGTCATGATCGCCTCATTTTAACCAGAATGTTCCCTCACAAGGTCCTCCAGCTTCTCCTGGAAGTCGGAAAAGTAGTTGATAGCCTGGATAATCTTGCCCTCGCTGGTTCCAAAACCGCTCCTCGTAAAAGCCAGCTTCCAGGCGCTCTCATCCTTGACTAGGGCTGGGAAGTCCCGCGTCTCCCAGCTCTTGTTTGCTGGGCCCTGAGCAAAGTAATCCCCAAGTTTGCCATCCCATGCCGAGATATCGCGCTCAGATAACGCGTGGAGGAGGGTGGGGGAGATGGTGACGTGCTGGATCCCGGCAAGCTGCATGACTTCGTCAACCGATGTGAGCGAAGCGGCCAGCACTTGGGTGCGGAAGGACTTGGCGATGTAGTAGGCCTGGGCCTCACGGCAGAAGTCAAAGGCTTTGTGTTCATCCACAGCTCTGGACGTGTTAGCACTAGATTGTCCTGTCTTCTCATAAACAGGACTTCTCACCCTGCCTCAAAATGGACCCTGAGCTCGTTAACATAAGGAGCAATATAGGCGCACTGCGCATCCGATGCCAAGGCTGCTTGCTCCATGCAGAACATGGTGGTAGCAAGGGTGGAAATTCCCTTGCTCTCCAGGGTGCGACATGCTTGCATGCCCTCCCAGGTTGCCGGTACCTTGATGCAGACCCGTTTTGCGTCAAAGTCGGGTGCTAGAGTCTTGAAGATCTGAACAACGCCTTTTTCTGTGATTAGTCCCATACCAGATATTAAGGGCACCGAAGACATACGTAGGGCATTCTCAACGGTCGCGGCCGTAGAATAGGATAGCTTCGGGTTGGTCTGGATGTGTACGTAGCCCGTCAAATTGGGAACCGTGGCCAGCTGTAGCTTAACCATCTAGAATCACGTCAATTAGCACAAACATCCCATGCCATAACATAGTTCACATACCATGATCTCTACCACAAACTCCTCAAACGTCGTGCTGCCCTGAAGCCCTTTCAGTGTACCCCGAGCGTCGTTGACTGCTTCTTTGATGAGGCCTACATGATGCAGCTGTGTTTGTCCGGCGACAGTTTTGGTGAGCTCAAAAAAGGCGATGGCCTATTCGGCAGTCGACCATCAGTTTCCGCTCAGGGCGACAAGCATCTCGGGCTGGAAGAATGGAAATACCTGGTTTGAGGTGCAATCCACAAATGGGCCTAGATCTTTAGCCACTTCGCATCAAGTTAGCCATTGGCTGTCATTAAGCACTCAAATCATTACACAGGTCATACCATTGGCATCGAGGGTATCGCAATCGACCTGGCTGGTCTGCCGGAGGGCATCCAGAAGGGTGGGCATGATTGTGAAGGGGCGAGGGTGTTGAGTTGGGCAGACTAGGCACGAGCAATTACGATGCAAATGGGAGACTCTAAGGGGTTCGGGGAAATACACGGCAGATTGGTAGCCGGTAAATCCAAGATGTTTGGAGAATCCGAAGAAACCGACCTCGGTGAGTGACGCGCGCATCCCTATTCTTATAGGGTGAGTTTTGGTGGCCAGATTTAACGTTGACGAGCCGGCATATGCCACGGAGCGTCCCCCGCTCTCAACGCAACATTCTGATATATGGCAATTCATTCGCCCAGCGCGACCCTCCTGGAGTCCCAAGGCGTCTTTCTGCTCTTCAGGTGACTCTAGGGCGTCTCCATATTGCGGCTACAGCTGCCAACGAAATACAGAATCGTGGTGGGGACGCTTGAATTGAGCCCGAGTTCTCTCCGCACCCCATAATTCGCATTCTAGGCTGCCACATTTCGACCCTCGAGCGGCTCCAATTACGCGGGATCGTCAAAAGAGAAGGAAGAGAAGGAGGACACGATCATGTGGGATGTAGAATCGCAAATGGATCTAATTGAGCAGGGATTACGTCGAAACGACTGCTACTACGTACTACCAAATACGTTGCAGGCATCTCGGCTGTATAACTTACCATCCTCGCCTTTGATCGATCGCTTGGGCGGCACCCACTAAAGATAAAACGGAATGGGCAACTGGGCCGAGGAGTGTAAATATTCGGGGCATCAAGTAGCGGAGGTGGTGTGGAGAGAGCAAAGAATGGGCGTGGGGGAATCCCGAACCACTCGGTCGTTAAGACTCGCACGTGCCATATCACGTGCTGCTTCCGTTTCCCCAGAACTTCCCCATTCGGACGAAACCTCCCAAGAAATCTGCCCTCACATCACCGAGTCGTACCACCGCCCACAGCCAACATCGCGCCAGGCGCCGCTGCACCACCTCTCCTTTTCCCAGCTCCCGCGTGACGGTAATGGATTGAAATCTCCCTCGGGACGCCATGAACCCAGCGCCAGACGACTATGCGACCACTACGATGTCTCGTCCCCGCCACGGAGCTCCAATCCTGGAGAGTGCTCTCCGGAGCCCCTCATAGCAGCCCTACTGCGTCGCCGATCGTGCGACGATGGATGTCGTCACCTGCGGCCTTTCAGGCGCCCCGGATGGTCGCTGTCCTGCCATTGAGGAGCCCGGCCTTCTTTCTATCCAATCGCCTCTTTGAGCGATCCAATTGCCTCGATTTCATCGTGTCCCGCCGTGCCAATGGTGGCATATCGTCCACGGCCACCACCGCCTCGACCCCCGAAGCTGCCGACTCAGCAATCTCTTCCTCCTCCGAATCCTCCGAATCCGACCCGAACATCGCCCCTCATCGCCGCCGACAAGCTCAACGGCGCGCTGCCGCTGCCGCCGCCGCGGACGGAGAAAAGCCTCTCCCGCTCGATGCCTCGTCGCAATTGACCTCCCATGCAGCCGCGCAACCGACCAACTCCATCCGCCGCACTATTTCGATCTTAATGTCACTCTCAAAACCTCGATTGACCATGCTCGTCGTGCTATCGGCCATGGCTTCCTATGCGCTCTATCCAGTCCCCGAGATGCTAGCTCCGAGCACTACCGAAACGCCAAGCCTGAGCCCATTGACATTACTCTTCCTCACGACCGGCACCACACTTTGCTCAGCTAGCGCGAACGCCTTCAACATGCTTTACGAGCCCGCCACTGACGCCAAGATGAGCCGAACTCGAAATCGTCCGTTGGTGAGACGCCTCATCTCGACACGCAGCGCCGTGGCCTTCGCTATCCTAGCCGGAGCCACCGGAGTGGGAGCCTTGTATGTTGGTGTCAACCCAACCGTTTCGTTCCTGGGTCTCGCCAATATTTTTATATATGCCGGCATGTACACCCCGCTCAAGCGCATAACAGCCTTTAATACCTGGATTGGCGCTGTCGTGGGCGGTATTCCTCCTCTGATGGGCTGGGCTGCTGCGGCTGGTGAAGCTGCCACTAAGGATGGCTCCTGGCGAGAACTTTTGTTTGCCAACGACGGTTCGTCTATTGGTGGTTGGCTCATGGCAGGACTTCTCTTTGCCTGGCAGTTCCCCCACTTCATGGGCCCTCAGCTGGCCCATCCGAGAGGAGTACAAGGCCGCTGGCCTTCGCATGCTAGCATGGACGAACCCCAAGCGCAACTCTCGGGTTGCCCTCCGATACAGTCTCGTTTTCATCCCTCTCTGTGTATCGCTTTGCGCTGTAGGCGTCACTGAATGGTCATTTGCTGTGACAAGTTTCCCCATCAACGCCTGGCTCCTTCGGGAGTCCGTGCGCTTCTGGCAACACGATGGCCACCATGGCAGCGCCAGGAGCTTGTTTTTGGGCGAGTGTCTGGCATCTGCCCGGTGTTATGATCTTGGCTCTTCTGCATAAGAAGGGAATGTGGACCAGGGCGTGGAACAGCGTATTTGGCGAGGATGAAGGTGAATGGGAAGAGGAGGAATTGGATGAGATGGTAATCATGGCGGCAGAAACCTCAAGCAGTCGGATGCAAGACGCCAAGCCGTCGAGGTGATGACGGCAATGTAAAACAGATGTATGATTGACAGGGCGGCATTCAATGGATGTGACAAGACCTGGCATCCGCCTCACCGAGACGTGGTTCGTTTTGTCACACTTCTTTTGCACACACGAACTCAACACCATTGTAGACTATATCTAGGTTATATATGAGACTCAAAAGACGGAGACAAACAATGAACAAAAACAGGGCAAAAGTTGTATTCTCAGTGCGGGGACCTAGTTCCAAGATTCTAGATTCAATGCCATCATCCATCCGCATGCCCTGGTATTTCTATCTCTAGTGTACAAGACAGGTGAAAGTCGTCTCGGCCAGTTGCCACCATTTTGGAAAACAAAGGAAAACCAAAAGGGAAACCCAAAAAGTACCATTACGCAACCTTCCAACCAACTCCACTGAAAACAAGCAACGGAAAAAGAAAGAATAAAAAGCAGGAAAAATGGCAAGGTTGCTGATCATCATCGTATCGTTATCCAGAGCGCCGTGAACACCGTGACTTGGGGCTTCTCGCCATGCAGAGGAATAATAAGAAAAACGCAGACTGAAAGGACTGATGGCGCGGGAGTGATTGATGGTGGTGTCCAAAATGACTCAGGAGGAATGGCGGCGACTGGTGGGAATCTCTGTGTAAAGGGAAAGCCAAGAGGAGTAATAAGGGATGAGGGAGAGCGTAGAGGAAGAGAGTGGCTGAGAGTATGAGCATTGTGAGCGGTATGAGTGTTGTGTGTGTGTGTGTGTGTGTGTGTGTGTGTGTGTGTGTCGTGATATAAGTGTGTCGTGATGTAAGTGCGCCTTCAGCTAAAACTAGTCGCCACTTAGACGCCAGGACCACCACGGGGCCTGTTGATGATGGCCCCGAGGGTCATATCTGAGCTCTGAGGTCGATGTGTGCTCAGATACGGGCTGTTTCCTTGGCTGTGGCCGTTGCCGGCGTGGGCTCCGTATCCATGTCCGGCGCTGGCAGTGGAGCTCACACTCGATGAGTATCCGTGACCTCCGTAGCCGGCTCCGTACGCACCCATGCCGTACGCTGCGGGATTCGCGCCGAGCGCCGCCATGTGGGCGTGAGGCTGCTGCTGCTGTTGTTGTTGCTGCTGCTGCATGGCCTGGTACGTGGCCGCAGCCGAAGCCGTACTGGAGTGTGCCGAGTGCATTACCGACGACGTCGTCTCGGGGCTACTATAGGATGCGTCTAGTTCGTCAACCGGGGTCAGGCCCATGCCGGAGATGCCGCTGTCGTCGTCATACCCTGAGAGAGCACCGCCTGACTCGAGGCGGTCGCGGCGGGCAGCGGCCCGGGCGGCGCTTTGCAGATTCTTGAGGCCGTTGGACATGCACTGTTGGGGAGGAGGCACGGGTTAGTCTGGGAATACAAGACATGGGAGGTTGAGGTTGTTGAGGGAGATATCTTACCTTTTGCTCCACGACATTCCACTTCTCTCCAGTTCGGGCAGCGAGGCCGCTCCAGATCTCCTTGCGCATGCTCATGTACTCACGGGCAAGTCGCTGAAGCTTCTGGTTGTCCCAGTCGTCTGAGCCCTTGCGCTCCATCAATCGCTCATGGCGCTTGCGGCAAGCATTGGGCGTCTTGGTCGGGAAGAAGTTGGCCTGGATCTGACCCCAGTTGAGGCCCTGCATGCGTGCACTCAAGAGCTGCTGGTCATCCTGCGGCGTCCAGGCTCCTGAGCTGGCGCGGTGTTGAAGGGGAGGCGGGACGGAGACGGCGGACGCAGTGCTCGCCGCGTACGAGTCGTAGTTGGGCTGCTGGACCTGGGCCTGAGCCTGCAGCGCCATGGAGGAGGCGGAGGTTGTGGGGACGTTGTAGTAGTTGCTGGGCATAGCCATGCGTTGCTGGCTATACAGGGGAGAAGGCGCGAGAGAGACGGGCATTGGGGCTCCGTAGCGGCTGTGAGAGCTGCTCGAGTTCCTGGTGTGTTTCGGCATGGCGGATGGAAGTAATTGTATGGTGGGGATGATGGACAAGGTAGAACGAATGGTTCCAAGGTCAATTGGTGACAAGGAAGAGATAAATGTCCGGGATGTTGTCGGATCCTTGAAGCGAGGTGAGGATATTACCGATTAGGCGCGTGGAAAGAGGGTAAAGGCCTGGGTCAACCGGCCTGGTCTATCTTGGTCTCGTCGAGATCGGCCGTGGTCTAGAGAATCGGCCGAAACAAGAGGTCCGGACGGTCATATAAGGGTATAAGGAGTAAGGAGATAGCGAACGGGGCAAGGAGACGAGGATGAGAAAGCGAATTCGAGGCCCGGCTGGTCAGGAAAGCGACAGAGGAAAACGTGACAGAGACGAATGAGACCGAGAGACTTAGGAAAATAGGAAAAGGAAAATAGGAAAAAAGATGGAACTTGGTAGTGGAACGAGAGCGTGTTTGGAGAGGAGAGAGAGGAGACTGAGGCCGTGAGAGGGCCGGATATGAAGCAGTTTTAAGCTCGCGGAGCGGCCGCGGGTGGATCGCAGATGAGAGGCAAAAGACAAAGACCAATCTCGCCGTGGGCGGCTGCGTCGCTGAAACGAGACAAGGCGACGAAAGGGGAAATGAAACGACACACTTGTGTCTGGGGCAGAGAGTATGCCGCGAATGGGCCGCTGATATTGGTCGGCGAGGCGGCTGTCTGGCAGATGGGCGGTTAGGAGGCTCCCGGGAGGGCGGCTACGGGGCGGGAGTCCGGAGGGTCTCCTGACTGTGGGCAGAGGGTCCAAGACGGGGATTTCACATGCGGTACGGAATGGTATGAGGAAGCGCCAGCGAGTGGGTGCGTGGCGGTCAGGGCATCGGATTGACAGAGAGTTTCCAGACTTTTGGTGCGAGACGGGGATCGTCGTCGGCTGGCGGTAGTTGCAGCGATGGCGTGGTCATGTTCGGATACGGTGAACTAACAAGACGGAAGCGGACGAGCATGAGAGTCCAACAGATCCTGAAGCACCCCAGAGCCAGCCATCGTGCAGGTTTCAGAGGCTTCCATGACATCGGGCTCGGGGGGCTGCACAGAGACATCCCACCCACGGTGCGGCGAAATGGTGGCGCCTAAGGAAATGAACGGGGTCGTTGCATTGCATGGCATGGAATGGCGTGGTGGGGACCAGGGTGAGAAGGGTATCGAGATAATGCGCCCACTGGTGTCTTAGAAGGGAGAGCCTCTTCTGTTCAGCCGGCCGCGAACGAGTTGGGGCGGCGCGGGAAGGTCTGCAGCGGCAACGGGAATGCCAGGGGCGGGGAGGAGCCGGTGCGACATGCGCATCATTGAAGCAGCAGAGGCATCAAAGAGAAACTTTGCAGGGGGGGGGGGGGGTACAAGGAGCATGTACCGCAGGGTTCTGGAGCTTGCGGGACGGGATCGCCAACGTCCAAGAGAAAGAAGTGCCAAATCTGCTTAACACCGGGCCTTTGGTGTTGAGTGCGCAACGTGGAAAATCGAGGGGCGCGAGCTGGTGTGGGGCTGCGGCCGCCCAATTGGCCCGGAGCGTGCAGGCGCGCGTTTAACTCAAAATTAAGCGGCGCCCGATGGGGCTAGCGGTGCTATTTTTGGACCTGTCGC
Organism: Ilyonectria mors-panacis; assembly: GCA_002991585.1. Classification (NCBI taxonomy): domain Eukaryota; kingdom Fungi; phylum Ascomycota; class Sordariomycetes; order Hypocreales; family Nectriaceae; genus Ilyonectria; species Ilyonectria mors-panacis. Next base: position 625,578 of record PPHJ01000084.1, on the reverse strand, counting down.
GGCGTCTGATTGGGCGTCTGAGCTCGCTTGTACCTCCCCACCGCCATCTGCGGGCGAGATACTTGGCACTCTCCAAAGCCCGCTCTCCCCTCACAGGCTGTACCAACCTGGGGATGGATCTCTGGCATGTTGAGCATCCACGAGCCGGGCGGGCAAGCGCTTGCGAGGTCATAACAATGGGTCACTGAGCAGCGCCAGGCGTGTACTGACGCACGGGGGCAGTTTCAGGTCGAGCCGGGGGACCTGCGAGCACCTGAGGGCGAACAAAGACGGGACGGAGCCGCCTGCTGTCGTGGACTCTGATGATGTTTCTGGCTTGAGGGTAGAGCCATGCTTGTGCCGGGGTGGCTGCACTACTGGTCAGTTCAGTGGGCGAGTGGCTACCTGATGCTTGATTTCGTCTGCCACGCATGGATGCCCACCTGTTCGTCGCAGAATGGCTTTGACCTGTGGGCTGGGACGCTGGAAAAGACTGCCAAGCCTAAGCGGCAGATGCATTGACTGATGGGATAATCACCATGTCGACGTGTACTTTGCAGCAACCATCTGATGTCAAATTATCCCACGACGACGTCCACCTGAAGACACAGGTGAGGGCGTCGCTGAGAGTGAGAGACATGCACCTATTTCCGGGCGTTACCAGAACCCAAGATTCCCAGAATTAGAAAACTTACACGGCCTGTTGCTGTGGTTTTAAGCGCCTTCCATAATTAGACTGAGCTAAGTCCGATGCTGAGTTTCTACCGCCGGCCGGTTGTGGGACGGTTTTCGGCTCGGGCTTGGCACGGGGCCTACCCTAGACCTGCCTTCTTCTGAGCTTAGAAACCTCGACAAGATGCTGGGAATCGGTTTGTGACACATATTTCAATATTGTAGGTGATAATTTCGCGGTACTTTTAGTTTATTTATGATTTATTCATGTTTAACTTGAATTCAAGGGAAATGCCAACGCTCTTTTGGAAAATTTGAACGGTTCTTGACAGTGGGTGTGATGATGTATGGTAGTGAGTGTAGTTTTACAATCCTGTTGCTTGCATCTACACCAAGAAAGCTCGAACCCCATCAAACATCGAAACTAAATCAACATGCGGCAACGGGAGATATTGGTGGGATTTCAACAAATATTGTTCAGTTATCCCGTAATTTCAAACATCAAAATGCGACTAGCAATGGAACGGGACCAATTTCATCACTCATTTCGCAGTTTCATACTCGTAACCCTAACCTTCTAAACTAAATTGCCAACCAGAAAAACCCACCAAGGAACCCTGTTAAACGAGCCACTCCAAATACCACCAACGACCAGACCATAGAAGGACCCCAAGGGTTACAGACAGTCGAAACCGCTACGAGGCACACCCGCCCATTACAGCTTCCATCGCAAGATGGTAAGTGAGTGCTTGGGGAACGTAAACAGACCTTCGCCATCCCACTTGGACTCCTGGATGCCCACCTCCTGCTTCTCGCCCGTGTTGGTGACAGCGACGTTGGCGCCGCTGACGCTGTGCACCTCGACGTCCTTGCCGCTAACACCGCGCAGCTCTGTCGCAAAGTCCTTGGCCTCGTGGATGTTCACGACGGCCAGGTTCACCACGCCGTCCTCGACGGCGGCGCTGACGTCCAGCCACGGCGTCTCGATGGCGCCGCGGATCCACGCGGGCTCCGTGTCGCCCAGGTACTCGCCGGAGCGCACGTTGACGGCAATCGTGGAGCCACGCATGAACTTGCTGAAGAGCAGCAGCGGCCAGTAGGTCGACTGCTTGAGGATGCCGTCCTTGGTGGTCATCAGGGGCGAGATGACGTTGACGGACTGGGCGATAGTGGCCATGCCGATGTGCTTCGACTGGCGGACGAAGACGTTCAGCCAGACGGAGACGGCCAGGGCGTCTGAGAGAGTGTACCTGAGCTCGGTTAGCGGGACGTTGTTGATGAGGTATCAAGGCGCATACTTCTCCTCGGCACCCTCCTCACCAGGAGCGCGAACGGGATCCCAGACGTTCCACTCATCGAAGCAGATCTTCTGTCGTCGCACGGTGGGAGGGACGCCATTCTCGATGCGCGCCACATCAATCATGCCAGCAGTAATCTCGATGGCTCGCTCCGCAGACCGAGGCGCCGTGGCATTCTTGTTGTGGTCGGAACTGGCCGTGTAAATATGGATGCTGTGCATGTCAATCAGGCTGGCAGTAGTGCTGCCGCCGCCAAGTCCATGAAGATCAAACTTGATGCACTCGTTGATGACGTATTGGTCCCAGGTGCTGTGGCCCGTCTCGCCGCAGAGGATGAGCTCGACGGACGGGTCGAGCAGCTTGATGGCCTTGGCCCATTGGTAGGCCTTCTTGGCGTAGTCCTCCTTGGTCAACTGGCCGACCTGCCACGGGCCCCAGCACTCGTTGCCCAGCGCCCAATACTTGACCTGCGGAGCGGCGGTTAGCAAGCGGAAGCTTGAGGATGGTGAGAGGAGGGACACACATTGTAAGGCTTCTCGCGGCCGTTCTTGCGGCGCAAGTTGGCGTAGTAGCTGTTCCTGTCGGAGTTGCAGTACTCGACCCAGCCGAGGGCTGTTAGAGCAGGGTTAGCAAAGGTGGAGAATGGGGGTTTCATGACTATGCAAGTAGGCGGCGCAACGGACCTTCATCGAGAGTTCCTGTGATAGGTCGGCATGTGGTTGTGAGAATGGGAGTGAGAGATGTCATGAGGGCTGGCTTGGGAACGGTGGTAACAGGTTGACTCTAGATACACCGAGCGACCAAGATGGCTCACATCAAGACAGTTGTTTAATGAGAAGGATGACTTACCAGTGCCAAAGTTGAGACACAAGTATGGTTCGGTCCCTACAACCTCGCACCACTTCATGAACTCGTCTGTGCCAAACTCGTTGCTCTCAGTGCCGATCCACGCCAGCTCCGGTCTGAATGGGGTATCAGTTTCGCGGCAAAGACAAGGATTGCACGACCACCACATCCACGTGTTGGACAATGTGCATGGCCATGTGCATAGAGATTGGGGGTCGCAACCAACTGAAACTTACCTCGGGGGACGGTTTTCCTTGGGGCCGACGCCGTCCAGCCAGTGGTAGGTGGCGACGAAGTTGCCTCCGGGATAGCGGACGACGGGCACGCGCAGCTCCTTGAAGGCGTCGATGACATCGGTGCGGAAGCCGTTCTCATCGGACAGGGGGTTTCCGGGATCATAGATGCCGCCGTAGATGCAGCGGCCCATGTGCCTGGGTGCGTGTCAGTACCACCCTCGAGCCAGCCCGCTGGGAACGGGGATGAAGAACTGGTGAACTGCATGGATGTCTGGGGTAGTAGTGGGAGGGGGGGGAGGAGTTATGGTTGAAGGGGTGTGAGACTGTGGGAAGGCGTTGAAGAGAGGGGAGGGGAGAGACGGAACTTGGGGGTGATGGCGAAAAGGCAGCGAATGGGAGTTGGAGGAGAGGCCGTGAGAGGCAATGGGCAGAGTGGAAAGGCGGCAACTTACTCGGTGAAGCCGCCGTAGGTGTTGTCCTCGATCTTGGAGATGACGGCCGAGGGGTCAACGGTGATGGAGGGACGCTCCTCATCGGGGATGCGGGTGAAGGTGGCCATGGCGAGGAGCAACAGATGATGTGAAGTGTCAAATCGGGCAACTCTTTTGGCAAGAGGTGAAGGAAAAAAAGAAATCAATTCAGATCAAGTCACGCAAGTCACTCAGATCCCAAAGGTCAAAAGTCACGAGAGGAGGGAACCCAACTACAAGAAACGCGGGGCGCGGTGAAGCCCATGATTTTGCACTTTATCAACCCCGACGAGCAGGTGGATCCGCCTTCGGTGGTTCGGCGGTGACAGAACCGGGCAAACCGGTGAAAGCCGGGGGGCCTCTAGCAAATACACCAACCAACCAGCCGCACCAACAAAAGACAGAGGAGAGCCCTTACGACGATAGTCGACAATGGGAAGCCGCACTACTGAGTGCTAATTAATACCAATGCGCCAACAACACGGCCGACAGCGGCATCACAGCCCTCCATAACACCCCCGCACCTCTCCGCTGCGGGAACTCGCCCAGCGCGCCTCCGGTTCGTGCGCTTCAGCCTCCCAAGCGGAGCTCCTCGATTGGCGCGCTTCACGAACTGCCAAACGACTCGCTGCTGCAAAGCCCACTAACAAGTTACTCTTTTTCCCTCTGCTTGCGTCCCCGCACAACACGAGACTTTGCAAAAACCCGCCGGGGCCCCGGAGCAGGTGCGTGTGGCCCGCTTGTTGCGGTGCGCTGGCCTCAGGTGGCGTGAGCAGCGCTTCGTCCAGTAGCCTGCCGGGGAGGTGCTCGGGAAACCGGTTGCTGAGACACTTCCACCAGTCATGACTTCTAATGGCATTTGGGAAACTGGATCTTGTCCATGATGATCCTGTTTGTCTGCCTGGAGGACCTGATGAGCATGAGGCCAGCCTCGATGAGGCTTGGATGCAATCGCCAGTCCACGTTGTCCCGGGAAATAGCATCGAAATTGTCCGTTGTCAGTCTGGACGAAGGACGAGAACGGGACAAGTTCCGTTTTGTTTGTCTGGGGGGCGGAGGATCATGTGGGGATCACCAACCAGCTCTGCTGTGCCACGGCACTATCATGACTGTACCATCGCGCTATCATGATATTGTGCATCGAGTATACGCGGACTTGGGCATAGTAGACCGACAACCTGCTAGCTAGAAAGATAGAACAGTAAATAGACAGACACACAAACACGCACCACACAAAACTCTCTCTCTCTCACCATCGTCTTCCGCACACTCTCTCCAGCATACCCATGCCTCCTCGACATCGGCCGGTGGAGTCCTCTCCACAAGGCTAAATAAGCATCCTCCCATCATTTCACAGCGTCCGTCCTCCCTCAGCCCAGTTGACAACAAGTCCCCAAACTCGACAAATAACCCACAAGCGGTAAGTCTTCTCTGGGGGGGGGCCCGCCAACGCACACGCTTCCCAAACCCAGGCCCGTAACCCCAAGACCCATGCGGGGAAAGCTTGGAGCCCCCGTCCCCTTGTGCCTTTTGTTGGTGGTGACGGCTGTTTTGACACATTTTCTTGTCGTAGTAGCCTTCGGGCCCGGAATGCTCGTAGTGAGCGTGATGCCATTGCTCCATTGCCCTCCATGAGTGGAGAACGCGCGTTTGTCGTGTCGTGTCTGTCGGTGGCTCGGGGAAGCGTCAAGGCGAGAGGGCCCATCCTATCCTATCCCCATGGCCTGCAAATGCCCTGGCCTGTAACTTATGGGGAATGGATAGATGGCCCGTATGGGCATGCCCCCGTATGGATGGGGTTTTGCATCCGCATGGATCATGGATGGGGTCAGAATTATCACTTGGGTGATGATGCACTGACGGAGGCACTGATGCGAAGCTGGAAACCAGATGCTTAAAAGGCCGGGGCATCGCCGCTCGTCAACAGGTGCTCTTCTGGTTCTGGCAGTCTGGAGTCAATTCAAGTCGAGTTGACTGACACCATCTTGTCGTTGCGCATGTAAACAGTGACGAGACAACCTCATAACATCACCACCTCGCCTTTCCTCCCACCGCCATCATGGCTCTCCCACCCAAGTGGTACCAGTTCCTTGTGAGCGTCTTCGCCTCGCTCGGTTCTCTCCTGTACGGTTACGACCTGGGCGTCATCGCCGAGGCCATTGCGTCTGGCAACTTCAAGAAGACCTTTGGAGACAACCCCGATGAAGTGTATGTTTGCCTCTTGTTGCGCGTCTCGACGGCCGTCATGAAACGTCATATCCCCCGACTCAGCTAACATCCCGCAGCGGAGCCGTCGTTTCCATCTTCACCGGTGGCGCCTTTTTCGGCGCCATGTTTGCGGGTCCCACCGGCGACCGTCTCGGCCGAAAGATGACCATCCTCATCGGCGCCTGTATCTTCCTTGTCGGCGGAGCCCTGCAGACCGGCGCCCAGAACATCAAGTACCTGTACTCCGGACGATGCCTTGCTGGCGTTGGGTGAGTCCACCGTGTAATATCGCCTTGGTTCGATCAGAAACTGACCTGTTCATAGTGTTGGTTTCCTCACCATGATCATCCCCCTGTATCAGGCCGAGCTGTGCCACCCTAGCATCCGAGGCCGAGTCACCGCCCTCCAGCAGTTCATGCTTGGAGTTGGTTCCTGTCTGCCGCGTGGATCTCATATGGTAATAACTATCCCAAGCTCCAAATACGCCTCCATCACGAATGCTGACCCCTGTCTCTAGGTACCTACATCGGCTTCAGCGACCACGACTCCCGCCAGTGGCGTGTCTCGCTGGGCATCCAGCTGATCCCCGCCCTCGTCCTCGCCCTGCTGATTCTGTTCTTCCCCGAGTCGCCGCGATGGCTCATCGACCACGGCCGCGTCGATGAGGGTCTCCAGACACTCGCCCGCCTGCACTCCGGCGGCAACACAGACGATACCTGGGTGCGCGCCGAGTTCGACCAGATCCAGGAGACCATCGCCCGTGAGCACGAGGTCGAGGCAAAGAGCTACAAGGAGCTCTTCACCGACCGCAGCTCCTTCCGCCGTCTCTTCCTCGCTTGCGCCCTGCAGGCCTCCATCCAGATGACCGGTGTCAGCGCCATCCAGTACTACTCCGTCACCATCTACAGCAAGATCGGCATCGCCGGCGACGAGACGCTCCGCTACCAGGCCATCTCCTCCGTCATCGCCCTGGTTGCCCAGTTCCTCTGCATCCTGTTCATCGACAAGTTCGGTCGTCGCTGGCCGCTCATCTGGGGCAACATTGGCAACGGCGTGTGCTTCATCATTGCCACCATCCTGCTCGCCAAGTTCCCTCCTGGCTCCGACAACTCCAACGGAAGCGCCGCCTGGGGCTTCATCGCCATGACTTGGTTGTACAATTTCTCCTTCAGCGCAACCTGTGGTCCACTTTCATGGATTATCCCTGCCGAGATCTTCGACACCAAGACCCGATCCAAGGGTGTTTCCATTGCGACCATGACGTCCTTTGCCTTCAACACCATGATTGGCCAGACCACTTCCGTCGCTCTGGACGACAAGCACGGCATTGGCTGGAGATGGTACATCCTCTTCATTGTAAGTTCCAAAACATGTCACCCTCACGCTCAATCACTCACATGTCATCTTAGGTCTGCAACTTCACCAACGCCCTTTTCTTCTGGGCTGTCCTCCCTGAGACCGCCAAGCGACCTCTCGAGGAAATGCGCTATCTCTTCACTGAGGCTCCTCTCTTTGTGCCCAACATGGACATGGCCAAGTTTCAGGCTGGTCTGGATCTGGAGCGCCGAGTCGAGGAGGTGGAGAAGAAGCAAGAGATGGCTCACGTTAGCCTGCAGGTATAAATCGACCAATGGTTTTTGTAATATAGCAATCCCGCCGCGGCATCCCATTGGACTGCGCGTGGCATTGATTGTTAAGTATACCCAGTACATTATACACTACGTTCTCGCCGTGTCTTTTCTTGCTGCCATTTCATGCTCCCTTAAAACTCTTGCCAAAGAACTCTGCCAACTTGGAACTAGCCTTTTTCCACCTTGTCATAGAGATCCGCGTGAGTAAGTCCTTCAATGATATACAGCTCTTTGCGCTCCTTTGCCTTGGCCATGGCACCCTCGCAGTACCACCGTGTGGCCGCCTTGGTCCCTGTGATCATCAGGAGCGGCATCGTACTTTTTTTGGGAGTAGGTGAACAGTGTCTACCTTGTTGCCCGTTACAATAGCTGTCTCGGTCCTTGGCGGCGTTTCCGAGCTGAGCATGTAAGACGTTGAGTTAGACGAATCCTGGTCTAAGCCTCTCCAGGCCATGGTGCCGACGCAAACGGCGGCAGCGGTTGCACAAGCCTTGATGCGAAGGTCGCTTTGGGCGGCAAAGGGCGCGTGTTCTCCTGACGCGCAGATGCCCGATCTTTTCGCGTCGCTCCCCTTTCGAGTCGTTAGCTATCTGCGTGTCAAAGACAAAGCATATGGGAGGGGCATCAACCGAGAGCACGCCACGTTCCCGTCCACGGGTTTAAATTGTCAGAACTTCCTTTTCCTGACTTGGTTTGAGAGAATGACAGCGTACCATCACAGCCGTGGGTTTCGGGAGCCAGTGGACTATACGGATGAGAGACAGAGTCCGCTAACAGGTGTCATGAGCGGCCCGTCGCCGTACCAAACCAAGCCCGTCCATTACCGGTTCGTGATTTATAGCAGCTCTGGAGCCCTGATTCCAACGTAGCTGCATTATCTCACAACTCGAACCGGGGTCACTCACTGAATCTGTCATCTCAACTCGTGTTGTTCTGTCAGCGGGGTTCCGATACAGGAGACGAAGCATGTCTCGTGGCCGCCGACACTGTGCTCAGCAGTCCAGTTCTTGTGAGATGCGCCATAAAAACGCCGCAAACCAATCGAATATTACTTCAATCATCCATAGCTAAAAGCCATTCTATCTCCAATTGGGGAGATTGACACCGTATTAGGCAGCTTGCAGGGAAACTGACTTCGTGTGCATTACGGATGAGCAGCCGCAAGTGCTAGAGTTTTAGAGATGCACACAAATAAATAACAAGTCATTCCTGTTTAGCCTAACGAACTGTTGGCTGTTGACTCTGGATCAGAGCTTTGTATCCGCCTCAAACCCAAAGTGGGCCGCCGCATCCCGAGTCGACGGGACTGTACGCCGGGGCTAGCGCAATAACTACGGTGTACAATCGCTTGCTTTGTTTAAGATACTAATCCACGGCTTAGGGCTAAGTCTTTATGGTATCATTCATGTTGTTGAACCAGTAAGTTAGCGAGGAAAAAAGAGGAGCTCCATTTATGGCTTGAATGGATGTAGTATATACGCCTGGTCCCTTCAACACATGTTACTCCATGAAACTAGCTTGCAGTGGAGGCAAACGACTCATTACCAACCCTCACCACACCCGGCATTAATTCATAAGTATCTTGTCCGCAAACGCAGCAACCTCATCTCTCATCCGATGTAAAACTCCCTCCTCGACCCAAAAGTGCCCCGCAGTTGTGACCCTCGTGCGCCTTAAACTTGGACCCTCGCCGCCCCTCGATGCGCGCCGCCCATCCCCGCAGCTTGTGCGACGCCACAAAGACGTCCGTATCTCCAAACACCGCCAGGGTGGGATTTCGGACGAGCTTCTCCTCTGCCTCTGCTTCTTGAGGGCTCTTCTGCTTCGCCAGCGCCGTAGGGACCAGCGACATGGTGGCGAGGTGGGTGACTAGACCCTGGAGCGGCGACACCAAAAGGTAGGCTGCCCCAGGCATCGTCAGGTTTCCTATGGCGGCCAGTTGCTCATTCGGCTGTGGTTCCGGCGGCGGGGGCGGTTTTGGAGGCGTAATAGCTCGATCGTGACTGTCCAACTTTGCGTGGAAGAGCCTGTGGCCATGTCGTCCTGATTTCGCCTTGGCCACGAAGTCATGCACACCCCTGCGGATCTTATCCTCAGCATCAAGCGAGAAGCTTCGCCGGCCGCCGTGGCTTTCGTGGCTCTTCCGAGGGCTTCCTCCTTCGTCGCCTCCAATCCTCACACCGCGCTTGCTAGGGCTCCTGATTCCACGCTCCAGCATAACGGAACGAGCACTTGCCAGGACGACATTCTGCTGCTGGGCGAGGTGCTCGGCCCGGAGGCGAACCTCGGCAGCGTCGGAGCCAGCGAGCGGGGACGCAAACGGCTCGAGGATGACGTGCAGCGGAGGGATCTGGGTCGTGATCATGGCGCCGTAGGAATAACCTCCCAGGAGGAGAACTGGGGGTGTTGGTGGCGGAATAGTCGGGAGCGGAGCATCGCCAGGTGGGCTCAACGTGTCTGGCGACGGACCGAATACATCTGAAGACGAAGAATGCGGGCGGAAGGGATCGAGGTGGTGAACGTAGTAGACGATGAAGGCTACCATTGTCGCATAGTCGTCGCGCTCAGGCTTTGCAGTCCATGATGTCCGGCCTGCCGAACCGCTCGCTCCGCTGCGGCGCTGGTTAGCAATTATCTTGGAGTCTCGGTGACAGTCCGTCTGGATTCAAGCTCGACACTCCAAATCACAGCGATAGCATCGCAGCAACGACGTACCGAAAGTTAAAGGTGCCAACCAGAAACCCCTTGCGTAGTAGCTGCCCGGCCACAGTCTCAACAACGGGGTCATCGTAGCAGCCGCCAAATGGCGCATACGGGTGCGCAATCACGGCGGCATGTCGCTGCCATGGCGGGGCGCGGGGATTCGCAGCGAGCGACAGCGGGTGGTAGACGCGGCAGTCGAGGGTGAGGCCGTCGTGGATGCTGGGCAGGGTCAGCGTGAGCGTCGGTTCGGGCAGCATTGTGACTGTCTTCGCGTCATGACATCTTGCGCGCTTCCGATGATGCTGCAGACTCTACCGTGGAGATGCCAATGGGTTGTGGTGGTGATGTTGATGGAGAGCTGTTTATCGATAAGCGACCCAGCTACGTAATTGGTTCGTGCACGGACGTCAGTTTAGCTCCAGGGTAGGTAGCTACGTCATAAGGAGTACGAAGCTGCTTGAGCAACGGCAGGTGCCGACTGGAGGAAGAACACACAAACTGGATTCAGTGAATCAAGGAGGTACAGACCTTGAAATGCTGCCGTTCGCACGGGAAAACCACCTGACATTGGCTTTCAGTCTGGGGTTGGCATAGAGGAGACTCGAAGCCTTAAGGCTACGGCTATTGGGGCAACGCATTAGTATGCCTTGGGCTTCTATAGCTATTCGATTAATATGAAACTATGGTAATTAAAACTTATTATAAAATATTTCTACTATCCTTTGTTTATCTCCTTTCTCCGGTATATCGTATCAGACCATACGACAGCATGCGTTGATATCGAGACTTGCGAGTTCGAAGACACTTGGAACTGGGGCAACTTGGTTGATAGACCCAGTTTCAGTTGGCTGACTTTGAACTCGACCCGTGCAGTCGACAGCAATGAATTATGTCCTGTAGTAATTACAATGAAGGGTACCCAAAGAACACATCCGAGGTGGGAGCGTGAGAAAAAAGCGGATAGGATATACCGGGGGCTTGTCCCTGATGCACCTTCACTGCTCAACCATTGTAGCCAAAGCCATCGTAGCCCAAACCATCGTAATTTATCCCTTCGCCAAAAATGTGAAGCCCGCCATCGTAAGGGACACTGCGTTGTCCAGGGGGCTTGCCATAATACACCGCAACCTGTCCATCATCATCTTTCTCTATAGCCCCTATGGCATGTTCGAACCAGTCGAGGAATGGATCCAGAGTCCAGTCTTCTAATAGGGCGAGGGCGGCAAGAATGCAATAGCAACCGTGGATCTCATCAGATGACCCCAACGTAAAAGCCATGCCAGATAATCTAGACTCTCAATTAGTGACGATACACGATAATGGATAGAGAGGAAGGGTACTATACCAACTCGTCTTTGGTGCGTTGGGCAAAGTCAATGCGCCACGAAGCCCCTTGGACGAAAACAACGGGGATGATAGGGAGGTTCTCGGGGTCGGCCTTTGGCAATGAGGCAAGATGTCGGAACTGGGCTCGCAACCAGGCGGCCAGTTGCGCATTGCCCCGGATTGAACCATCGTCCTGGCCGCTCACTGTCTTGATGCCGATACTTATTGGTGTGCTGGCGCCATCGCTTAACTGGACGTGTGTCGTGTGATTCTGACTGGGATCAAGAGCCCGGAGTTGGTTGAGAAACGATGTCAACGGATGGCACTCTTCCACGGTGAGCAGCACGGCGTAGTCGATCTTGGGATCTGCTAGAACGGGGTTTGGGTCGCGCAGCTCGGGCTGGATGCTGCATCTTGAACTGGGTTGCGTTAGCTTTAGAACCAATAGTTATGAAAAGACCAACTGGAGTACATGTTGCGATAGGAAACATCTGTGACCTTGTCATCACCGAATGCAAGCTCAAGCAATGAAGAATTAACACTCTCGTTCCAGCTGGCCTCGTCTTCCATTTTCTGCTTGCAAGACACTGCATTGCGTCGGATGTTTTCAATGCGCTTGTGCACATAATCGGAATATGTTGCTCCGATGTCTAGGGGTGGGTTGTTTTGGTGGCAGTAAAACCAGCTGTCTTTTGGCGTATGTGCCCAGCCGGATTGTTCGGATACTAAGGCCTGCGTCTGGGTGTCAGAAGTCGTGAAGAGACATGGGAATGTGAAACTTACCTTGGCCTCTAACGGTATCACGGGCGTCGTCCGGAGCGTGGCGAACTGTTTCATGTGCGTGGTGGGCTCACGCATTGCTGAGACGGACAGGCGGCGTAGAGGATACTCGGAAGCGAGTCGCAGCTCAATCTCGAGGTCCTGAGGGCTCAAGGAAAGACCTTGCCGACTTGAGCTATTCATAACGGACACGCTTCTAGACATGCTTCTTCCTGTAGACTGCGTTAGCCCGAGTGAGAGCGTCCGGGTGAGAGCGTCCGGGTGAGGACGTGAGCACTTGGTGGCATACCTAACATCTGTCCCTGGGCATCGGGATCGTCATTGGAGATTCGGATCCGTTTCGACGGACTTGGTCTCGAAGACATGGCGCAAGAAACTCAATTCCCTCTTGACAGGATCGCGACGCGTTTCAGCGTCACTGGTGCTGTGGCCATCCTCCGTGTCGACGCCAGTCTTGAAGCAATCCAGCGCAGGAGTCGCCATCGTCACAATCACTTAGCCCTCTCTTCAAATAGTGCGACACAGAATCGACGCGTGTTTTGCGGTTCGATTACTGCTACGCGTGACTGTTGGCTGATCTTGCGGTGCCCCTTTCCATGAGATTTGACGCGCTTGAAGATGTTGTTTTGTGGCAGGTTTGGTGGGGCAACGTAGCCGGGGCTGTTGATAATACGTCTAATAAGAAACACCTAACGTTAGAACGTAGCGGCGTTCACATGCACTTGTCAAAAAAAGGATTCTTCATCAAATTCGATTGTTCGTTATAAAGGTCTCCAGCACAATGAGTGTAGTACAAGCTTCATATTTATTGATATTCCTTAAATAGTCATCATTTCATATCATGCATGATATCACATTTTATTTTATCATATTATCTTTTCCTTTTCCTTTACAATAGATACCATTGCAATTACTAAGCTAGATACGGAGTACATGACGGGTGTAATGGTACCGCGCTAAGGGTCTGGAAGTACAGTGCTCTACTAATTTACAGAGGGTGGTACATATACAATTGCACCTACACTGGTTCTTTTTAACATAGTGTTTACTTGAGCCAGTTTATTCAGCTCACTCTCTTTGGCTTGGTAAAGTTGCATCTGAGGAATCTTATGCTTGGATGCCATAGTCTTGCTATGATGAAGGGAGACATCTCTGGCTGTCAAGCGAGCATAACTTGATCTCCTGATGTTGAACAAGAAGGAAGGGTTTAGAAATCATCCCTTGCGTCTATTATGTGGGAACAGTGTAATAAAAAGCCCCAAGTTAATGGGGCAGCCAAGTCTTGTAAAGATTATGATAAAAGCGTGAGTTGTTCTGGTACTATCTAGCAGTTTGTCGCAATACCGCTACGGCAAAAGGGAATGATCACTCCTCTTGCCGGTAGCGTATTGTAGTCCATATCTCCGTCTGACACAGTTGCACAATTCGGCATCAGAATCCCAGGTCGCGGCCTGTCACACTGAGTGGATAGGATGATGATGATGATGAAAGCTCTTGATTTCCTATCTAACGACGGGCTAGGGGTTGGTCTTATAGATGAAGATGAGGGCGGCCTCCGGCAGCCTCCGGGACCGAGGTCCGGAGGTCTGAGACCGGAGGACCCACCTGCCAGGGGTCTGAGGCCCGGTCCAGACCGGATACCTAGCAGCCGGTCTGGAAGCTGTTCCAGGCGTCTCACGATGACCCCAAAATGTAACACGGCCTCATCCTTGCAGACACAGTCGCCATTGGAGCTTGCTGCCGTGTCACTGGCGCAGTCAGTTGTATAAAGCCGTTGACAATGTCAGACGGAGATATGGACCATAATAACGCTACCGGCAAGAGGAGTGATCATTCCCTTTTGCCGTAGCGGTATTGCGACAGACAATAACCTGTGTACTGTCTGAGCAGAGGCACCTGGGCTGCTTCACATTCCATTGCGAAACGCAGGACGGTCAATTTGAACTCTAGATCTGAATAATATGTACACAATTTATTTGCCACCAGATTTTGCATTATTAGAGGACGGCAGGTAAAACTCTACAACAAGCCACAACCGCCTCATTGAGACATACTAGGACAGAATACTGACCATCTGGCTGAATGGAGCACCTGAGAAAATGCAGCGGGGTGTGATGCCAAGCCTCATTTGTAGCATCAATGAATTAAACAAGGATCTCTTCAATATCCCGGATAAGCGCTAAAATTGCAGTGTATTGATTACAGTAGTAACGTTGAGCCGTCAGATTGAGTACGGCATCCCAACTCCCCTCGAAGCACTAAGATTGCAGTGCAAGCCTGTTGGGGGCCAAAGTTGTCCCACGCGCTGGATACAGAGGACAGATGTGCGCTTTTATCAACGTCATCATCTTCTCAATTAGATTGAAATGAGATACAGAAGTAGGCCCTACCTTCGCAACAGTCACTGGATAATTCAATCTGCCTAAACCTCGTCCAATTGTAGCCTGATTTGCATCTCGCTCTGAAGCTGCTCGCGTGGCCACAAAACGAGCCCGCCGCTTACAAACATTGCCGATGGAGCCAGGACACCTCGATGAGAGACATTGGGACACAATATCGTAATTTGAGCAGGAATATGTATCTTGGCTTAACTCGAAATACTTGGCATTTGGTGGTGAAAGAAGATACACTTTTCTGCCAGCCATGTACACGTCATCCAAAGACAAGTTGATACTGAATGAGCCGCACATTCCACTACTAACCTAATAACCGCAGGACAACGCAAAGCATATTGATCCATTAATCCTTGGTCTGAGCCTGTCGGTCTCGGCCGGCTTAGATCAGCCTATGGGACCGTAGCTGCCAACAAGGAAAGTGTGATGCTGAATATCCTGGTGCCACTCAAGTCGTTGGGGGCGCCTATGTGACCCGCTTGAATTGGCGATGTGCCGAATGACACCTGGGCGGCATATAGAAATAAATCTCCGTAGGCCACCCGAGTTCCTCCAACACCAGAGTCACCCAAGATACGCTCTAACTTTAATCCGTTTGTGCTTTTGTATAGATGAGTGATTACCCTCTGGGACAATAGCCCTAAGAAGCTGAACCCGAGACCCCCTCGTTGAAAGGCTGATTGGTCTGCTGCGGTCTGTGCGCAACCAATTAGGTCATCATTTCCGATGAGGTCGGATGAGGCATACTGACAGAAGATACTTAAGGATTTTTATTGTTAAGCTACTGCACAATCGTCGGGAGGAGGGCTTTATATGAGGTATACGCCATCGCCTGATTTTCCCCGCCTCACTTATCCTTCGAGATATTTGTCCAAATGTTTGAACTTACTGTTTGTAAATAATACTGCACTTTCTTGATCTGTCTAGATAGTTAGATATGCAATAAGAAAACAACTGTACCATAATAGATGAGTGATTTAGGGTAACTATTACAAGGCACAAACAACTCCGGTCGAATGAGTGCGATCTGTTGTAAAGACTAAAAGACGTGCTACTGCTCCTCACTAATTATATGTACACTCGCCTAAAATGTGTAGCGCCTGGATTGTCTGTGTAAAATAGGATTGCGATACTGCGTTTAACATAGTGAGCGAGCTGGATGGCCTCGAGCACATTAAATTTCTATTTGCAGCTGATATAAGCTCGCATATACAAGTAGACGAAGATTCAATACTATTGCACTTATTATCAACGTGTGGCGTAAACTACTACCTGTATCTGTCTTCTGATTTTTATTGTTATACTTAAGAGAATAAAAAGTAAATAAAAAGATTGAGTTAATTAGATATAATTTATATATAGTAGGGTATAGAAATTTTATGCCTAAATAGTTATATTAGAAGAATTTAACTAAATATAATAGATAAATATCTTCTGCTGTTTTAAAATAAGATATCATAAAAAAATAAAAATGAAGAATAAAGATACATAGAAGTGCTTTATCTTAACTTTTTATCTTGATTCGTATATATTGACGATAAACTATACCCTAATATAATTGTATGAGTGACTTAGATCGGGTGCAAACTTTGTGCATTCCACTGTACGTCTGGAAGATAGATAAGATACCATATGGGACGTACCGGAGGAAGGAATAGCACATCAGTGCTGGTCACGAAAATTTACATAGCTTACCGTGCACTAAAATACAGGATTTCTGTCGGTGAAGTGGACGACTAAGGTTTTGAAAGCGTACACCAAAGGTAAGCCCTCTATCCAGGGTAGTCTGATCATGCGGCGTTCCTTTAATCCGGGGGGTGTCTCTCCGTGAACGGATATCCCGAGGTAAAAATAGAGCAGGTAAACATACATGCTCACTCGAGAAGATGCGAGTAGCTGACCTCCAGGTAACAAGACGCAAATATTGCCAGCTTTCCTGTTCAAGGCAGAAGAGTTTATATTTCCAGAATTAATTTGTGGCCAGAAATGAATGTCGCTGAGTGATATCCTCCATTATTCGGCGGATGAACTCGGCGCCGTTATTATGCATAACTTAGCGGGCGGCGGTGCCAGAACATCCGTCTAGCTTCTTGCTTGATCATTCAGAATTATGATCGATCCCGAGGCAAATTAAATATGTGGACGAGTTGATATTATTGCCGCAGCTTAACTGCAGACTCATTGGGAAGTCGAGCGAAACCCAATGACCTCCCAGCACCCAAACTTTGAGATTTATAATGAATAGGTCTGCCGACGTATTGCGGAACACATCTTTTGGGTGACACCTGTCATCTACCAGCTGTCTGTCCATATATCCGACCTCTTACTGGTTGTTTGCTGTTAGCTGCGTCCACGAAGCTCAATGCCCAAGGAGAATCACAAATTCCAAGGAGAAGTCTGATTCGTGTTGATTATCTCGAATACCTAGAATTTAGGAATGGCAGGTCACATGTCGTATCGAAGGAACACATTGTGATGGCCAGCTTGCTGCATAACAATAGCCCGATTGAGTTGATAGGGATGACAAGAGTCAGCTCACTTTTGTGGCGCGCTGCGTAGCAAAGCTCAAGGCCATATTACGTGCGAACCAACTATGGCATTGCGGCCCAGATATAATCACATCATTCCTAACGAGTGGCCCTTGTCGGCGGGTCATGACATGTGCGACCAAAGAACTTCCATCAGGCTTGTACCACAATAAGCTAAGGCAAGCCCATGTACTTCGTACCTTAAAAAAGGCAGCACCTCAAAGGTTGCCCGTGAGTGGAGGCCTGGATTCTTTCTTCTCTTTTTGGGTGTCGTCCTAATGAATTTTGCTATTTCGCACCCACCCTGTTTCAATGTTATTGGGAGTATTGTTTTACGCACCTGCTTCGTGCGCACAGCCTTGACCAAAGCTGCACAAGAGTCACAAAAGTGACACAAGTGCGCCACGTCACAATTGTGACCCCGAGCGCACAGGTGTGCCTTCCATCACAAACTCCGCCAATGAGAGAGCGCACCGGCATATCACCGTCGCTTAGATGCGGTTGTAAACCGTCTTCTCATTTTCTTAGATTTCTTTCTTGGATTTCCCTAAGAATATAAGGTGTACCCATCCGTCCCTTGGTAGTGAAGTTGTAGTATTCTCTTTATTGTCCTCCATCAGACATAACAATGAAACTTCTTCACATTGAATCACGTGAGGTAGTTACACTGCCCGACACAGAACTCCCTCCTTACGCCATTTTATCATACACCAGGGCAGGGTCCCTATGTACTACCCAGACTCAACTTTCAACCAACTGCAAACTGCACATATGTTCGTCATTCCATGATCAAGTCACTCGGGCATGCGAGGATACCATAAGCCGAGGCATCACTTACCTGTGGGTCCAGTCTCTCTGCATTAACGCTTCATCCTCAGCCGAGCTGGATGATGGCGTCAACGGCTCCTTCCGGAGGTTAATCAGATCTTCCGTTTGTCTCGTTTATCTTGCAGATCTCCCAACCGACGGGCCATCCTTTGACAAGGCCATATGGGCACAATGTGCATACTGGAGACGAGCCTGGACGCTGCAAGAACTTATTCTTCCCTCGAAAGTTGAGTTTTTTGACAAACAATGGAACTACAGAGGTTCTAAAGCTTCTCCGGAGCTTCTTCCTCTACTTTCAAACATCACCGGCATCCCCAAAAGGGTACTGCTTGATCCAAATGCGCTATCTGAAGTCTCGCTCGCAGGACGAATGTCTTGGGCTGTGGATAGAATCGCCAGTCGGGAAGAGGATACGGCCTACTCATTGGGTGCCATCACCGGAGTCACAATACCGGTGCGTTATGGTGAAGGTGCCGAGAGGGCCTTTTTGCGTCTCCAGGAAGAGATCCTGCACGACACCCGCGACGGTTCCATTTTTGCTTGGCGAAGTGTCCATAACCAGAATGTTCGTGGACTCCTGGCTCGCTCGCCGTCGGAGTTTCGCCACTTCGCAATTGCTTCAGGGTCAGTGTGGGAAGCGCCATGGATCTTCGATGGCAAGGTCCAGTTCAGCAGCAAGGGCATCCAAGTCCAGTCACGGATCTCCAAGAATGGATCATGCATTCTGCTTGAGATTGGCCGGCGGGTGCAGGACAATGGTTCCAACGACAAATTCGGCGTCTTCCTCCGAGAGTGGAACGGCATCTATGTCAGAGTGGACCCAGGGTCGGAGGCTAGCATTTTTGGTACTGGTCTATCTCAAACGCTACACATGGCTCGGGATATAGATTCTCGAACTTCGATCAAAATAAGCGTTCAATTCAATATCATGGATCGGCAGATCAGCTCAGCAGTGCAGCAAGGCATCCACGAGGACAATTCATCCAACAACACCACATACGGACTTCTGGAGCGAGTCTTGACAACCAAAGCAATGCCACACGACAAGCAGCATACCACGGACATTCATTATCAGCTGCCGTGGAGACTGGCACCAGGGTTAGAATCTTCAACAAGGAATCCTTCAGACGACGAATGTCGCCATGTGTCGCCTGTATTCGAACCTTCTGGGACCAAACGCAAAATGTCCGGACTTGCCATCCCCTCTCCTCAAAGTCGCAAGGTCCGTGGAAGACAGTTCTCTCTAGCTAGCTTCAAGTCCCAAGAGGACGATATTTCGTCTTCCTCTGCAAGTGAACAAGAAGATAGTTCCTCAAGTGGAGGCTATAGCTCTAACGAGGACCTTCACAGTGAAGAAGACACTACCGGAGAGTGTGATTTAGATACAGATCCCAAGTTTCAAGGCATGCGGGCAGATATGCTGGAGTTCTTGTACGGCGAGATTCGGACTTGGGTGGCCTCGGCGCGATATGGTGAGCCGCCAGACAACAGACTACCGCCGCGCAAGCGTGCCAAACCCACAGAATGGCAGTGTCAATCAGCATACTTCGAGGAGGAGGAGGACCCAAATGACTCACAACTTGTCATCGTTTCCCGTCTCGATGGATACTTCCACTTGGCCTGTCCTTTCTACGTGTCAAACCCTGCAAGGTACCAGGAGTGTCTATTGAAGCACGACCTTCAGTCCATCGAGGGAGTGATCCGCCATGTCCGGAAACATCATACGGAGCCGCCTTACTGTCCGATATGTCGTCAGACGTTCTATAAGGCGGTGGACCGTGACAAGCATGTCAGGGCCAGGATATGCAAGTCTCGCAGCGTGAAGGACATCGACGGAGTCAACGAGCATCAGAAGGTCCAGTTGATAAAGCGTGACAAGTTATACCTGGGTGAAAAGGAGCGCTGGCATCGCGTGTGGACCACTCTCTTCCCCAACACTGAGCTCTGTCCCTCACCGTACCTTGGGGGTGGCGTCGAGCTGGCAATCGCCATGACCCGAGATCACTGGGCCGTTCATGGCAGGGACTACATCGCACAGTGTTTAGTGAACTACGGTCTACTTAGTCAGTATGACGCAGCCGAAGAAAAAAAGCAGGCTGCTATTTCTGGGTTAATGCTACAAGATATATTGAGCGTGGTGGCCGAAGAGGGCAGGGCTACTGGAGGAGGCGGATGGGCGGAGAGCCAGAGAGCTGTGAGTTCCATGGATAATTAACTAGCATGATTTAAAGTAATATAGACTTGTACTTTGAAGGCGGCGACGTCGATGAAACATGTGATGATGTTCAGGCTTGGACGCAGTCAAGATAGATAATCTTCAATTCAAACTAGATTGCAATATAAAAGTATTCGGAACACATTAGACACAAGATCTGTAAATCTCCATCCGCGACCTGTCTCGAATCTAAGGACTCAACCATACAATGGTAAGATTCTTTTGCCATATAAGTCGTCTTCATGTCCAGACACACAGCGTCCAAAAGCTGGACCATTAGAACACACGTGCACCTCGCATCCTTCCACTAAGGCGCGAACTGGCAACCTCCTGGTGAAGCCGCTGGTGCCGATGCGGGAGCTTGGACGTCGTTGGATGATGCTGGGGTGTTATTTACGTCCAACGCAGAGAGTATTGGGGGGGATATGGTGCCTGGAGGACAAGCTGGAGCCTGCAGGGCGCCTCCGTTCGTGTCATCTAAGCCGATATTTGGTTCGGACTTTGTGATGATACTGTCGAATTCCTCAACCCAAGAAGAATTGAATAAATCGCTTGGTGAGCCCAAGCTGACGCCAAAAGTGCATTTCGGGCAAATCGAAGTTTTCTTCTGGCTCCACGTAGTCACAGGTGACTTCTGGGGAAGCTCTTCGGTCACCGAACATTTGATACGGGCTCTCATCAACGAGTTGGGGTTCCACTGGTACTTGATGGCTGACATCGGAAGTCTCGGTAGGCTTATCTGGAGCTTCTCCAAAGGGGAAGATGGACTGATCCCTAATAGATGATTGCGACATTGCTTGAGGATGCTGCTCTGGGTCGCCGACTCCATCCATGTTGAACATGATGGTATGGTCGGGAAACGACCTGAACAAACTCTGGCTCCCAAGGAGCAGGCCGCCGGAAGTGATTCGTATGATGCTGCTTACAAGCGATAGCATCAAGTCCTCGTCCATCGGGATACCATATGACTGCAGCACAGCGGGCAGCTCCACCCGCAGAGCGGCCTCGTTGTGACGAGCGACAAGCGCCACAGATTCAGTGATACAATCTTCAACGTAGGGCAACTCCGGCGGCGTGTGTCCGTGTATGTGAAAGAGCCGATGCCACATCTCGTACCACTTTCCCCATTCGTTGAGACCACGCGGTAGTTGATTGAGCTGTTCGAACTCATCGGACAGAAGGGCATGGAGGATAGGGCTATTGCGGCGAATAAGTTCGGGTTCCGGAATGTCCAGGCACTCGCGGCTATCGACATGGGCCGCCCACGGATCCGGCTCCATCCACCGATCCCAGCACCGCGGACAGTAATAGAAGCCTTTGAGAACATGGCATCTCTCGATGTGCTGCTTGACGTCGACGAATCTCTTAAACCCGTACTTGCCTAGACAGCGGGCGTGTCGGACAGGGTCAAACTTGTAGAAAGGGCAAGCCCAGAAGCAATCTCGCGGTATGCCGTTCTCGCCATTCGCGTAAGGCTGGCCGTTATTCCCGTCCTGTCCGTTGTTGTCCCTGTCGCCGGGTTTATTGGTGTTTCTGTAATCCCGTGTTTCCTGTCTCTTTCTCTTCTTTGATCCCTTGCCACCACCCCTCAAATTAGAACCTCCGTTTAATGGATTGCCAGGGTCGGTTAGGCAGGAGACTTTAGCAACAGTGACCCAGACGGCGGCAAGCATCCCCATACAGAGTAGCAGACAGAAAACGTAGAGGAGGGTGCTAATAGGCTGCGGCGAGATGTGTTGCTGCATCAAATACTCTGTAACTGCTTGGCGAGAAACTCGGGGGGTTGTCAGTCGACTTGCTCCAAGAGCGACCTCGCCGTCTTTGGTATGTTTATTCCAGGCTTCTTCTTTGCTCGTAGCGCTCAATAAATATGGCACAGAAAAAAAGATCGAGTATGCCTCCGCCTCTTGACTCCCTCTCATGGCGATCGGGACAGTCGAGAATTGATATTGTCTTGTCTTCGTGATCCGGTTGTTCTCCTTCATCAACCAGCGACGAAATGCACGGTTCTCCTTGAAGGTATTGGTCGGGACTTCCCGAAACTCAACATGCGCTGAAGTCGGGAGAGTAGCATGATGAAGTACTGGGTCGTAGGAACGAGAAAGGAAGCACTAATGAAAAAATTGGAATGTTGTGGGCAACATGATGGTCAAGACGGACAAGGCGGGATGCGCTTGGATGGGAATTGAAGCGGCGAGCAGTCAACTTGACAGTCCAAAAGAATGAAAATCGAGGTCTCCAGGTTGGACTTGGTCATTGTTCCCCGTATTAATTCAAGTCTGAGAATAGGGACTGGGTATTGGGGGAGCTGTGGGTAATACCCGACGCATGCTCACTTGCACTTTCGGCAATGGCCACAAGCCTCACAAAGGTGGCACAATTGTGACCAACCCTTCATCCACCCTGGTCCTCCTTGTAGAGCACTAGCTCTCAGAACTGAGGGCCCAACGAAGTGGCTGAGTGGGATGCATGGTGCTGTAAGCCTGCAGTAAGCCACTTTTGGGGATGGGTGCCCAATATAAAAGTCGATAGGACAGTACATAATCAACTGCAAGGAAGCGGGGGATAGTCTCCAAAGAGCAACAATTAACAAGTACCTGCAGAGTAACATGTTAACAGGATTGGGTTGGGGATCAAGCTTGAGGGCTGATACCCCCACTGGGGATGCCATCTGAACCTCATGTTTTAGGCTTTGCTGTGCTGGGTTGTCTACGAGGCGATTGCCATTCATTCGACGCATGCAGCCCCTATTGGTCCGTAGTAATCTGGTGAACAGCTTGTTGTGCATACTTGCGTGGAGCTTTTATGCCCAGGCTCAAGTCAAGAAAGCTGCGGAATAAGGAAAGCCCCACGGCAGTTTCGAATGGCACGTCAGTGTAAACGCTGCGATACCAGGCTCGGCGGCACAATTGTGTAGGCGTGGCGAGTCAACTGAAGCTGCTGTTCTGAACAATTGTGATCGAAACGGCGACACTTTTGTGAAAAGGCGACTTTAGGAATATAAAATGTCTTTGATGAATGGTTTAAATAATGGTCGTATTCAGGAACCATTTATACCCACAAAATGCAATGTCATCAACTTATCCGACACCTTCAACTCGTCCAACGTCTCGCTACTGCCCAAGTGCAATGATGTCGACAATCCAGAGAGCCGAGAATACGTATGACCTACACAGTCCTCTACCTCTAGTTTTTACTGATGATTTTCATTTTGATGTCTAGTTCAACCCAAGACCAGCGGTCCCTGAGAAAAGAGCGGCTTCAGGACTGGCTGCGGGACGATGGCCTCGCCGTGCAAGGCAGACTCTTTGCGGGCAGCAGCACGGCGCAGCAACGCACAGCCACATCCGCAAAGCCCACTGGAACAGGCAGGGATTTGGATGGGAGAAACGACAGGCAAAAATGGTTGGAAAGTGTATTTAACACGTAATGCCTATTCTCATCTCCTACCTACATTTGTAGGAGCTGGCCTCGTCATGATTGGGGATCATGTCCAAGCGCCACCACCACTATCGTATTCTTCTTCACTTTCATATCGCCTCAGCTACAACCATGTCCACCCAGAATGCCCATTTAATATAAACCTTCTCATTCAGTGAGATTTTTCATATCTGCGCTGTTTGTTTCGTAATCTATAATAACTCTGCGTCCAAGACAAATGACGATGCCAACTCAATTTGACCGGTGTTCGTCCCACCTTTGTGCAATCCAAAGCATTGCAAATGTGGGTTGACGTAACGTTGTAAAATGCCGATTGAAATATTTTCAGTGTTTGGACGGGTGAGGTATCTTCAAAAGGGAATTAGTATGCATAGAGCCGTCTCCGGAAAGATGATGCACATTTGTGATCCGTC
Source organism: Ilyonectria mors-panacis (assembly GCA_002991585.1). Lineage (NCBI taxonomy): Eukaryota > Fungi > Ascomycota > Sordariomycetes > Hypocreales > Nectriaceae > Ilyonectria > Ilyonectria mors-panacis. The sequence goes on along the minus strand of PPHJ01000084.1, from coordinate 601,611 downwards.
AATACCTAACTTGTTGGTTGATACACATACGCCCCCCCCCCCCCCCCCTTCGCTGAGATGCAACCCACTCTCTATTTCACAATTGTGCAGACTTCCCCTTCCACGTCACCTCTTGGGCAACAACGCCTTGCCTAGGTAAAATCCGTTTGACTGTTTGTTTGCCTCTTTTGCAGACACACGGGATCCGAACCACCTTTGCGTTCTGGTACGAATCGCCACTTCAACCTTGCATCCATTTGACACTACCGTCGAGTATCTAGACCCATCGGATGCCACAAGCCAGCAGAGTCCGCCAAGTTGAGAAACGGTCTGCTATTGACGCTCGAGTCACCTTCGCGGCGCGATAAATGCGATAAATACTCATGTGAAGTTGTCACCACCCCATCCTTCCAGCGGCATCTAACGAGTGGTTTTGCATCCAGGCCTAGATACATAACCCGACGTGTCTTATTGCGTGACCATCACCCGCTGAGCCATGGTGATGTGTCGTATCGAGCGTGAAGTCGGCACGCCGACCAGCCAACGGGATCTCTTGAAGTCAAGTTGGAATGGGCCGGACGCAGATGGCTCCAAGAAGCATAACCCCGACGCTGATTTATGTCACCAGCACGATGCCCACATCCGACGATCCACCAGCATTGAGAGACAAATCGAAGTTCCTAGAGCCACGGAGGGAAATTTACCGAAACTCAGGGATCGTGAATTGGAGCTGGTGCTAGAAAAATGCACTGTGCGCAGTCTCAGCAATAAGCTTGACAATGTCAAGATATTGGGTACGTATGTATGGGTGAAAGTAATTGTCGAAACCTAACAAGAGCACGCAGCACCACCATCATCACCGCCAGTGGCAGAAATAGCTTCACCGACGATGCTGCAGATTAAATCGGCTGAAAAGGCCTCTTCGCCGGGGTCTGGCCGCCACGGCCTGAGCAAGCTATCTTGGGTCATCGAGTCTTGGTGCACCAAGGTCCGGTTCGCGCTAGGATACGTCTTGGCAAACCTTTCCTCTCCACGACATCCTTTTTCGTCGAGCCTGTCGTTTATACCCAACCTTGTACCATCAGTCCCGGATCCACGACCAGAGTTGAATGACGGCGAGGCGCGTGGCCTGCAAAGAAATCCACATTCAACAAGTCACAGAGGCTCGTCTGGGCTGCCCGCTGCCTCGAAGCGGGTAGCCAAGCGGACTTCTACCTTGCAGACACAGCGCAAACGAAGCCGTCCGAGCAGCAACGATGATTTCGACGATGACAAAGACTACAGCTCAGACGATGACGGTGCCCCTGTCGGAGGGCTGCGTGGAGAGCGGGCTGAGGCCGGCACCCAGGCATTTGCATGCCCCTATTTCAGGATGTCTCCAATCCGTCACATGGACTGTGTGAACCGCAAGTTGACTCGGGTTCGAGATGTCAAGCAGCACATTCAACGACGGCACTCGCAGGTCACTTTCCCCTGCCCTATCTGCTGCGAGAACTTCCCTTCGGCTCTCCATCGTGATGACCACATCCGAGCTCGCCGTTGCGAGCCCCCGGCTCATCCCAGGACCAACGGCCCAGGCAACATTCCACCGGACGCTCAGGAACGCCTGAAGTTTCGCGCAAAGCGTACGCTGTCACCGGTCGAACAATGGTACGCAGTCTGGGACATCTTATTCACAAAGGAGACCCGACCGGACAATCCATATCTCGGTACCGTATTGGAGGAGACTGTCAGAATGATAAGGGTCTTCTCAAGGCAGGAGGCTCCTCAAATCGTCCCGGCTTTCCTCCAGAGTAAACAAATACGGGCGGGCCACAGTTGGCGGCGGCCTTGAGTCGCTTCTTATTGAATTGCTGGACGAAGTCCAGGCCCGGTTCGAGCAGAGGACTCGCGAGCCGAGCAATACTGGAAGCCCGGGGAATGGCTCTGGCGGCCTTCAAACCTTCGCTCCCGCCCATAACGAACCGCAGCCATTCTCAGGGACTCTAGTCCCCTTGGCTCCGCGGGCAACCCATGCCAGCTGTGTTGCGCTGGATCCGTACGCTTGTAATTACGGAACAGCCACGCCTCAAATCGGGGCATGGCATCCATTGAGCGACACAATGTCATCGTTGACTGATGGTGTGGGTTGGGACCAAGCACAGCAACCAGCCGAATCTGTCAATACTGAAGATGCAATCCCCATGCCGTTCCAGTATGAGGATCTTGGATTCTCCACCACAATTTTCGAAAGTTTTGGCTTGTTAGAGTGCAACCAATACCTGGGATCTGTTGATCAGCCTACCTGTCAATAAGTAACGGTACGTCACCAGCGGTTCAAACCACTAAAACCCTTTTATGATTGTGACGTTCGTTGACGCTGTTTTTGGTTCTTGTTTTCTTTCATGTTTTCTTTGAGTTTAGCTTGTATGTCATATTTTTATGTCAATTTGTTAATTGTATTTACGCGATGCTACAAGTACTGCCACACTGAGTGGATAGGATCAGGAGGATGATGATGAAAGCTCTTGATTTCCAATCTACCGAAGCGCTAGGATCCGTCTTATAGATCAAGATGAGGGCGGCCTCCGGCAACTTCCGCATCTCCGGGACTGAGGTCGGGTCCGAAGGGCCCACCTTCCGGAGGTCTGAGACTGGAAGGCTCAACTGCCAGGAGCCTGAGACCCCCTTGATGCATCACTGGAACTACAAGGGGACCCCATTTGTCGCTGATGCTATCATTGCGAACCCCCCCCCCCCAGTTTTGCTCACATTCGCATCGCTGAAAAAATGGGAATCCCACTGCACGATGTTCACGTAAGTTGAATTCTCTCTGTAACACTGGTTTAGCTGCTGACTAGAGCAATTAGAATACCATGGCCACCCACAAGGGCCTTCCCCCACCCCTTGGCAAACATCCAATCTTCAAATGCCGATGATGGTATGACAAACTACATGATATATACTCTAATGGAAATAATAACCTGGCAAGGCCTTAGCGATATCATCAATCAGTTCCGAGATTCGGCTCTAGATTTACCCCCACTATTATTAATCTGGGCACTGGGACTATTTGCGAGACTTAAGGTCTCTTGGACCTATTGTTGGTTAGTAGTTAAATTTCAAGATGTGTGTTTCTCTAACTTTAATCAGGTCCCCTGCATTGATCCCCAAGCCTAATGATTGGGGAAGGCATATTGATATTGCCGGCTTTTTTCCCCTTAATCTTGCCTCTGTATACACTAGTCTGACCAAGCAGCCGGCCCAGAAGACGTACCTAGAGTCTCACATTAATCCCAAAATGTAACCAGTGCTGAGCTAGTTAAATTAGTGTTCTGTCCTTTGTTATAACGACCCCAAATCTTGGTCTCTGAGGATAACGTCGCCCCTAGAAATCACATAGAAATAAAACCGCCGTACAAAGGCTGGCGCAGGAAGTTTGACAACTTCGCCAAGTCTAGGTACGTACCATGTACACAGTGTGATGCAGCATATATATTTCAGAAGTAAGCCCCTATAAAGTCCCTGCTATTTAGCAGGCAATGCACTAGACTTTAGCAGGCTCAGCACTGAAGCTTAGTATAAGCTCTACTGAGAGTAATATGTTAGCCACTAAAAGTATAAAGATGGTTTAGTTGTTTTGTTATTGCAATATCTAGAGAGCTAAATAGATCAAGAAAGTACAGTAATTTTCAAAAGAAGGTTCAAATAATAAGTATAAAGTATACTATACTATATTGCTTTTTATTGTTATTCTTTAGGGAAAAGCCTCGAAAAAACCTCTATTGCTTAGTATATTATGATAATAATTAGAGTACATAAGACACTGGGGCTTCGTGCTTATCCTCTGGAAGCGATATTTTGGTCTTATTGCAGCCATAGATAGTACTGTGTGGGGGGGTTGCCGAGTGACCTTGAAGTTGTCAAACTTCCCGCGCCAGCCTTCGAAGGCTATCCGAATTCTTCTAATACTCTGGCCACCCAATATACGCTCTGCCTTTAATCCGTCTATGCTTTGGTATAGAAGGGTGATAGGGCATATCCTACGAGGTACAAACTCCGGTCGAATATGTATGTAATGTAATATATACATATCTATACATACGCTATCATCAGCGCCTCCCGTTGGAGTGCGCATTGCACTTTTGGTCCGATTAGTTAGTGTATGACAGAATGCGACAGTGTACGATCTGGTGTAAAGATTTATTAAAGACATGGTATCACTCTCCTATAAGGGAAGGGTGAACATTGTAGCGAGACAGGATGGGGACCTGAGTTCTTCCCAAATAGAGAAGACCCTGGGACTCCACGAGTTATGAAACTTTTGCTTCAACTCTCCAATCCAAGCCCCTTCAAGCTCCTGGCTATGGTACTAGTCCAATTCGGAAGCGTCGGGGAAGGCGCAGGTCGGGGAAGTCAACCCAACCTGCCAGAAAGCCTCGACGGCCAGAAAGGATCCGAAAGAAACAGTTAGAGAGGTCCAAAATGGATGACAACACCTCATGAATTACATATTCAGGAAGCCACCCAGAATCTCTGAACATGTTGTTTCGCATGCGCGTTCCCCTGCCATCTCGCTCAGCACATGACTAACTACTATCTCGCAACAAGCCTCCGCTGCCAGATGTTTCCCTGACCAGCCGTTTTCAAGCTCTGCTTCGTTGCCAGTCATCTCCTCAAGTAGCAAAGGGATGGTTACATCTTGAAGCACTGATCGCCGGACACCCCAGGCGATGTTGTTGTCGACTCCGTAAGGGTCAAGCCCGCTGGCAGTCAGCTCCTGAGTAACTTCATGCACTTCATTAAGTCTCTGAGTTGCTGCAGTCTCGGCGAGGTTCTTCAACAGAAGGTGTAGACATTCAAGCGACGCTTGGACCTCGCGTCCACTGGTTCCAATCTAGTTGCTGATAATCCCACAAACCCCGCGGGATCAGAATCTTCGAGGTGGTTGAACCAATAATTTGCTGAATATTCCAGAAAGGGGTACTCTGTGGTACAACGATCAATTTGACCCTGAATGCATGTTCCGCTTTGTCGATCATTAGTCTATATCTGTTCAGTTTCGAAGACATCAAACATCAAGTAGGTCACACAAGCTGTGGCGACTTCGCGGCACGATTCTCCGAGCACCAGTGAATGCATCCAGCGCTCGGTGCTCGGTAGGTCCACAGCGTCGTCCTGTAAGAGAAACTTCCGGGCCGTCTGATGCATCAACAAGGCCCTAGATTTGATCACTTTGATGAACAGACCACAGGCGTTCGTGACCCGGTCTTTGAAGCGATGCTCCGGTCCGATGTCGAGGTCTTTGTATGATTGACTAGTACTCTGAATTGCAAGGGCCACGCTCAACTCCCTTAGACTCAGTAGTCATTTCGCCGAGACAACAAATGCAAGAATCTTCCGGGCAACGTCTCTATCCTTGCTTCTATTTTAAATCCCTTCGAAAGCTTTCTCAAGCGTCTCGAGGCTCCGCTTCGTGACTCTATCTTCAGCTTCGAGCTGACGCGAGATAAGACTTGACCACAAGTAAGTTCGGTTTGGCATGTCTAGGAGCTGTTTCTCCAGCCACGCTCTCCCAGAATCGTCCAATTGTCGATTAGCCGCAACTTCTTTCACTCTGCCGATGATATAAGCGTTTATTTCGGACTCGATTAATTGGCTTTCCTCTCCGGCAATGCGGAGCTCCGGGAAATCCGTCGCGATCCATCCAAACCAACGCTTGATATCGAGCTCTGGACGACTAGTAACGACAAACTTCAACTTTTGTAGGTTTCCACTGCTGGCTAAGATCTTCGCATGAAAACTCTTCAACTTTTCCACGAGCGTCAATTTGTCTGCTTTGTCGCACTCGTCCAGAGCATCGAGGACAAATATGATTTCTCCGCTTCGTGGGTTGCTCGCAGCATCCATGAGAATGTCCCACAAGTCGCTAAATGAGCTAAGCAACTTGGTCTGATCCTTCTTTTCCACCCTCTCGGCAAAATGTGGGAATAGTTCCGTCTGGAAGAAAAGCTGGTGAAGCAAAGCCGGCATGGCGTCCGATAACCTATTTGGTTGATGACCTTCGTCCTTGAAAAAGAAAGAGCACGAGGTCCAGGCTTTTGTACCCTTCAATTCATGATCAATTAGCGACCGGCACGTAACTGATTTTCCACAACCAGGTTTTGCCGTCACCCTCAGGATGCTGTATTTGTCGGCCTCAAGCCAGCGGACGAAGTTTTGATGCTCCAGAAGCCAAAGGCGGGTTCCCTCAGCTCGGGATCCGTTCCTGTCCTTGTTGAGGTCATATTCTGAAGAATGCAGCAAACGAATATAGTCCAGGTTTTGCTTCGCTCGTCTCTCAGGTTGGCGATGGACTGCAAATAATTAGTTACAATACACGTTCATCTGGTCGAAATCTTCCAAGATCCGTCCCGATATATGTACCTTACAATCCGAAATCTAATTCATGTGTGGGCGACGGCCATACAAGATTGCCACCCGTAGTTAAAGCCCCGGGGCCTGATTGCTGTCCGCCGTACCCAAAACTCACAGGCGAGCCGCTGATTAAGCTAGCCGCTGGTGACGAAATCCTCTTCTTCACATCAACTTGCTGATCACCGCGCGACATCAGGTACTCGGCGCTTTCGAGGGCCCTGTCGTACTCTACCCGGTCCATACCGCTCTTTTGGTGAAAGATGAAGTGCTCCAGGCATTCCTCCCACGCGGAGAATCGCTTGATATTGGCTTCGTGGTCGCAGGTGCCCGGTAAGTTTGGCAACCTCCCGTGGTGGTGATTCCGCAAGTGGTTTTCTAGCGTCTTCCCAGATCCGTACATTCGGCCACAGCTCTGATGAAAGCAAAAGAATGGCTTCTCCAGCTCACCATGGGATGACAATGACCGCTTACGTTTAAAGCCCGCGGGGGAAGGCTCGGATTCTGCGAGTGACGGTCGTTCGCGACTAGTAGCTCGTGACTGTACACCTGACTGCCCACTACCCTGGCCCTTCAAATGCGCAGTAGTGTCTTCCGTCGGCCCAACATGATTTGTTCTTGTCATTAAATCTCCATCATCTTCGTCGAGGGGTTCCGGTGGAGACTCGAAATTATTGTCCCTGCACAAAGAGGAAGCATACCTTGGCCATAGAGGTCAGCATGCATTGACTTAGTGCATTTGGTCATTCGTATTCTTACCATACTAGCCTCGGACCCAAGGTATCCCAATTATCGTATTCTCGCAGCCGGGAAAATGCCGTTTTGAGGTCTTGAAGGATTTCTCGTTGCGTGGGGGGAGATTGCTATCGGCTCTTGGGAGCCGAGATAAGCCTCCAGAGACGTCGGGGCTAGTTGCCGGCCTCGCGCGGGAGTAAAGACCGGAAGGCACTTCAAAAGCCGGTCTAGATTTCCCTGGACGGCGTCGAGCTTGGTCGAAATGGTTTTCACTTCTTGATCCAACTTGGGCAAGGGCGGATCTCGATAGTGACACTCGAGCATGTTGTCCTTACAACCTTTACATGGCTTCTGTTCATCACACTTTGCCTTCCGCTGGCGGCAATTGTCGCATGCTTGCGATGTTCTCGAAGCCTTTCTTTTCTCTCGATGATGGGTGTTATAATTGAAGCCAGTAAACGGAAAAGGAGCCGGAAGCGGGACGCCGAGCGGAGGGCGGCCATGGGGCTGCGGTGGGCCATAGGGCTGAGGTGGGCCATAGGGGAAAGGCGGGCCGTTTATCAAGAGCGGATCCGGCCGTGGCAAGGTCTTGTCTTGCAATACAGGATCGGATTCCTTGTCATGACTGTCGTCGGCCGGTATCGTGGCAGGATTATCTGGAAGGGTCGACGTGGGAGGATTATCTGCAGGGTTCGACATGAGGGAAGTGGAGAAGCCGGAGTCTACCAAAATGTGTTAGTTGATGGTGGATTCGATTCTCCTAACATTCCATTGTCAAGATACAGAAGACAGCTCACCCAGTTCTGCAAGGTTTCTGGAGACAATCGTACCGCTAGACACCCCTTTGTTTCTCGGTCAACAAATCGTGTTGAGGCTGAGCCTCAGCTTCAGTATTAGGCTAGACTGGCTGACGTAACCCGACCATTGTATTTATAGCATGTGATTGGCGAAGAGCCTATAGCTTAGTGTCCGGGCTGGGTTTTTAGTAGTTTTTAGGAGTTTTGCGCGAGTTTTGAGAAGCTGTAAGCCGTCTCGTAAATTTCCGTAGTTTTTTAAGAAAAGCTACCAATGCTTCAGATTAATGTTCAGAAAAAAAGAAACAAACAAAGAAATAAGCCTTTGTTTTCGTAAATCTTACATTACAAGATGAATTCAAGAAGTCCTCCGTGGATATCAAATATCAATTGTTGGTGCACCACAAATTTGCCATTGCTGACTTTCTATTTAATACCATTTTATCCCCATGTATATCATCATTGATGCCAACACCAATTATTTGAGCGTCCAATATATATATACGGAGCCTAGCCCCCCTAACACCTTCTTACATAAAATAACCGTCTTCTTGGCTTTCAATTTTTGAATACACAATCCCATCGCAATGAATCTCGACTTTTCCGGCCGAGGGGCCATCGCGCTGCTCGAATTGCTTGTCTCTATGCATCTCCTTCCGGCCATGGTCGTAAGTGGCATTCAATTGATGTCGCCATTCTAGTCACTTACATACCACCCATGTCAGCATATTGAAACAGCTACAACTCTGTGCATCGCTGTGTCTCTCATCGCGACCGTTATCCAGACCTGGGCTCTAGCCTTGCAGCGAGATGAACAGCGGGAGGCTACAGCAGGCGATGCTGACCATCTGTCTGCAATTCAATCCACCATGATGCAATACTTGGGCCTATACTTGAGTGTGATATCTACAACACGAAGTGGATTGTACGGCGGCCCAGGTCGGCCGTCGACATTCTGGGTTGGTGCTGGGCTTTTGTTCCCCCTTGTTGCTGTGGTCATCTACCCAAGTCATAGCCTCCTCACCCAACTATTCCTCTTCTTTGGCGCAGTTGCTAGCAACCTCGTGTGCGTGCGTTTGCTGCAGAGAGAGCTAAAAAATGAAATTGTGTAATGTTGCATGTGAGAGCCGTGAATTGGACGAAGATGGCCGTGGCCGTATGCTGTTTAGCAGCCGGAACGACGAGCGGGCTTAAGCGGTTGAGGCACATTGTGGCGACCAGACAAGCACAGCAGGCGATCGATGATGTATCACAGGCGAAGTTGGAAGAAGGATAGGTCGTATGATTGTTCAACAACGAGGTTGAAATGTTGAACCAGCCGCATATATGCGAGCTCAATCTGGTGGGCGGTCAATGTGAAAGTTGAGTTCGGGGGTATCATAGAGATGGCTATTGCCTTCAGTCCCTGCCTTCTCTGCTATTGCGGACACTTGACGACAACAGTCTCTATCAATCTGGCTTCGAGTGGGTTGTTGGGTTTTCAGTATCTCTCGTCCGTCCCACTCACACAATATCCATTTGCGGCCGATACAAGCTCGCATGCCCAAGCGGGCGGATACTCAACACGTTGCACTCGATTTCAACTCATGGCGTGGACTCCTGCCGGTGCCCATCTCCTGATTCTTAATGACACATTTAGCAAGAATAGATCATAAGATTACTCGGTTGATTAGGTGCAATTCTTATATATTATTCTTCATCTCCTCTTGGCTCTATGGTACTCATTGCTTCTTCTTCTCTCCCGCATCCTTGGCACGCTGTTTCCTCCTCTTGATCCAGTTTTTCAGCTCGTTAATCAACCCCATGACCAGGGGCACTCCCACGGGCCCCAGAAGGGGCAGGTAGACGGCAATCTTGTGCTCGTCGGGAAAGTACAGCTGGCCGACCATGCTCTTTTCGAAAAAGGCGCGTTCGGCCTCCTCCTCGGCGATGCGCGCGTGGTACAGGCCTCGGGTCCGCCCAGACTGCCGCAGGCCTGCTGCAGGTGGTCCATGGTGGAGGCGACGCCGTCGGCGACGCTGCGGGGGATGGAGATGGAGGGGAGGGCTAGGGAGAGGCGGGCTAGGGAACCGAGGGTGGACGAGGCTCGCAGGATGAGGTCGGCGGAGCGGATTCGGGAGAGGGTTGAGAGGCGGAGAAGAAGGGATCCTGACTCGGGTGTGCCAAGCAGCGACAGTAAATGGCCGTTGAAGGTGAGCATGGCCTGTCGGAGTGTCTCGCTAGATACGTGTGTGGTGGTGTCTGGGAGCGACAACAGAAAGACGGTGCCCCACTGCGGAATCATCCACGACTGCGCCGTCTCGGTCTCGGAATCCAGGCCAATGTTCTGGTCGCCAATATAGATGACGAAGTTGACAGTCGGGGCGCCTCCAATTGAGGGCGAGAGCGGCCACTCGGCGGCGTTGATAAAGGACGCCAGATCGGCCTTGGTCAGGACCTCGGACTGGGCACCAGGGGTCGCGTAGAGCTGGACCTGGGTGTCGATGGTAAAGTTGTGGATCGGGCCCAGCACATCAAGCATGGGCTTCATGTACTCGTCAATGGCCGTCTCGATATCCCAGGTGTTGGGGATGGCGCCGGCCGTGAAGAGGGAAAAGGTCAAGTGGTATGTGGGCGCGTATCGCAGCGATCGGGTGGTGCGCTTGGCGAGCAGCTCGGCGGCCTCGGGGCTGATGCTCTGGGGCCGGGCATCGGGACTGGACGAGGTGGAGAGGAGGTAGGAGATGGTGGACTGCTCCTCGGAGAAAGTGGACTGGAGCTCCTTGGCGATGTAGGTAGCGAGGGCTGACGAGGATGACGACGGAGAGGGGATGGCGTTGGGCGGGTAGACGATGTCGAGGACGGCGGAATGGGGGTTGAGAGAAGCTGCATTGGTCTCGCCGGGTGTGAGCTGGATCGTCAATGCGACCTGAGAGTTGTCGGCGATGGAGCAGCGTTCTTGGGGGCCAATTCCAGGCGCAGATGGTGGCCGGAGAAGTCGTTGTGGTCGTCGAGGGCGTGCTGGGTCAAGCGCACGAGGTTCTGGGCCTCGTTCTCCTGGAGGGAATCGGCTTGGATGGAGATTTGAAGTGGAAAGACGGGTCGACAAGCCTAGAAGGACAATGGGTCAGCATCATGTCTAGCAAGACGACGGCGCAATGGGCTTTGCGACGGAGTCTCGTACCTTGCCCTCGGCCCATTCGAGCATGCCATCGAGGGGCAGGTTTGCGCGGTAGATGGTAGTCGTCTTCCACCAGATCGGCAAGCCCAGAAACACCACGACGAGCCAAAACGACAGGACGATGTACGAGCGGCGCGTGATATCCGACTCCTTCTCGGGAGGCGGAAGCTTGAGGTCGGCGCTGGCGTCAGCGGGGGTCTCGACGGCGGGGGCCGGCGCCGAGGAGGGAACGGAGCCGGACGCCATAATGCCGTTCCAGAGAAAGAAAGACGGACAGGAAAAATCAAGAGCCGGCAAAAGAGAGGCGAGAGGCGGGCGGAAGACGGCGATGGCTTCGTGGCGCGCTCTGCTCCTGAACGGACTCCCGTCCCGATTTGGCCGTTTGGCGGCGTGCTCAGACACGATGTCACGATGTCACGTGCAGCAGTCGGGACGTCGGCGATGAGAAGCGCCGACATGCCGATGGGTGGCCCAATTAGGAAATATGGGCATGGCCGATCCGAGAGAGGGCCTGCAACTAGCATGGAACATGGGATGTGGCTAGAGCGGTAGTGCGGAAGGCTAGAAGGGCATTGGAGCGTCGGGACGCTGTGCGACCCCATGGGGAATCGGGATGGTGGCCAGGGGAGGATTGGATGATGGATGTGTGTCGCTGATGTGATGTGGTGGCTTGGATTGGAGAGACATGGAGCTTCGCACCACATGGCATGATGCCGAGTGAAGGGGGATTGAGTGATTCCGAAAGAAGAATGGACAGGTCAAGACGGAATTGATAGGCTTCAGCAACGCATTCTGAGTACAGCAAAGACGGATATCGCATCCCCATGAGTGATCGTCCACGTTAGTGTAAGCCGTCAGCACTCAGATTAGACTGATAGACATGGCTCCAACAGCTCCCATCAATCCTCCTCTCTCCCCTCTCCATGCCCGCCAAGCCTCACATCCATAACTAGCCCTCTAACTCCCTCCGCAACCATTCCCAGACTCGGACATTTCCCTTCCCCTCTTTGTCTCTTACACCTTACACAAACGCCGCGTGCATGCCGTGCTTCCCCAGATCGCACACAACTCCCCCGCCATCCCGGTTATGCGTGACAGCCCTCCGCCCCTCTTGCGCCGAATCGCATGCCCAAACGAGCCGTGGCGCTGGGGGGGTAGGGGGAAGCATGAGGCAGGGTGACGTGCCGAGGCATCGCGGCGGGTTGTGAATGAGGACGGACGACGACGACGCGAACTCGCTTCCCCGGAGCGGAGCTAACCCCCCCCCTTTGCCGTGTGCCGTTTGCCGTCTCGCTAGATGCAAGCGGTTGGTGCGTACCTGTACTGCTCAACTTGACTTGATTCGAGTCGACGCGGTGCGGATGCAGGCTGGCTGCGGTGCGAGCATGTGCTGGGCCGAGTCCGCGCGTGTCCCACGATGAAGAGGAGACACGCAGACAAAGACGCTGGAACGGACGACACGGACAAACAGACACACCGGGATTGAAGCAGACGAACGCCCACTTAAATACACGGCGAGCCCCTGCTTGTTTTCTTGGGTTGTTGGAAGCAGACTTGAGCTACTTCAGCTACTGTGGAGCTCTCCATCGTCATCCACTCTAGTGTCACTATCGATAGTCGTGTATCAGTCCACCAGCGACCCACGTCACCACTCAACCGCAGCCCCCGAGCTTCTTTGTTCGTCGTCTCTTCTCTTGCTCTCGCCCTCAGCAGGTCGGCGACGGCCACTCAGAACATTGCCACAACCATGCCTCGTCCGTATCGCCCTTGTGATGCTCTGCTTCTCTCGCTAACACACTCAGTCCCCCCGCGCCATCACGGCGCCTGCCATCGCCGCCACCGTCGCCTACCTCAACGCCCGCTCGTCGGCCTGGTACGACCTCCTCCTGCTCCGATGCGCCCTCACCGGCGCCGCGCGCATGTACTACCGCGAGTACGCCGACCGCCTGAACCTGTTCTACGCCCTCGAGGCCGTGGCGACGAGCTCCAGCACCGCCGACCGCGCGCTGCTCATCTTCGAGGGCACGCGCTACTCGTACGCCGAGGCCTACGACCGCATCCTGCGCTACGGCCGCTGGCTGCGCAGTGATTTAGGCGTCAAGCCCAAGGACGTGGTCGCAATTGACTACCAGAACTCGGATCACTTCGTCTTCCTGTGGTGGGGGCTCTGGAGCATCGGCGCGAAGCCGGCCTTTATCAACTACAACCTCGTGGGCGCCTCGCTCGTTCACTGCCTCAACGCCGCCACCACGCGCCTGTGCATCGTGGATCCCAGTGTTGCTGTGAATGTGACGCCAGATGTCCGCGACCAGTTGCCCGATATTCGCTTCGTCATCTTGACCCCCGACGTCAAGACCCAGATTCTCGCCCATGAACCCGTCCGCGCCCCCGACTCCGACCGTTCCGAGAGCAGTCTGTCCAACATGTCCATCCTGATCTACACCTCGGGCACTACTGGAATGCCCAAGCCTGCTATTGTGTCCTGGGGGAAGCTCATTGTAGGCGGGACCGTCGCCGAGAAGTTGCAAGGGCGAGGTGACGGCGACGTCATGTACACGGTAGGATCCCAAGCCGATTGACTTATATCCCTGCTCATATATCCAGCCCATGCCTCTATATCATTCCTCCGCCGCCATGCTTGCCTTTTGCACCACCGTCCTCGGCAGCTCCACCATCGCCATCGGCCGCAAGTTCTCCGCTACGACCTTCTGGAATGAAGTCCGCGAATCCGGCGCCACCAGCATCCAGTACGTCGGCGAGACGCTGCGATACCTGCTCGCCGCGCCGCCGCAATACGACCCGGAAACAGGCGAGTGCCTCGACCGCAAGCACAAGGTCCGCTTGGCCTTTGGCAATGGCCTACGCCCAGACATCTGGAACGAGTTCAAGGACCGCTTCGGCATCGAGGGCATCTGCGAGTTCTACGCCGCCACCGAGGGCACGCTCGGCACGTGGAACCTGTCCAAGAACGACCTGACGGCCGGGGCCATCGGGCGCAACGGCTGGATCTACAACCTCGTCATGAGCTTCAGCCTCGCCGTGGTCGAGATCGACTGGGATACCGACATGCCGCTCCGCGACCCGCGCTCCGGCCGCTGCCGCAAGGCCCGCAGCGGCGAGCCCGGCGAGATGCTCTTCCAGCTGCCGTCCAAGGACCCTTCAAGCGCTTCCAGGGCTACTACAACAACCCGGCCGCCACCGAGTCCAAGGTGGTGCGCGACGTGTTCCGCGCCGGCGATGTGTGGTTCCGCACCGGCGACGTGGTGCGCTGGGACTCGGACGGCCGCGTCTTCTTCCACGACCGCATCGGCGACACGTTCCGCTGGAAGTCGGAGAACGTGTCGACGGCCGAGGTCAGCCACGCGCTGGGCCTGCACGAAGCCATCAAGGAGGCCAACGTCTACGGCGTCGAGCTGCCGCACCACGACGGCCGAGCCGGGTGCGCCGCCGTGTTTCTCGCCGGTGAGCTACGTGACGAGACGCTGCGCAGCATCGCCGCCCACGTGCGCGACTCGTTGCCCAAGTATGCTCGTCCCATCTTCCTGCGCGTCATGGGCGAGATGGGCGGTGGGCAGATTACCGGCACCAATAAACAGCAGAAGACGACTCTCCGCGCTGCCGGTGTCAAGCCCTCATCCAGTGATGACGATAGCATGGGCACCGTGTACTGGCTCAGCAATGATACCTACGTGCGCTTTGGTGACGACGACTGGCGCGCGCTTGAGGCTGGCCAGGTTAAGCTGTAACGTAATAATGACTTCCACCTACGACTGTATATATACAACCCTTCTTGTAAATCCTTGGCTAGTCTAAGAACCACTATCCAACATACCTGCCAATGCATTAGCATATTTATATTAAAAACATATTGTTTGCATGAATAGAGACAGCAGTTCTGTATTAAGCAGCGTATCCATGGCGTCTCATTCGTGTTCAGTGATAATGATGGTGCATGCCCGGAAGAAGCAATTATCTCAAGACCGAGAACACTCACTGCACGGCCCAGCTACGACATCAGCTTAGAAAGACCCAATGAGATGAGACCAGGCTGTACGTCCTCATGACTTGCTGCAATGCTCAGCTCTGCACTCTCGCTCGGATCTTATAGATCATTAGCCAAACCCGGCCGGTCAATGCAGTGCTGACAGCAGAAGCCACACAGAGCGGCGCGTCAAATACGGCGACCAGTAACAGCCGCAAGAAAAGGCGAAATCAGGCTGAGGTGGCGTTTAGGAGCATGAAGTTTCCAGTCCAGAGCCCTATTAATATAACACGTTGCAGTCTCCTGCTGTGGCACCACTCCATCTCCAAATCCTACTCTGCCATGTCCGCAACATGCTACAACCACTACGGTAACGAGGACCTTAACCTCGTAGCCTGGTCCCCAGATGGCTTGCGCCTCGTTTCAGGCTGAACGCTGGGATACAGCTGCGCGACTCATGGGCTGGCGCTTAGTGACACAGACACTGTTGTTCATGGCTGGAGGGATACAAGTTAGAGCGATCATTCGTGCTTTAGACGATAATATTTGACGTGACCTGGATATTCGAATCAGAAGCAATGCCGACAAAGTGTCTTTTCGGGCTCAGTCGTGCAGAAACTCCACCTTCTGCCACTACGGCCTTGATGGATGCGACTGCAAAACTACACCAAAGTCTCTTCGCTCAGCCCGGTTCAAGTAACCATGATCCTCCCAGAGACGCCGCCACGGCGTCTCTCTAATCAAAATAAACCTCAACAACAGCTGCCCGATCGTTGCAATTAGCAGAGAGCAAGCAACAACAACTCCATAGTCGGCCGGGGAGGACTATGGGTCGACATGTCACCAGCGCAGGCCGTTCTCGCTGCACCATGGTTCGTTAGTTGTCGGACGAAGGGGAGGCAAGAGGGAAGAAAATTGTTAAAATACCACATAAGGCCAATCCTCACGAGCTACCTCGCATAGAGAGACCACAGCAATTGCCATAAGTTTCATAACCCTGCTGTTAAGTAGCCGGATAGAGACGTTTCCTGAATATGTATATTTATACATCTTCGTGCTGACAACCCAATTAGGTCCACATTCCCTCACGTATCAAGACACAGCTTAAAGGTACCATCCAGTACCTAGTACGACCACATCCAGCTTGCACATTTCGATCCCAAGGGGTCGTAATCTCCAGCAGAAACACCATCCCACGAACCATGCCAAGACGGCCTGAGCGACCCGAGCCGTCGCCGCCACTAGAATGGCCCAATAAGCAAGCCAGGCGAAACACCGTTCGCCTCAATATACCTCCTGCACATGTTCAACCCCACGCTCCCGGCCCCCAGCCATTGCACTAGTTGCTCGACTACCCTTGGCTGGTCAGCGCGGTGGCTGAAAGCTGAAGCAACGTCGAACTCTTGTAAAAACAGGCGACCACTAAGAACGAGAAGAATGTGGACGTCAGGCTGGGAGCGCTTACAGCAACCGGAAGTAGTAACGGCGGGCAGGGACCATATATACAAAGACTCAATACATTATAGTATTAATATACCCCTTCGACTCCCTCTGCGGACTCACTCTATCCTCAACTTCTCGCTCATCATGTCTGCGAAGTGCTACGACCAGGACGGCAACGAGAACCCAGACCTCCTTGCGTGTTCTGCCGATGGCGACGGCCTAGCCTCTTGCTGCCAACCGGGAGACGCGTGCGCTACGAACGGCTTCTGCCTCCCTCCTAGTGCTGCAAAAGCACCGCTCAACTACTACGTCTACGGCTGTTCAGACCCGACCTGGAACGCCTCGACTTGCGTTAATGAGTGCAACAGTATGACATTGACTCGGCCGGGCGGGAAGACTGCTAACATGGCTGTTTAGTAGTAATAGGAACCGGCGTCATACCGTGCGGAGACTCCAAGTTCTGTTGCTATCTCGCCGACGGCTGCGATTGCAACAACTCAACTGCCGTCTTTTCGCGTAGCCCAGTTCGCATCGCCACAACCCTCCCAGCCACGACGGCCTTGTCAACGGCTGTATCAACAACCTCGTCAGCCCGGTCCTCTCCATCGCCAGATACTAAAAGCGACGACAGCGCCTCAGGCAACGTCGGCTTGAGTGTAGGAGTAGGAGTTGGGGTTGGGATATCGGTGGGGTTTGCCGTGGTGGGTCTTTTGTGGTTCCTTAACCAGCGGGAGAAGAGAAGGCAAGCAGCTGAGGCACGGAACGTCGAAGCTAGATCATCATCAAGTATTAACTGGGTCGACAATACCAACCCTCAAGAGTTGGAAACCATGGAGAGGCCACAGGAGCTGTCGACCCGGATACTGATTGCGTCATAGCCTCATCTCGAGGTATTCCATAAACACTTCATATCCGTACCGCGTCAGTTAGTCCTTGTGCCACCAGACACAGTTTGAAGTTGTCATTCATATCCCATTAGTCTACACATGATATTTCCTTCCGTCGACTCGTCCAGGGCCGACTTCTTCCTTCTACGTAGACCGTCAGTCGTTACATGTCTGGATATGACATCCCCTTGCTATGCTTTTCGCGTCCACCTTTTCTCCCATATGCTTGTCCTTCACCATCATTACCACCCTAGGATCCTGCAATCCCGAGTCCTACACGCTGGCTCGGGCCGCCACCATAACCCGGTCCAGGCATGGCAGCTGGGGCCGTCCCAGTACGCTCTCTCATTCTCCTTCCCTCCATCAATCCCCTTAGTCCTCGCTTCTGCAGCCCAATCACGCTGCTGAGCTCACCATTCCATACAAAGGCCTCCTTCTCGCTGCCTCCAATCTCCGACGAGCTCCATTCCGAACCGCTTGCGCTAGTGCTGCTGGCTGACAGTTCATCGCTGGATGGTCGGTTCGGGTTCTGCACGTTGGTGTTGATTTTTAGACCCTCAGTGCGACTCTGGATGTCAGTCACGAACGGAGTCATAGCCGTGCCGTCCATGGAAAAGTCCAACGTGGCAGTGGGCGATCCAACCGGGTCAAAGCCACCAACGAAGAAGTTGGGGTTGAGTGACCCATCGATTCCGCGGCCTCCACCAGCAGCCATGGCAGTGGCGTTGAAGACAGCAGCCGCGTTTCGGCTATCCAGCAAGGCATGCAGTCGCTCAACCACAGCTTCAAGGAGACCATCGATACGGTATGGGCGAGAAATCTGTAGCAGCGAGCACAGAATCTGAGGGGTACAGAGCGGAGATGTCGGAGGAGGCAGTGAACTGGTATAGAGGAAGTGAAGCAGGGCTTGGATGGTCAGGTACGTGTGCGGGAGGTAGAGGCATCGGGGTCGCGAGTTCGGCGGGAGTGATCGTGGCGTGGGCGCTGCATTCGGGTTGTTATCGCCGCCGGGAGGCATTGCACCGCCAGAGGCACTCGTCGCCGCTGTGCCGGGCGGCATGGTGCTTGAGCCTGCTGAGACAAGCGTCGAAGCCATCGAAATATTACTCTCGGCAGCCCTGGAACTCGGCGTAATCGTAATGGCCGAAGCTCGCAGAGGGTTGCTCGCCAGAGTGGAACGGAGCGTCATCGCATCACTGCCATCTTGCGTGGCCGTCCCCTCCCGCAACAGCTGCACAAAGTAAGGTCCCCATCGCCGTCCAACGATCCTCGAGTTGACTGGTATCCGCTCGCCTCCAATGCACAGAATGTCCATATCTGCTAGCTCGCGCATTGTAAACGCCTTCTCACCTAGCTCCTCGCTCGCTCTCGAGTGGTAGCGACCACCAGCCGTGTACCCAGCCTTGCGCGCAAGACTCAGACCAGGACCGGCATAGGGACAGCTGGCGGAGATGAAGCCCGACAGGGGGCTGGTCTTGCGTGGGTTATCATAAAACCCAAAAGCCTCGAGCTCCACCATGCAGACATTGGAGAAGTTGATGCGTCGGTGATTATAGTCGTCGACGAGACTTCTCTTTCTGTTGCCCAGGATGACAAAGGTGTTGCGTCTGTTCCAAAGAACACCCCGGTTCCAGCTGCCCTGGCTAAAGACGCTTCCTCCGGCATCAATACGACTCCAGGTAAGGGTCCGCAGATCCAACGCCCAGAGAGCATACTCTTGCTTAGAAGACGTCAGATACGTCCCGCTCACCACAAAATGCGTGTCAATCACCCCGCCATTGGGGAATCGAAGACCAGGGGGGGAGTAGGTTCCTGTCATCGGCTTTTCCGTCAAAGTTCCGTCAGACGACCGAATCTGCAGTTCCAGCTTCACATCGAGGAAGTTGTAGTTGGAGTAGATAAGCATTGAAGACCCCGGCTCCCGGGATTCCTGGCTGATCCCACCCTCCATGTTATGCATACCATTTGAGTACGCACGGCCAATCTTGGATGTAACCGCAGGCGTAAGGGGCGCAGCGACACTACGGTAAGCGCCACAACTCTTTCCCAGGGATTGAGTTGAAGTCCATTTAAGGCTTCGGAGGTTGAATACGCTGATCTGTTCGATGTAGTTGTTTCCACCGTCCTGGCCACCCACAATCACCATTTCAGCGCCCCCTGTGCCCACAATGTTGATTCCAATTCGTCCCTCGTTCGGGTTTCCGGTTGAGGGGTTGTGTTGGAGCGCAGAAAGAGGTGCACGGTGCGAAGAGAACGTAGCGGACGAGGGTAGAATACAAGCGCAATGGGCGTATCGGCCTTGGGGAGTATCTTGTGTAGGAACAAAGGTCCACATCTTGGTGGTGACGTCGTAGATGTAAATGTCGGACATGACGGTGATTTCCGGTTGCTGCGGATCGCCTCCAGCAGGTTGGTTTGGGGCTGGCGACATGCCTCCGTAGCAGACCATCTTGGTGTCTCCAAGAGGGCACATAGAGTGGAAGTACCGGGGAGGGGGGAGATCGCCACTCGTTTCGAGCTTGGTCCAGTGTCGCCGGATCAGATCCAGTTCGTACAAGTCGGATGTTAGAGGAGCAGGTCGGCTTCGAGACAAGATTCGTCCTCCAAACACATAGAGCTTGTCGCCAAGAATGGTCGTGGTAGCTCCCACAAGGGCGTGCGGCTCACGCCCCGTAGTCCGGTGAACATTGCACATCAAACCCGACAGATGAGTGGATGGACCACCTTGGGAGGGTCCTCCAACAGAAGTGGGTGTTCTACCCTGGGACACGGCCGGGGACGGTCCAGCGGATGCGGATCCAGTGCTTCTAGGCTTCAGGTTTTCGTCTGAGCCGTCCTGCCTTTGGCTCGACAAACTACTCACACTGCTATTCATATCATGAGCATTAGGTTCCTGGCCGTACACCTGAGCAGTTGGCGGTGCCGAGGTTTTTGAATCCATGGTGCTCGTTCGGCTATCCATCACGGCGGTTGGTGTGGGAATGGGTATATCAATATCTGAAAAATCGTCGTCGTCCTCGAAAACAATTGGCAGATCGTTGGCTACAGGCTGCAGCGGACTCGTAGGATCGGGCGGTGGTTGAGGTAGAGGTTTCGCAAGACTGTACTGGAGTTTTAGGTTTCGGACATGCTGGACGGCTGACGATTCGGGAGTCTTTGATAACGGAGGCGGAGGAGGAGGAGTGGTATCAGGAACTGGCGAGGAACTGCTCTTCAGGCCGAGGATCGAGGAACTTCGAGGGAGCTTGACGGATGGCAACCTCCGGATACCTCGATAGACGCCGGAGAAGATATCGGGAGTATAACGACTGGTCGTCCGTGGTTGGGGTCGTTCCTCGGCCTCGGAGTCTGAAAAGGTGGAGTAGTCGTCGTTGGGAGCACGAGGATCCTGATTAACAGTCAGTTCCGAAGGGTCGGCCATGGTGATCGGCTGGTTGCGACGCAGCGCGGGTGCAGGGCAGCATAGACTGGCACGACTAAGGACAAAAGAAGGAAAAGGGAAGGGAAGAAATGGCGGGGTGATGTAAGGACAATGCGACGCAAAGCAGGTGACTGGGGAGGAGAAGACGGGGCCACATGAAGAGCAGGCGGGACCAGCAGAGGGACCAGCAGACGGGAGATCTCACCCTGGTGTACGGATTATCACGAACACGACCCGAAGCCAAGCAAAGGCGGGCCGGGGAACGTCACCGCTCGAGATGGGTCTCGAAGACTAGACGGGGGGAGATGGCCGAGGCGAGGCAAGACAGGGTACGAGGTCTGGAGAATGGGCCGCAGTCTGGGTCTGGCCCGGAGACTCGGAAACTCGACGACGAGGCGCAAAGGAGGCGTACGGGAGGGTCCGTCGTGTTTCCCAGTCGCTGGTCGCTGGTCGCGGGGGTTGAGGCTCGGTCTGGAGACAACGGCCGAGATGGGGATCGCGGCACGGGCGAGGCAAGGAGCAGCCAGCAACGAACTGGGGGCCGGTGGCGGCTGGCAGGCAGGGCAGACTGGCAGACAGTCTTGACCAGGGTTTGTCTAGACGTACCAAGTACCGGTACGGTTGAGTGATGAAGGGGACCGCAGGCGCAGGCACAGGCCGGGGACGGGACGGGGCGATCGGTCGAGGAGGTCGCAGTGTGCAATTTCCGTGCGTTGGAGAAGGGATATGGCGATGTGCGATGTGGACACACACTCGGAGGTTGAGTCGGCCAGTGCAGCGCAAGCCCCCAGCTGAAGTGACAGACGTACAGACTGTCAGACAACCGAACAGCCTCTTTGGGGTCCGTCTAGTCCCCTGGCGGAAGCGTCGTCGAAGAAGCGGTAGCGTCGAGCCGTAGCGGATAGGGGCGCACAGACACGAATTGGAGGGGAAGCCTGGGCAAGCCTGGAAGCAGCCTGGGTCGGGGAGGCCCGAGGGTGGGTAGGTTGAATGTTAGCGCGCGGACGCCCACGGAGGGACGTGGTGGTGCGTTTTCTGGTCGGTCAAAACGGTGGAGCGGATCCCCTGATGAGGGTTAGTCGGGGGGTCGGGGGGTTGCAACGGCGCGTACTATGTAGCACTCTGACGTTTGATGCTTGATGCTTGGCGGTTGAGGCTGACGATTGTGATGGAGGAGGTGATGGTGGCGATGGAGATGGGAGATTGTGATGGCGATTCTTGGTTCCGAGTCGTCGTTATGTGGGCGGTGCTGCTAGAAAAGACAAAACCCGGTGATGACTGATGATTTTGACTTGTGGTGTTGAGGGCAGCACATGCACACAAGGAATGCGGTAGGCGGCAACCGCTCGCAGCTAGGTTGTTCCGTTGACCAATCGAGCCACCGACTCCGAAGATGGGAATCACAAACAGAAGCCGCGCTCGAGGAGCCATCGGTTTCACACCTTCCCACCGCGCTCAGTGGACAGATCCACGGACATTAGACGCTGCATTCTATTACGTGCAGCATCACATCACATACAGTACTGCTTCGCTCAGCTGCCTCAGTCCCATTGGGTCATACTCCAGACGCTTCTTCCACGCCGCCGAACTGCTTCACGCCACTAAACTGCTTTACGCCATCAAACTGCTTTCGCGCCGCCGAACTGCCTCAAGCCGCTAACCTGCTTCACGCCGCCAAAACGTCGCTCCCACGCCTTCGGAGACTTCCCACTGGACATACGGCGCAAGGACCCCTGGAGCCCTTTCTCCAGCGCACGCTCTGGCTGCTGCATTAGGCCCAATTGAGGCGGCCCAGAATGCGCTGTGCGCTGAGCAAGAGAGGCACAGCAACGCGGGATGAATCGGACCCCAGCGTTTGCATGTTTGGTCTTTGTTTTTTCCACGCCGCGGCCGGGACCTCAAACGACGTTCCAGCTGTCGAAACAGCCGCGCCATGCAACTCGGCCGACCAACGCCAGACGACGGCACAACGACGCCCGGAATACGAGGCGTTGCTTACGGCTCACGACGGCGCCCGGGAGAAGACTGCGGACAAGGCGTCTCCAGTGCTGACGTTGCGGTATAGCACCGGGATTCTCTGTTAAGTGCTCCAGATGGTACTGTAATGGTGATCAACCTCGTCTGCCGGCATTTGTTTCGTCCGTCTCGATTCGGACAACAGCGCGCGCCAGCATGTCACTTCCCATATCCCCACTACGTTGCACTGCACTCGCCCCGGCCTCATAGGATTCAACCACTTAACCGGGGGTCCTGTGATGCTGTCATGTGGCTACACCTTTGAACTACTGGCAAAGTACCTTTACAACCCGTGCGAGCGAAGCCGGGAAAGGGATTCTTTGCCAGAGTTTCTCCAGGGCTCCAGGGGCTGAACCGCATTGGCACACCCACTCCGTGTCCACCACGTGGGAAATCAATCCCCTGCCAAACTACGCCAAGGAAACGTGTCCGAGACAAAACCTCAGTTCAGCAGCTTGGTGTGGCCGCACCGAAGCTTCTCGTATTAAGCACGAGCCTGACGATTCGGTCCTCTTTTCGTGAGTTGATGACACCACCGTCTGGCCGTTCTGGCTGTGGAAACAGAGCACTGCATGTGGCATCGAACAAAATGCTACCAACTGTAACCAACGTAACCAACGCTCGCTCTCCCAGACAACCCTCGGAAGCACTAAAGCCCCGGCCCCGATCCGCCTCCCCGGGTCGTTTCAGGACAAGCACCACGATGGAACAGCGGCTAGCTGGGTGCCCGGGGAGTCAAGCGACTTGAAGCCTCACCGGATAAGGTGGCTTCTCCGGGCATTCGGGATAGGAGGAACATTTCTGGAAGCGCTATTTCTCAGGGCCCCCAGTGTCTTCTCCCTCGCCTCGGGCGCCGGCCCCGTCAGCGCTCGCTTGGGCCATGGCTCGCGCAATGCCCAAGCGCCCGGGCCCCAGGGTAGTCCCCCCGATGACGGCCGGGGGAAGTCAAGTCAAACGGGGGGTTGGGAACAGGGGTGATTACTCGTACCAGGGCAGGGAACCGCGTGCCGTATCCGCGATTCGACGCTGAGTCTCGAATACTCAACGTCATGAATCGAGATTCGGCCACGCCGTCTATTGATCGTCGGATCCTTTGAGGATTTGACTTTGGAAGAAATCTATCTGCTTCATTTGGCATCGCTGTGTGGGTGGGACGGGATGCTCCGTGGGGGCACAGTTGGGATCAGATGATGGCCAGTGAGTTTCTAGGATGAGTGCATTTGTACAGTTACCGCCGTCAAAGTGAGGACTAACAATGAGAAAACTAGACGACGATGCTTTCGACTAGTCCTATAATAGGGGTATTAAGCGCGAGAGATGACTTTGCAGTCTGGACTTTGGTCAGCAAGGTCATGGCGTGGCCGAGTTCGATGGACACTCAAGGCCGTGGCCGAGACTACGCTAAGGGGCGATTGAGTTTGTACGACAGAGATCCAGATTTATGCAAAGCGTCTAACATCAGCCCAAAGCCAAGCCAGTGGCGTCGATTCCCCATCAGCAACACGTCATGTCCATAGTTTCAGGTCTCTCTGCAACTATTGAATTGCACGCATCGTTATCAATAGCCAGTGAAGATAGTAACGAGTGTTGAGATGCCAGAAGCTGAAACTGAGTAGTGGATCCTGCAGCCAACAGTCAGCAAACTCGCATGCGTCCACTTTGGCGGAGCTTCCAGCTTAGCTAAGGCGAGTTCCCCACTAAACACATCCCATTGCCACCATCGCCGACGGTCCGAAACGCTCACGGCTCAAGGTGCGTAAGCTTTGGTTAGTTGGTTGCCACGACTGTCACAATTGAAAATGTGACGGGCAGCAACGCTGATTGATCCTTCGGAAAAGATAGCGAGTTCTGTTCAAAGTTGGGTAAGCTCAGAAAATCACGCATGTCATCTGTCATCCCGTCATCCTCGCCTATTGTCATGTCACAGTCAATCAACGTTGTCCACGAAGGGACTTTTCTTTTGATCATTTCTTTATTTTTTGTCTTTGTAGGGGCTATCACAAATGGCTTGAATCTGGCCCATCCGCTTTATGGGAGGTCGAAAACAGGAACCAGGTGAGAGTCGATGGTTCCGAAACCCAAGGCATGCCGCCTTTCCGTACTTGCATCTCATGAGAAACTTAGTATTCCGTGCAGCTCCTCAGGCCAGTCGTACTAAATCAACTCGTCTAGCCCAGCTCCTTGTCTCGCTCATCCGCTAGGTATCATGATATATTGGAGGGTGGGGGAGAGAGAGTCTGGATGAGACATCTACTGGGAGAGAACCTTCTCCTTGGCGAGGGGAGTGAATCGGAGGTAAGGCTTGACGATGCGGAACTCGGGGAAGAGAGTCTTGGCCTCCTCGTTCTTGACAGAGGGGTGGACAATGACATCATCACCGGGGATCCAGTTGATGGGGGTGGTGATGCGGTACTTGTCGCCGGCCTGGAGAGAGTCGACGATGCGGAGGATCTCGTTGGCGTTGCGGCCGGTGGAGGCGGGGTAGGAGAGGATGGTGCGGATGGTCTTCTTGGGGTCGATGAAGTAGACGGCTCGGATGGTGAAGGCAGTGCCCTTGGAGTCGACATTGGTGGCATCCTGCTGGTCGATCCTGGGGAATGTTAGTTGGTGTTTTCACGAGTCTAGCCCATACATCAGACGGCTACCGAGCCAAACTCACATGTCGTAGAGGAGAGAAACCTGGCGCTGCTTGTCGCCAATGATGGGGAAGGTGACGTTGCCGCCGGTGACCTCGGCAATGTCCTTGATCCAACCCTCATGGGACTCGATGGTGTTGGCGGACAGGCCAATGGGCTTGACGCCGCGCTTAGCAAAGTCAGGGCCGAGCTTGGCCATGGCGCCGAGCTCGGTGGTGCACACGGGGGTATAGTCCTCGGGGTGGGAGAAGAGGATGACCCAGTTGTCGCCGATGAACTCGTGGAAGTCGATGGGGCCCTGGGTGGTCTCGGCCTTGAAGTTGGGGGCGATGGAGCCCAGACGGAGGGGAGCGGGAGCAGCCATTGTGAGGTGTTGTGAGTTTTTGTCTAAAGACGGGGAAGAAATGATTTGACTTGAAAGGGTATCGAAGGAGAGCTTGGGAGGGAAGGGAAGAGGAGAGGGAGAGGGAAGCTCCGCGTAGCTCAGGCGGGGGCGGCTTATATAGACCAGAGACAGAGACAGAGACAGAGAGACACACAAGAGGAGGGGTCCCCGAGGTGGCCGGTACGAACTCCGTGAACTCAGGTGCCGGCAATGGAAAGAAACGGGGACCCAACGGAACCTTGCTGGTCCCCTGGGCTTGGCTTGGCTTGGTTGGCCGCGTCGCAAGAAGAAGAGCCCGAAAAGCGTGCAAGATTTCTAAGCTGCATTCTGGCTACGGCGACGCCTCACACACGTCCCAGCGCCGATTGCGCACCCACGCCACGCCCCCGCCACGGAACCCCGAAGAGGAGGTCGAGAATTGATGGGGAGCTTTCCTGAGGCGGTGATATTCGCACCCGTTCGAGACATGGGGGCATCGACGGCGTGGACAAAGAGGGAGGGATTATGGCCTATCACACCACACCACCAGAGATTTGCCGTGCTACCTTATCCATCTGTTCACGACGGTTGATTTGGGAATTGGCATGGAACAGATACGCTTCCGTCGCTTGCTGCTGTGACGATACAGATCTCGTCTCCGATACCAAATGCCGGCTCCCATAGCTGCCGAAACCAGCCATATCTGGCATGTTGAAGCCAGATCAGAGCTGTTATTGTCTCAGTCCAGCAGTTCGAGAACAGCCCCGCGCTAGTTGAACCCCTCCAGTCCGCCTTCCGTTCCTAGCTCTGTCGCTCGGCATTCAACCCCGCCATCAACCACGAGAATAAAATTAAAAAAATTGACACACCCCTCCCCCTCTCTTGCGCCATTGATCACCACCATCCAAGCCAAACAAGCAAGGAGAGCCACCAGCAGCGCGAACGAGCCCAAAAGCGCAGCCTCCAAGTGTCCAGGCGCATTCGAAATAGCCCAGAGCTGCTGCCCCTCACTGCACCCAATCCGGCAAGGCGGCGGATTGCGTGCTGCGCGGACGTCGCCATTGGCCCCGCCGAGGCCATTGTGCCATCGTGCGCGCCAATGCTGCCATCGCCACGTCCCTGACGCAATCGTCGCGCGGTGCGGCGCAACGACGCCTGCAGATGCTCCAATTCGCCGCGACGGGCCACCCCTGGGCCTCGCTGGCACCCAAAAGCTTTGGGCGTCTGGGTCCTCGGGGCGGGGTTGCGTGAGATGCGTCGGAAGTCGGCGTGTCTTGTCAGTGGCTGTGCGCGTGGAAGAAACATGTCCGTATCCGGGCAACAACGTTTTGAACACAGCATCTGGCTTCTCTGGACACCAGGGTAATCCCATGCCGGTGGATATTATTCGTATATTCGGCTTTAGTTGTACGCTGCACGTTTGGGGAGCTTGTCGGTAGACTGCAAGCTGTATTCAGGTTGCTACACCATACACCTCACGTAAATCATGGCATATTAGCGCATGAGGTGCAGTTGCCATGCTGCGTCAGTGCCGCACTGCTGCTTCTTCCTCGAGAGCCAAGCCCATCACACAATTCTGCATCACATCGCGTAGTCGGTCATCCCTGCCACACGTCACACGGCGGGTGCTCCTCCCCCTCGTCTCTCGTTCTTTGCCAAGTCGGGCTCCCGCTAGATTGGCTCTAGAACCCCGCCGACATCCTCAAGACTACCGACCATCTTACCGGAGCGATGATATGCTCCCGCCCGAGCCGTCCGGCCCCGCAGGCATACATAAGGCGAAATCTATTATATCATCATGTTTAGCGGTTCTAATATCGGGGTGAAGACCGGATGTGGTATAGGGTAACCTGGAGGCCTTTTCGACTGCACAGTCGAAAGCGGGTCAGGCTCACTAACAAGGTAGGGGGTCTCAAAGAGAGGTTTCATAAATCGGTGGCGGAACAGGCTAAAGATCTAGTTTAGCAACTTGATGGCTTGGGGCCCTACTTATACAGCTATTTCCTTCCTTGACCGCCATTTTCTTCCTTTGTTAGAGGCTATGTTAGTTGTCACCACGATGCGGCTCGGCCGTTTGATGTCGCACTAGTTGGTGCCATTCCTCATAATAGCATGTGAAAGACGAGGATATATGCCAGAAGAGATAATAGTCGCAAATAGACGCTTAAGGAAATGTTTAAATTTCCAACTTACTCTATATAGCCATTGGGTATTCCGGTGCTGTATACTTTAACCCCAAGTTGTAGTGTGTATCCATTGCGTTTCCGTAATCCACTCTTTCCATCCAGTAGTACGGCAAAACCATTGACAAACATCCATAGGAGAACATGCTTAGAGTAAAAATAAAGAATTCAGAACTTAGTACTGAGGTCAAACATCCTTCTTCCTCGCCCTAAATGCAATCAGAGCAAAAAAGATCCGCCTGTGCTTCAATTACACTTTAATCGTATTTTAATCCTTACTCAACCAATTTCTTTCATCCGCACCTTCCCTACTAGCCCCACTATCACCACAAAACTCCATAGTGGGGTCAAAACCTCTCACAACCCCACCCAGGGCTGTATATACCGCAATATCTCGCCAATTTCCCATCGGCCGCGTGGCCTAATGGCTAAGGCGCTAGATTTCGGCTCACCGATCTCCTTCTCTCTAGAGATTCCAGGTTCGAATCCTGGCGTGGTCGTTCGAGCGAGAGCTCGTGATCGGTTATTTTTTTGCGATTTTTATAGTATTTTTTGCAGGCTTTTCGTCCCAGGGGCCGTATCTACTCCAGTTGTCGGCCAAATACTTTATCGGCCGCGTGGCCTAATGGCTAAGGCGCTAGATTTCGGTCTACCGATTTCCCAATTCTCTAGAGATTCCAGGTTAGTTCCAACATCTCCTTCAACAGCCGCCTTGAGCACTGTCTAACATTCCTCCTTAGGTTCGACTCCTGGCGTGGTCGCAATGCAGGTGAATATTCGTATTCATCTACTCTTTTTTGCCATTTTTTACATGTGGATTTGACCTGCACATCTCTGCCGGTAGTGGAGATATAATGCAGTTGCATTTATCCATGGTTGTGGGCTGGGAGTCGTAATACCGGAGCGTCACTTGAGCTTTTTGCGAATACTGCTGTATATTAACATGCATATGTAGTCTATTGAAAATTTGACGTTTGAGTCATATATTTCTCTTCACTGGTTTTTTTTGGCACAGTCTGGTTGAACTTGGATTTGTGCCCTGGTTGGTGATGGAGGGTTTCGTTCACACCACACGAAACTTTGATTTTACCTGGCTAGATGACAAGCTGCCTTGTACAAGATTAAAAAGACCCAGAATTTGCATGATTGTATTGTTGCTTCTTCTTTTGACCCTTTTCTTCCCTTTGAGACTCCTTCAGCAATGAGTTTAGGGCAGACTTTTTGGAAAGAAGTGGGGGTCAATCTCTGCCTCGTTCCTTCCTTCGGGGACGGAGCTCCTCACCTTGCTTGTTCGCCTTAATTGTTCGATCTCTAATAATCTGGACTATTTGGTTGGCCCTAGGCTACAGTCTTCCTTGATCTCGGCGAGTGAGTGACGGGGCTCGTCTCAACTTGGCCGATATCATGTTTTGCAGTAGCCGCTTTCACATGCTGCGGCATCTACGATGCAACCACCAAACACATGCCAGCAGTCACAAGCTTGCACTCAATAGTTTCATGTGAAATGTGCGCGTTTAAACAGTCTTGGTGATGTCACCAAGTCTCCATCTAACGTCCAATGCTTCCCCCCCGCCTGCAGTTCCCAGATGACCTGGTCTCCCGTGAACTATCCCGATGCCTCATGTTCGCCGTCCCATGCAACGTTAATACCCATCCAACTCCAAACTTCCATGCACCCCGCAGAGATGCTACCCTGAAATGAACGCGAGGGGTGTAGCCGCCTCGCCCGATATGCATCGGCCCAACCTCTACCGCCGTCTGTCTACCTGCATTTGGTCGCATCTGGCCTTCGGATCAGTCCCAGAGCACCCACCCCGCTCGCTCCTCTGGCCGGAACGGACTGGTGTTGCCGGAGCTTTGTGATGACTTGGACGGGTCGTCTCTGGGCTGTGCCTCGTAGGGCTCGGGGTCACTTGCGTCAGTGTCCTCTCGAATTCCATCACTGGAATGATACGCCTCGCTCGTCTCTGCATCTTCCGCGGGAGATGTAAAATTACCCCTCGACCGCCAGGTGTGATCGGACCAGGGATCTGGAGTAGCCGTCCCGGATTCCTCGAACACCACGTCGTGGATGCTTGGCCCTATCTTGTCTCTGGCTTGGAGGTGAGAGGGTGGCGTCAGAGGCTTGGAAAAGTCGACGCCGAAATCGCAGTCGTCGACTTCCGCCAAGTTCACGTGCAATTCTCGCATCTGAATGTGAATCTGGCTGCGCGAAGCCCGCTTGAGACGAGGCTTGCGCAGCGCGACGGGCGATCCGGCCCGACTCCTTCGCGACTGCATCTCCAGCCGCTCTTCCTGCTCCGTCTCATCATCGGTGATGGCGCTGTCGAGGAGATTCCACCGGTCGACGAGCTGGAGGCTACCCCCCGACTGCCGGCGATGACGCTTGTACGACTTCATCTCCAGACTCGATCCCATCACGACGCTGCTGGCCATGGGCGGTTCCGGGCCCTTGAACATGAGCTTCCCCCTCCCGGTGTGCATCCGCCGGAGGTCTCGCTGGCTCTCGGAGAAGATGACGCGGGCTCGTAGCCGGTGGACGGCGTGATCTAACGCTAGTTCGATGGCGCAGCGGTCGCGTATTCGACTGAGTTTGGGCCATGTGGCACGCTCGCCGAGAAGACAAGCTTTGATCATAAACTCGCTGGTGGGATTCCGCATCAGCCGCGGCAGGTCGTTCATGTTGATTTCAGGTAGGATGTTGATGTCTCCGGAGTATTTCTGACTAAGGATACTGCGGAACTTGGTGACTAGGTTGGGCATGATGCCAATCTCGGCCAGGAAGTGTAACCGATGCAGGGCTTCGTCCTTGGCCAGGGATGTGAGAGTGCAAACCCAGTCCAAGTCGTCGGTTCGGGTTGAGCGATCGCGCTCGAGTGGCCCGGTTGGTGAGAGGTGGTCGTCTCTGGAAAGGAAGGGTACCACGTGGGGATTCACCTGGGAGACGATGAAGTGGTTGACGTTGAACATTTCAGCGAGGCGGGTCATGGGCAAGTCGTTGTCCACGGAGCCGTCGATCCAGTGCTGGGGAGTCGGGTTCCACGGCTTGTGTTCGCCGGTGGCCGGTTCCTTGACCAGCAGCGGTGAGGCGTTGAAGACGAGCGGCACTGAACACGAAGCCGCCACCGCCGACCAGATCATGACGTTGGGAGCGGTGACGTAATTGAGAAGCCGGGGGAGCTCATAGACGGAAGCGGTGGAGACACAGATGTTGAGGATGCGGCGAGTGCGGTTATACGCCTCTTGAAAGGTCATGTCTCCTATCAACCCTTGCATGACCCTCGAGAGGTGCTTGATGTCGGACCAGCTGCCCTCTGTTAGCAAGCGGCGCAGGTTGTCCCACACGCCGTCTTTGCCGCTTGGGTCTTCGAACACGGACAAGTCTCCGTAGGGAAACTCCTTGATGAGTTCCGGGATCTGTTCGTCGGTGCGCGTGCACATGGCGGCGCAGACGATGCTCCCAGCGCTGGCGCCCGAGATGATTCTCGGCAGGAGCTTGGCTTCGAACAGGCACTTGAGCACGCCGATGTGAGCCATGCCAAACGTGCCGCCGCCTGATAGGAGAAGGGCACTTCGGCCGTAGCTCTGGCGGGCGAACAGGATGCCATCGAGTAAGTCGCGGTGTTCAATGCCGTGGTCGAGCTGGCTTTGAGTGACGACGGCTTCGATGGTCTGGATGGTGGACTCGACGTAGCGCTCGATGAGATGCTTCGTTCCCGAGTAGGAGTGGCGGTATAAGTCGACGTTATCCATACCGCCGAGATCTCGAGACAGGGCGGTACGGATGAGGTGCATCATAGTGCGGGTATCGCAGTTGGCGCGGGCCTCGTTGAGGGCTTGGAGGCGCTCCTCGATGAGGTCGGGGTTGTAGTCGCCGGTCGAGGAGTCTTTTTTCCACTCTTCGTTTCCCTCGAGAACATCGAGCTCTTGGGCGGCTACATCCCATTGGGTTCTGGTATCGGCCTGGTCTTGTTAGTGATGTTCGTGTTGAGGGCTGGCGACTTACATCTTGTAGCCGGGCGCACAGGATCTGGCGCCTCCGCTCGACGAGCCTTTTGCGCTCCCGCTCCTGCTCGGTCAAGCCGTCCTTGCACCATTGGTATGCATTATTGGCGTCCTTGAGAGCCTTTTGGAGGGTGGCGACTACGCCGGGGGCGGGAGTGGGCTTGGAGGAGGGCGGCCTCTTGGCCTTGGTGTTTGGTTTTGTGGCCGACTTGGGTTTGGAGTGGATTGCCGGGACGGGGCGGGCCTGGACAAGCAGGTCGGCCATGGTGAGTCCCAGCACGGAGCAGATTGTATGTTTGGGAGACGCCTTGAGGACGTCTGGGGGCGAGAGGCGGCGGCGCGTTACCTCATGACGGAGGAGCGGTGGACGACGATTCGGGCGCGGAGGAGAGGGATCGCAGTGGAGGAGCGTCGGTCGGAGGAGGGTGTGGGCGGCGAAGCACGGCAGAGCGCGATTGAAGGGAAACCAGAGGAGGGATTGGGTATATTTAGAAAGGGTATAGGGGGTTGGGAGGTTCGGGGGGAGGTGTAGGATACGAGGCACGAGGCGGGATGGTGTTGAGGGTTGAGAATCGGGGAAGCGAGGGGCCGAGGGGCCGATGTGCGGGCTACCAAGGTGGCAGAAGTAGCGGCGGCTGGGATGACGTCTTTGCGGCCTATCGAGGGGCGGTTTGTCTCGGAGACGCAGCGAGGGAGAAACGATGAGATGGTGAGACAGATGCTGTGCAGATATTGAACGCGTACGGGGTATTCACTGATTCAGTTGCCAACTTGACTCGAGTTGATGCTGCTGTTATTCGTAGATGGAACGAATTGGCAATCTGACAAAGGCCCATGACCAAACCGCCTGTGGGGTGTCGCCTACATGCAGCCTTCCCCGCCATTTCCCTCCGCAGATCCGTGGGGAGCGTCGCTTCCAGGGGGGTCCAGTGGCCTACCTGCAGTTCGTCCCCCCTGTGGAATGTCACCTGGCGGCCCAGGTCCTCTGCAAAAATTCTCTGACACTTCCCCCCTCCAGCGGCCAGCGCCCATCTGACCCCCAAACGAGCCCTCCGTTCCCCGGTTTGGGCTGCTACACCGCTGCCGTCGACCAATGGCGGGTGCGCGGTGCGATGTTTGACGCAACCCCTACAGGGCACGTGGCCCACCCCAGGATGCTCTAACCATCAGCCGAAGAAGGGAGTGGAGGGTGTACCAGAATGTTTGCTGTTGTATGGCGGCCAGCGCTTGTAGCGGCCTAACTCCCCGCAAGGACAAGTCTGCCGGGCTGTTGTGCGCTATGATGTAGGTACCGCCGCTGCTGTAGACGCCTTTGCTCGTGCTCTTTCACATGTCACAGCGCCTCTATCCGATCACCGGACGATGATGGCTTCAGCTGCCCTCTTCTCTTCGCCCTCCCCCCTGCCTGCCCGCTCACGCACCGATTCGCCCACCCGCACTTATGACTGGATCCCCCAGATGCACAAAGATTACCCCAGTTAATTCTCTCACAAGAGAAGCGCCCGCCTTGCGCCTTGCGTGCATATTTTTTCTCACCTTTTCCGCACGGGGCCGGCCCGAAGTTTCGGCTCCACGCCCGCAACTGAAATCCGGGGTCCCCACTGCTTATGAGTAGGATGAGCTGGACGAGAAGGGGGAGATGGGGTAGCAATAACTAGGTGGTCTGATGGCCTTCGCCTCCCGGTGCGTGACACCTGATGAATTAGGCCGTCATGGAAAAGCCGGGGTCATGGTTGATTCCTGCTTTTTTGTCTGTCTGCCTTTAGATGTCGCCCCGGAGCACATGTGCCGCTTCTCTCCTCCGTCTACTTGTCTTCCCACTACTTGACCTGCTTGACCTAGGTATTTATGACTCGCCTTGTTTCACAATCTCCTGCGTTGCACGTGCGAGCCAATACACCGCAGCTGATGACGCTGAGGAAGAGGCTGGCTGACTGCCCACCCCCGTGCTGTCACTTGTAGCACAAACAATCCTTGCCTGATAAAATTCAAACTCCCACAATCTACAAACATCGCTCATCATTGAACGTGTTTGAAGCCCAAGTCTCCACTGTGGCGGTTGTCTTGCTTCCTATTTCTCACCGGAGGTGATCCGCTGCTCTTCATACATAGATCATCTCTGCCGTACCACCATTGCCTCTCTCCAATAACACCCATCACATTCACTTGCTTCAAGTCTCTGCTTCGCCCAGCTGGAAAAAAAAGGAATAACGGCTCACATATTTCCAACCCTTTGATGACTTGGTGTGCCCGGGACCTCCGGAGAGGCTTCCACTCGGATACAAGTCTGCCGCAGTGTTCTTGCTGACCTTGCATTGCAGCTCGAGGAACATAAAGCGAGCATTTTATTTTCCCCGCGCCCCTCTGTTATTAATTCACATAGTGTGATATGCGATGTGGGATTCGAGACCGAGTTGTTGAACGTGGTTGCATACCCTAGATGCGACGCACTACGCACCACGCACCACGTACCACGCCACGCACACTACAAACGTCCGCCCGCAAAGCTTCTACCTATTGAATGCATTTTAATGGACTCCGTAAGATAGAAGAAACGATATCATTTTCCTGAAAACGGATCATTGTCTAATCGAGTTTCCGAATAACAGTGTAGTTTGACTTGTCTGTCATTTTTCACGCATCCACATCCGTCATCGATTCTACCTGCGCTGGCACTCTTTCGCGTCTGTTTCCATCAAATTCGATGTTTAAGGTGACCTCCATCGGTGCAGCGCCATTCACTAACTTATCTTATCGGCAACCGCATTACATTTAATCCACCGTCGCATCGCCATCCGGCACTCCGCTTGGCTTCACCCCGGCGAATCCAACTGCCGACAGTTACCCATACAAAACCACGGACATTGTTATGATGCGAAATCCTGTAATCCTCTCAACGTTCAAGATTACGTGATGGTGACGCTATGAACGTCCGACTCTGTCCAGACAATTCGCGTTCCTGGCCCTTCCCCGCATCGCCGCCAGGCTCCGAGCGATCCATTGCCAGTCGAGTTGTCATGGATGACGTTTACGATGGCCAACGGCGAGGCATGGTGAGGGGTCTGCATCGACTCATCATTTTAAGGCAGTTCATATAAAAATTGATCACCCCAATTCACGCGTTAAAATCTCTATTGTTCTTGATTGCACGTCTTACAGGTATCGAGATTGTCGTCGTCGAAGACTCGAAAATATGCTTGCATCACACACAACACACCCCCATCGTCGGGCCTATCCCCACCGTCCTCTGTATGTCCACCGAGCATCGATGAAGGACATAAGATACTAATTCACCTCTTAGCTACGCCGGACGAGTACCAAACTGCTAGCCATGACGGAGTCCGAGCTCTCTGGGTGGTCTTTGCACTGATGGTCATCTCGTCGGCCGTCTTTGCCCTGCTGTCCTGGAACATCCCCGTGTCCCGCCGCGTCTTCCATGTCATCACCACCCTGACCACCCTCATCTCGGCTCTCTCGTACTTTGCCATGGCCTCGGGCCATTCAACGGCCTTCAACTGCACTGAACAGAGGGAACATCATAAGCATGTGCCCGACACGTACTTCGACGTCTGTCGCCAGGTCCTCTGGGCTCGCTACATCGACTGGAGTCTGACGATGCCGCTCATTGTGCTCGAGCTGTTTATGCTTGCCGGTATTGACGGAGCTCATACCCTCATGGCGGTCGTGGCGAATCTAGTCATGACGCTGACTGCAATGTTCTCTGCATTTGGACATGTTCACGCAGCCCAAAAATGGGGCTGGTATGCCATCAGTTGTATTGCCTACCTGTTTGTCGTTTGGCATGTTGCCGTCCAAGGCACTCGAGTCGCTAATACCCGGGAAAACAACGTTACAAAACTATTCGGTTCCCTTGCTGCATATTCTCTCATTCTTTGGGCCATCTATCTCGTGTAAGTCTCCCCACCTCGACGAAGAACGCAGCTGATCAATTAGTGTGTGGGGCGTTGCGGCCGGCGCGAAGAAGACCTCTGTCGACACCGAAATCATTACATACGGCGTGCTTGATGTCTTGAGCAAGGCTGTCCTCGGATTTTGGCTGCTGTTTGCCTCGCGCAAGTATCGCGAGACTACCACCGAGGTGGGAGGCTACTGGTCCAACGGGTTCGGTACCGAGGGACGTATTCGACTTGGCCAGAACGGAGAAGAGGCCTAAATTCGGTGTTGAGACGACGAAAAGGCCGAATTCGGTCACGTTTCGATGATTGGAGAAAGGATGACTGGGAGGATGCACTCTGACTGAAATTGAGATCAAATTCAATGCTGCCTTTGGAGTTATCACCTGGAAAAAATATTGGAGAATAAAAGTCGCAGGAACACGTTCGCCATGTGCGTCATCGAGATTAGTTGTGGAATAGCCCCGAACTCAAACAAAACGCTTACTGAGTGCCAACCTCCGACCGTAAAGCCATGGGAGATCGACGTTGCCAATTGCCATTTGACCATTCATTGAGATCTACTTCGACGCTACTTCGTGCGTCGTGTTAATGGTGTGTGGATGTGAAGAATAAGGCCGACGCAGTCGCCACTTGGCCGGGATAATAACGACAAGAGCCGCTAAATGCCGTTGTCTTACGCTCTGGCTTTGTTTAAGACCGACATCCAGACAATCCCTATGCCTGAAGTCACGCAGCCAATGTCTCACTCCAGCTCGTCCACCTTATTCTACGTGGGTTAGCACGATGCAAAGATCGACGCTGCTTTTTCACAAGCTGCGGCGATCCGTAGATGTACTACGGACATGCGGGCGGGCTTCGGGCCGCTATATTCCACCGGCAGTTCCCGCCGGCCCTGGCATTTCAATCCGCCAAATACCGCTGCAAACTTAGGTGAAGCCGACCTGTAGTGATTCTGTGGCACGGTTGAGAAAGTATCGACAGAGTTTCCCAATCCGATGTCGGGAGCTGTCGGCTGCATTGATGTACCTGTGTGATCTGGAGAGGTTAGCGTGATGTACGTTGATGTAGGTCAAGACACGGCAGGGCACCGAGTTGATATGTACTGATTAGTATGGCGAGGGATACGGATACATAATTGATCATACGATATTCCATTCAAATGGCCAAAGCAAACATGGGATTGCCATTATCGCATCGCTTACATCCGTTACGGTCGGAACCTTCCCAGCCACAGCGTTCGGGAAGTCCCCTGGTCTGAGCCGCATCTCACTGACTCGTAAGGAAGCGGTAAACTCTCTAATCCCGCATCTCGGTATACATGCTCGGCCAGTTAAGTTATGTCTCGTTATGCATATTTCCTCCTTGTTTCTTAGCTCTAGCCTGCATCCACCCGGCCCATTCATGACCGTAGATCCCGGAGTCACCGGCAGATTGATCCCCACTTGTCGTAGAGATTCCTTGGCAAATTCGAGTCGGACACATCCCATGCAATCAAATCACCAGCCATCGCCTTGCAGACGGGAGCTGCGCTATCTGAGCACCTTTCTCGCTCGGTGGAGAAGCTGGGATAACTCATGCATCGCGAGTATGCCGTGACACCGCTTCGGACCATGCCGTCAAGGCTACAACCGTGACAGGCTAGAATGGCGGAGGCGAGGGAGCTGATCCCATCCCGTGTCTCAGTTGCTCCTCATATACTGGATCAAGAATTACCGACCATGTCAAGCCGTCGATACTACCATGCCCCGGAATCATTCCAGTCGAATCAATTGTAGCCGTGTCTTGGTGCGCTGCAGTAACATACTCCCAACCTTGTCTCAGAGCATCTCCATCTTGTGCCATGTCTTGATGGCCTCCAGACCAGGTCCATCTGCTGGGAATCATTACTATAAGATCCTCTTTTCCACGGCTGCTGGTAATTTCGTACTCCCATCATCCTCAACTGCAGAAGCAAGTCGCAAAGATGCGGTTCCTCAAGTCACTTCTCCTCCCGGCTCTCCTGTCTCTCGTGAATGCCGCAGCCATTCCGAAAGAAGAGGCCGAGTCTGAGATTTATGACGCCATCATTGTCGGAGGCGGTCCTGCTGGACTCAGCGCCTTGAGCGGACTTGCTCGCGTGCGCCGTAACGTCCTTCTGCTTGACTCTGGAATTTATCGCAATGCCCCCACTCGCCACATGCACGATGTGCTTGGCTTTGATGGTATGTTCATCACCTGATAACTCACTGGAGTATTATCTGACTTGATGCAGGTGTGTCTCCGGCCTACTACAGATGGGCGGCGCGGAAACAACTGAGACACTACGACACCGTCAAGATGGTGAATGCAACTGTCATCCAGATCGAGCCGGAGAAGAACGACACCGAATTTTCTGTCACGGCCGTCTTCGCCGAGGGACCGAAGACCGTGTCCGCCCGCAAAATCGTCCTGGCCACTGGCTTGCGTGATATCCTCCCCAAGACGCCTGGAATTCGAGCAAATTGGGGCAAAGGTATCTTCTGGTGTCCTTGGTGTGACGGCCATGAACATGCAGACCAGCCGCTGGGTTTGCTCGCTAGCCTCGACAATATTCCTGGCCTCATCCGCGAGATGTTGACATTAAACAAGGATATTATTGCCTTTGTTAATGGCACAGATACACCCGAGCTGCGCGCCGCTACGGAGAAGAAGAGCCCGGAGTGGGAGAAGTATCTCAACATCCACAAGGTCAAGATTGAGAACCGCACCATCTCTGAGATCAAGCGTCTCAGAGAGGGGACTTCCGGCGACGAGGACCCCAGCCTGCCCAGCGTCGCGGAGATGGATCTGTTCAGTGTCAAGTTCCCCAAGGGACCGGCCGTTGAGCGAGCGGCGTTCTTGGCGAGTTTCTCCGAGGAGCAGGCTTCTGAGGTTGGAGAGGATATGGGAGTTGATCTTTGGGGTGGAAGACTTGCTGTAGATCCCACTGCTGGTCTGATGACCAACATCCCTGGTGTTTATGCCGTCGGAGATGCCAACTCGGACAACGTGACGAATGTTCCCCACGCCCTCTTCAGCGGTAAGAGGACGGCGGTTTTCCTTCACGGTAAGTAATCCTGAAATACAGCCTACTTCTATGTACTGACATTTACAAAGTTCGACTTGAGCGTGAGAACGCGGCGAAGGAGTTGGCCGACGCAGGCGACGCAGGCGACGAGGAGGAGAAACGTGACGTTCTGGATGAGCGATCCGTCTGGGAGAGGATGAATGGCAAGCGTGGAGATATTCTGTACGCCGGTGACTTTGACCAATGAAATCGAATTGAGGTATAGGCGTTAAGCGGGTTGGGCCCTATGATTGATGGCTCAAGTACATAGTCATGATATGCCGCACATGGAGATTTTGAGTAAGGCCAAAGCACGATTTGCGGCCTTCGCGATATCACTGTTCAATCTCAGTTGGATGTTCTGACCGTGACGCCAAACTTTGCAATATGCTCAAGTACACTCAATTGAAGACTAACTTCTGCGTGGTATCCCTTCTACAGGCTCGGTGTGGGTGTATTGGGGTGCTCAGCCAGTATCCTCTCACTCAACTCCGGTTCGCCCTGGCGCACCTTGTCAGCGGCATCGTACTTGCCCTGGCACTCAAGTGCAATGGCAAGGCAATGCAAACTTTCGAGTGTTTTGGGGTGCTTTGGGCCCAGTACCACCCTTCGAAGGTCTAGTGTTTGCTGAAATATCTGCTCGGAGGTATTGTGCTTGCCCTGACGCCCAAAGGAAACTGCAAGGCTATGCATAGTTTCGAGCGTATTGGGGTGCTCTGGGCCTAGTACTTCCCTTCGAAGGTCTAGTGTTTGTTGGAATATCTGCTCGGAGGTATTGTGCTTGCCCTGACGCCCAAGGGAATATGCAAGGTTATGCATAGTTTGGAGCGTATCGGGGTGCTCTGGGCCTAATACTACCCTTCGAAGGTCTAGTGTTTTGTTGGAATATCTGCTCGGAGGTATTGTGCTTGCCCTGACGCCCAAGGGAATATGCAAGGTTATGCATAGTTTGGAGCGTATCGGGGTGCTCTGGGCCTAATACTACCCTTCGAAGGTCTAGTGTTTGTTGGAATATCTGCTCGGCGGTATTGTGCTTGCCCTGACGCTGAAGAGAAACAGCAAGGTTATGCATAGTTTTGGAGCGTATTGGGGTGCTCTGAGCCTACGACCCTTCTTTGAAGCTGTAGTATTTGTTGGTATATCTGCTCGGAGGTATCATACATGCCCTGATTGTCGAGTGCAATTGCAAGGTCATGCATACTGCTAAGTGTATCGGGATGTTCTGGGCCTAATATTCTTCTTCTAAGCTCCAGTGTTTGTCGATGTATCGATTCAGCAGCAATATACTTGCCTCGACTGTCAAGTACAATTGCAAGGCTATGCATACTGGCAAGTGTATCGGGGTGCTCTGGGCCTAATATCTTTCTTCCAAGCTCCAGTGTATGTCGGTGCATCGACTCAGCAGTATTATGCATGCCTTGAATCCGAAATGTACATGCAAGGTTATGCATATCGATGAGTGTATCGGGGTGTTCTGGGCCGAAGACCGTCGTACTAAGCTCCAGTGTCTGTTGTTGGATCTCCATAGTTGCCTGCCACTTTCCGAGTGCACCGTAACTGCGTCCAACTCTGGAAAGAAGTCGGCACAAAGTCTCTCCATCATAACACTCGCCTCGACCCTCAATTGAAGCCTGGGCATGCGGTAGGTACTCTATCCACACCTCTTTATTCCAATGTTCTGGATTTGGGTACACTTTTGCGAGCTGTCGAATCACTATCGTAAACCACTTTGTCCACTCCGTCTCCTCCTCTAACCAGTTGCGCATGGCTAGTCGGACAAGTCGGTGGATGTCGAAAGAACCAGAGCCTTCCCGCTCAGTAATGAAAGCATAGCTCTTCAGCGTGCAAATTGCCTCTTCTGCCGCAAGCTGATCGTCTCCTTGCGGTAGTAGTGAAACTGGAATATCCTTCTCGGCGAGGAAGCATATAAACTTCAGGTACTGTGCAGCGAGCGGTGCGTCTCTCAAGATGTGGTCAAAGGAGATGATCCAAGTTGCGGCTATCGGGTTTCGAATGGTATCGTAGCGGCTGCGATCCTCGAAATCCCTGCTCAGTAGCTTAATTCGAGTCTTATCGCCGGACTGGAAGTAGTCGAGGTACTTGGTAGTCGACATCCCTGTCTTGGCCATGTACGAGGATGCTTGCTTGATAGCCAATGGAAGATAAGCAAGACAAGCAAGAAGGTTTTCTGGGTTCCGCATATCGCGTGTCTGGGTCTCTTTCAAGTTCTTATGTAGGAGTCGTGTAGCCTCACTGCATTCCATTTCGGCCATGTTGAGGATATTCGTCGTTGGGATGTCCAGATTTGCTGCAACCTCGTGATTCCTCGTGGTAAACAGAATTGAACCCTTCCTGCTGAATGGAAGATATCCGCAGAGACCTTGATCGCCGAATAAGAGCTCTCTGTCGTCGGCATTGTCAATCACCAATAGCCATGGGCCAACGGCCTCATTGCTTAGTGCGAGCTTCACCAGCGTCTTGACATCCGCCTGATCGTCGTCAAGTCCTGGAATTCCAAGCTGCCGCCCATTTTCACGGTAGGCGTTTTCAAAGCTGGTGGTGCTAATAGTTGGAACCCAGAAAATGGAACAGTCGAAGTGTGTTTCGTGGACCTGGTAGATCACCTCAAGAGAGCAACCTGGGTCTTGCCGACTCCACCGAGGCCTTCTATTGCGGTTCGTTGGCAGTCTTCATTGTCTAGATCAGGCGGAACTCGACGGAAAACGTCGTGCAAAATCGATTCACGACCAACCAACAAAGCCGTGGTTGCGACCGAATGGGACGATGAAATGGCGTGTATGCGAAGCTTGGGATATGTTAGCTAAGACTTTGCATCCATGGCCGAGTTTGATAGACAAACTTACATTTTTGCCTGCCTTTGACGGCGGACAAAGAATTGTCTGCAAGCTTCCTCATAGCCTCTTTGACTTGCTGGAAATTCGCATCTTTGGGACCATGAAACTTGTTCATGCCGGAATGGGTTGCGTTAAGACCTTGTCGCTCAAATGTATCAAGGCATGCAGAGCTCTCAGCAACGAGCTATAGAAAATCAGCCTCTTGCCATATATAGATAAAAAAGCCACCGTACTATTTTTTGAGACTTCTTTTGGAAAGCGCCAAGCCAGGATGCTGAACTTGGGGGGAGAAGGCGTCTCAATAGCTCTGTCTTCTTGGTTTCGTAAAAGCAGCGTATGGGAATTTGGACCGATTCGGGTCCTGCGATCTCGGCAAATGACTGTGTTATTTTTTGAAGCTCTCTATCTTGAACGTTGAGGTCATCAATGAGCTGACGCGAACTCTGGCGTCCCATGATACCGTAGACAACGACGCCCCACTGCGCCTGTTGAGCTGCATCGCTGCCACGAAATGGAGTGGCGAGGAACACGATGCCAGTGATTGACATCAAAATGTCCCTGTAGGGACTTCCTTCCCGTGCTGCTCGGTTAACAGCCTATACAAGTCAGGATCTCTCTGTGACCTTTTTCTAGTAGATCTCGTACCTCGGCCAGGACAAGCCCTCCAAAACAAGATGCCACGAAGATGATCGGTCGCGCTCCGGTGCCTCGTGTCTCCGCGAGGTGCGCAAGGAGAGTATCAGAGTGACCGAGAATGGCTTTGACTGGGGCATCTTGGAAACAATTCGCATTCCAGTCGTATGTGAATATCCTGGCTTCAGGGATGGCAGCCGGTAGCATATCCGCATCGGCCAGCCAGTTGACTACCCCGCCCCCATGTTCTGGCTTCTTCTTATACTCTCCAGGTTCGCGGTGACTCGGTGTCCAGGCCGTGAATAGCCACGATGCTGTCTTGTCAGTAATGTATTGCGTTTGCTTTGTCGACGACGGGATGGAACGTACTCGAGGGTGGTGTGGGCGTCGTTGTCGATCGGGGTGACTAGACGGAGTCCGAGATGCCGCTCCGCGGAGTCAGCCTGGATTTGGTTAGCATGGTATTCAGACGGCCTCTCGCTTGATGCGTACCATGATGATATGCCAATTCAAGGGTTGCGTAAGTCATGGATGTGGCATGAGATGGCAAGAAGAGTGAAGCGTGTTGGCCTGGATCAGATAGGAACAATATCAAGGGAGCAATTTGCCAGCGGAAGATGGAAATATCAGGCTGCGGTAGCTACATTATAATTGGTTGGCCATGGCAGGCTGGAAGTTGCAGGCTCTCGGCGCTTAAGGCTGCCTGAGCTGCGGCCCAACTACAAGGCTGCGCCCAGTGGCTGTGTTGGACGAATGGACGACACCCTTGTTACCTGCGCCGTTGTTTGGCATCCCAACTCCCATTGAAGCGCTAAAATTGCAGTGCAAGAAGTGTTGGTCCAGGAGGAGAGCTTGGCTATGTGGAGCATCCCAACTCTCCTCGAAGCGCTAAAATTGCAGTGCAAAAACTGTTGGTACGGAAAGAGAGCTTGGCTGAGTGGAGCATCCTAACTCTTCTCGAAGCGCTAAAATTGCAGTGAATGCGCGGATCGGGCCGGAATCTACGGAGTAGTGTAATGTCGATTCGATAGAGCGTCCTCACAAGTCGAGATCTAATAAAGACCATGGAATAATCCACTTGATGATGCACAGACACGAGTCCGAACCCGGGAGATGGTGTGGCAGGGTGCTGGGTGGTGTGGATGCCCTGTACGAGGGCGTGCTGGAAGTTGTAAGTGTGAATGTGTAGCTGTGCTGTGTATTGTGGGTGTTTTGATGTATAATGGTTAACGTTCGATTGATGCCGTGAGCTTGGTTCTCTGTGCTCCCCCTCACAGAAGGAAAGTTATCCAAGAATGACGCCTATACCCATATCATTACCAACAGTCCTCCATATCTCTTCTCTAAACCCCAAGCCCACTGAGGCATCTGTTTCCTCCAAGTCTAATAGGTCCTCTTCATCCTGCCTCACCCAAATCTCTTGGACAAGCATCCAAGCTCTATCGATATTCATCATGCCTTGCCGCTTTCTTGCCAAAGAAAAAGATATTGTCGCCATTTCGCGGTCTTTGAGATTAGTTGCCTCACATGCCGCTATAAATAGTGGCCAGAGGAGGGCGCCCATTGGGCCAGCACTCTTTGCAACCTTGACACAATGTTTGAGGCTCAGGTGTGCTTGAGGTGATACAAGTTTGTGATTGTGCGGTAGGCAGCGGATTCTCCGGTATAAGTATATCAGGGCTGAATGTCGATATGCCAAAGAATTGGAGAGAAGACTCTGCATACGAGCCTGAGCTTCGGTCGTTTCTTCAGAGTCATGTCCAAAATTTCTCGCTAGGCGCATCCTCCGTACACATCTCCGGTTGCCAACTAGAAAGGGCAGCTTCAATAGCGGACGCAGAGAAATCCAACTCGGCACGCAAAACTGCTCCTTTCAATACCTCTCGGGGATCGGATTGATCGAGCTGGTCTCTAAGAGAAACAAGGCTGGAGAGGCGATGCATTATAGGCCACAGCGAATTAGACATCCCCAGAAGAGTGTCGAAGTGATGATCAGGGGATGCCAAGTCTCTTCGATTAGAGACTGGCGTTCTGGAGCGAGGTTTTAATCTGGGGGCGCTAGAAAGTGGCGCTGTGCCTAATGAGAGTCCTGAAATTACATCATAATAGCGAAAGGCCTATGGATGAGCTTAGGTTTTGTCCTCAAATTTCGGATAGAGACTTACCTCTTCCAGAAATGCAGTGGTTGCATCTGTAGCAACATCTCCGAGGGTGGTCATTACACCATTAAGGTATTTCTTAATGAGAGTTGATCGGGCATTCT
Organism: Ilyonectria mors-panacis; assembly: GCA_002991585.1. Lineage (NCBI taxonomy): Eukaryota > Fungi > Ascomycota > Sordariomycetes > Hypocreales > Nectriaceae > Ilyonectria > Ilyonectria mors-panacis. The sequence continues at coordinate 556,881 of PPHJ01000084.1, read as the reverse complement.
GAAACAGCTAAATGAAGTTAGCTCTGTAATCCTGTGGTGAGTTATATTACATACCGCCTCATAGTAGATCAATATGACGGAAGCTGCGAGGAGTTCATTCCTCTTCACATCGTCTTTGAGACCGATTTCATATTCCAAGTTCTTAGTAGACCTAGAATAGAAGAACGCCGCTTTTTCGTCATTGGCAACCCCGTGAAACTCGAGGTGTGCGCTGGCCAGGGTGTAAACTGTGTTTCTAACCAGTTGACTGTACTGACAGAGTGGAAGTATAATTCGGTTAAATGGATTCTCGCATCTATCCTCGAGAACCATGAGGCGAGAAAGAAACCGTGCAGAAGTGCGCGAGCAGTTCTTGCCTATTATGACGTGTTGAGAAATTCGTGAAAGAAGAGCTGGAAATGCTGGGTCTCAAAGGGAAGTCTGGGGGATTGGAGGCGGCAACAGCTGAAGATAGACTGCCACCGTGATGTGCGTCGATAACCTGGGATGAATCTGGGCTTTGAGCTGAAGTTTCGCCATATTTGGCGATTTCGTCCTCCAATCTGGCGGAATTGTAGTTACCAGAACGATGAACTACAGCGGTGTCTTGGTCGTGGTTGTCCTGAGAACAAGTTGTGGGTCGGGACGACAGCGAGATGCTGTTCACCAACGTCGCTGCCGATAATAGTGAACGAGCAAGTCTGTTGTCTAGAACATGGTGATCAGCAAAATGCATCGCCTGTAATTTTCGGCTTCAGAGATGGTTACTAGAGGATAGAGATGACTTGAACACGTGGCGTTTGCGAGGCTTAATAGGTCCATAGACGCAATCGAGGTTGTGCATCTGACATCGTCCACATTGGGGGCGGGTTTCGTCGCACTTTCTCTTCTACAGGGTCTGCGTCAGAAATGGCTTTAGAATTTGTAATCCTTCGTGATTATCTCACCTTGTTCTTGCTAATTGTAACGGGTCAGCCGGAAGTTTGCAACTTGTGAATAATATCACTCACCAGGAGGTACATCCTATTAAGACGGTTAAGACAAGAGTACAGCTAACATTGCATAATGAGACGAGCTTCAGGACCGGCAAAATGTTAGGAGAACACGATCATTCGTTTCGAACATTGTGGAAGACTCACATAACGCACCTGCTCGAGAACGCGTGTTAGGGGTTTTGGGCTGTGCCCGTTTGGCATATAGGAGCATGGTGGTAGCCTAGTGGACCCTGGTATCTTCAATCTCGTGAAAATCACACCTTAAACGAACTGCACGTGCATTAGTTCATCATGGCCCTGGTTTGTTGTCGGTAATCAGATGAATTGAAAGTCCTGGTGTGGCAGTCCGGTTTTTAATGTCGATTTTGACGATGAGTCCTGAGGGGAGAGGGGTCCAGGCGGGGTAAAGAAGCGGGGTTGCTAGCTTGACAACAGCGTACTCGCTGGTAGTACGTTTTCAACAAAAAAGGGCAGTCCAATTCATTGAAAAGTTGCTTGAGAAAATTTACTGTCCATTGCATGAGCCAAGATTTTCTAGTTTTGACCCTTCTCGGACGAAATGATACGTCCATGCAACTAACCACTGCGCTTCCAAGGGCATCATGAAGTTGAGAGGTCTCGTTGGTTCCTACATGTGTTTTGTCGCAGCAATGCAGCTCAATCATACCTGACTCGGGAATACATTCGGGGAAGATCTTCTAAGCTGTATGAATCTCCATCAATGCCATTCGGGGAATTATTCGGGTTTTCCTCAATCATGACCCTTTCAGAGGTTGGTGATTCTTGGCCAATCTTGTCACCCACACCCGAGGCGTGGTGGGCCCCGTCTGAATCCTCAGTCTATTCCATTCGGGGAATTATCCGGGGTTCGTTCTAACGTGGCAGATTAGCGCTTTAAAATCTGGCCACGACGCCTGATGGGGTGGGCTTGGATTTTGCCTCGAGGGATATCTGGAATCTGTGATGCTTATTCCCGAGGCGTGGCAGATATATACAAAAGCGAGCCAATTTCCTGTAGGTTGGTGAGAGATGTTTGTACCTTGCACCCTTGCTTGAGTTCCTCCCATCAAATCAATTCCCTTTTCTTTTACACTATCCCCTCATGACTTGACGCTCTTTCGTGCTTCGCTATTCGTTATTCCGATTCAGGCTATTTTGTTGGGAATCATCAAAATATGACATTGCTTGACTTTACTATGTGCCAAGGACTTCCACCTTTTTTCCTTTAATGTTTCCTTAGTAAGCTGTTTTATTCCTGTCCCATTCAAAATCGGGATGTACTGTAGATAATTTTACGAAAATGATCTTAGTTGGACAAGTCCTGCCGTCAAAACGCCTCGGGATTTGCTCATCCTTCTTCCATTATCTCGCTCCGCAATTTTACCCCAAGCTTGTCGGAAATGCTGTTAATAGTGCCCCCATTTCCCAAAATGCAATAAATGCAAGGATCAGTCATGCCAATGGGCTTCTAGGTCTGTCGATCTGTGCCACTAGCCTGCCTAGCAATTTGACCCACTGGACAGATAGCATGCGGTCCTCATAACCAGCAACAAGAGCGGAGCTACCCCGCGTTGACATCGAGTCTCTTTCACATGCCGTTGATCTAGAATGAATCTAGATCTCCAATTCCTAAATTATCGGTCAGGAGCCAGTTGGTGTCGTTTGTCAAGTCCTCAATCAGTCTTGACGGGCTGTCTATCATTGGCTGTTGATCTGATTCGGTTGGATCATTGTACAGCGGCCAACGAAGATCTATATGAGCGGCTGGGTCATCGTACCCTAGCACAAACTCGGAATGCTTTAGTAGCTTTGTGAGTAGCTGTGATTGACCCCCACGTGTGTTGAACAAGGATTTCACTACGGCACAGAGCAGATCTCGAGGTCCTACTTCGAACGACGAGAAGCCTGAGCTAAGCGCCAGGGCACTATCGGCCAGGCTGATTCCAATGTCACAAAGCTTTTGTTCCTACATCTCGCGTTTAGAAACTTGGGCAGGAACCAAAGGACTCGATTCTTGGTTACTTACTATTGCAATGCCGTGGCAGTCTATGGAACTCTGTCTGACCGAATGCAGAGTTTCCATAATGGTTCTGCCCACATCGACCGGTATTGAAAAGGGTAGCAGCGCCCCAGAACTATGTGTAGGCGAAGGGTTCTCCCCGAAAACCAAGCGCCACAAAGCCACGCGAAGCCATTGCTGCGTGATAAGAGTATCAAATCGCTGACTCTCGATCATGGAGTCGGTAGCTTGGACCGCACAGAGCTTCGCGTCGATTTCGTGGGCCAAGGCAACGCCGTGAGGTTGGCCCATATCGCTCTGCGGGTGCCATTCGTATAGTGAAGGAGGCAGGGCCTCAAAAATGCCGATGTGGTTGAACAAGTCGTTCATGACTACTGGGCAGTCCGAGTTGACAACTTCTGGCTTCGCAATGCAATTACGAAGTCTAACAGGCCGCCGATGCTGGAGGGCAAAGGTCCTAGAGGATTATTTGTTAAGAGTCAGGTGGGCAAAAGAGGTGTTGGTAAGCTCAACCTCTCCGTCACAAATAGGATCCAAAAGACACGGCGGCCTATTTCGCGGTCGCTGTCAGAGAGATTGAGATAGCTGGCATCGCGATCCAGACCAAGCGAGGTGGCGAGTGTTATGCTCTGGTTTAGATAGAACCACGCCTGCTGGAATTTCTCTAGGCTTGCGTATATCGTGAATAGGAAGTATGAGGTTACAACAGTGTCGACACTAATATCCTCGGCAAGATGCAACTGGCGGCATGCATTCTCAGCAGAGCCGAGTAGCATCTCAGCGGTTAGTTTCGGATCCGGAGGGATATCTACTCCTAGGTCGTCATCACGGGTTTCCACGCTATCTAGATTCAGCTGCACCGTTATAGCACATAGTGACATGATGAGAGCATATCGTGATGGTGGTAGTTCCTCCAAGTGGAATACATCGGCCAGGATCTCGTCGGTATTCACCACTGGCATTATCGGGAACACGGATTTTGTAAATGCCTGAACAATAGCAGCCAGCGTTGAATATAGCTGCGGGTTGTTGCCTCCCAAATCCATAGTAGGGTCGTTGAATGAAGGGAAAGAGTGGGATGATTTGGGTTGAGGACTGACACGCGAAGGGGTCTTGCTCCATAATGGGTCGGGTATCGAATGCTCCGCCCGGAGCGTTGGTTGCACTTCATCACTGCTCCCGCTGCCGCCTCTGGCTCTATTGCTGTTAGAGCGGCTGCCATCGTTGAATCGTGAAAAGGTAGTTGGCGTGGAAACCTCAAAGGAATTCTTGTCCAGTTCGATGTTGCCCTGTCTGAGCTGCGCCAAGCGTCGGCCTTTACCTCCTCTCGGTCCCTTCCGACGAAGAGTCTGGACGTATTGGCATCGTATAGACGCTGCAGTGCAAGCGCCACATGGTATCCCGCGATCGCACTTCGTTTTCCGGAAACGGCAGCCGTCGCACGCTTGCTGAGGCGGATGCTGACGACTCTCCATGATGGTTTCGAGGTGGTGAGATGAGGTTCGCGAGCAGAGGTTCACGCGCCACTTTCATCTGTTGAGGTAGCACCACTCCGCTCGCCCCAGTTGATGAATAGCGTCAGAATTGATGCACAAAGTGGACTGGAGCTTGTGGCCAAGGCGTTGAGATTCCCGCGACATTAATCACGGAACTTGGCGTAGGCTATCATTTAACGGGGGCCTTGTCTGGCTTAGCGTGGAAATCAATGGCATTTATGCGACTACTGTAGAGTATGCATGCAGTGGATTTCAGATCCCAACTGTAGGGTAGGAACATTCCCAACTGATGCTGTGAGATGTTACATCATACCTGGCAAAAGTAAGCCATCCCATAGGTTGTAAGTAGATTACAAGACATCCAAATTTATAGGCTGTAAGTATATTGTCATACAGCTAAACTTAGGAATTGTCTTAAACCATTGGACGTACATTCTCAAAGTGAATTAAAACCTTGAGGCAATGGTGCTTACGCAGCAACTTTGTGTTCTGAGTCAACGAATATCCTGGCACCCAGGTAGTATGAGTAAGTCTTAGTTCTTGTTGTTTGCAACTACTGTAAAGTTTTAATCCATCATGTTGAGTAAATCCAAATATCTAAACGCACCCTCAATGATCCTAAACTCTAATAAAGTCTATTACCGAACAATACCATTCAAGACCCGATGATGACCTCCAGCGAAACTTGCTGAGAAGTAGTGCTGCCCTGCTTTTGAGACCACTCCTGCACCAGATCTAAAGACAGAATCTGAGACGCCATATTGGCATGTGAACTGTCAGTAATGGCGATTGATCCCTGATTAACCTCCTCACCCTGCAGTTTGGCTCTAATGTTATGCTTTTCGACAGCTTGGCCTGATACCCAAAGCCCCAACTTGCCCAGTGCCTTTAGAACAGCGGAGACCTTGATTTCGCCTTCACTGCAAGATACATCCAACGAACAAACTGCAGCTGCTCCTGTCATTTTCCCAAGCAAACCAAGAACAGCCACCAAACACTCCCCCCCACCAAGGGAAGAGACGATGAGCCTCATAGCCAGACAGAATCTTGAAGCCTTTGACTTCCAAGTCTACCTCAAGCAAAGCTGTTTCCGCAGAATGGACCGCTGGGGTGGTTCCTAGCTTAATAGGACCTCGCACGGTCTGAGATTGATGAGAAAAGAAGACCACTTCAGCATCTGGCTTCCACTGAGAACTTCCTGTGGCTGAGAACTCAGATACTGATACTAGCGAAGAGACATTCGTGGGACGGGTATTGAATACGCCCATAAATTTGACCCCTGTGATTGTTTCTGAAACAATCTTGAGAACCCCTGATTCTTGATATCGGTCGAAAGCACGGGGTGTTTTGGCACACGTGGAAGGCCGCAGGACCAAGCTTCTCCCGCCATTTGGGCTAGGTGCCACCATTTGGTTGATCAGTTCCAAATCATGTTCTCCGGGAACATCGGTGATGAAGATTGGTCCGCCGGATAAGCAGCGTGAAGCAGCGTGAGCGGGACCATAATCCATCGAAGTCTGAAACATGTCCCAGTCTAGGACGGCATTCAAATGCTGCGTAAAAAGGCTGTTGTGAGCGTTGGCCCAGATGTGCCATGGGTGGCTGCTCGGATTTCTGGAAAGAAGTCGTCGCTATTGCGAAAGACTACCCGGGCGGTCTTGGTCTGAAGGAGACTCTGCCACAAGAGCTCGGGGATCTCTGGGACATGCAGCTAATCGCCTTTCCCCCGAACCGCCGTTGGTAAGCCATCGTCCAGGCAGCTTGATATGCCGGAATGAGAGCAGCTCGGTCAGGACTGTTTTGAAGGTCGCTTAGAAGGCACTGAACGTCGGTTTTGACAAAGCTGATTCCAGAGGAGCGCAAGTAGGCGTAAAAGTCGTCGTAGAATCGGTTTAAATCGGAGGCCGAAATGGACTTTAGCTTGGCGGGAAAGGCATAATACATCTTGCCGTCGACGTCCACGGTCTCGTAGTTGTCAACAATCCAGCCTTCTTTGGCAAGGGCACCCCAGTAGCCGAATAGCCCATGCCAGACTCCGATGTCTGTGATCAAGGGGTTTTCAGCCTTGACGCTATCAATCAGGCCCTTGAGACCGTTGGGAAATCCCTGGTTGGCCTTGAAATCTGCGAAGCCGAGAAAATCGTGATGTCCATCGCCCAGTTCCGTAGCGCCGATGGTTTGCCAATTGTCGTCAATCAAAAGGGTCGAGATTTTCGCGTCATTCTTCCCCAAAACACGGAGAGCCTCTAGAATCCTGTCTTCAGTGAGTTCGGGTCCGAGTGCATTCCATGTGCAGAACCCCAAGTAATCCACCAAAGGCGCAAGGCTTGAGGAGTCTGTTCCGGCCGACTTAAATTCTTCGTCAATCATCTCTCGAACCAACGGCGTCTCATTCGCCTCGGTTTGGAGGTTGTGCATTATTGCGCCGATTGATGTCTCGATGTCTGGGGCGATTGAGAGCATAATTCGACAGGACTTCCCAGTTTCGCTGTCATCTCGGGTGTGAGCAACAAATTCACCTTTCTCGTTCGACAAGAGACAGGTATAGACATCGCTCATGCTAGGCGCAGCAACGGTGATGACATTGCCGTCTCCCCTCAGGATTGAACAGAGAATCGTGCGTTCTGAGAGGTAGAGAAAGTCGTCGCCATGGCGCGGGGCAATCCAGGGCGGCTCGATTCGCGAAACAGCAAAGAATCTGGCCTGATCGAGAACTGTGCCTAGAATCTTTTGCTCAGGGCCGTTGACCGGATCCGATTCGATGGAGAACAGCGAAGCTTCTTTGTGTGTAGTTTCAACTCTCACTCCATGCCAGCCTGGTGCAAGTGCTATTAATGGTCCGACCTCTGGATGAGCTGCCAAAGGGCTTTGTAAAATAATTTCACCCTTTAGAAAGCTGCCAGAGCCTGTGATCCACTGCCATGCGGTTTCGTCGGAAATGCGGTACTTGATGGTGAAAATCTGATGCAACGGCATTCCCTCAGCCAAAGCTTGCCGAGACAATGTCACCATAAAGTTTTCCGAATACCAGTCCTCATTGTCTTGAAAGGTAACGGTGGGCAGACATGATTTTGTCAACGGAAATGACCGCCATGCGCTCACATGCTGTTGCGACCCGATCCCAGCGGTGCATAGATGCAATTGAAACGGATACACCGAGCGAGATTTGCTCCACTTAATGTTCACGGAGAACGAGACCTGCTCATGAGGTTATTATCAACATGCTCGCTCATCTGACACATCACTTACTTCACCCTGGTCAGCCGAGACAACGGACAGCTGTTCAAGGGGAGGGTGACAGGTGAGTATAGGATAAGCTCCGGCCATTGTTGCTAGTAAAAAATCACGTTGGCTCTCGTCGCGATGAAGTTCTGGACTGCCTAACGTTTGGGCTTGGGACACCTGGCAGTCCTTTAATAAACAGCGCCATCAGAGAGCGTGTGGATCTGAATTGTGGAAAGATCTTAGGCCATCCACCTTCTGTCGGATATCGATTCCAGGGTGTCAAAAGAGTCATGTCATGATGAGCCTTGGGGGAAAGTCTTTCCGGCCTTGTCTGCGTTCGCTAAGAAGTCCGATTTGTTTCGTGAGACCAGGATTCCATTATCATCCTGGAATGTTGCACATTGGATTAATACAGTACTACAGTTCCGAGGTGTGTCCACCAAGCCCCGGATTGTGACCGCCATTCCGAATAAATCCCCAGAGACTAGTCGGAGGGGTAATGTCGCTGATCTGCCACAAGCCCGAATAATACCCCATTCAGACTAGTTGGAGGGGTCACGACAAGAGGTGGAGATATTTGGATAACTTCACTGGCCAAGGTGCTTGTTATCACGGTCATGTGAGCTATGTGACAGGTGGATCGGTTGCATGGCCGAGTAAGAGCCCAGACGGACTAGTTTCAGCAGTTCCGGGCGGGTCCTGATGCCCCAATAGAATGCCTTGACATCTAACAATATCGGCCCCATGGACGCCTGATCTCTCTTCATCCATTGGAGAAAAATCACTCTTCGTTAGCTCATTGCCCCCGTGGGGACCATTCCCCACGGGGGTTGATTAGTGGAGAAGCATCCCGACTACGAGGAGAGTGGGCCGCTCGAACGACACCGGGTTGCCATGCGAGTCAGGTTAGTTGTTCTCATTGTATGATGAGGTAGTATAAGAGGATTTGAAGGTTCCACTCGACCTGTTAAAGTCCAGGTGTTGCGCTCTATCAGCAGACAGTCAGTCAACCTCTTCAACTCAGCGCGACACATCGTCATCTCCATCATGGAAAAGGAAGCGAAAGACAACATGATAGACCCGGCTCAACATGTTGAGGCTCCGTCGGCAGACGGCATGGCTTCCAAGTCCCTCGCCTTCAACGCCGAGGAGAGTCTGATTGTCGAGCACAACCTATCGCCGTGGGAGGCCATCAAGGCTTACCCCATGGCTATCTTTTGGTGCATCGTCATTTCGACTTGTGTCATCATGGAAGGATACGACCAGATTCTTGTTCAGAGCTTCTACGCGTATCCCCAGTTTCAGCTTAAATATGGCGAATATGTTGGTATTGGCACCACCGGATACCAGATCAACGCGCCTTGGCAAACTGGTCTCAGCAATGCTTCCGGCGTGGGAGCATTTTTCGGTACCCTCATTAATGGGTTCGTACTGGTAGCTGATTGCAAATCACGCGGCTAACGACTTGTAGATATCTAGTTGACAAGTTTGGTCACAAAAAGGTGCTTCTAGGAGCTTTGGCTACGCTCTCGGCATTCATCTTCATCACATTCTTCGCACCAAGCCTCCCCGTCCTATGCGTGGGTCAAATCCTTTCCGGTCTCCCTTGGGGCATTTTCGCCACTGCCGCACCCGCCTACGCCTCGGAATGCCTGCCCATGGTTCTTCGCGTCTACTTCACTAGTTTCACCAACATGTGTTTCATTATTGGACAGTTGATTTCGGCTGGTGTTTTGCGCGGCCTTCAAGGTCGGCAAGATGAGTGGGCATACAGAATCCCCTTCGCCCTGCAGTGGATGTGGCCGATCTTCCTGATCCCGCTTGTTTCAATGGCTCCCGCAAGCCCGTGGCATGAAGTTCGGCATGGTCGTCTTGAATCAGCCGAGAAGTCTCTTCGTCGTCTGCAACGGAAGTCTGCAGATATTGACCCGAAAAAGACACTCGCAATGATCGTCTACACAAACAACCTGGAGGAGCAGCTTCAAGTTGGCACCACGTATTGGGATTGCCTCAAGGGCTTTGAACTTCGACGTACGGAAATTGCCTGCATGTGTTTCATCGGACAGCCGCTCTCTGGTGGCAACTTCGCTTGTAAGTAATATGGAACTTGTGGGTATGCTCAAGCTAATATTTGACAGATAACTCTTCATACTTCTTCGAACGAGTTGGACTCAACACCGAAACCACCTACTCTCCTAACCTTGGCGGAACAGGACTGGCACTCCTCGGAACCTTGATCAATTGGTTTTACATCATGCCTCGATTTGGTCGCCGACCCACTTACTTGTTGGGAATGGTTGTCATGATCATGGCTTTGATGGCCATTGGAATCCTTCAAGTGTGGGGCGACAGACCTTCAGTTGGATATGCCCAGTCTGCGCTCTGCTTGTTCTGGACCTTCGTCTTTCAGCTGTCAGTTGGTCAGCTGGGATGGGTTCTGCCTGCGGAAGTCGGTTCCACCCGACTTCGTCAGAAGACCATTTGCCTGGCCCGAAATGCGTACTACGTTGTCAATGTTGTTTCTGGAGTTCTCCAATCTTACTTCATCAACCCTACTGCGTGGAATTTGTCAGGCTATACAGGTAAGTTGATGACCTCTTGTTATACGCGTCCCCTCCCGACAGTATGCAGAAACTTACGATTATAGGCTTCTTCTGGGGAGGTACTTCTATCGTTGTGCTCGTCTAGGCGTTTTTCCGACTACCTGAAACGAAGGACCGTTCATACGAGCAGTTGGATGTGCTGTTCGCGCAGAAAGTACCCGCGCGACACTTCAAGAAGACCGATCCTGATGTTTTCAATCACTATGAGGTCAACTGATTTGAAATGGATCAGATATAAATTGCCGTCTCAGTTTCTCTCAGACCGATTCTTTACCCAAGTCACATCTCGTCGAGCAGAGACTCTTGGAGACCACTGAGGCGGTAATTCCATTCATCTAGTTCATATTTGGGTTGTCAATTTGACAGGTAGCAGGTGGAAACGATGTGACCCCGCTGACTAGGACAAACTTGGGATAGCTCAAATAGTTAAATACACACGATCACCTCTTGGTTAAATAAATACCGCTCTAGTCAAAGCTGCGAATATTTAGCGAGGCTGTAGCATTGGGAAGACTTTAAGTGACTGCATTCATGGGGTCTAGATTCACGCCTAAAGCAATATTGTAATGAGTCTACAACACCGTATGCCATTTATTTTAGAAGATGGAGTCATAATAATGAATATTGGATGATCAAATTAATTTCAACACTCGCCCAGACCATGAAACCCGTCATCTGCATGTCAGAAAACTTTGGCCCTAGAGTGCCCACAGGGTTACCAGCCGAATTCACCAAGATGCAATTTGGAAGGCTCATTGGCAAATGAGGAGTGAGAGATGGCGGCGTGAGTTAAAAGATCATGCTATACGTAGGTACCTTTCGTAGTAGCTTGTAAGTAGTCCCTAACTGTACCCAATCAACCGATCCAGGATTATCAGCCACCGGCTTGCTTGTAACGACGAGCGGGTATTAATCGGGGATAAAATATAGCTTCGGGGCTATACGGCGACTGCATATGACTCACGCCGAAGTTCATGGCGCGCGATTATCCAAGATCTGCATACGCCAAATACAAACAAGCTTATAACCTGCACTAGCCACCATGTTTATAAATTGACGGTATCCTAAGGCGTCTTCAAAATAACAACCCACATCATTTATTTGTCTTCTTATTGAACACCTGAACAATGGCATTTCCCGAACCTCGAAACACTGGTATGGTCTACCGCCGACTTGGTCGGTCTGGTTTACATGTGTCTGCTATCAGTCTTGGTAGCTGGATGACCTATGGAGGATATACCGAGGACGAGGCCTCATTTGCTTGTATGAAGAAAGCGTACGACCTGGGCATTAATTTCTTCGACACTGCCGAAAATTATACAGCAGGTCAGGCAGAAATTGTGATGGGCAAGGCTATCAAGCATTACAAATGGAAGCGAAGTGACCTTGTTATCAGCACGAGTAAGTTGTATCAAGCTGAATGCGCTTCCAGGCTAACAAGTAATTTACAGAAATAAACTGGGGTGCTGTGAATGGAGAGATCTTAGTCAACAATCACGGGTTATCCAGAAAGCACATCATCGAAGGACTAGAGGCCTCGTTGGAGCGGCTTCAGCTCCGGTATGTGGATATCGTTTACGCCCATCGGCCTGACAGATTGACTCCTATGGAGGAGACTGTCAGAGCGTTCAATCATGTCATTGATCAGGGCCTGGCCCTGTACTGGGGTACCTCTGAGTGGAGTGTCGATGAAATCACAGAGGCTGTAAGTCTTACAAGGGTCTTATGGTCACTAGAGATACTGACATATGTACGGCAGGTTGGAATTGCCCGTGACTTACGGATGATTGGACCCATCGTCGAGCAGCCCCAGTATAACATGCTGGTTCGAGACAAGGTTGAGGGCCAGTTCCAGCGACTATACGAGCGTGTTGGTTTAGGGCTTACTACATACAGCCCTATCAAAACTGGGCTACTCTCTGGAAAGTATAACGATGTTGTTGACGGTCAACTCCCCAAAGACTCACGCTTTGGGAGTAGCAAGGACGGCTTTGCGGATTTTATGCGCAGTCGCGTTGGGACTGATAGCTGGAAAGAGGAGATTGAGACGGTGCGCAACTTGAAGCCGATTGCGGATCGCTTAGGTATCAACCAAAGCCAGTTGGCTGTTGCTTGGTGCCTGAAGAACCCAAACGTCAGCAGCGTTATTACTGGTGCTAGCAATCCGGAGCAGCTGGAGGAGACTGTTGCCGCTCTCAAGGTCCTAGATAAGTTGACCCTCGAGGTTATGGCTGAGATTGATGCCATTACGAAGAACAAGGTTACTCTTGATCCTGCTCGATATGGCTGAAGATAGAATATTGCAATTATTTTGTATTAGATGGGGAATATAGTATCCTATCCTAAAACACTACCACATTCTAGTGAGCCACCTTCATGGCTGGAGGCTCTCTCGTACAGGCCTTCTGCCATGCGGCTCGCATTGCCCCTTTGATCGCCTCGAGAGTAGATTTAAGAGCGACCTGTGCTTCAGCAATTCCTAGCGTGCCGTCCATTATTTGCTTGCTTATTGGGAAATTCATACCATGCTAGACAGCTTTGTGTGGAATGCAATGTTTCAAGATACGAGATCCAGAGCGACCCTAGTGTCCTCAGCCAAAGGGTGAATCATGGTGAGCTCCTTCGTGTCGCGAACTATAGCTAACGGGCCGATTCGATTAAAGGGCGGCCTATTCGGCCCGTACAGTCAGATAACAGGAAGGATATGGTCTGAAACACCCAATCGCATATGTGGAGAGGAGTCTTCATGTAAAACTTCTGTTGGCACCCTGGAAGTTTTTAAGACATGCCAAGTTAAGTCATCCAGTGATCCTCTTGGCAACCCGCTGCCTATTGCCGCTGTCTTGGGGTAGTTTTGTGAACTGAGCTCCTTACGCCTTGATCAATGTGGCTCTGAGAAACAACCGCAATCCTAGATGTGTCTGTTCTTCAACACATCTGAAGTTCCTTAATGAATCTATCATATCTGGTGATGCGCATTAATTTGAAAGCTCCCGATTTCTAACTAAGGAATAGACCTAGACCGCCTTTTATAAATCCGTGTGAACCATAATTTACAGGACTGAAATGCAATTAATGACACAGATCTCGGGCTCGCTCCAATCTTACGGCATCGGGCCGGTCTTGCGGTCTCAGGGCGGCTCGCGGGTTCGGGTCGGTCTCGTGGATGCGACAGAAGCCGCCTTTTCCATTTTTCCCGAGAGACATGGATTGTGATGACTTCTGCATAATTTGCTTATTAAATTGACAGCTGTATCGCGTAAAATTAAAACTTTTGGTATGTCTTTGAAGCAGATAAATTTAGCAAAGTTGTGGTTAGGGTAAGCAACTTCAAATTATATTTAAGTAGGCTCCCCTTGACATTTTCTCAATACCTCAATAAAGCCCTACCATCGTCTCTACCCACACGCATCAACGTTCAAAAGTGAACAACATCACCTCCTTAAATATGCAACTCTCCAACGCTATTCTTGTTGCACTTGCCACTGCAGCGTCGGCACAGGACTATTTGGTACTGTTGAAATCTCCGAAACTGTGACATCAGTCCCAAATGCTTGATGATCTAACTTTGCGCAAGGCTACGATTTATCCCTCTCGAGGGTATTCAGGCCCTTCCCTGAGAATTTACGACGAAGAATGCGTTCGACTCAGGCAGCCGTTGTAAGTCTGATCTCAAAGTTGTAGCATAAAATTCTCATTGGTATAATAGCCGTAGCCGTGTTGGCTCCATAAAGATCACCGAAGACACTTACTGCGAATTTTATATGTAAGTTATACTGTTTAATAACCACCCACCAAGACTCCACGCGGAAGGAACTGACCATACCTCGGTAGCACTAATTCCTGCCTTCTTTCTCTGGGCTGGTACTATGGCAACTTCCAGTCGTTGAGCATTGATGCTCCAATTGGGTCTGTCCGATGCGGATTCAAGGATGAGGGCAATTGATGGGTACAATAGGGATAGCTTTAAATAAAACAACATTGCTCTCTGACATTTCGTTCATGTTCGGTCTAAGAGTCTCGCACAGAATTTTACGATAAATTTGGCGGACTCAAGCATGCCCCAATACCTGACTCTGCTCAAGGACAGCGGAGACACAGCCGGTGCTCACCACATTAGCAGCGCAGAATGTCGTGAATGAATCTGCCTCAAGCAATGGTTCCACCACCCACGCGGAACACAGATCCCGGGACAAGGGTGGGATAGAATAACACCACTCCGTTGAAGGAAGGCCACAGGGTTGCACCGCCTCTGATCAGGTCATGCCTTATTCAGCCTTTTAACTAACTTTAGCCACCGTAATATTGCAAAGCCGGCCAGGCCGTGGACCAATTAACTACGGATGCATTCATCGCACACGGATCCTCCAGAACAGCAGACACAAAATTGCACTTTACCGAATCAGGTAGTAAGTCTCTCATTGGCTAGAATTGCCCTTTTCTGACATCATCACCCCGCAGACAAGGACCTGGGCGACACGATCGACAATATCCGCTTTACTCAATTAGGTAGTGAGTCTCTCATTGGCTAGAAGCACCCTGTTCCACCAGCGGGATGGGACCTGGATGACACGATGGATAACATTCGCTTTGCTTAATTAGGTAGTAAGTCTCTCATTGCTTGCTTTCAGGACAATGAGGCCAAGTAGAACCTAATAGAAGGGCAAATGGTGCAGAATGAACAAGTATTAATACCCCGACTGGTCGCTGCTATGGAGGAAAAAGAATCCAAACACCATTCATATCATTCAAGATTAAGCCACACGCAACCGCTTCAGCGACCACATTACCAGCTACCTTTGCCCAGTACGGAGTACTACCACAGACATTATGACAGCAACAACCCACGCCGAATTTAATGCAGACACTGAAAGTCTCGAGGTCGCCAAGGCATTGGCTGAAAGAGTTCACGGCAACACTATCATAGTCGCCGGTGTTAATCGCGGTGGAATCGGGTTCTCGACTGCACAGGCCTTCGTCAGTATCACCCAGCATTCTCTATACGCACTTAAGCTAACTGTTGTCTAGGCCTCTCAATCCCCCGCCCATCTCATAATCTCCGGTCGTAACCCATCGAAGATCCAGGAATGCATCGATGCTCTCAAGGAGGAGTTCCCCAACGTCGAGTACCGCAGTTTGCAGATTGATCTCTCCAGCCAGCAGTCTGTCCGTGCCGCAGCTGCCGAGGTTCTGTCCTGGTCGGATGTGCCAACTGTCGACATTCTTGTGAACAGTGCCGGTGTCATGGGCGTTCAAGAGCGCACCTTGAGCAAAGATGGTATCGAGATGCACTTTGCGACAAACCATATCGGACACTGGCTATTTACGTGTTTGATTATGCCCAAGTTCATCAAAGCTGCTGAAGGCAATCCAAAGGGAGCTACCCGAATTGTCAATGTTAGCTCCGCCTCGCCCATGGTAGCATGCATGCGCTGGAGTGACATCAACTTCGACAAGCTAAACAAGGAGCTGCCGGAAGCAGAGCAGCCAAAGTACGACTGGCTTAAAGTATGGGGTTACGCAGACGTTGAGAACCAGTCTTATGTTCCCCTCGATGGGTACAATCGCAGCAAGGTTGCAAACGTGCTGTTTGGAATTGGCGCCAACAAGAGATTGTACGACAAGTACGGTATCTTGACCCTCGCCGTGCATCCAGGAGTGATTCCAACAGAGCTGGGCAGGAACTTTCCTGCCGAAACACTCGCGGCAATCAAGGCGATGAATGAGAATGGGATGTTCACCTATAAAACATTGGGCGCAGGAGCGTCGACAAGCTTGGTTGCTGCACTGGATCCGAAACTGGAGGCTGGCGAAACCGACAAGGACAGCGAGAACCACGGTGCCTATCTGGTTGATTGCCAGATAAGCGACAAGGCCCACCCTCTTGCGGTGTCCAGTGAGGAGGCTGAGAAACTGTGGAAGCTCTCTGAGGAGTTGGTTAAGCAGAAGTTTGCTTGGTGAGCGCACCCGTGATGGAGACCTTCAACTGGCTGGATGTTGCCCCGTATGCAGATTGTGTAGGAAGACATCTTTCGAAGCAGCGGTTAGCTTCAAGATTGGGGTATAACTGTTACGAGTCTTCCTGATAAAGCATACGCCCAGCCTAAGATACAAGTGCACATCGATCATTCTCTCATAGGAAGGGCTTAGCTAGCTTCTTCGAGGTCCTTTTCTTCCCACTCCCTTCGCTACTCAAATACAAATTGCTTCTCAGCTTCCACAAACTGTGCTACATGATCCCATAATACGCGACCAGGTTCGTCGTGTAGAACATTAACCCATGGAAACTTGCCCACACATTTCTGAGCCTCGTCCCAGGTCTTAATGCCCAGTTCTTCAGCAACCATCCATATTCTCGGAGCAAGCCAGTCCCCATCAACTTCGCCCGAAATCCAAATACCGCCAATGATCATGTACCAAAGAACCAACTCATTGTCGTGCTCCAATGACGTGCTATCAAGAGTGTTCCTGAAGCAAAATGATGCCAACTCATGATCCATGATTCTGCGGCGGTCGTATTGCAAGAATATGGTCATCATGAAAATCGTCAACCCTGTGTGGTAGATAGCTTCTACATCAGATTCTAGCCTGGGCTCATCTAAAGGATGGAAACGTATCAGGCGGTAACAGATGGATACCAACATCTCTTGATACGTCATGAGGTCGACCGCATGAATCCGCACGCGGTTATTAAATAACGAGGATGAGCTCAAGACGTCCAACAGGATTTCGTGTAGATGTGGATCCAATCCCTTGTGCTGCACCGACGAAGCTGCTGAAGGGCGATCGAAACTCAGTCCTTCTGGTGCTAGAAGCATTTGGACTTCAGGCATTCGGTTTCGAAAGAACATCGTCGGCCCTCCATGCTGAAGGGCAAAGATAATATCCGTTCTTGAAAGGAGAGAAGAGTTAGGAGGTTACCGAGACGGGCTTTCCAGATACGTACTTGCAGACCTTCAACAAAAGTGCAATGTTCCCTTCAAGTTGGCCAAGTCCACCACGAAGCTCGACCATTCTCCTGAGGCCGTCAATGTGAGCTTTAGCCCCCAAAAACTCTTTTCTGCATTGCTCCTGGCTGATGAGGGACACGACAATGCCTATCGTGGAATCGGATAGAGCATCGGCACTCTCCAACCTCCTCTTGACTTGGGCAAGGGTCTGAGAAAGGCGATACAATGCTTTAGGTGAGCTGGCGCCATTACCCAGGAATATTTCGTTGGATGCTTCCATTAAAGCAATGTTGCAGTAATATGCTGCGGCTTATGTCAGAATTGTGCAAGGATCCATCTGAAAATGTGTGCGAACCCACTGGCTTCATCGGAAAAGAGGACGCGTAGCCACATCGATTTAGCGTCGTCTACTGAAAGGCCAAGACGGGCAGGATAAATCCTGTCAGCGGTAAAGGCGAAGACTGTAAGATATCGAGTTAGCTCAGTTTCGGGTGGTTGGTATTGCAATGCATTTATACACTCATTAATAATTTTCAGAGAACACGGCGAGACCGCCACAGGAAGCGAGAAAGTGAGTAATGCATTCCCACAACTCCTGATTGTGTTGGAAGAAACGCATATCCAGTCCGTGTAGTGCCGTTGCTTATTTGGTTGATGAGATACGGGCAATGGAGCTGGAACGACCGTGGTGTTTAGCTGGCGGTTGGCTCGCCCCAGTCTTGACTGTCGGTGAAACGTCTTTCCTGCATTCTTGCCCTTCATAACATGACGGCGCATCCGCCTCTTCGAGGCCTTGTCGGGTTGAATGCCATCTATGAAGAAGAAGGTCTTATCCATAGTCGCGTTTTATCATATCATGTTGCTGCTAAAGTTCCACGCGATAGAGACGGTCAAGATGGTGAGGGATGTAGCATGGAGAGGGGCACGGAGTTAAGCCCGGTCCAAAGTCCGCATCTCCGCAACCCAGCCTTGCGTTTGATACATACCATGATGATGTGGCGAAGTGCGTAGGCCACTTATGGAATCTAAATCCCTATAGAGAGTGAAGCGTGTTTGCCTCGCATCAGATATCTAAGGGTAATGCTGATGGACCAGCGTTGTCAGTGACAGATTGCAATATCAGGCTACAGCAGGCACGTCATGATTGGTTGACGGTAGTATGTGCATGCTCAAGTTGCCCAAGTCCGCCCAAGGCGTTCCGTCCGCTGCTGTCGAAATGGCTGCGCCCTACCGCCATACGAGACCGATTAACGGCATCTGTTGCAGTACATAATGTACATTATCAGTTCTACATTATGGAGGGTCACCTGCATCTCAGCTCTGTGGAGCACCCATCATCATATTATGCGTCTTTCCGCACCAGTATTCGGTAAAACGACCATCGTCTGAGCAGTAGTAATGGCGGTGCGGGAAGAGGATGCCGACAAAAGCAAAAGCCTGGGCATTGGTGTCTGCAGTAGAGTGATATAGCTTGCCTAAGATCATTGGGCTCATGTAACTGTAATTCGTATACCGTACCACTCAGAGCATAGTTCTCTGCCAAGACAGCCCCGTGTCTCAGTCGAAATTTCTTCTTGCATAATGATTGGACTAGTTTCCCGAGTGCTAGCTCTATGGCGGTGGCGAAGCAGCAATGACCTTAGAGCTGATTGGATGCCTTTTACAGAGGCTGAGAGCGATCGAGAAATCATTTGGTCCCGAGGGACTGAGAGGATTTCCTTCAACTTCTCCACTTCCTTTATTCGAAGGCACACGGAGACCAAGGGTTGTGGGTTGCCATCGCGTCGCCATTTTTGTTTACTTATCAGCTGGAATTTTGGCCTTCATGATCGGATTGTTACGTCTAGCACTGGGACCCGCTGCGGTGACCTCGTAGATGGGCCAGCACGTATATCTTGCCTGAGCGGCATGCTATCAATATAAGGGAAACGAGAGCACCTGATTATTGGTTATGAAGTGGCCAGAAATGGTTTGGGCAGGCTTCTCCTGCTGCTGGACGTGGAAAGTCCCTCTGATTGGCGATGGGATTTTGACGCCGAGGCAGATGGGAATTTTCTATCACGGAGGGACAGCCTCCAGCAAGAGATTGATGATGACCTGCTTCCATTGCGCCCTCAGGGGGGGCAGTCTTAAGGATACAGTGACACGGGTGTTGCAGAAGCCCGCTCTTTATCTCCTTATGCGCTTTTTGTCGAGCACTGCTGGAAACAAGTGCTACAAGGAATCATCTGCGGTTTAGCGAACGCATCATATCAATATTCACATATTATAGCAATGTAAAATTAATAAACCCAAAAGATATCTTCATCCTTGTTGAAATACCTAATGCCGTCTTACCACCAAGTACCTTCAATTTTCCAACATTCCACTCAACTGTTGGTGACGCAACAATGCATCGTCAAACGAGGGTAAACTCTCGATACCGCCCTTTGCAAATATCTCATATACGGCGCCGACGCTTCTGGCCACAACTGGTAGACCCTCCTGCCATTCTTCCCAACTCCATTCCACAGTTTCAATCTGGTTGGTTTCGAAATCGTGGATCTCGATAGTCACGGGTCCTGTGTAAGCATTCGCATGTAACGCTGTGCCATCCTGCGCTACCAGGCGGATCTCTCCTTTCTCGCCATTGATAGTCCAGACCAAGGCTGGCTCACCATTAAAAGGTTGACCCCGCCTGAAACGCAGGAGCACACTGGCCCCGTCTTGGCTTGTGGTGGACTCAGAAAGTGTGCCGACTGCGAACACGAGATCTGGAACATCCGACTTGACTGTCTCGAGGACAATGTTCGTTGCTGGATCACGGATTCGCACACTGGGCCTCTGTATTTGAACATGACTCTTGAAGTCGCCAAGTTCACCCAAGACATACTGCGCTTGGTCAAACACTAGATTTGTTAGACAGTTCGCGATGAGGTTTGGGCTTAACTAACAGTGTCCCAAGCCAATTGTGAAGACATTGCCTCCTATGGCCTTGTCTGTGAAATACTTTAACCCAGGAGACAGTAGGTCGCGGTCCATTGTACCACCGGCCGCATGTATTTCACTGCTCAGAATCTGACCAATTCGGCCCTGTTGCAGTAGGTCACGAAGTTTGACCACAGGCGGTGCAACCCGGCCTTGGAGACCGACAATGGTGCGGCTTCCGCTTTCTCTGGCTGATCTTGCGAGTTCTCCCGCATGAAAATTATCCTGAGCAAGTGGCCATTCCACGAATACTGTTTTTCCCGCTTTGACACTGGGCAAGGCGGTCCCGTGGTGAACGTCGACTCTCGTGCTGACAACTACGAGTTCGACGTCCTTGTCGTTCGCCAGTGATTGGGGATCTCCATAAGCCCGGGTTTCTTTTGGAAGGTTGAAATGTGCAATGGCCTTTTGAGCAGCCTCGACGCTACTGTTGCAAAGGGCCACGATCTCGAAACGGGAACGACCACGAGCGGAGAGCAGATACGGAAGATGGGCGCTGCTGGCCCAAGAGGTTTTGGCCGATGCGGAGAGGCCGATAATGGCGGTACGAATAGGAGCCATTTTCACTGGGTAGTGATTATTTCAGAGAACGATGGGACATGCTTGCAATATCTACATATTGAGTGGCAATCCCAGTGGTTTATATAATCTGGGGTTGAGGGGTGAGATGATGCCATCAGTGATTTCTAATCAAGCATTTGTCATACTGGTACTTCGTAGCCTCATGAATATCCGTCCTCCCACAATGCTGACATGTACCCCGCTTAGGAGGGTAAGACGAAACACTTTTCGGACTGATTGATTGCTTCATCTACAAATCAGCAGTTGCTGTAATAAATCAGCACTTTTTTTCCCCGGAAGCTTTGTAGTCCGGCATCATTGGCTACATTTTAACAACGCGATGCGAAGCCAATTTGAGACTGTTGTAGACTTTATGTCATGCGTAACTTCAAGTTAGATTCTGCTCTTATTTTTTATGGATAGCGCATTGTCTTCATTGAATCACATTGAACTTAATATCATATAAATGATTTATTGTCGCGCAATTAATAGAATCATAGTCTCCGATAATGAAAATGGCTAATGGCAACGAGGCTATTACCCATTGGCAGCAAGGTTAGGGACAGAAGGGCTGGATTGAGGGCTCAAGTTAAAGCCAATTGCACAACAATCATACCGTATGTACCTTCTATCTACCGGAATTGGTGTGGTTCTTGGTGTATGTACCGATTATTTGACATTACTCTAACGCTTTGATCCAGCTCGTGATATCTAACAAAGCTCAAAAAGAAAATGAAACAAACAGTGCTGGACAATAAAGCAGTAACCTTTTTTTTTATTTTACGTTGGAGGCAGCTAAAGAAATACGAATAATAAGAATAATAAGAGGCTGGAACAGTGCCCTGCCTAATGCAACCCAACCTCTTGATTTTGTCTGACCTTACGGGCACAGACTCATCTCACTTAAAACTCAATGGTCTCTTAATCAACTCAGAGTTCTTCCCAGATGTGGTAACCCTCGGCAAGGCCTGGGATGCTGATAAGTTGAAAGAGGAGTTTAACCAGACACGTGACTGAAACAATCGCCGATGGCCCACAAGTTGGAATTAGACGCGACTCTAAGAACAAGGGCTACGCCTTAGAGTTTGGAGACTCGCGGTAAGAGTTACAATGCGGACGCTGATACTCCCTACATAGCTTGGGACTGATATTGCCACTTTCAACAAGACATACTATTGTCCCTTTAACACCACATTTTCACCCCTCAGCTATTATTTGGACAATTATGCCGTCGCTCATCCTGGCCTCGTCTGTAGTTTGGAGTCCGAATCCTGCCTCCCAGTTTCCCGTGGGTTCTGAAGGGTGCCTCGTCTATTGTAGCCATTGGTAGCTACAATTACACGGTCGGTTATCAGTTTTACTTCGATGGACAGTACGGGGCCTCAGTCTACACATCCAGCAGGCTACCTTAGGGCATTCTTCTACCAGCCCTGCCATGCGAAATTCGAGCCCCTGGCTCGGGTTGCCCCCCAAGTCTCGCTCCACAATCACGCCGTACTTCATTGTGAAGCGTTCCGGTTTACCCGAACCAGTTATGTTTCAACCACACGAAGCCGGGAATAAATCCCAAAGGGTTCAGACAATCTAAGGATTACTCAATGCTATGCGACCAGAAGGCCGGGGCTTTTTTCTATCTAGCTGACGGAAGAAACTATCGAAAAACAGGGATTACTAGCGTGGCGCCGAAGGCTCAATAGGGCACAACAGCAGTCACTGCCCCACACGTCAATCTCACAAAACACCAGATTTTGAGAAGCTGGCCAATAAATAATGCCGAGGTGGGTATTTCTGTATGTTAATAGCGTGGCTTACGCGTAGTGGATGCTGAGTTATTAGTGCACCGCCGCTCCCGTGCCTTTGTTGGAGAACCTATTAACATTGCCCCCCCCCCCCCCCCCCCCAAAAAGGCCTCCTGTTAATTTGACCAACGATCCTTCACCAATTTTGCGCGACGTGATTTCTTTGTTCTTGTTTACCTTCATTGTTCATTCCAGCAAAATGCGGTCCAGCATTTTGTTCTCTCTGGCTATTAGCCTTTTGGCAGTTGACCCAGCAGTTGCGGGCCCATGCCACCAGAGCGCTCAACGTAAGTCATGAATTCACCCAGCAGAGGAGAAAAGGGGTGCTAATTATCTGGACCCAATAGCCTCTACTACAGTGGTTACGTCGTCTTTGCCCTCTACAACATCGGTCGAATCAGTAGGATCCTCCACGTCAACTGAAGGCTCCTCCTCTACGAGCTCCATTCCTGTCGCCAACCCGACCTTCAGTCTCCTTGCTGGTGGATCATCACCTATTCAAGACGGCGGAGACCACCTTAGCATTTACATCTTCAACCCTACACGATCTGACATTGCCATTCATACCGCCTTTATTGACCCCGATACTGGGCGTTTGATTTTCAGCAGTGGCTATCACTGGGTCGCGCAGTATAGCAGTACAACCGAAATTCCTCCTCTCATCCTCAACGGCATAGACGGAGACATTACGAACTATCCGGATGTTACTTGCGCGCTGGGAACCGATCTCAA
The DNA here is from genome assembly GCA_002991585.1 of Ilyonectria mors-panacis. Classification (NCBI taxonomy): domain Eukaryota; kingdom Fungi; phylum Ascomycota; class Sordariomycetes; order Hypocreales; family Nectriaceae; genus Ilyonectria; species Ilyonectria mors-panacis. Next base: position 533,554 of record PPHJ01000084.1, on the reverse strand, counting down.
ACTCAGTTGCTCAGCCCCTGCTGGTGGTTGTGACGGCGACCCTTTGGACCCCACCTGCGGGCCTACCAGCGGAACCTGGGATCAGATTTGCTCCAGCTACAACTCTATCTTCGGAGACGTACTATATATCTTCTCTAGCTGTCCTACGGGATATACTCCGGTTACCTTGCAAGCGCAGATAATCTAGAGTTGAAGTTCCGCGTTGGATGAGTGGGACCAGGGTAAGCAGTTGCAGCCTTCCTTGGAAACAGTCATCTTAATCAGAACAGCGAACCGCCACGGTGTCTTTCTGGGACATGTGCAGATACTGTGATGGGGCCAAAGGTCCACCTAGGGTTTTAATACAATAGAGGCCAGTACCTAGCATATTACGGCCCTACTCAAGGGGTCTAGTCTGCCCGAGAAATTAAAACGACACGCTTTTTCCTTCCCATACACAGGGCAATACCTTTTGTCGTGTCACACTCATTACACTATAGCTATCGCAGCAGCTCTTGTCGACATTTATCCTTTCTTTCTCTTCAGAGACGCCAGAAAGCAGTGTATCCATTGCTTCCCACATCTCAACCCCCCAGGTGACAGCCAGATTGTTACTTTCTCTTGCTTTTCTGCCATCTCCAGCTCCTACCCTACGGACGGGTGTGGTCTGCACTAAAGGCCGCTCCCACTAACAAAATGCCATTCAGTTTGTAATGCAGTAGATGTGGAGGTGCTAAGTGATAGATGCTTTCGACTGTTGTCTGGCGATTGAATACTTGTGTGAATTTGGGAAACTGTAGCCGATACGCAAATAAATTACTTGCCATCTTCAAACGCACATCGCATATGCAACCTGTTTCTTCCACCACGCCGAACTAAACATTTCAATGCTATTACACTGATTTGCTCAAGACCCTGTCTTTTATATCCCTGGCTAAAAATCCAACTCATTTGCTACAAAACTCTGCAGTGCCTTTGAAGTCCAGCGCAATGCATGAAACTCTCCTGGCTCGATGTGTGTTGGTTGGTCTGTTGGTGCACTTCCAATAACCTTGTCTATGTTGGCAAAGATATCACCAAGGCCATAGTGGCTATTGATCGGTTGGAATGAATTTGACGGAGGATAATTCACTATGTATAGCCCTATCATCTCCAGCAGCCGACTTAGTGGAAGAACCGAGCTGACCGTTCTTATTCCAGGGCGGTCGGCTTCAACCACCCGGTATCCACCCGGTATCCAGCGGTCGCATTTTCTTGGCGCCTTCTCGCAACATATCGTTAATTTCAACCTTATGATGAGGAACTTATGAATGTAATCGCTGAGCGCAAGTGTCTAAGCGCTGGTGTGGCTGAGATTTCAATAGCGCAGCATTCGACCCATGGTCGTCAATCAATTGGCAGCGGAGATGCCCACCCCGGCACACGACCAAATTTGGGTAGCTGTTGTGTTTAACTGGCAGCTGAAGGCAACTCGCTTTGCTTTCAACAAAATTGCGCTGGCGAACTAGAAGGCCGCTATGACAAATGCGTAGGTAGCGGATTCGATAATCTGGTTCCAAAGAGGTCTAGGTCGTTTGAGACGGACAAGCGCCAAATTTGATACGAGACAGCGCAGCACCTGAACAAGTCACTGGACGGTTAGGCTCGTCCTAGGATTTCTGAACTGAGATTGTTTTGGTAGATATCTGAATAGAGCCGAGGAGGTATTTATTTCACTGTTGAAACTCTGGTTCGCAAGGTGGTGCTCTGTACGGAACGAGCCGAGAAAGCGGTTGCCAAGGCGCTAAGCCGTCGATTTTCAATAGTTTCTTTCGTAAGGGTAACCTCGCGTATCCCAAAACCCCTGAATTATGTGGTCCTGTGGGACTTCATCCCCCGCCCTGTGTGGACTAATTGTGCTTAAATTTAAGCCTGCACGAAGTAGTGCGGAACACACACGATTCTGACTGCCTTGGGATAAAGGCCGAATCAAAACCGACTGGCGGCTTTCCTTCTGTTTGTCTGGAACCCTTAGACTGGATCCACTTAGATCATGTGGCTGAATTCGGTTGAGTTTCCCTCGGAGCGAGTTGTCACTATTGGAGCTGGTCTATGTTAGAGTCAGGTCAGGGGTTGGTGTGTCGCGCTGCTTAAAAGGCTGCCGTCCGCCGCCAGCCATGGCGCAAGTCCGGGCTGAACCATATTGTCGAGTTTCGTATAGCGCTGTGTTGCGTCTGACTTCAAGATGGTGACGATCAAGTCCATTGCGGTTGTTGCGGCACTGAGCTTCACTCAGGTGAATGCTGGTCCCTGCAAGGCGATCTCGAACTCGAACTCTTTCGATCCGACAAGTTACGGTACGCTCGGCTCCAGTACACCGGGCTCTGACACGGTCACTCCGACGAGTTCCGAAACGACCAGCCTCTTAACTACTACTGAGGCTGCTCCAAGTTGTGTGGATGAATGTGCTCGTGGCGTTGCGGGAACCAACTTAGTACCTGCAACCAGCGCTGCTCGCTTGGCCAAGTGCTACACCTTCTTACGGTCGACTGAGACGCCTTCGGCTCCGTGAGTGATATACATGTTTCTTGAGTTCCTCAGCTAACAATGCTTAGAACGGTATACGTCACGGAAACCGAGTACAGTACCTTTACAAAAGGCAGCGACCCGACGACGGTTACCACCGTTGCTGTCGACACTTTCAAGAAGCGCTCGACTGCTACGTCCACGGTCATTCCAACATATGCCAGCGCGTGTCCCGAAGAATCAGACTACAGAAGTGCCTGCTTTTGCATAGGGGCATCGGTTACCACCTACATCGAGGAGAATGCTGACACAGTCACTTCGACCGTCATTTCCACATCGGTTCTGACAATTGAAGTTGACAGCCCACCCACCGAGGACTCATCGGACGTCGTGTTGCCCACCAACACTGATTGGCTATCAGATTACGACCCCTATGAGTTCGAGTTGCCAACATTCACTGCCTTGCCTCCGGTGTTCACATTCGCCCCCGCCGAACCGGACGTGAACGAGTGCGTCCTTGATACGGCCAACCTTGCTAACGAATTCGTGAGTCGCTATCATCATCAGAGAGATTATACTCTAACGTGCCATTCAGTTCTTGCTGGATGCAAATATTGGCTACTTGTACAATAGAAAGGGGAAACCAAGCTTCCCTGTGTCTCCGAATACGGAAGCAGAAGCTCGCGAATTGCAAGCTCTGTTAACAACCGACCCACCGCTTTGCCAATTTGAGAAAGCATCGAATGCACCTGATGGGTAAGAGCACTCGAAAAGAGAGAATATGCAAGCCCGCTAATATTATATTAGCGTCTACGACCTAGTTCTTATGGATGGAGACATCAAACGCTATGTTGCAAAGAAGGCCGACAGCGGAGAAGTTGTTTTCACAACTGAATCTACTCAAGGGACCGTCCAAAATGGTATCATCACTACAGTCTTCAGTGTTTCTTGTCTTGGACACTTGGAAGTAATTGCAGACGGCGTAACCTATACGTGGACGACTACCAAAAATGGGGCAGAACTTGTCGTTGCCGACGAGACAACTGTTGGCACTGTTCTCACTCTGCCAAGAGATGCTCGTACTCCAATCAGCACGTCTAAGTCGACAGAAAAGAGATATCGAACATACGCCCAGTCAGGTGCAGTTCCGCGATGCGCAAACACTCCACAAGATGTTATCGCCACTTTGAAGTCTGGCGCCCGAGGCAATAACCCGAATGGATGCGGAGGCAAGGTCGATGTAGTGCCTGACTGGTCATTTGGTAGATGTTGTGACGGCCATGATAATTGTTACGACGATTGTTCGCAGACATTTGAGACATGTAACGATGTTTTCCTCACATGCATGCATGGCAAGTGCCGGGAGTTGCTCAACAGCTTCTGGACGGCGTGGGTATGTTCCGACTCGGCCACTCCTTCCCTGTATACACTAAACTGACTTGTGATTCCTCAGCTTTACAATGCTTGTTCTGGCATGGCTGATTTCTACTTCGTTGTCGTCAGCGTCAAGCCAGGCGCCGATGCCTTCATCGACGCAAACAACGAAAGGTGCGAGTGTACAAAGTGTCAAAACTCAGTCTCTCCTAAGGTAGTCGGCCTCGCTCAGGGCCTATGCAACGTCAATGGTCAACCCGGTTGTACCATCCTCCGGGGTGATGACAACAACAACTGCGGAGGGTGCGACTACGTCTGCCCCTCCAAGTCGCACTGTTCCAGTGGAAACTGTGCTTGCAACGACGACCACTGTGGAAGTGTATGCCTGAGCTTCAAAACTCATCCTCACAACTGCGGCGGCTGTGGCAATGTTTGCTCAAGTGGCTATTGCTACCAGGGAACCTGCTGGGAGCCCCCGGCGGTCATCGAGCAATGCTACCCAACCGATGGTGTCACAAACGGCCAATTTTCCAGCAGCAACAATTATTCGCCGTGGACCTTCACTGCCGTCTCAGGAAGTGTGCAAATGCTTCCCAAATTTGTTGCTAGCAGGCTTGGTGACCCTGGCCTTTATGCGGAATTCTTCTCGGGGGGTGAAGCAAGGATATCTCAAAGTGTCCACATCTGCCCTGGGACTCAATACGAGATCTCAATTATCATGGGGCATTTGTTAGGTGATTCCTCTTGTCCCACGACAATTACGCTGGGGGATAGAGTAATTGTGCGGAACATCCCTGTCGTGAGTCACACAAAGTTCAGCATCCTTGAACAACCTTGGGGATACGGTCCCTTTCAGGTTTCTGCGTTTAACGAAGGAGATGCGGGCACATCAAAAGGAGATAACTTGGCTCTCAATGTCCAGCTTACAATTTCTACCTCCTGCAGCGGTGGTTACATTTCATTTCATTCCGTTTCACTCTATGCTGCCTAAGTTGTCAAGGCTTACAAGGAAATATGTTTGAATAGATAGTTCGTCGTTAGTTTAGATTATTTTTCGGGCCAATGATGTTTGAGGCTGAATATTTACACCCGAGCTTAGGATTAATTAAGACTTCAATTGTCTCAAGACATCAACTCCTATCATGGTCTTCTGTATCTCTCACAGCCTTTTCTACAATACTAGAATTTTGTATCAGTTCTGGAGTATTAAGCTAATTATTTGGTTGGCTTGATTTCTTGATATTATCAGGACAAAGGCTATGCGGACGTCGTGAACAACACAGTAGCCTACAGTGGGGGGTTTTGCGCATTTACCTTTGCCTGAAACCCTTAATTCAAACTGTCTGTCTTTCTACATTTTCTACACTTTCTAACCTTTGATGATGACTCTATCCTAGACAGTAAGACATAGAGGACTAGCAGTTTCTGTTAAGTTGGGACACCACCCTCCAATCCCAGAAGGTCAAAGGTTGCGATATATGATACCACAACACAATACTGAAAGGTTTATGTCATAAACGAAAACTGTATTATTTCAGCGATTCCCGCAGTAAATTCAATAATAATACAATTTAATTCGAAATCCTTCAAGTTAGCTAGAAGAAGTGTGGGTCTGGAAGTGAAACATGTAGTAAATTAAGTTGATTCTATAACTCCATTTATCTGAAATTGACAGAACTCCCAATGGAGAGATTGCTGGCGGTAACAGAATTTGCCCCAGGAGAGTTTCACAGACGGAAACTCTAAACGGCACCCTCAGGGCATTGACGGAGTCTGGAAACCTGGACCTAGATGCCTCTAAAGAAAAGTCTGCACAGGCGCTTCATGCCCCAATATAATTTCGCATGCAAAGGACTGTGAGAGCGGTGAGATATCCGTGTTTGGTAATTGTATCGACATCTCTGGAGACCCTCACAACTGCACGGGCTCCGGGGACGCTTGTTTGTCAAACACCTTCTGCGATGTTAGAATTTGTGAGATGGTGTTTATACTTGCCTATACTCAGACAAGCTAAGCATCACGGCATTTAATATTACTGGCAAAGGTTGTACAGGAATTCTCACAGGGGATATCCGATATAGCGCAGAGGCGATTGATAATATATTAGGGCCAGTTGTTATATAAGTGTTAAGCTTAGTACTGCTTTAGGTTAGGTTTTCAAACACTTTAGTAGATATTATCGCTACTCTAAAGTATAGCGCCTAAGGTAGGAACCCAAATGCTATAGAGAAAAGACACGGGTATTTTAGACTGAGGATTTTTTAGATATTGTAAGAGATCTAATAATTGTTATAGCTATTATTAAATATATTGTGGCCTCTAGCTTTATCCTGTATATATACTCGAATTTTATGCAACAGTCTTGCTTATTTGCAAAAGACGCAGAAGCCATTTTCAAGGAACAACCGCGCCAATGAGATATGAAGTCAGCAACGCCCCTTTAAAATGTCCTTGATCAATTCTCTTTCACCTGAACCGTAACGTTTCATCCATATCACCATGCGCAGGCTCCGCGGCATCAGATAGCCGTACCAGTCCATCTTAATCCGCATTCTTCAATTTTTGGTCGAAGTCTATCGTGCTTATGCAACAATAATTTTAGGAGCGTGGCTCGGGAATATCCAACAAACACCAAACGCATGGCCTTTCCTCATAGAAAGAAATGTGCTTGGGGTGGGTGATCATGTCCCACCTTGATGCCCGTATCCTGGCTCACCATGTGATCAAAAGTTGGATGCAGGACAGACGCGATGAAACATTAAATCGTACGACACAAGGATAGAAACCACACATTCTGAGGGATTTTGAAGATGAATGTGAGAGTTGGGCTCATTTTGGTATGACAGAGTACAGGGTTCTTTGGTATGCAAACCGTCGTCGCGCCCGGCTGCGAACAGCAGAGAGAGACACTTATACGAAATTTTTAAGAGACATAAACACTAAGAGACTTAGTTGATTATATGAATTGGGATTTAGGGTCACATGTAACGTGGGAGAGGAACGTATCCTAAAACTCGGGATGATTTTGGTCATCGGTAAAGGAAATTGATCGCCACAGAGGAAGGAAAGAAAACGACGCGGTTGCAGTACATGGGAGACTCCACTTGGATTTCCAGCTAAAGTGGAAATAAAGACAAAGAGCAGCCGCTTGTGTCCGTTGTTGTGGGGTGGTGCAGATTTTTTATCCTGCTGCCTGTTCGGCACGTCATGGATCATCCGGGAGTTGAAGATTGAGCGATTGAGCGATTGAGCAAGGCCAGTTTTTCGTCCTTTGTGGGTTCTGCGACGTCATGGATTTAGCTCATGTTGCTTTGGTGAAAGCTCACTCGCTGATTCCCACCATTGAAGATCATGCGGCTGAGAACATCAAACAAATGTCCCGAACGTCAAAGTTGGACGATGTGGAAATGCCTTTTTCGATCAGCCATGTTTCATAGCGAAATGACTGATACCGACCCGAATAATAAGTCATTCCCGCCGACACATCACAGATCTCACCTGCAATTCTCACCAGCAACTGCGGGAAATTGACAAGTTTGAGGTGTTGTGCTCCGTAATGGCGCCGCAGATCGGCCGGATAACGCGGCTCGTTCGCGGCCGATATTCTCCACCAGCTCTCCCCACGAAGGCCCCGCGGAATGGCATGTCTCTGACGCTTCCATGGAAACAGGGCGATGGCTAACGTACAGTGATGTCAATGTGGGTTTGGAAATCCATTGCTCAGCTTTCGCCGCAGACGGCGTTGCGAGCGTTTCGTACGCCGTTAAATATCAACTGCTGGCCCGCGAGAGGATGGAGTCCTCCTTGTGCGATAGTTTGCCCTGCAGATCAATTGATTCCTCTTTGCGACAATGCCGACCCAGTTTTCGGCCGACCCTCCGCAGGTCATCAATGAAGATGACCTGGAAATTGCAAATGACAGGCTGGAAGGCTCAACAGACCACGGCTCCTCCCCGGACATAGTGCATGAAGCACGCGGAGGAGGTCTGGAGAAGCTGGAGAAGCTGGGAACGCACGACAAGTACGAAATCACCGAAGATGACTGCTACGAGCAGCTCGGGCTACAGCTTCCCGTCGTGGAAGAAGTGGTACATCCTCACCGTTATCTTCTGGGTGCAGGTCTCGATGAACTTCAACACCTCGCTCTATTCCAACGCCATCCCAGGCATTGCCGAAGAGTTCGGCGTCGGTGACCAGGCAGCTCGATGCGGTGCCATGATCTTCTTGGTCCTCTACGCCTTCGGATGTGAGCTCTGGGCGCCCTGGTCTGAGGAGTTTGGACGATGGCCCGTCCTTCAGCTCTCTCTGTTCCTCGTCAACATATTCCAGCTGCCTGTGGCACTTGCCCCCAATTTTGCTTCTGTCATGGTTGGGCGAGCTCTTGGTGGTCTATCTTCTGCTGGCGGCTCCGTGACTCTCGGCATGATTGCGGACATGTGGGAGGCGGACAAGCAACAGTACGCCGTTGCATATGTCGTCTTCTCCTCCGTTGGAGGCTCTGTGCTAGGCCCCATTGTTGGAGGATTTACTGAGGAGTATCTTGACTGGAGGTAAGTATCCTTGTTTTTGTACCATCTCTCAATGGATACTAATATTCTACCAGGTGGTCTATCTGGATCCAACTCATCCTCGGTGGTTTCGTGCAAGTGGTGCATTTCTTCACTGTTCCTGAGACTCGCACCACCATCATGATGAACCGCATTGCCAAGAAGCGTAGAACCGAGACTAATGCCAACTTCTGGGGCCCCGACGAGCTTGTTCCATTCCGAGACCGCTTCTCGGCCAAGGAAATCATGATCACATGGACGCGCCCGTTCAAAATGTTCCTCACCGAACCCATCGTGCTCGTCCTGTCGCTCCTCTCTGGCTTCTCCGACGCCCTCATTTTCATGTTTATCCAATCTTTTGCCCTCGTCTACAAGCAGTAAGGCTTCACTACCGTTCATATTGGCCTGACCTTTATTCCCATTGGCATTGGCTATCTGTTGGCTTGGCTTGCATTTATCCCTGCCATCAAACGCAACATCAAAGAGCGCGAAGCGAAGCCGAATGATGAACGTGCCCAGTACGAGTCACGATTGTGGTTCCTTCTGTACACGGCTCCATGCCTACCGATCGGTTTGATCGGATTTGCTTGGACCATCCAAGGCCCGCCTGTCCACTGGATTGGTTCTATGATTTTCGCTGGCATTGTTGGAGTTGCCAATTATGCCATCTACATGGCTACCATTGATTACATGATCTGCGCCTGTAAGTCTCTCGAATCCTCTTCTGCTAAGAGCTTTCTGACCTTCAAATTAGATGGACCATACTCTGCCTCAGCCACTGGTGGTAATGGTTGGGCACGAGATTTCTTGGCCGGTGTTCTAACGGTGCCTGCTTTGCCGTTCTTCCAAAACATCGGAAAGGAGAGCGGCAAGAACCTGGAGTACGCTTCGACGATTCTCTTTTGCATTTCTTTTGTCCTCGTCATTGCAGTCTATGCAATCTATTTCAATGGACCTGCCCTTCGTAAACGTTCGCCGTTTGCGCAGAAGCTCGCCGACGCTCGAACCGAGCACCAGAACGAAGGACGCCGCGGCAGTATCATAAACGACAGAAGCGGGAGTAAGTGGTTCATCTACAAGGCGATTGATGGAATTGATGCTAACTGAACATAGGCTCAACTGCCACTCCTGATATATCAGAGCGGCCTGGGACCAGCCGCAGATACAGCCAGCAGAATCGTTTCTTCGGTGAGAGCCGCGTTACTCCCAAGGGAACCCCTCGAGGAACACCTGCCGCGAGCCGTGCGAATAGCATCGCCAACGTATCTAGAAAATAAAAACTAGATGTTTAAAATAATGGGCGAGTTAAATGGATAGAAGATAGATTGTATAGCATACCTCGAGCGCAGACTATTAGACTGTTAATTCACCTGTAAGACGAGTCGTTACTACAATGAATGGTTCCGTGGCCCACAACTAGGTAACAGTATTTCTCCAAATTCAGCTAATTCTACCCTCAGGAGACAAGTGATTTGATCGAAATCTTCTCCAACCTGGCTACCACGTCGTTCACTGGTGCTTCTGACAGAATCTTGGCCAGTCGTTCATCCAACCATCGCACGTCTTCCATGTTCCCTGGAGGTCCTCCAGCCCAATGGCCCCAGATTGAGGGATAGATGTCGAGTTCTCCAACCCCAGGGCTCATGCAAGAAACCTCGTATTCGGAATCCTCGGGTCTGTTCATCGTCAGCTTGTGTTCGAATTTGTCAGAGTAGGATGCTTACGGAAAGTAGAGGTCAGTCTTGGACGGGAGGACTAAAGTCTTTGCCTTGATACCTGCCATTGCCTTTTCGAACTCACCGTTATATGGCTCTTGCGTACTGACATCTCCGCTCTGCCAAGTGTGAAGCATGACAAGCAAGTTTTCGGGGTCCTTGCTGAGAGCCCAATCCTCCCAGAATGTCACCATGAAGTCTTCCAGATCTTTGGCCTTGTAATGCTTCTTGTGAAGCTCCGCTCGGTAAAACGACTGCGAAAAGCCCCAGCCCGCATACCCGCGACCGAACGCTTTCAACCCGACCTGCTTCTCGCTATCGGACCAAGTTCGGCTTTCCTGACCAGCCGCTTCGATACGTCCGTTGCAAGTTCCAGCCGAGGAAATCCCTTTCGCGGCTAGTAGGGCAGATTTGATGCCTTCCAGGAAAACCTGGTTGTGAAGGGAAGTCTTGGCGGAGCCACAGAAGGGAACACAGATGTCCATGAAATCCGGATACTGCGCCGCCCATTGAAACGATTGAGCAGCACCCATCGACCAACCAGTCACGGCCCGTAGATGCTTGACACCAAGCTCATTGAGAAGTTGGCGCTGAGCCCGAACGTTGTCGAAAAAGGAGACATTGGGGAACGGGCTGATATCCGAGTTGGAAGGGCTGATGGACTGCCCGTTTCCAAACAGCGCTGGGACAATGATGAAATATTTCTTGGGATTCAACGCCTTGTCCTCCCCAATGAGCCACTCGTTGTCGAGTATGGCGCCCGAGAACCACGAAGGGTACAGTATAGCGGGGAACGAAGGGTCGCCAAAGGTTTTGTATGCGATCCAGGCTGCAGGAAGCTTCCCACCACCCTGAAGCTCAAAGTCTCCAAGCGAAAAAGTCTTGACTCCGGCCATTTCAAAGATTGTCCGAAGCTGGATGATGGTTTGTTAAATATGATTGTACTTACCCCTCCCTTTTATCAACAAGCCCGTACTACCAAACCCCGCACCGCTCTCATTTACCGTATCAGGTGCCCATACGCAAGTTCAAGTTGGTTAGTCAGCGCTCATGCAAGGAGTATGCACGCGCTATCGCGGTGTAATTGGTTGTGCTAGCGGCTTGCAGCCAGATCTTTCTGAACAAGAGACATGGGATTGGATCCAGTCCCAGTGTTCGGTTCTCAATTAGTGAAGCTATTGCGACGTTTGCTTACACACAGTCTGCTTACACACAACATGCTTACTCACGGACATAGAGATTACAAATGCTAGACCGTCAATCCCTGACATTGTTCAGTAAAACCCCGCTTCGGGTGGATATGGGGAGGTAGGGGGATAGCAGTTAGGTAACCAAAACAGCGTCAAGGAGAGTTTGGTTCGTTATGCAATTTTGATGGACCGAAGCTTTCATCTAACCGAACTATGGCGTGTTCCTTGGAAAATAGTGCTACGAGGTAACTCGCAATAAGACACGGGATACAAGACGTTCTACGTTGTATGGACGCCTGAGCAGCTGGCACGCCATATGATCCACATGGCTATTCAAGTGATAATAGAGACCCTTACACAAAAGCGTATTGGTCACCATCAAGTCCACTGTCTCGAAAATGTGTACCGATGGGAAGGCCACGTACACCTTGTATTCTCCCGCATTCGCTCGCCAACACCCCTTGACCGAACTCTAGACGCCAAAATTGTACTTATCTAGATGGAATGTGGCTTGCGTCTATTCCCAAGCCGTGGGCTTGCATTTTTTTTTAAGAAAATATTTGAGCTTTTGAACGCTCTTGTCTTTATATTCCGACCCCTAACATGCCGATATAGAATTGTGCACGTACTCTTCACATTCGGGTGATGTGCTTAGGGCCCTAGCCTCGCTCGACAAGAGGATGATGTAAGCTTACCTGCACTCCGTACAAGCATTTCCAGACACTATCAATGGTATGTATCTTTATACAAGTCTCATAAACCGGCCCTACAGGACTTTGTGATTCCAGGTTAGCAACAGCCTGCTCGCGGAAAAATGAAATAACGTGTTGGCACATCTGCTGGGCACTTCCCACGACGTCAAAGGCAGGAGTCGCGTGCGGGGACAAAATATCGGCCATGTCCACCTGGAACTTGGATGTGCCTTCATTCTAATGTCTATTATTTGTAAAATCGATACTAAGGTTGTGTCAAGAGCCCTCTTGTCCAGTGATAGCTCTTCAACGATCTCCTTGGTGAACTGGGGACAACTAATACGAGATCATACCAAGTTGTACACAATTCGGGCTTCGCAAATCAGCGGAGGTGAGAAGGCCCCGGCATGTGCTCACACGCATGGCCACCGATACCCTTATCCCTTTCCAGCAAGAGCCACAGATGAGTTTAACTGCAAATGTCACGGTCGCGAGATGCCTGCAGTTGATTCGATGTTAATTGTCCCTGCGTTCGGTGTGTGCAGCACCATCGATGCCAGACCCCGCACTTCCAACTCTTGGCCCGTGTTAAGCCGTTGTTACTATAGCGGAAAGGTATCAAGGGTGCCATGTTTCGGGGTTAGATCGGCAACTGGATGAACTGCATGCAGCACGATCCCACAGCTGCAGTGGGGATCACAAGACAGGGGACTGCAGTGATAGCTATTCTTTGCCTTATCAGAGTATCCATCCCTATCTGATAGCGCCGTCGTATCTCAGATGCCGTGTTGTGAACGTACGTAACGGCCTCTTGCAACACGACAGCAAAGCGTGCGTCATGCACTATCACTCTAAGGGCAGGTGGGGTACCGTCTTATCACCAGCATGTGCAACACTATCTCCCCGTTTTAGATTGGCCTGGTGGTCTCATTGTCCTATTGTAGCTTATGGGAGCGGCACATCGCCTTGACGCTATGTATGTAATCGCGGGGTAGATCGTCCATCCGTTCGTTCACTCCTCTTGAATCATTCAGACTGAGCACCTTCTTGGACAAGACCTCTCCAGTAAAACCAAACAAACGACATCATGCCTGGCAAAGTTCGAACCGCGGTTACCGTCGACCTGAATCGCCCTGCCGAGGAGCAGTCCTATCTTCATGTAAGCACATGGTGGTGAGGATGATCAAAGATAATGTACGGACAGAAGGCTGATTTCAACCCAGAATCGATGGCACCCTGACGGTAAGGCTCTCAGCATCTGCGGTTGTCCTAGCAGTGACTGATACATTGCGCTTCATCAGTTCCCTTCTGCGGCACAATTGAGGACGGCGAAACCGTCAAGATTGAATGTGTCGATTGGACTGGTGGTCAGATCCAAAACAATGACTCCGCAGACGACGTCTTGACCGTAGACTTGAGCAAGATCCATTACCTCTCTGGACCATTCGAAATCAAGGGTGCTGAGCCTGGCGACGTGCTCTGCGTCGAAATCCACGATGTCCAACCGTTCGAGGACCACCCTTGGGGATTCACCGGCGTCTTCCACAAGGACAATGGCGGCGGGTTTCTGGACGAGATTTACCCCAATGCGTACTTATCAATCTAAAGCAGAGAGGTAGCCATCCGCTAATACTTTGACAGGGCAAAGGCCATTTGGGACTTCGAGGGCATTCACTGCACATCCAGGCACATTCCAGGTGTCAAGTTCGCCGGACTGATCCACCCCGGCATCTTGGGTTGTGCTCCCTCGGCAGAGATTCTTGAAGAGTGGAATCGCCGCGAGGCCGAGCTGATCGAGACCACGACTCTCACCCGAACCGTCGCAAACCCGCCTCTTGAGCTGAATGTTCATGCCGGTTCAGCAGATGCGGCCACCGCCACAAAGGTTGCGAAGCAGGGTGCTCGCACCATTCCGGGAAGACCGGAGCATGGCGGCAACTGCGACATCAAGAATTTGTCTCGCGGTAGCAAAGTGTACTTGCCAGTACACGTCAAGGGTGCCAAGTTTAGCGTCGGAGACTTGCACTTCTCTCGTAAGTTTCTGCTCTTTTTTTTTTTTTTTATGAAGAGCATCATGGCTTACTAGAAAAAATAGAGGGCGACGGAGAGATCTCCTTCTGTGGTGCAATTGAGATGGCTGGCATCATCACTGTGAATTGCAGAGTCATCAAGGGAGGTCAGAAGCAAATGGGCATGGTCAACGGCCGATCCCCCATCTACATCCCTGGCCCTGTCCAGCCTCAGTTTGGCCCAGGCAGAATGCTCTACTTTGAGGTAATCCTTTGCTTGTATAACCTTGTGCGTTAGACATGCAATACTAACTCTATCATAGGGCTTTTCGGTCGATGAGAAGGGCAAGCAGCATTACATGGACGCAACGATTGCGTACCGCCAAAGCTGCCTCCGTGTCATCGAGTACCTTCGGCGGTACGGGTATGACGACTACCAGATTTATTTGCTTCTCAGCTGTGCTCCCGTCGAGGGCCACATTGCCGGCATCGTCGACGTAAGTGCGACCTTTCCGAGTAGACATATGAACTGCTGAATGACTGATTTTCTTTTCCAAGATACCGAATGCTTGCACAACCATCGGGTTGCCAATGGACATCTTCGATTTTGACATTCGCCCAGAGGCGCCAGTGTCAAAGGCGGACCGCGGAGCGTGTCTAATTTCAGTCAAAAAATAGTTTATCAAACGTTGCTGAGGCTGAGATTGCCAAGATCGTACCTAGTAGCAATGATATTGATTCAAATAACCCCAAGTCCGAAAGTCCAAGAGTTTCGTTAGATTGGAAGCTTCTCGTGATTGGCGTCAGCGACGTAGAATGCACGCGAGCCGTGAATCCCGCACTGCTCAATTTTATCACAGTCCTTTGGCTACTCCGATAGGTTTCATGCCGTCCTGGATATAATTGAGCCCAATACCTGGCATTTATGGACTGTACATCGGACCCTTCGCAAGGGTTGACAGGGATTGTGGCGTGAATCGTTATAGAAAGGATTGGGAAGCCATGGTTGAAATCAGTGCAATTGATAGCTCAACAGAATACTCCTTGGCCATTTATCGTAGACGTTGTCTACATTTATTGTAGGCAGTCTTTCTCAAGGCCTTCCAATCATCGCACTGATTGATTGCCGTGACCCTCGGCAAATTATGACGTATGTAACCCCGGATGATTGGGCCGACGACAACCGATATCGCGGTTCAACCGAGTGTTGACCCTAAATCTCACTTCCTCATCCATCCTCCCATTGCGACGAGTGCGACCAGGTTCACAATGGCCCAATTCATACGACTTCCCCAGACCATACGCCGTGCGGTGTGCACTGTCCCATTGCGTGCGTCGATCGCAACCAGCGCGACAAGCACGACGCGCCAATTCCACTCGACGAGCCCCGCTCAGAAGAGTCATAACCCTCGTTGGCTCTCAGACGTACAAGCACGACTCAAGAAATGCCAACAACTTGATATTGCCCCTCAGCAAGCTGAAAAGGCAAAGGAACTATCCAATTATGTCCAGAGTCATTGGTTGGAGCTGCTAGCTGGAGAAGAAGGATACCTGACCGGGAAGGAATGGAGGGGTCTTGATAAGCACCAGGTGACTTGGGGTGATATGGTGAGTTCTGCGTGAGCCTTTAGGGTTGATAGGTGCACGTTGGCTAAGTATCTAACCTGTTTTGATGACAGGACAGCATGGTGAGTACCCCAAAGCCCGAGCTGTGAACAGCAACTAACCGTATCTGTAGGGTAAATATTCTCGCGCATCCCATCCAATTTTCGTTGTCTGATTATTTTAGGGCACGTCAATAATGTCATGTACAACAAATATGCCGAAGCCGCTCGCGTAAACTTCCTACGCAGCTTCGCAGCACACTCCAGCCCGGAGCACCGGCAGGAGTGGATTGAACTGATGACCCCCCGCAGCGTGGGCCTCATCTTGAGAAGCATAACGACGGATTTTAAATTCGTGAGTGACTAGGATAAAACTACGTGCTTGTAACCAGGTTATTTCTGACAAATTCTAGCCAATGGACTATCCTGACCAGACCACTGTGCTCCATAAGCTCATCTCTCCTCCAAACTACGATTCGGATCATATCCTGCTTGAAGCCGTCATTTTATCTGAACGACACCAAAGACCTGCGGCGAGATGCTTTGAGGATATTGTGGTTTTTAACTACAAGACTGCGAAAAAGACACCTCTGAAGGGTTTCATGGTCGATGAACTCCGCAAGACATATGAGAAGCAAGAGGCAAGTAAAAAAGAGAGTGCGAGGATAAAATTGAGAGCATTATCAAAGCTGTCGAGCAGATAGAGACTTCTTCAGCTTAGACGATTGAAACGCAGGGAATAATATCGGTTGATCTCTAGAAATTACAACAATTACTTACTCTAAAGAAGCCATGTATTTGAGTACGGATTGTGGCCGATATATCTCCTTCGCCGAATCCAAGCCATCTGGTCTAGAACTCTGTCTTCAAACTCCATCCGCCAGCTACACCTCTCGCCAGAATGAACGCGGCAAGAGCTGCCACGTAAAAGACTCTAGCAAATATGATGAGGGCCTGATATGAGCCATGGTTCGCCTCTATAATTGCTCCTGCAATAGGAATACCGGTCAAGGCTCCAAAGCTGGCAATGAAAAATGTGGTGCCACTTCGTTTTCCGTAATCTTCGATCTTGCACACCTGTCCTACGCAAACAGGCGTTAAGCTGATGGCTGCACCAGACCAAAATCCAAACAGCATGGTAAAGGAGATTGTCATAGCTTGATCCCCTCCTGCCGTGTACCACAAGGCCAATATCAACGTGGCGCAAGTCACGGCTGTTACACACATTGTATTGAATATTCCAAATCGGTCAGCGACGTAGCCTGGCAACGCACGGCCAGGTATCCCCCCGACGCTTAATAGGGTGTTGAGCAGGTAAGCCTGTTTTGGCTTGAATCCATGGTGCAGGGCGTATGACGATATATACGTGTATGGGATGAAGACAGCGAATTCGATGAGGAAAATTGCCAACGTGGTAGTCGCATACTTGTAGTCGGATAGAGCCTTGAGGTCAATAGACGAACCCGCTTTCTTATTCGGAGGCAACCGTTTGCGCAAGAAGCAGCATGCGAGAATGCCGGAAATAGTACACGTCAAGCTGATAACGCGAATGGCCCAAGGGAATCCGATTCGAGGCGCCAAGTATAGAATGATGAGTGGGAACACGATTCCCCCAGTGCCACCAGCCGTACATGCGATACCAGTTGCAAAGGCCCGGCGTTTAGAGAACCAATGTCCAATGGCTGCGAGACTAGGATTGAAGAGAAGGGACGCCGAGATACCGCCGAGAACGCCGAATGATAAGAAAAACTGATAAAACTCTTGGGAGAAGTCAGCAAGCGCAGGCGCACAAAGACCGAAGACCATACCTTTAGATAAACTAAGGAATATCATAGACGCCACCATTCCGATGGATCCAGGAATGATGAGCAGCTTGATATCGTGGGCATCAAAAATAGGACCTTTAGAGGCATTTAGCAAGACATGATTAATGGCATTCGAGGAGGAACGCGACTCACCGACTTGGGCTCCGCAAAAGTACAGGAAAAATCCGTATGCCCCGAAAATCCATCCAACCGTGGACTCTGACATGCCTGATAAGTCGTGTTCTAACACCCAAGCCTGAAGCACAGCGAGAGTGTTAAGAAGACCCATGGACGAAACCATGGCGCACCAAGCACCAAACACAACTAGCCACGCCTCCGTTCCGCCTTCTGGATATTCAACATCTTCATCCACACCAAGGTCTGTTTGGGAAAAGACAACTTGATTAGCATTGGCTTCTACCGAAGCCCCGCCCTCCGTCGGCGATATAGTATTTTTGGATGCCATTGGTGGTTTAAAGCTGGCGAAACTATACGGATGGCCGCCCGCAGCGGTTTTAATGTCAAACACTCTATGGGGACGCTAAGGGTACATTGGTTAGACCCTAGATAGCACATGGTGGCTGTAGATAGAGGGCGCAATCTGCAGGAGAGCAAACACGTTCGATCCGGGTTGCAGAATTCCGGGCCAAGGGATCCACATTGGGAACCACATCATATGGCCCTAGGCTCTTTCAGATTTCGGGGTTATTAGGCATTGGGGTATTTACCGCTTGAGGTCTTAAGTGTTGGGTGTGTTCACAAGTTGGGGTTCTTGATGTAGCAAGGATTGATTTCCTCACCTTGAACAACTGTCATGCTTGTTAAGTGGTCCAACAATCTGTCCTGCAACATATGGAGGCATTTAGTGGGCTGGGGATCGGAAGACATAGCCGTATTATCTGAACTCAGCGGCTGACTGATTGCCAAGGATAATGGTGTATTTCGGAGTCCTATCCGTTGTGATCTCGGAGTTCCTTCCCGAGAATGCGCTTACAAATTGTATCTAAACGACTTGTTCTCTCCATCCGTCGTGTCCTCCAACCCGTGACTAATTTCAGGCGCGCCATAGAGCCTGTCGGGTCTTGCTCTCTCGGGCTAGCATGAAACGCAGCCCTAGAGAGACGAAAACACAAACCGCGAAGCAAATCATGATGCCGATAAAGCTTTGATCCTATCGAGGGGCATATTTGCTAATGGCAAGCGGTTAGTTGATGTCAAGTGGTCGGCAGATGATTTACACTTACGCGTCAAACATGAGCGGTCCTACAATGTTACCAAGTGAGTAGCCGATGAAGGTTCCAGCGGCGTAAACAGACTTCTTGGTGTGGCCTGCAACGTTGGATGTGCCCAATCCTATGCACTGCACCCACGCAGAGGAGAAGAAGCTAATCAAGTAAAAGCCGACCATTCGGCCCGCTGTCATAGAATCAGGAAGCTGCCATCTAATAAAATAGTCAGTATCTGTCAACTGGTCTGGGAGATAGAGAGGTGCTTACATTAAAGCGCAACCGAGAATGACTGGAGCGCATGCACCAACCACAACGTATAGTCGCGAATTCGGAACAGTCCTGCCCAAGTAACCACTGCCCAGGACGCAGATAAAGGCCATAGATCCAATAGGAAGGTTTAGCAACAGGGACGTGAACGTGTCAAAGCCCATATCATTGAACACGATGCTGCCAAACGTCGTCACCGCGCCGGAGCCGGTGCATGAAACGATGGAAATCACCATTATCCCCCACATTTAGTAGTCCATCAGAGCTTCTTTGAACTGATAGGCCTTGGACTCTTTGTTCTCGGACCCGGCATTTTTTCCTCGGACTCGTTCGAGTAACAGCTTGCGCTCAACCTCGGTGAAGCCTCGGGCATTTTGAGGAGTGTCGGGGAATATCCACCACAACGAGATCCCCCTCAGGAGAGTTGCAATTCCAGCAATAGGATACATGTACTGCCAAGGCTGCATTGATCCGCCAGTGATATGCCCAAGCCCGTAGTTAATCAACGGGCTGACGAGGAGTGAGCCGCCACTGAACGAGTACCACAAGCTAGAGTGCATCACTTGTTCGGAGTGCGTGTACCAGAGACCCACTACGAGCATGAAGATAGGCGATACTCCGGCCTCGATGAGTCCGAGGAAGAATCGATTCGCCAGCAGTCATGCGTAGGAAGTGCAAGCTGGGGTGCAGAGAATGACGATGGACCAGCAGATGCAAATGGCTGTGCATACGTTCCTGGTGGTGAAACGCTGGGCAAGGTACGAGATCGGGTAAGTCCCGACTATGTAGCCGAAGTAAAAGATGAGAGACACCCATGAATACTTGAGACCATCTGTGAGGTCCAAGTCAACTCGAAAGCCGAAGATGGCAGCTTGGCTGAGGATTGCCTTTTCATAGTATTGTAAAGCGTACGTAAAGCACATCTTCAATGCATTAGTATTGGTGTGTATTAGACTCGAGCATCAAGAACATAGGCTCACAACAGGCATTGGTCGCCAGTCGATCTTCCGTAGAAGTCGCTTGTTGGTTCCTTCATCGAGTTCCAGGACCTCACCGCGCAGCTGTGACCTGGGATAGTCCTGGCCGTCGGCATGGGGCTTCTCTCCCACGGTAGCGGCGGAACCCGCCTCTTCAGGGTGTTCCAGAGACATGGTAGAGCTCGACCCGAGAGAATGGGAAGAATCGAGAAGGCCCGAGAGAGGATGATCCTCGGAGCCAAGAGCTTGCCGGACATTGCGTGGGTTTTTAAACATTCGAATTTTCATTTGCCCCAGACGTTACCCCGGATTCCCCACCATTCAATGATCCAGCCGACGCTCAATTACGGTGAAGCGCCCAATCATCAGGCCATTGAGTCGCCGGAAGTGAAAAAAGTGTCCATCCGATACCCCGAGACCGGCCCTGTCTCCACATATATCCGATCCGAGATTATACGGACGCTAGCCTTGTTTTGGAATATCCGATGGTCATAGGGTAGTGTCAAGCGCATCGAGTCGGCTACGACCAGCTTTCAATTAATGAATGCGTCATGAAGAAGTTATCATTGCTGCTAATATGCTGAGTCTATTACGAACTGTCTTCTTTGCCACTAATCTATAGTAATAGATATCTCTACAACCCCCATTGCTTCAACCATTGCACCATCCATTCAGTTCCCACTGGATTTAGAGATGCCATGGTCTTACTTCTCGCTGTTGAAACCTTTGTTGCCAAGGGAGGCATCATGCCGTCATTTTCTCCGTCTTGACTGCTAAGGGACTCAAAGAAGTCCAACAACTTGACGCCTGGATTCGTTTCCAGGTCCGCTCCATGTTCTGACATGCGGAGGGCGTCGACCCATTGGTTCCACGGGACGATATTGGCCGAGCTTACACCTACCAAATCCGCGACTGTGGGAACAAACTCTGACCAGCTGACGTCGTGGGGATTGACAGCGTGGTAAACAGAGACAGCGCTGTTCTTCCTGGGTGTCCGTTGATACTTGGAATCCAACAACGAATCCTTCTTGCCACCATTACCCACATGGGACAGTTTATCCGGTGAGGGAACAGGACACTGCGCAACGCCACTCAATTCCAGAATGATTTCAGAGAGAATATCCACGGGAACCCAATTAATTATATCCATGGAACCGAGGCCCGATGGAAGGAGGCCGAGGTGCTTTGAGCTTGCAATGATCTGCATAAAGATGTCTTTGATTAGCTCTCATAAAATTGAAACGGCCTCGGGGTGATCACGGACGGTAGGAAGCCATTCTTGCTTGCCCCACATTCCACCATCTTTCAATACTGGCCCAGCAATCTGTCCAACGCGACAGATGGCCGCTCTTTGTTGAGTTTCAGACTTCATGTGCTCCTCAATGATGAGTTCACATATGTGCTTTGATGCGCTATAACCACCAAGATCTGGCGACAGCAGATGGTTTGGACGCTCTGGGATAGGCTCGGATGTTGGGACATGGCTGACGGTTCCGATGGTCGACACAAATAAGAATTCGACTCGACGTGGGCTGTCAAGACAGAAGTCCAAAATGTGTCTCACACCTCTTATGTGGGGTTCAAATGAGGAAAGATCCCAGTTGAAATTGACCGGCCACTGGTTGTCTAAGAGGCGGGCAGTCAGTTAGAAATGGACCCATAGACCAAAGTCTAGGACGGGTGGATAGAACTCACGAATTATGTGGGTGGCCTCTTGGAGTAACTGAAGATACTTTTTTCCGACTCAAGCCAAAGCCTGGCTGTGACAAGTCGACGTGTAGAAACTCAACCCTGTGATCATCCCAGTCGGTGTCTAGTCCTCGAGTCCCGCTGACTTCTTTCTGTCTTGCTTGGCCATCCTCAGCGCGGTTGAGACAGTATATCTTCCTCACGTGCCACTGGTCTGTGAGGGAGTCCAGTAGGTATGACCCTAGCGAACCAGTGCTTCCTGTGAGAATGACCGTGGCCGAGTCGGCATTATTGGCGTCGTTAACAGTGTGCATTTTGGATTGCGTTGGTCTTCAAGGCACCACTGGCTGGATACCTTGTAGTATTAGGATGGAAGGGACGTGGCATATAGTCACGAAAATTAGAGAAATTGAATGGAAGTAAACCTTTCATCTTCTTGGCCGAATCCCAACGCAAAGTCGCGCTCGGCAAGCTCCTACCCAATGCTCATCGCCCTCCAAGCACTTACTGTATCGGCCTGTTAAATCCGTGCCTGGTCGGCGTCGACTAATTTGTATCTCCGATGCATGTGATGACACAAACTCTACATTCTTAGAATGAATAAGCTGACAACGGCCTCATTTCCTTTGTCAGTCTCGCACATTCTAATACGGCCCTAACCTTAATATTTGGGGGCAGAGCGACTAGTCGTGCTTATGTGACGACATCTATCGAGTGGCGAGTGGATACGCTCACAAGCTCATGATACATAGCGGTCTATTCGGTCCGCGCCCTAGGCGTTAGCTCAGCCCGTCAGCTTACCCCTATAGTATGGTAACCAAAGAGTAGAGAGAAGACCGGCGGTTGAAAAGTCATACTCGGAGTCGTCCTAACATGGCCTAATGGCTGGAGAAGTTGTACTGATTGAGCATCGGTGAGTCAGCGCTGCTCACTCATCTCTTGAAGCCCCTCATTCACATCGGTCTTTCCGTGCGTGTCCCAATATGGGCTGTAAAATGAGTCTCGGTGTAATCAATTTTGGTAAAGGCTTCTACTGCTGTATCAACAGGATTCGTGACGGGCTCGGCAGAGCTTAGCCGGAGCTGAGACTTAATATATCGCTCCCCCTCGACATCCTTTTAAGAGTTGGGGCTGGTTTGGTCTTGTCATAGATTATACACATCGAACAACTTCAGCCACTATCATGAGTCGATATTCTTTCCTCATTACTGGAGGTTCCTCAGGACTGGGACTTCAGATAGCGGTCGAGGCTCTCAGGGCAGGTCACTCAGTTGTGGCGACTGCACGTAATCCCAATACGGCTGCGCAAGACCACCCAGAGGTACAGGAGCTAGGTGGGAGCTGGCTAAAATTGGATGTGACGCATGCCGACACAAAAGAACGCGTGGACAAGCTTGTCCGGGAAAACGGAATCAATGTGCTTGTCAACTGCGCTGGCTACGGCATCCTCGGGAGTCTGGAGGACACTGGGTTGGTTCCCCTACGTCCTGCATCACTATTTGGATTCTGACTCAACTTGGGACAGAGAAGATGAATTTGCACAGCAAATGGACACTAACGTCCTCGGGACTATGCGCTGCATTAAGGGCGTCTTGCCGCATTTCCGCTCACTCGGCACAGAAGGATGCGCGACCATTGTCAACATTGGCAGCATTGTTAGCTTAACCCCATTTCCCGCCACAACAGCTTACGCAGCGTCCAAGTGCGCTGTGGACGGAATGTCGGAAGCGCTTGCGGTGGAGGTTGGACCTTTGGGAATCCGGGTTGTGCTGATTGATTTCGGTATTTTCCGGACCAATTTCCTTCACAGCTTCACCAAGCCCCAGGCCGGACTAGGGGAAGCGTATGTCGGGGGGGCAGTCGATGCCACTGTCTCGTTTTTAGAGAATCTGGCTGGAAAGCAACCGGGAAATCCCGTTTTAGCCGCCAAGCGAATGGTTGAAGTGGTTGATGGCACGGGCTTGGCCAAGGACATGACGAATCAGGGTTATCAACGAGTATTGAGAGTGCCACTTGGAAGCGACTCCTTCCGTGGAGTGACGGCCAAACTTGAGGACCTGACGGAGGTGAAAAAGCTTGAAACACTCGCATGTAGCACAGACTTCGCTCAGGATTCCGTCGTATCCTAAATATAATGGATGGAATCGTTGGGAGAGTAACGACGGGTACAATGGACTAGACTAATGTTCCTATATCATTGAAAATGGTCAAAAAGTAAACGATGCCGCAGCAGATCTTTGACTACATTCGACGAGGGGGGTGATTGTGACTGTCCTCTCAGCTACACAGAGTCTTCACATGATTTGGTTAATGTTGACGGTTTGGGTACGGTGTTGCTAAAAATAAGCTATGAAAGAATTGAGCTAGGTGTTTTTCAAAGCCACCATATTTGTTTAGTTATAAAACGGAAGGTGACTCCCGGGTTTCGCCCGGTTAAATTTCCTCCAATAGAATATGACACTTGTATGAAGACACTCCCGCCTCATTTACCCTATCTTATTGTTCGCATTCTAATCAAGTGGGAACTTTGGTACCCGACGTCGTAGGCCCTGTCCGCGCGTCGCCGATTTTGGCATGTCCATAGGGTCTGCGAGATGCAGGGGACATTATCACCGTTAAATGCTGCCTGATGTGCTTTTTAAATATGCAGAATCGACACCGCACCCCGCAGAAGTACAGAATCGAAACTAGAGACCTCCAGAAAGTCTTGTTTTATGGAGCCATGGAAGATCTACGTGAGCAATGCGGTCCCAGTGACATGGCTCGACTACGTGAGCAGGGTTTATTCCTGCGCCTCACCTGTCAGAGCCTCTTAAATTGCGTATGGATCAGTCTTAATACGATGAAAGCGGAGACACAGTAACCATTCAACATTGCCACTTGCAGATGCGGTCCGTTCCGATGCGGCCACTTTCAGATGCCGTCCGTTCCAGATGCCGCCCCTTCTTGATGCCATGCCTTCCGATACGTCGAGTTCAGCTGCAGTCAGCTGGGGATGCGGTCAGCTGCAGGCATGGTCAACTGCAGGCATGGTCAGCTTATATATAAGACTGGGCCACGCTCAACGTATCCCATGTGAATTTTCTCTGGATGTTCTGCTCATAAATGGATATCCGTAAACTTTGACAGTGAAGAGTCAAGTGGGCTCTGCTGTTTTGTTGACAGGGCGGCCGCCTCACACAATGTTAAGTGTCAGCTTAGGTTATAATTGCCAACAAAATTATGATCGCTCGGTTAGAGGAGGCCGATTCTCACGCACTGAAAGACTGAAGCTGAGCAATACTGTCCCACTTAATTAGGCTGAGCGCCTCACTAGAACTAAGGGGTAGAAGGTAGCTATGTGAGCGTAGCCAGTGACAGTGGCCACAGCCGTAGTTCCAATGGCGGAATCTGCGGACTAATGACGCATGGCCCCCGATACATTGAACGGTCCATTGTAGTCTAGAACGTGGCGTAGCCTATACGTGCGGCGCAGCAATGGAATCTAGCCATGTCGGGTGGTAGTATTGTAGCATTCGAGGTAGCGCTGCCTAACCTTTTAGTGCCAGAGTTTATTAATTTCCAGCGGATATCGTGGCCTTTCTTTTGCTTTTCTTTATGCCGGCAAGGCCCAGGGAGCTACTATCCGAGAGCACGGTCTCTATTCTACCATGTTTGGGACCTTGAGCTACGATCGCGATGGTCAAGAACCGGTCTTCGAGGCAGATACGACACTTCCACACTCCATATCTCGCACAGAGCCAAGCAGGCATGTAGCACAGATTCGTAAAGCATGCGAACTCTGCCGTGCGCGCAAGGTAAGTAATACTGAGTCTATAAACTATCGCAGTTGTGTAGTTGCTTATTATTCTCTTGTGCTACAGCTTCGGTGTAGTGCAGACCCATCCGGCTGCGACAGGTGTAAAGCCTCCTCCCACAAGTGCAAATACCCCCCAAGAAGCTTCCGAGCCGGGCGGAAGCGTCCATTAACCTCACGCTCAAGTACAACCGCGGGAGCGACGGATCACTATCAGTGGAGAATACCACGTCAATACAGAATGATGATAGTGGAGGCGGAGAGTTCGGCCAGCTGGAGTGGCAGAGCGCTTCAAGTTCAGTCGGGATTGACGAAGACATTGCATCTTTGTCGGCCCATGAATTGCTTGAGACAAGCCACAGCCTTGGATTTCAGCTGTCGAATGTCTTGCCAAGCAGTGACTATCTGCTCGATAACTCCACAGAGTACGATTTCAATGACCTTTTTAAAGTTCCATGGCAAGATAACCAGGCAGTTCGTACTAAAACGGCAAAGAGCGTGGGCAAACAGCCTGACATTTCTCCTGGATGTGAGTAGACATATTCCCCTTATGTTGAATCAATCACAGTAGCGGCGTGGATTGAGTTTCTTGGTTCCTCTGCATCTCACTTCTTCTGAAACCAAGCTTTTGTGGACCAGTGTTCTACTTTGCGATTATCTGCTTCCAGGAATAGTACTGATCAGTCACCCTAATAGCCTACAAGGACCCATGGAGAGGTACCGCAACTCTCAGAGCGCCTGATTCTGACAGTAGCCAAATGTTCTTCGAGCCTTTGGATCTGCCTGAACCAGCAAGTTTCGTTGGCTACGAGTGGTTCGAGACCCCAGTCAACACGATTTCTGAATTACCTTCCTCTGCATCCCGAAGCACCTCAACCGAGGCAGTTAAAGGATACGAAAGGAGGAACGAGATAAAGGCGCACAGCAATGGTAATCATTGTCAGTGCCTTGGCCTCGTTGCTAGTTTTATAGAGCAGGTTGAGACGCATCGCACCAAGTCCGACACAAGTATTGAAAGTCTGTTGGAAAGTTGCAGGGAGCCCCTGGGGCAGAGCAAGGCGCTCCTGTTCTGTCCCCGGTGCAAGTCACGGTCCGAGTACATACTACTCCTGGCTATGCTGGCGAAGTCCATTAGTGCTGTGTGCAACGACTTGGTGCAACGGTATGTACGGGACCGGCTTGGAGGGAGTCACGGGCAGTTGGCCTTGGCAGATAAGTGGCCCGAAGTGCGTGTAGGCACTTACTTCGTCGAGGACTCAGTTGAGAGGTCTACCATCGTTGATGCTTTGATCGTCGCCAAGTTGAATAGTCTGCACGATTTTCTCATTGCTCTGAAAACTGGAGCAAAGAGGCGGGGACACTCGACGCTGTTACTGCAGATTGAGGACCGGGTCAAGGTCTTGAAGACCTTAATGTCAACTAGTCGGCGCCAAGTCTTAGGCCTTAATGCAAGTTTTGAAGTCTAATATTAGTGCCACCTTGATTTCAAAGGCTTGACTTGGATGTAATATCAATGATAATTGGGGCGCTGCGTCCGAACGAAAGCCCCAATCCACCAGCAGCGTAGCCGCAACAACCTAGAATTTATACCTGAGGAGATATTGATGCCTGTGAAACGAATTTATTGACTGTACAGAGGCTGATAATCACAGGTGAGCTGCCTGTCGAGTGGACCCACCAAACGATCGACAATGAAATTAAGGATGAATTGAAGGAATACGATCAAGAATTAATTAAAACAACGAGTACTGTATGAATCTATCAACCGCGGAGATGAAGCTCTCAGATTGGCTGAACAACTTGAGCACCGCGCGAGCCGATCTAGTCCGTCATCATAACACCATGCAGTCCATCCACATCTATGAGTTACTGGGTCTCTACCTCTTGGCCTTCGACCGTCTTCTCTTTGAAATAGCTAGGTCGGCCATCCTCGGAGATAACTTCGAACTTGGAATCATCTTTGAAGTCACCCATCGGGGAGCTAATCCACTCGCCGTCCGCCATCATGGCGACGCTGCAATGCCACGGCGTGGTAAAGCCGGTTTTGGTGTTGAGCAGACTCATAGACACCTTGTGCTCGCCGGTAGATTGATGAATGGAGAGACGCAAGTGATCCGGAAAGGCGGACTTGACTGCTCCCGCAAAAGCCTACTCGAGGACAACCTGATTAGCATCCTGACGTGGTATTTGATATCTTGTGTTTGAACACAGAGATAAAGCTCTTGAGTGGGCCGTAGTAGGAGGAATGGGGATTGCTTACGTATCCGCGGATCAACATCTCCTTGGCCAAGAACTTCACATTCTTCTTATAGGCCTTGACTGATCTACCATTGCCGGCTGGGAAAACGTGTTGCAAGTCAGACTCGAGAAATCGTCGATAGCCGCGATATGTCATAAGTGTGTCGGGCTTGGTAGCGATCTCATGATCAATGTCCAAGTCATCCTTGCCGTACTTGTTAAGGAGATACCGTCGGAAGTTGGTAGCGTTGGCGACGTAGGTGATTTCCTCCAACTTTTCTGGGAGGGGAAAGTTGACAAGATCTTGAAGACGAGAGAAGTCGATGTGGATAAAGCCCTTCTCAAGAGCCATGGCGCGCAAAGCCTGTCCATAAGCCCACACATCCTTGTCAGGGATGCTAAGCAGGTCTGCGAGTGGGAAAAGACTGAATTAGCGAATGACTATAATTGGAGGAGACGGGAAAGGTGCTAGTCACGTACCATTGTAGACGAGGCCATCCGAGATGATGGTGAGCTTTGCGCCAGGTTCGTATACTTGTCCAATTCGAGCACACATGGTATTCAAACGCTCCATCGCCAACTCCTCGGCTTTGTCAGGCAAGATGCCAAACACTTTGTAGACTCTGTTTGCCGACTTGAAGGGGAATGCCGGAAGACACATTTCTACTTGTCTTCCCGCCATGACGAACTCATCGATAACAGCGATGAATTTGGGGATGCCAGCCGCAAGCCTGTTCGCAGAGTCGTCAAACTTGTTGAGGGCGTACTCATAGATGATGGCCAAAATCTTGGCAGAAATCTCTGTCGCTTCTTGCAAAGCCTGTGGCGTTTTCTCGGCGTCCGAGGCAAGCCCATTGACGCTTGCGATCGGGGGGAGAACGTGCATGGTGGGCGAGATAGGTGAGTGCATGATGGGCAAGATGTGTTGGAAAAGGGATATTGAGAATGAGTGGGAAGTTATTGCGGTGAAGATGGAGTTGGAAAGAGAAATTCTCCCGGGGATTGAACAGTGCTAAATAGCAAAGACGCTCTAATAAAAAAAAGTCTGAACCGCGACAAGGCGTGCAAGTGAACAGCTCCTCGTAGTGGCGATGTCTTACACCACAAAGACTTCCGTGTCTGGTAATGTCGGCATGAGCCTAATTCCGTACGTTGCTACGCGATGCAATCGCTAATTACCTTTGCATGTGTTGCTATGACGCCGGACATAAACCCCGAGAACCGTGAATGCCGCCATTAGCTCTTACAAAACGCCTCTCAGCCACTAGGCTCCGCAGGCTGATTCGGATTGAACCGCATTATGTCAGCCTCATTCACGCTCGGCCTTGCAATTCAGGACTGCTTTGTAGAGCGGTCAGCTTATCGGCAGTCACGGGTTTCTGAGATCAGCTTACATTCGGAGATCCCAAAGCAGTCCGGCCCGTTTAACTATTCTTGGATAGACATCTTGTCTTCCTTGGAGTCAAAATTAGTAATTCCACAATTTAGGCTTCCGGAGGTGATTTCAATCATTGTTTGGTACGGATAACTCGGGACCCGACTATTATGGGTCAAGCGGCAAATGAGTCGCACCTAGTCTCATCTTTTCATATCGATCTTACTTAAGACGAACCTGTACCTTGTAGCTTGGCTCTGAAAATCGCAGTGAATCGCATATATCGACCAGTTAAGGATTTTCGAGAAAAGCCTTACGCCCTGGTTATTCTTCAATTTCTTAGCAGAGATTTGCAGCAGTAATGGCAGACTCAAAGGACTACGGCAAGAGGCTAATCCCTCAGATTCTGGATAGTCTAGCTGCTACACATCCAGATCGAATCATCTACTCTGTGGCGAAATCCTCCGATATTTCCCAGGGGTTGCGACACGTATCTGCTCGCGCCTTTGCCAAGGCAGTTGACAAAACAGCTTGGTGGTTGGAAAATGAGGTTGGGAAAAGCACAACGTTCCAGACAGTGGGCTATATCGGACCTCGTACGTTGAAAAGGAATTATTAAGCCTAGGAATGGGAGTGCATCCAATCCGCTAACTGTGCCAAGATGACCTTCGACACATTTTGTTGACCTACGCGTGCATCAAGGCTGGTTACACAGTAAGTACATACTCGTTCGAATAAAATTGAAGGTCGCTCGGCTTACCTATATTTCCGTGCAGGCATTATTCCTTTCGCCGAAGAACAGCATTGACGGCGCTCTAAATGTGCTCGAAAAAACGGATTGTAACATTTGGGTTCAGCCTCGTGAGCTGCCGCGCCTCCCTCAGGTTGACGAATTTCTCCGGCATCGACCTTTGAAAATTCTGGATATCCCAGAAACAGATGATCTGCTCGATGCTGAGACAACAGAACCTTACCCATATACTAAAACTTGGGAAGAAGCTGCTCAAGACCCATTTTGCGTCCTGCATAGCTCCGGTTCAACGGGCTTGCCGAAGCCCATACCATGGTCTCATGCTCTGATAGGTACCATGGACGCTGTTCGGTCACTTCCACCTACTGAAGGTGATAATGGAATGGCTCCTTGGGCATCAGGGTGGAATGAAGGCGATCGGTTATACTCGTCATTCCCATGAGTCATGTGAGTCTATCGGCATCAATCATACTGAAGAGCTGTCAGCTAACCACTATTCCACTCATAGGGCGCTGGTGTTATCATGGATATTCTCATCCCCTCACTCTTTGCCATGCACTGCATCCTAGGGCCCGTGGGAGTCATACCTAACATGGGTTTGATAGAGTCTCTTGTGGATCATGGGAAAATCGACGTCTGGAGTATGGTTCCGTCACTTGTCGATGAGCTAGGCGAGACTCCTGATGTCTTGGCCAAGTTTAAGTCCGCAAAGTTCATATGCGCATCTGGTGGTAAGACTTCTGATGTCCTGAACTTCTCATAACAGCGCTAAATTTAGTCTTAAAGGTCCGATCAGTCCAATCAGTTCTGCAAAGGTCAATGAAGTCGTCCGTGTGCTTAATCTGACTGGTACGACAGAAGGTCTCTTCATCGGCAATCTCTGGGTGGACAGGGAAGACTACTTCTACTTCGCCTTCCACCCCTACTCCGGCTTCGAGTTCAAAGAGATAGAGCCGGGAGTATACGAACATTGGATGCATCGTGACGATGACTTGTCTCTTTTCCAGGGCATTTTTCATACCTTTCCGGACATGCATGACATCAACATAAAGGACTTGTATGTCAAGCATCCTACGAAGCCTGGTCTCTGGGCCTACAAGGGGAGGAGCGACGATCTAGTTGTCCTATCGAACGGCTACAAAATATCACCCTTGGACACTGAAGCCTTCATTACCACGCATCCTGCGATTAGCGGCTGCCTCGTGGTAAGTTACCCATTCGAGCCCGAAATAGCACCTCGGCTCACATATTCATATTTTACAGGTCGGAACGGCAAAACCCCAGGCTGCCCTGCTTATCGAATTGAAAGACCCTCTGGCGGCGAATGGCGAGCTCCTCGATAGCATCTGGTTGACAGTAGAAAAGGCCAATGCTTCTTCTCTGCATAAAAACCAGCTACACAAGGACTACATCATGTTTGCAGAGGCAGACAAGCCATTCATACGCACAGACAAAGGAACAGTCAAGCGACGTGCCACCCTCACACTCTACAACGAATACATTGATCGATTCTACGATACTGCATCAGGGGAATCGGAGACGCCGCTCTCAATAACTGTTGATACAGATTCGATCGAATCAATCACAAATGCTGTCCGCCACATCTTCAGCTCTTTGTTGCCTGCATTCGAACACGCATCGCTCGACACCGACCTCTTCAATCTCGGGCTCGACTCTCTCCTCGTATTCCGGGCCGTACGGTCTCTTCGGGCGGCCGTGGGGTTACAAGAGCAGCTGGCTCCTCGACACGTGTACGCAAATCCCACCATTGGCAAGTTGTCTTCTGCCCTTGCACAACTATTGGCCGGAGCGGGCACGACAAATGGAGCAGGCTCCGAGCTTGATGACAAGTTGGCCAAAATGAAAGAGCTTCTGGGCAAGTACAAGTCACGGCAGTCGCTCAAACTAAACGGGTGGGACCTCACCATGCCCAAGCTATACGTGAAAATGATGGTCTACATCCCTTTGCGCGAAGGTGTCAGTTTCAACCAAGCTTTTGCGGGACTACAGAGAGGCTTTGCTCGCACACTTGAGATTGTCCCAGCCCTCGATACGAAGGTTGTTGACTGCTCGGAAAACGAGGCCGGCTATATGAAAGGCCAGATCCGGACCGAGTTCCCATCTCCTCCATCGCCACCTTGGGATAATGATGCCATGGGCTCCTCTCACGGTCCAAGACAGCTGGCCTATCGAGATCTCTCGCATACTCTTCCGTCATTTGGAGAGCTACGAGATGCTGGATTCCCTTCTTCAGCATTCAAGGACCAACTTGTTCTTGAAGCTCCCTGGTTTCCGACGTTCCCAGCCGATATCATGATTGCACAGGCCAACTTCGTCGAAGGCGGTTGTCTGCTCGCCATGGGGTTCCACCACCCGTGCTTCGACGGTATGGGTGTCGTAACCGCTATCAGGATCTGGGCCGAAAGTTGCAGATATGTTCAAGGCGACAAGTCAGCAACTTGCAGCTGGGTAGACCCAGAGAGCATGAATCGCACTCTCCCACATGTACTGTGGGAACAGGAAGGGTACGCTCGACCAGTTGAGGAAATAGATTCTGCCACATGGGGTTATCTCGGGTTTGCAGGACCTGAGAAAGACGAAAATGGAGACAGCATTGCCAAGGACGAGATCACAGCGCCTACGACACTCGAAAACGGAGATGAGGGTGTCAAAATTGATTCCCTTCCTCCAGCGCCCGCCCTCCCGCCATCTCCCATCCTCCCTCCTCCGACCTCCAAAGATGACCGTCATTTAGAGTCAAGCGTTTTCTACGTCTCAGCTGAGAACCTAGAAAACCTAAAGCAAGAAGTGGCTGTTGACCCAGAGGCGAAAGGGGTGTCGTCCGCTAGTGACATCATACAGGCTCTGTTCTGGCGCGCTACGATCAAGGCACGATATTGTGTGGAGAAGGAGAACAAAGGAAAAAGTTTTGGACCCGATGATGTCTCCATTTTGGAATTGCCCATTGACGCTCGTCCTTACTTCTCTCCTCTGCTGCCTTCCACATACATGGGCAACCTGATCGTCATAAATCGGCCCTTCATGCCTGTCGAGACGCTCTGCTCTCCAGAGACAAGCATTGGACGTATCGCATCGGTGATCCGCGAAGCAGCTGCCCGCATCAAGCCACAGCTTGTGCACGATGCCTACACCCTGGTTCAAACAGTGCCCGACTACACACAGCTCAGATACGCCTTCATGCGTCTTGACGGACTGGACACCATGTTCACCAACATGATGTTGTTCCCAACAAACGAAGTGTCGTTTGGTGGCCAGTTGTTCGACAATGGAGGAGTCCTCGACGCCTTGCGACCACTCACAGACGGTTTCAACACGGCTTTTCGGTTGTGTTTCATCCTCCCCATGCGCAAGGACGGCGGCGTTGAGTTCCAATTTGGCACGTTTCCTGAAGAGTTGAAGATGTTGATGGAGGATGAAGAATTTGCGAAATATGCGACGTTTAAGGGATGACGAGGTGTCAGAGGTGGAGGGATCGAGCTGTCGCTCTGGTTGTATGACCTCACCTGTAATTGCCGCAGTGAATTATCTAGACCCGGTAGAGCTTGTGAAGCCGGATATTCAACATAGCTGGTGAGAGCATTGCTCGCAGGTTGAGAAATGGCACCATCGCAGTCATTTTGTTAGCAATATGAGCATGAGATTTTAAGGCACCTGACCTCACCCTCGCTGCTGTATAATAATTGCAACACTCGTTTAAATAGGGCCTAAGGGGCGGAAAAAGGGCTTTGATAC
Organism: Ilyonectria mors-panacis; assembly: GCA_002991585.1. NCBI lineage: Eukaryota > Fungi > Ascomycota > Sordariomycetes > Hypocreales > Nectriaceae > Ilyonectria > Ilyonectria mors-panacis. The sequence continues at coordinate 500,059 of PPHJ01000084.1, read as the reverse complement.
ATGCAATGCTTAACCCTGAAGTAATTTGTATTTTTCTTTTCTTTTCGGTTTACTGTCATCAGGTAGATCGAAGCCGTACAATCATTACGCCCAGCACCGGGAGATTCAGTAACTGTCGTGCACTGACCATTACCTTAAGCCCTGAATTCAACCCTTCCGTCTCTAATCTTATGGACCATGGGCAATGACCTTGTTGTCTATGGGCAATGATCTTGCGGCAAATCTCAAGTAATAGAATTAGGTATAACATGTTGAGCACCTTGGCAGGCAGCGATAAATGCCGAAATATTTTTCCTCCGCCACGCCGGGTGACTCATTCTGCAAACGTCCGTAGAAATAATAGGTATCCCACGAGTCGACAATTCTTTTTTTTTTTTTGTTATAGCCAGCTAAAGGTGACACACAAAAATGAAGCTTCATATCGTCGACTTCAAAGACGTGCAGCTGGATCTGGATACTGGCGTGCCGACAAACTTCAACACCAACTTTCACACGGCAGAGGATGCACCAGACCTTCCGATTCCCACAAATTTGCCGTATTCTTTCGACAGATGGCTTCCATTAATCTTGAAAACTCGCGACATTCCAAATACCGCTACACAAACCGTTTCTCTCACGCGGGCGCAGGTTCGCGTCATCGTGAATGCTGCCGGGGCGTCCGTCCACACGCGCGTGCTGAATCGAGCCTACGCAGAAGATCTCCAGGACGAAGTGCATTCTGCCTTTGACAAACTATCATTTCCACCAGAAGGTCTTTTCGTGCGACTCGGAGCGTGCTCTCCAAAGGATGGCGCTCAGACAATTCCAGGGCAAATATCACTCCACTCGGTTGACGACATCATTCTCCGGCTTACAACGTCTGGAAGGGCATCGAGTACATTCTCCAATATGTTGAACAGCAATGCGCAAGAAATCCAAATGTTCTTTTTGCCATTTGATGCAAGAATGAGAACGCAGAGAGAGTATCGGGTATTTTGTGTTCCCGGATCATTGCGGATCAGCGCTGTTAGTCAGTACCAGTGGCACAAACTTTGGATGTTTGCGGACGAAAGTTTGGATGGGAGGGAAGCAACTGCAAAGCGAATCATGAATGGAATTGAAGACCTCCACGCCAAAATTGTGGATGATTTGCAAGATGACGAGTCTAATCACGACAATCTTATTCTGACACAGGGTTTCACATTCGACGTACTCTATGACGAGGAGAGAGATCATTGCGGATTGATCGAGCTCAATACTTTTGGAGTGAGGAGCGCATGTGGCTCATGTCTTTTCCAGTGGGTTAAAGATCGACGGTTGCTGTATGGGGAGAATCTCGACGACGTGGAATTCCGCGTTGCTGTGTAAATTGACGATATATCAGCACAGATAGTTACCCGGTGGGCTGGCCACTAAAGTTATTGTTAGATTAACCAGCTGAGCCAAAAGTATAAGGTACCCTATGTATTACTATAGCCAGTATTAATTAGGTCTATAATCCAACAGTTATTATTAGCGAGTAATTACAGGCAAATACTTGTGAAACACCACAGCTGACTCAGCGGGCTAGGACGGCACAATTATGGATTACGCGCCGCTCGTCTCACGCAAGGGGGTTACCAACGTCAGCACGCTGCGGCACAATGAAACAATTCACCCAGTGGCTTGCGCAAGTTATATCCGTAAGCCCTCGGAGGTTACGGGTACAGTAAGCAAGAGGGGGCCACGTAGCTCACGGTTCGGGCTCTCAATTGGGACGCCGCCAACGCAGTTCTCTTTAACATTTCTTGCCCAGCCTCGTTCTCTTCCATTATTTCTCCCCGCCAATGGATTATCGCATGCCTGATATTTGACGCGTACATAGTAGCTGGGACCATCGCAGCGAGCCCTAATCATGGCGATACCGCGTCCGTATCGCAGGCACTCGTCTGATGCCGACGTACAGCCTCTCAACCACCGCAAAGACTCATTCGACGCAGATGGCGACAGCATCGCCGAGGACCGTGATGATGGCCCCGAGGGCGAGCAGACGCGTTTTCTGCCGATGGATATCTCTCCCGACAGCGTCCCCGAGGAGCCGATTCAGCGCTACGTCGTCCTGATGTGTGTGCAGTTCCTCTTCATAATCGAGTTCAGCCAGTTCATCATGGAGCCGCCGCTGCAAGAGATCATGGAGGACTTTGTCTGCCACAGTTACCATCCGGACCACGCCATGGGAGTGCCGCAGGAGCAAGACGCGCGCTGCAAGGACGCTGACGTTCAGGGCACGCTTGCGATGGCCAGGTCGTGGATGTTGTGGGTCGAGATGCTAGTCCGTAGGTGGTGAGGCTCTCAGTATTATGAAGTATCGCTGATGTCGAATCTGCAGCCTTGCTTGTGCAAATTCCATACGGCGTCAGTGCAGACAGGTACGGTCGCCGCCCCGTCCTGTTTCTGGGGCTTTTCGGCATTGTACTCTCGACAATATGGTATATGATCGTCTGTATGCTCGCTCTCTTCCTCACCATCGCTCCCTTCAATGATATACTGACCCGGTTCCTATAGTGCTCAGACCAGATGTATTCTCCATCTGGCATATTCTTCTTGGTTCCATTCCTACCCTAATTGGAGGCGGCTGGGCCGTCGTTGCCGCCATGGTCTGGACCATCCTGTCCGACTCAATTCCCACCTCCAAGCGAACTTCCTTCTTTTACCAGTTGCACGCCATGATGCTCATCCTAAGTGCAGCTTTCCGTCCCGTTGCGGGGTGGTTGCTGAGCATCGACCCTTGGCTTCCAATGTGGATCGGCTTGGGCGCCCTCGTCGTCAGCATGTTCTCGTCTCTCCTCATCCCCGAGACGCTGCAGCTCCGCAAGATGGCCGATGATGAAGACCGCCAATTTGAAGAAGCAAACGGGGAGCGGCTAGGGGGGGATAAGCCAAAGCTGAAAGAAGGCGTCATACCGATGGCGTGGAACACGACAAAGAAGGACTTTTCCCGCATTTGGCATTTCGTCTTGGGTTCAAAGAACATCATGTTCCTCATTGTTGCATACGGCCTATGCTATCCAATCATGATCGCCTTCGAAATGAACATGCTCCAGTATGTGACCAAGCGATTTGGCTGGGACTGGTCCACCGTAAGTACCCAGCGCATCTTTATTACGACGGTTTCCATTATAACTCTGATACGCAGGCAACTTACTTTACAACCATCTCAAAAGTCACATCTGTGATCGTTCTGCTTGTTTTCCTGCCCCTGGTATCTCGCCTGGTCACCAAGCGCTTCGGCTGGGAAGTCTTGACCAGAGACTTATACTTATCCCGTGGCTCTATCCTGTTCATCACCGCCGGGAACATGTTGACAGCAGTTGCAGCAGCGCCTTGGTTCCTAGTGGTCTCCGTCGTCGTTCTCAGTCTCGGCAATGGCTTCCAGCCCCAGCTCCGTGCCCTACTCGCTGGAATTGTCGAGCCACACACTTTGGCGACTCTGAACACGGCCATTGCAACGGTTGAAACGCTGATTGGTCTAGTCGGTGTCCCAGCACTGGGGTGGTTGCTGAGCAAGGGCATCGATCTTGGGGGCGTCTGGATGGGCTTACCTTTCGTGATGACATCTTTCTGTGCGGTATTAGCAGCGATGGCGATTTTTATGTTCAAAATCCCTCGGGGGATTGCACAAGCTGAATCACGTTATGATCATTGAAAAGGATGGAACTATTACAGCGGTGCGTGGCGCATTACGATCCCATGTTGATGTCAAGCAGGTTCCTGATATACGGGTCATGGTTGGGGAGCAAATAACAGAAGGCGTTTCAGGAATGAATAGCTAGACAACTCCAATAACTGGAGGAAAGGAGATCGGTCACGACTAGGGCGCATGGATAGGCATAGATGGAATACCTGGGTTGATAACCAGCCAGTTCACTATAATCTTCACGGATGGCGACGGATTCAACTGCATCGGACTAATAGTGGGGAGTCGGACTTATCACGGGAGCGACGCGGGCGAGCATTTTGAGCCGTGACACGTTGATGGCGGTAGGACTACAGAGGCTGCTTCGGGTTGACATTCGCGAGCCGCATTGCATCCGGAGAGTCAATTGAATAGGGATTAAATACCCGAATTTCCTCCTCCTCTTCACTTACCCCGGTTTCCCCGCCATTCCCATAGCCACCCGATGCTTCAGTGCTCTGAATCGCCCAATCATCAGGCCATTAAACAAGTCTCGTGAGTGGGAAAGCATCCATCGTGATGCCCCGAGACCGGCTATTTTATTACTTCTCCACAAATATCGGATCTTAATGGACCTCAACGCTAGGCCGTTTTGGAAATATCCGATGACGGGGCCGCGGCCAAACAGCCTCCTCCGCGTGCCGGAATGTTCTGCAAAGCCCAGCCTCTTCTCACTATTGTGCAATCCCAGCCTCACAATAACCGGAACCGTGGCCATGAGGCCGTCTCACAAGCTCGCATTTCAAATGCGATGGCGCAACTTGCCGTCAATTAGGCATGCTCAGCCAATTCGAAGGCTGTCTAGTTCGGCTACTAGATCAAGAAACCAGCCACAGCGCCCTATCACCTACATGGCAATCGGAGTTCTAATCGGCGGGATATTCACAGCGTCCATGGGGAGTTTTAGAAGCTCTCCGGCGTCAGTTGATGAGCCAATTCCGAGGTGGAAAGCCGCCGACACACACCATGGTCCATCTCCCCGGGCAAGGTATGCCGACGCTGCCACAACGATGAAGGTCGGTTACTCATCAAATAAGCCCTTGAGTCCTTGCACTAACATCTTCAAGGCTGTGGGTGAAATCCGTGAACGGCTAGGAGCAGATGGTGTAAGCGTCGACAAGGACGACTTGGAAGACCATGGATTCAGTGAATGGAGCACCTCCAACACGGAAGTGCGTCCTATCGCAATTGTACATCCGAAGACGACCGAAGATGTTTCAGTAATAGCAAAAATTTGCACAAAGTACAAGGTTCCCATGGTGCCGTATGGAGCAGGATCTAGCGTCGAGGGGAACTTCAGCTCGCCGTATGCCGGCATTTGCGTCGACGTGTCAAACATGGACAAGATTGTCGCATTCCATCCCGAGGACATGGACGTCGTGGTACAGCCAGGAGTCAATTGGGTCAACCTGAATGACAAGATCGAAGATACCGGCCTTTTTCTGCCTCTCGATCCGAGCCCAACGGCACTCATTGGCGGTATGGTAGCAACAAACTGCAGCGGCACGAACGCCATGCGATATGGTACGATGAAGGATTATGTCGTCAACCTGACCGTGGTTCTAGCAGATGGATCTGTGATTAAGACCAGGCATCGGCCACGCAAGACGTCGGCCGGGTACAACCTCACAGCCCTATTTACTGGGTCCGAGGGGACTCTGGGAATCATTACTGAGGTGGCGCTGAAGCTGGTCATTGTCCCCGAAAGTTTCAGCGTGGCAACGGCTACGTTCTCGACAGTCAAAGATGCCGCAGACGCTGCTTTCAAGATGATGCGTCGTGGAGTTCCGCTCGCGGCTCTGGAATTGATGGATGACGTCCAGATGAAGGTTATCAATTTGTCCGGAGGAGCGGGTGGTAGAATTTGGGACGAGGCCCCGACTTTGTTTCTCAAGTAAGACTGAGGTACTCAACCGCTTGAAGATGTGCGAAGCTGACTTGAAACAAGATTCTCCGGGTCAGAAAAGACTGTCGAGGATAGTACACGCCTAGCGCAAGAGATTGTGCAGTCTAATGGCTGCCATGCCTTTGAATCCGCCACTACGGAAGAGCAGATGCAGTCTTTGTGGTCTGCCCGAAAACAAGCGCTCTGGGCTAGCCTCGCAGCCCGACCAGAAGGAACTCAAATCTGGTCAACAGATGTAGCTGTGCCTCTCTCGCGAATGGCAGAGCTTATTGGTACGCAAATACACATGAATCGTTCGTTTTGGACTAACACATGACAGAGATATCCAAGGAGAGAGCTAGCAATTTGGGACTCTTTACCAGTGTGCTGGGACACGTTGGTGATGGCAATTTCCACCAAATTGTCATGTACAGACCGGATAAGGAGGAAGAGCGCAAGGCTGTCGAAGATTACGTCAATACGATGATGGATCGGGCCCTGGAAATGGAGGGCACTGTTTCGGTAAGTATAGACGACTACTGCCGTCCTACCCAGGATTTCAAGCCATCTAACTCTTAAATCAGGGAGAGCATGGAATCGGACTTGGAAAAAAGGTGAGCGGTGTATGTAAAGCTGAGCGTTCTGCATCTAACATCATCAAGCACTGCCTGGAGAAAGAACTCGGGGCAGCTACTATTGGCGTTATGAAGGCGCTCAAAGAAACCCTTGATCCACAGTGAGTTTATGCTTAGGATTCGTTATGAAAGCTGTTGCTTACCTGTGATATAGCTGGCTATTGAACCCAGGGAAGGTGTTTGATGAAGAGAAACATGTTGATCGTTGAAGGCAGCAGAGTAGAGAATACCAAGCCACCAGATATCGTGACTTTTACAGCCTCCCTAGCCTATCAAGCTCCCAAGATTAACCTTGACCATAGCTGTGTGCCCTAAGAGCATTGGATCTGCCAATATTGTCACCATTATCAACGGACTGATTTCTTTGGAGTCTTCCAACTCTGGGATCGTCATGACTGTAGGGTAGGGGAACGGCCACCAGGTCAACAGCCTAAGGAGTCTGGTGCAAGGCGAGATAGAACAGGTATAAGGAAGTGATGTTTACGGCCAGTCTGAGTGTTTATATAATTTAATAAAAATCCATACGAATTATCATGACATCCTTTGGAATCTAAATTTGGCCATGCGTCGATGGTCCTATTATCCGTTGACCCGGAGGAGGCACTGTGATGTACAACCTACCCCTCTGCTTGTTGCTAACTAGATGTCCTTTGACTGGCGTCATTCTTCTGCTACGTCTTCTCTACGCCTCTGTCCGTCTCCCATGGATTGGACGAGGTCGAAAGTGCCAAGATGGAGGAGATTCACGCCGTCTTCCAAGTGATGACCCCGCAAACTGAGCCAAGCCCCGGCAATCGGAGCCGAAACTGGAGGCGAAACACGAATCTAAACTCGGCCTGTCGGATACAAGCGTCGGAAGAGTAAGTGAATCTTCTATAAGACGCCGGAGCAATTGACGCTTCCGTTGCGGATCCGCCTTCATCACCCGCAATGGAAGACCACGGAGGCGACGTCTCCCAGCAGCTTGGCTTTTTGCTCATCAACCAGTCGAAACCTCGCCGTGCGTACTTGTCTTGCGAGCCACTTCCAGAGCAGCCTCAGGTGTGTAAGCGATGTGCGGCGGACAGCCATCCTTGTGAATTCCGTACATCGAGGAGCGTAAAGCGGAAGGCCTCGACGCAGCTTGGTAGCATTGAGCCTGAGACTCGTGCGGGCCACTCTTGGAGCGAGCATCAAGAAGCAGGGCAGCTCCAGGATCCCATGTCGCCAATTGACCAGAGTTCCTCCGCTGCTGAGGGATTCAGTTCTGGAGATATGTTTAACCCCAAACTCAACCGCTGCGATGGATGCAAGGACAAGACTCGTTTCAACCCATATTCACAACACGTCTGACGCTCTCGATCTACTCACATTTGCGGCCACGGGTAGTCAAGGACACAACAACCACTCAACGGCTCACGTCAATGAAAGTCACGCCACGCCAGCGATCAATGCCAGTATTCCAAACGCCACAAATGATGCCAAAAAGATCCTCGCAGCGTGGAATGGGTTTGTCCTGATTCGCAGGGGCGTTGTGTCGCAGCAAGAAGTCGTAGAGTATCTGGACTTCTTCTTCGAGTGTCTTTGGCCATTGAAGCCCGTGATACCATCGTACTATCGAAACAAAGCCAACTATACCCTCCTCGCTCTAGAAGAACCCCTACTTCTTACCTGCATCGTCACTCTCGCCTCGAGATACTTCAACCTGTCGGGCCCACACGGCGAGATCAGATCAGAAAGAATCCACTGGCGGTCATGGCTATTGCTCTAGAGGTTTTTGTAGTCTGCCATGTGGGGTTCAAATACAACTAGGTCAATTGGGGCGATAGCTTCAATGCTTCTCTTAATTGACTGGCATGTTAAAGCCATTAACAATCCGATGGACTTTACCGAGGGAGATGGAGAGGCCATCAACTTTGTGGATGATCCGGTCACAAGCTTCAAGACCTCACCAAACGATGCTGACTCGCTCACTGGTCATCGTCGCTACGGAATGACTTCACTTATGGAGAAACTAAACATCGTTTCACCAGCATATCGCAGCAACAAAATGTCATGGTACGTGGGCATTCGAGTCATGACTCATCACTGATCATCCAATTCCCGCAAAATGAGTTAACAAGCATCTAGGATTCTTCTTTCAAACGCAATTGCACTCGCTCACGGAGGCTGTTGTTTTGAATACAAGGCTCCTAGTAATACGACGACAATGTCCGAGGCTGAAAGAATTCGACAAGAGTGGAGTAGACTCGTCTGCGTATTTATTTACCTGACTGATGAAGGACTGGCAACAAGGCTTGGACTCGAGCCTCTGTTACCTGAGAAGTCGAGACAAGTCGTCAGAGACCGGGTACTCGACGACCTTTGCAGATTCCCTCCAGGACAGCATGTTGTGGGAAGGTTACTTCGAGTTGTTCGTGGAAGCTCGAAAGGGACGCGAATTTCTCCACTCGTTGAAAAAGATAGCAGCCTCACTGTCTAACCAGAATTTGGTCCCCAACTTGGAGCATCTAGGTCGGGCGTTGAATCGCTGGAAGCGTTAATACTATCACCGCTATAGTGAGTACTTTACAAAACGAACGAGCATTGGCGGCCATGCTAACCTGTCTAGACGCGAACACCTTTCTGAGCGCATGCTTAGACCTAGAGTTTCACTACATCACCATGTATTGCTTTGCTCCTGCAGCCCAGGCTTTCCAGTCAAGCTCTGCATCCTCGACGGATGAAAACGCGGCGGCCTTGTCTAATTTTGCCGAGCAAGCAGCTCAAGCTAGTCATGCATTGCTCTCTGTTGTTGTAGAAATATTAGAACCTGCCAGGCTAATAGCATACCTGCCCGTAAAATACTGGCTATTCATTCTGGCAGCAAGTCTGCACTTGCTCAAGGTATGATGCTCGCACATGCACCAATACGTTTCGAGCTCTGACAAAGTTTTATCAGGCGATATTGGCCAAGAATCAGTACGTATCTGGGTCAGATTCAAACGTTCACCTCCTTCGATCAGTCATCGATGCCATTCGTCTAGGATCTGCCGACGACGCACACATGGCAATGCGGTTCTCAAAGTTTCTGGGTATTGTACCCCAAGCCTCTTTGCCAACATCAATTCGGCAAACTTCGGCAGCCGGGCGGCATGAGACTGATGCACAAGCTCCGGGATCTTTTCAGATTGCAGACGATTTTAGTGGTGGCGTGTTTGGTTCTGCGCTGGATGATGGAGGCATCTGGGATATCCCTCTTAATCTCGATGTCGTATCTGATCCTACGACGTGGTGGGACTCGTTTTCTGGTCGGAATGGATTTTCTCGATTTACTTAGGCCAAACTCTGGACGAAAATGAGGAAAAATATTTCTTGTTGAATATTGCTAAGCTTTAATCAAGATACGCCAGAATCCACAGATTATTAAAAAGAATTGTGGTTCACCCCAGAAAATTAAGGCACTGTTTAGGCGTTGGTATTATATATCTCGAGCGGTTAAATGTTATAAACTGGCAATATCTAGTTTATAAAGTCGACCACTGTATCCTTGAGCGTTATGTAATTAAGCAAGGGGAAGTCCTGCTACATATCCATTATATCTATGTTGATGTGATCTTTCCTTGAGCCAGCCTCTTTCAGGTGGAGGAGCGTCAATGCCGAAAATAACTCGTAGGCGGCCAGCGTAGCCTTTCCAATAGCCTGTAACCCTCACCGATACTGACGGCGATGGTCGGGCTTGTATAGTTTGCGCCATAAATCCCGAAAATTCTTTGCAGCGTACACAATTGAAAACGCGTAGCGGAGGAGACGCATTTATGGTCACTTCCGGGTCTTATTTAACTTGGTACGATCCAGCTTGTGATGATGGAAACACGCCCAACTGTGGGCCTACTTTGTGATGATGTTTGTCAGACAGCCTGATAGGAAAAGTCAGCTTTGCATAGGACCGGATCCGTACCGCGGTTTCCTTCGAACCTAGATTAGGATTGGATCCGTACCGTGGTTTCCTTTGACCCTAGATAGAGGCTTTGAACCTAGATTGTCCTCAACAACCTAGATCGTCGGCTATTGACGGCGTCATCGGATCAAGGGCATCTGGATCGGTCAGATCCCTAGGTATAAATAGCTAGCTTTCTTCCTTCCTGGACCAAAAGACAAGATCATCCATCGTCACCAAGCTGTCTCAACCAATCCATCCTCCCTTTGATCGTTATGAGCCCGGGTCTGGATCTTGTTCGACGGGATCGGGCTGATCGAGCTGCAGCCGGGCTAATAACTATCAAAGGGAGGATGGATTGGTTGAGACAGCTTGGTGACGATGGATGATCTTTCGGACCTCTGACCTTTCCGGGATCCAGATCCTGAAGATGTTGCTAGAGTCATAGCTAACTAGATAGCCGATTTCCGCATGGGCAGACGTCTTCAGAGACCTTTTTATCGTATCTTCCTGGATCTCTTTGCCCCAGGCCCTAGCTTTGAGGGTTATACAACGCCCTGTTGATCAAGGACCAATACACCGGCATCATCACGCTATTCCTGCTACGATCAGCCACACAGGAAGCTATCCTGTAGGCCCTGGATTCCCTCGAGACCCGGATCAAACGCCAATATGACCTACGGATCTGCAAGATCCATAGGGATAACGATCCGGCCCTTCAGACTGCCTTTGACAGCTGGATAGCTGCTAGAGGCATAGATGACGAGCCTACTGCACCGTACACATCAGCTCAGAATGGCCCTGCTGAGCGATCTGGGGGGGTAATAGGAAGGCTCGCACTATGATCATAGGAGCAAATCTTCCGGATAACCTACGGTCTGAGGCTTGGAAGACAGCTGTTTATCTGCACAACAGATCACCCCAACGGCAACAACAAGATCAGCCGGATCAGCCGGATCAGCCGGATGACCAGCCGGATCAACGATCTAGCTGGAAAACGCCGTTCCAACGGCTGCTTGACTGGCTCAAAGATAACGGCCGAGACACCAGCTATGACTCCCAACAGCCGGACCTGACGCATCTCAAGGCCTATGGCTGCCGAGCTTATCCTCTGAATAGGGAAGCTTTGCAGGGCACCCAAAAACGGGCTCTGAAGACGTCTGCCCATGCGGAAATCGGCTATCTAGTTGGCTATGACTCTAGCAACATCTTCAGGATCTGGATCCCGGAAAGGTCAGAGGTCCGAAAGATCATCCATCGTCACCAAGCTGTCTCAACCAATCCATCCTCCCTTTGATAATGTTCAACCAGCATCTGGGTGTAGAGAGTCTCATGTTAAGAGGGTTCTTAATAGATGAAGAACTGCCAATATACAAGTATATATTAATCATTTTTGTCTTGAATATCAGATTTAGAGACAAGCATTATCATATTTTTCGTCATTCTTGTTGTAGCGTCCAATATGCAAATCTACCGGGAGTTCTCTAACCTGTAAACCTAAGAAAACGGTTCTTCATAGACTTCTTGATAAATTATCACCCACGCCACGCTTGAACTATCCTAGCCTGTACCGGACCGAAGTCGTGCACGATAAAGTCACCTGCAAACCGCTTTCAATTGCACCCATAACTCTGGCTTTGTCATAGAATGGAATACCTTCATAGGCTTCATCTGGCCATTCAGGCCCCACACACAATTTTCTCTCGTTATATTCCCCTTTGTCAAGTTCGAAATCAAAGTTCCACAGCAAATGGGATGCAATGAGGCGCATCTCAAGGTAGGCAAGGTTTCTCCCGATGCATACCCTTGGCCCCGTCCCAAACGGCAGCGAAGCGTTGAGGCGGTCATTTAAAAACCTTTTATCCTCTCCCAGCCAACGCTCGGGCTTAAAAAGATCCGGTTCGTGAAAGTTCAAGGGTGAGTGTGTCGCTACCCATGGGGCGACAGCGACGGTCGTCCCCGCAGGGACATAGTAGCCATCAATTGTAGCACCACCAAGGGGAACAACACGTTGCTGACTCGCTGGCGACGGTGGGAAGAGACGTAAGGCTTCATTCAGAGTCGCTTCGAGATATCGAAGATCCTTGACCTTATCCCATTTGATGTCCTCTTCGGTCAGAAAAGCTCCTCTAATTTCGTTCATCAAACGTTTGTACACATCTGGATGAGTGCACACAAAATATGTCCAGCCAGTAAGGGCTGTAGCAGTTGTGTCTGTTCCGGCACTGATGAATAACGACATGTTCAAGATGATTTCTGTTTGAGAAAGTGACTTCCTGGATTCGTTGTTCAGAATGTGATACATGAAGTCTGCGTGCTCTCGGTCGGGATCTGCTAGTCGGCGAATGGTCTTCTCACGTGAGTTATTCAAATGAATCATTCTCCAGGTCGTGGCTTTTGAAGGAACAAGAAGTCGAGTGATAAGCGACTCGAGCCGTGTACCGACACCAGAGAGACGGCGGATAGCCTGCGTCCATGTAGCTGCCACAAAGACGTTAATAACAGATGTAGACCACTCTGTATCTGATGCCTGATCCAAACAACCAAATGGCTCGGCAAAGCACAGGTCGCCCATCAAATCGAATGCCAGGTAGGTGTCTGTGTATATTGTCAGTCGAGGAGGCCCAAACACTCATACGCTGGGAAAAGCTTACACCAAGCTGAGAAATCAACTGCTCGCTTCTCGGATTCCATTGTCTTCAGGACGGCGAGGAATTTATGGATATGAAGATCAAGTACACTTTCAAAATGTAGCAATGCGCTGTTGGTGAAAAGGTATCCCAACGCCCTGCGTTGTCGAGCATGCTCTTTGTTCACAGCTAGGCTGACTCCAGTTTGCCCATCTACACTACCAACAGCTCCCAGGAATATTGGACTCTTCTCCATGTTGAGACCACCTTTCTACAAAATATGTCAGCTTCCATACTCTTGAAACGGGTCGGCACGCACTCGAAGGCCGTAGATCTCCTCTCGAGCTTCTACGCTAATGAAGCCAACTTCATTTGGAGAGACTCGGACTACTGGGCCATATTTCTCATGCAATGACCTGTAGTATCTGTGTTGGTTGCCAGTCACCAATGCCAACGAAGCAGGCAGCTCTGAGACGCTGTTTATCCAGGGACCAGGCACCTTCCGAAGAGAGTGAAAGAATCGTCGTTGGATAATTTGAATCAGAAATCCAAGAACAAGCTAGGGGCAATTAGCCTTTTTTACCTAGTAAAGACTGTTGACCTACAAGTATGCCAAGCGTCGCAATCACTGACGTGGCAGAGAACGTAGTCCTCATCATTGTCAACATTGGCAACATTGGTACCGGGAGACTTTTGTGTATGTTCTGAGAGAACTCCAGTAAAGAATTAAGCTGAAAATCAGCGTAGCTTGGTCAAGAAAGCACGTGGCACTTCGCGGCGTTTGTAATACAGCAGAGTCGGGTTATTGTAACAAATGCGAATCATCGATGCCATTCTTGGGAATTCTCACCTAGTCGCTAGGTTGGTACTTCTGAGGCCATTCTATTAGCTGTGCCAAGCTACATGAACCCCATCTTTTTTTAGAACGCGGCAATGGCATTTTTCGTCGGCAATTAAGTTTGCGTCCTTCAGACAATCCAGTTAACGTTGTCCACGTGTATCCTTGTTGAGTAATCGCCGTATCATATTTTATGAAACGTCGGGAATCTTCAGATTCAATCTGCTCAAAATTGCTCGCCTTACGCCATGAGGCGTCGTTGACAGTTCCCCGCAGAGGAGTCACCATCACACCAGGGGCTATTGCGGCTATGCCGTGAAATCTCGGCAAGTTCGCATGCCTCTGTGGTAAACGGCTGGGCCCGAATTCCGTCTTAGTTTAATTCGGCACTGTTTCTGGCATGATCCGCATGTGAGCAGGGCGCGCTAAGTCGTGCGAAGTTGTCGAAATGTTACGGTAGTACAGTAAACAGGGATCGCCCTTCATTAGTAGCCACTAACTTATGTCGCAATGTACAGGACAATGAAACCATGTGAATTAATATGCTCAAAAGACCTCATATTACTCCTCCGGCTCTTGCGAGAATTCCCGCATAGAAGCTCCCGACTATGCACCCCTGAATGCCGATCTAGTCATGCTGATTGACCTCACAATGTAGGCCACAAATATTGAGCAATGCGCCTATGCATCTGCTCAGAAAAGGAGCTTCACAGGGCCATTTCACTATTTCAAAAATATACATCAGCGCAGCTATGGCGGATACTCAGGAGTTGGCGAGAGGCTACACTTTCGTTAGCAATACCCAATACGATGCGGGCCTGTTTCTCCTTAAAAAATTAGGAATTCTCCTGGGGACCAACGTTCTTGACGTTGGTTGCGGACCCGGTAACCTCACGTCGCACATTGCAGAGATCGTTGGGGCAGATGGCACTGTGGTCGGCGTTGATCCCAGTTGCGAGAGAATCGCGCTTGCCTCGAAATCAACAAGGCGAACTTATCCTTTCATGTCGGAAAAGCCGAAGAGCTGTCACGATTCCCGGCAGGGAGCTTTGACGTTGTCTTTGTGAACTCTACACTCCATTGGGTCCAGGATCAGCCAAAGGCAGTCAAGGAATTCGCTCGTGTGTTGAAGCCAGGGGGGCGCCTAGGCATTTCTGGCGGATCCGGTGACTATCTCACTGCGCAGGAAAGAATCAAGGAAGATGTGCTGTCGAGAGAACCCTACCGAAACTATCCAGAGCAAAGCCCGCCAAGATTCCTCAAGCAGCGCGAATTGGAAGATCTCCTTGACGATGCTGGGTTTTCTATCAGAAACATTGTCATAAACAAAATCACCAAGGCAGTCAAGGACGCTGAAGCAATGGTCGATTGGTTGGATACAAGTTCCTCTGGGAAGACGTATGGTGGCATCCTCTGGATCTACGTCCAAGTGCAAGGGAGGAAATGAAAAAGGAATGGGACAAGATTACTACGGAAAATGGAATCCAAATGGAGATGGAGCTTTTGGTCACCGTGGCTATCAAAGATTGAGTACTTCTAGTTAGGCTGGCTACATGTTCACCAATTGTACTTGTGCTGCCGGGACCTTTTTCCTGCCAGACTCGAAAGTCCCTTGATTTAACCCTTGATGTTTCCAATCCGACACTGGCATTCCCTAGTAGGTATTTTTAACCGAGGCTCGAATTTATGCCACCTGTTGATCTTCTTAATTGAAGTGTGGGTTGCATGTGTCAATAGTAGCACTTCCACCGTGCTGGAGCGTAGCAGCAGCCTCCAGAGGGATCAGTGGGTGTCTGATGCATATCGTTCGTCTCCTTGAAGCGCCGCTGCGAGCCACCACCATCATTTGACGATCGGAAAGTAGACTGAATACGTAATATGAAACCAAGACGAGGGGGTTTGAGGCAGTTCTTCCAGGGTCGTCGGCTGTACTTTGCCGAGACAATGGAGCAACTAGCAACCGCATCTTAGTTTCACCGTTCGGGGCCTCGGGTTGTTTTGAGTGGGACTATTCCTAGGATAATTAAGAAAGATTGAGACAGTTTGAGCACATTATTTGCCGAGATTCCTCCATGTTGCCTTCAACAAGTGCCGAAATCGATGGTACAACGTCCCTGAACCATGATCGGAGGCTGGCGCCATGCATGCTTAAGTTAAACGATACGCGCTTGTCCTAAAGTAGTTTGAAAAAGATTCGCCTAGTTGCGGGTTCAAAGATGCCTTGGCGTAGCGTTGTTCTGTATCGGCCCGCATGAATCTTGTCTTAGCGTACTATTGTCTCGCTACGGATTGCAAAGAGTGCTATCATTTTGCAAACTTCCTTTGATCATTCATGCACGTTGCTTTTGTCACCTGGATTTATTAGGGCTCTTTGTTGCAAAATGCTGCCTTCGTCAAGCCCAAGTAAAAGCACATCTGCCCCAGCTCATCGGCCACGAGTGGCAATAAGGGCCGAGCAATCAAAAGCAAAAGCCGACGAATGCCCCGATGAAAAGAATGGGGACGCGAGTGCAAAGCATGCTTCAGCGTTGTTGAGCTCCGGTGATGAGACAGACGGCGTAGCTGCGCAACCCGAATCTCGCACCGATTTCATTGTGTGGTGGGATGAGCCAGAAGACCAAGATCCAGAAAACCCTCTAAACTGGTCACCATGGGTAAAATGGACTAACATTTTAACTATTTCTGTCATTAGTTTCCTGGTGTAAGTGTCTCATATTCCCTACATCTACGTTACTTGGTGCACAATTTAATCTAAGCAGGCCTCTTGTGTCGTCAATGGTGGCACCAGCTGTCCAGGTGATCATGAAAGACTTTGATACGACCTCTACATTATTTGCGACTTTTGTAGTTTCAATATTTGTGTTGGGCTTTGCTTGTGGACCGTTGGTACTTGCGCCATTAAGCGAGCTCTATGGGCGTGTAGTCATCTACAACATTACAAATTTCTTGTTTCTGGGCTTCACTATTCTGTGTGCTATCTCGCAGAACGAAGCTATGCTCTTAGCCTTCCGCTTTCTATCAGGGTTCGCAGGCGTAGCCACAATTACGATTGGCTCAGGAACTATCGTGGATCTTATGCCCCGCGAGAAGAGAGGTAGGGCTGTGTCGATCTGGTCCGTGGGCACAATCCTCGGTCCAATGGTTGGCCCTATCATTGGAGGTTATGTGACTGAAGTCGCTGGCTGGAGGTGGATGTTTTGGGTCATCTCAATTGCCGTGAGTTGTGACCCCGTCTTGGATATAGCTGTTTTGTTCTAATTACAATTACAATTAGATTGGTGTTGTGTCCATCATTGCGTTCTTTGTCCTGAGGGAAACATACCCTGCTGTATTGCTGGAAAGAAAAGCAATTAAGCTCAGGAAAGAAACCAAGAACCCCGCCTATCGATCTAAACTCGCCTCCCAAGCTACTGCTAGGGATCACATTACACGAAGCATAATGCGGCCTTCCAAAATGCTAATCTGCAGTCCGATTGTCACTATCATGTGTACATACGTTGCTGTCCTCTACGGTATTCTCTATCTCCTCTTTGCGACATACTCGTTCGTCTTCAAAGATGTTTACCGATTTTCAACATTTTCCGCTGGTCTCGTCTTCATTGCTGGCGGCATCGGTACCTTGGCGGGTGTTTTCTATGTTGGTCATTTCAGCGACAGAACTCTCAAGAGACGCGCTGCCACCGGAAAGACAGTCACGCCAGAGGATCGCCTCCCTCTCATCATTACATTACCCGGATCCCTCGCATTTCCCGCTGGTTTATTTATGTATGGCTGGACCGTGGAGGCACGAGTTCACTGGATTGTTCCCCAGATTGGAACGGCCATTACAGGGTTCGGTTCTATTTTGATCTTCATAAGCATCCAGACTTATCTGATTGATGCATTTGAAGGATATGCAGCCAGTGTCATCGGTGCCAACGCAGTGCTGAGAGGTACTGCTGGCGCGCTGATTCCGCTTAGCGGTCTAAAACTATATGATGCTTTGGGGTGGGGCTGGGGAAACAGTCTACTGGCTTTTATTGCTCTCGCATTCGTGCCTATACCCTGGATCTTTGGAAAGTACGGTGCTAGGATCCGCAATGTTAAAGGCTTCGAGCTCCAAGTTTAATGATAAGTAGGTTCGCTTTTGTCTAGTCAACGCCACGAACAGATAACTAGAGGCACGCCGTGACCACAATTCCAAAAGAGAAAAACGAGCCCAAAAACCAAGAAAGAGATCATTTTTCCGTAAAATTTATGTCAACCTAGATCACCTTTCAAATTCTGTCAACGCTAGGTAGTTCTACCTAATTCTCCTCCATCACAGTCGAGTTTCCTTCGCCCGAATATCGGGCTAAACCTTCCGATCAGTTCGTTTCGCGTGATATGATCCAACTTTAGCTTTTGCAGATTCCTCCCAGTTTCCAAGTAGTTGATGCCTGTGGCCATTTCGACGAGAACAATCACAGCTTTGATGGGAGACGAGTCTATCCCGAGCTTTTCGGCTAGGCTGTGCCAGGAAACCAGGAGATCCGGAACGTCCTCCGAGATATTTCGGTTGTCGAGATCACCTGGAGCTTTGAGTTGGTTGTGCGGTCCTGAATTTTGCGCCAGTTCTACCAAGCTTCTGAAGCCATGGCCATAACACTCATTCGAGACTTCGACGGCACTTTTCAGACGGAGCCCGAAAGCCTGGCCAATTTCGATTCGCACCCGGTCAACAGCCAGCATGGCGTTTTCAACCGAGGGCGTTAGCCCGTCACGATACAGGAAAAAGTCGCCGGCTGTACTCTCGATGCGACCAGCATTCATCAACATCATCAATGGATGAAAAATGCCGTTGACATTCGACAGGCAGACTTCAATGATGCTGCTGCACCACTTGAGCTTCATTGGTAAGATGGCTTGTATCATGTTGCAAACGGTCGGATTCAGTTCTCTTTGCAAAAGCCGCAATGAAGATCAGATTCTTCTTGCCCAACACAACCAAACCCTCTTCATCCATCCTGCATGAGTATGGCGACAGGTTGGTTTCCATAATACAGCCGACCTCCATCCCGGCGTCTTTGATCAGAGAGAACAAATTACCTGGCACTGCGATAATGGTATGTCGATTTAGTGTGTAGCCCTTGAGGTCCTGCAGCACTGTCTCCTGGCCAGTTGATGGGACGGTGAGAATGATGATATTTGAGAACTCAATGGCCTCCCTCATATCGGAAGTGAGGTGCAATGTTGCGAATCCCTCGAACGCGCCCCTAGCTCTTAAGTAGCCTTTGTCCTTGACATTATTCGCATGGCGTAGGTGAGTTGGGTGGGAATAGACCAATACACTCGTCCCATGGAGTTGGAGATCGGCAGCGAGGGCAAATCCGGCTGGCCCAGCGCCGATGATAGACACTGTATGCTGCATGGCGATAATGCTTGGCGATAGTGGGAAATGCTTCAGTTGTTACTGTGAGTCGGTTTGTACGGCTTATTAACTTCCCTCAAGCGACATTGATGTTGTAGAGGAGAAAAGGCGCGTTAAATTTAACAATGCCGCGAGTTTAAAGATCAATCACGTGTGGTCAATGCCACCGTTATGAACATTGGCACACTTAAAGCGCGGGTAATTTCGCTAGAAGTATACGGCAGAAAGATCATCACAAACTTAAAACAATAGCAGCTTAGGATAGTGGGTAGAAAAGGCCTGGATGCAACGCCTGAATACACGTCATCGGAACTAGGAGTACCTGCAGAAGACTACTGCAACCGAAGTATCAAATAGCCCCTGTCGGCTAGGTTGTTCCCGTGGATGAGCAAGTTCGCTCTATTTATTGCGAGGTGAGGGGTTTAACACATCGATTCGTCATCAAAGGCGCCTCATTGAGCATAGGGTCGACTGGGGTATAGTTACATCGTTTGAGTCCTATGGAGGGTCATTTATATCGATTGAATGTGACAACTATGTGCCGAAAATTTCGAACACGCGAGTACTTGCGGTCGCATGCAGGGTCTGGACACAATTATACGATCCCACTTCCTCATACTAACTGATTCACCATCTCGCACGTTTGTGATGAGCTCGAAGAAGTGAGAAATTTGAAAGTTGTCATGGAAATGAAAATTAATTAGTGCAAATAAATGTGTGTCCAGCATGGAACTATGGAGTATGAATTACCAAGCAAAAGCTTCTTCAATCAGATCGACTCTGTGCCCATCCTTGACAGAATTTACAACCTGCTTCGTAACTTCATCCGCCATTCCACCAGGTCCACATACCAGAACGGTGGTATGCTGGCCATGCTCCACAGATCCCTTCAGCACAGGCTCGATATTCATCCTTCCCATGTTCAAGGCTGCTGACCTCGACGAAGTGGCGTTATCCGCATTTTGGCCTTCACCAAAGGATTCCGGCTTTCCAGCATTTTCACGAGAGCCTGTGCACCAAAAGGAGTATTCAATACCTTCAGCATCAATGAGGAAGTTCTGCTTGACATGTTCGATGAAGCTCATCTCTTTAGCAGACCAAGCAAGAATGAAGCGCTTTGCTTTCTTGATAACTCGACGGGCCTTCCTTTGGCTTTCGTCTCCTTGAAGAGTAAAACTGGCGTATTCCTGCACAAACCCAAGTATGTTTGTTATGCCAACGCCCCCGGCGATGCAAAGAACAGTGTCGGCAATAAAAAGTGGGTGGAGGGTTGCCCGATGACCCGCGTACGGGCCCTCGGTGTAGATGGATAATTCCATGTTCGAGCCAGACGGAGAGGACAAGAGGCGGCGTCTGAGATTAGATGTCATGCCAGAATGGGCGCGGATCATGAATCGGATTGATGGGCGATTCTGAGCTCGAAGTTCGCCTGAAGACGCTGCTCGTTGCGTTATCGTTGTGGGGTTTAATGGAGAATCCTTGACCACATTGACCTCCTTGTCGTGGCTACCAGAAAGAGAGGCAGAAGCCAAACCGATGGGTATAGTTTGGCCCGGTTTTGTCCAACCCGCAACACTGAAGGGGTGGCTTTCCCAGAACTTGCCCAATTCGGGAATGTAAAGAAAACTGTGCTGTCCGGGACCGAAACTCCACGGAACGCGTGGGAAGAGAGTTACCTGCATGACATTGCATCCGGGAACTGCCTCTACAATGGCCTTTGAGTTACCGAAGTCGTTGTAGTAGGCGATTCGGAGCAAACCTTGCCAGTCGGTCGGCAGCCCAGAAGGCGAAAGCAATGTAAAGCCAGACCTGGTAGCCGTAGTCATAGCCGAAGTGGGGGACAATATGATACCAACTTCCAATCAAGGCGAGGATTACGAGAACGATGTGGAGTATCAAGAAGCATTCGTAAAACTTGATGCGAAGCGGGAGTATTGCGAAGCCTGTTGCTAGACACAGGGCTATTGTTGCAATGATTCCCCACCACTGTTGTAGACGATTAGCGATTGCCCAAGTGCGCAAATGGTGAAGTAGAGGCACAGTTAAGCTTCTGCACCGCATCTAGATCGATCACAGGTGGGAACTAGGGGTTGGAGGATTGAAAACTCACGTAGAAAGATTCTGCAGCTTTCGCGGCGTAGGCTGAGGCTCCGTCATATCCCGGCTCGAAATAGGCCACAGTGTAGGCGACTGAGTGCACCACGGCCTGCAAAGCAGCCACTCTTGCGGTCCACCGATGCAGGGTCAAGAAGGTCGTCTGGCTCCATCCCGTTAGAGCAATCAAGAGATTATTTCGGCCGGCGAACAAAATGGCAATGCTCATGTTGACAAGGCTAAGGGTGCCGGTTCGGTTGCCGACGTACTCGCACATCTCGAACTGTGGGGAAAGAAACCAAGTATTGGGCCAAAAATTGCGGAATGAGACGCTCGAGAATATTATGTTCAGAATGATGTAGATGGTGATGAATATGCTGAGGGTTCTGCCGGGTAGGTATCCCGCGTGGCCGGGGAGAGCTTCGAGGCGTCGAGAGCCGAACAGGGCGGGTAGGAAGATGTATCCTCGAAGTTTTGACACGAATGAGGACTTCTGTAACAGCTTGTTGAATGTCGGAAATGTGCTCGCGGTTTGGGCTAGGACGCCGCCGGCAATGCAGATGCCTATGACGATGAGATATAGGATCACCCTAGAAGTGGTATGTGAGCCTGCTGTTCAGGAGGGGAGGAATGAGTTAACGGATCACGTACGAATATCTCGTGTGAATGTATTCGGATCTCGCAAATTCGCCCAGAGTGCCATGTGTCGCGTAGTACAGGTCTTTGTTCACCAAGCTGGTGGAAT
This sequence comes from Ilyonectria mors-panacis, assembly GCA_002991585.1. Classification (NCBI taxonomy): domain Eukaryota; kingdom Fungi; phylum Ascomycota; class Sordariomycetes; order Hypocreales; family Nectriaceae; genus Ilyonectria; species Ilyonectria mors-panacis. The sequence goes on along the minus strand of PPHJ01000084.1, from coordinate 478,251 downwards.
TGAGCCATACAGCATCCTCAGCCAGCTCGAGCGTGGGAGCCTTGGCAGGTAAACTATCCTCAAACGTGGGCGTCGAGGCCCAGCAACTGCTTGATTGCTGAAGCACTTGGCCTGCTTCTTGGCAGGATATCCATCGGCGTCACAATTCTGCTGAATGCAATAGGCCATTGTCTGGAGCCAGGCCTTGTCAGTAGCATAGCACTCGTCGCTGGTGGTGCCCATCATTTCTGACGAGCCTCCCATGTCCATGCCCGACATGCTACCCTCGTCAGTGAACGTGGTGCAAGTTAGATAGAGGGAGGAGAGCGAATCATGACATGCTTGGCAACACAGGTCCTGGTATAGCGAGATGCCGAAGCCGACAATGCCGTTTTTGTGAGCGCTGGCATTATGAACTAAGCAAAAGAGATTGAGAAGGAGAAGGACAGTTGAGGCAATCATGACGGGCAAGCTGCACGTCGATTGACTGATTGAGTGGTTCCACGGACTGCACCAACAGATAACTTTGACAACTAGTTTAAAAATAAAATCCACAACCAGATCGCCAAGAAGTACGTTTTGATCTTGTCCGTCACCCAGTGGATCCCGGAGTGTGGCGTTAGGTGTGGATAGAAGAGTGGTATTGAGCAAGTTTTGTCTCGTTATTTCAGGGGGCCTCGACAAATCATGGTACCGGATACAGGGCGAGAGGGGGATTGAGCTAGTTTCACATCCGCCTCCTCGGCGTCGTGTCCAATCATGATCGAGGTATTTGCTTATGGCGTGGGGTTGAGCAGATGCAATTGAACCATTATTATCCGCTCTGATGTGGCTAAATTCTTTTTGGTGTAGGCAAGGTGTCATTCACAAGTCCAAAGCAACCGTGGCGGTGGCCTCGGCCTTCTGAACACCTGCCTGAGCCTTGCCGATGGCATCATCCGACTTGGAGTCATTGCTCAAGTCCTGGATCACTGCGTCTTGATCCTTTTAGACATAGCCACCGGGCTGTGTCGGTGCCCCTGTATCATTGACTTGTCCCATGGTTTGGGAGCTAGAGAATTAAAATGTTTGACATCAAAGGCGAAGCGAAGGATGGGCGAAACGGAAAGCAAATTAGTTGAACATTGGATGTCTTCAAGGGCGGCGTATTATATATCTCCAGTGTAATTGCTGTCCTGAGCTGAATGGAGGGGGGGTCAGTAAGTCATTACCCTAGCTTGGGCGTTCCATTCCGGTGGCCGTTGCGACAGGAAGGGGGGGCGTTATGTACACCATGTAATGTTGCTTAACACGTCTTACCTGTAGTTATTTCCTGGAAAATTGTTTCCTGAAAGAGAGAAAAGAGGGCAAACCGTCTTTCTCCATTACATCGTATTATTTATCTATGCCGTATTTTTAAGCCGAACTAGAAGAGAATAAGGAAATAGATATATCGTTGTAAAATAAAATAAAAAGAATTTAATATTCAGGATCTAAGGACTATTAAATAGAATTGTAAATTAAACTAGGAAATTAAGGTACTATTTAGGTATTGATATTCGATATATTAAGCTATCAAAAGCTATAAACTGGTAATACCTGGTTCATAAAGTCGACCACCGTCTCCTTAAGCGTTGTATACGTAAGTAAGGGGAAGTCCTGTTCAATGTCCGTCATGTCCATGTTGATATGATCTTTAATCTCCTGTAGTCCCGTGGAGACGGACTCCCTGGAGCTGTCGGGTACATCCCGCAGCATGATCTCTGATACAAGCTGATAATTGAACTTTTCTGGAGAAACTGGAATGTATCGCTTTCCTCCCGATTTTGGGTTGACCAGAGCTTGGACGTGGATTTCTGCCAAATCTCGAACGTCGATCCAGAAATTGAACCGCGCAGGTGGCAGGGGAGTTGACGGACCCCCTGTTGCGACTTTCCACAACATGTTATTGGACTCGTTTAAATCTTTCGGCGAGTTCAGAGTCCCTGAAATGGGTCCAAAGATCATCGACGGACAAAGTGTCACCAAGTCAAATTGGGGCTTTTCCGTCTTCACGAAATTCCACGCCTCCTGCTCAGCGAAGACCTTTGACCCTCGATAAGCATCCTGAGGAGTCGCCGCTGGGTCCGCAGCCTCGCTATATGTGATTGGATTCCAGTCACTCGAGGAATAGGTGTACGGGGTGCTTTCTTCCCGGCCCATATCAAGAACGGCGCCGAATGAAGAGGTCATGACGATTCGTTTCACTTCGCTGCCTTTACTGGCCTCCAGTATTGACCGGACACCTTTTATCGCTGGAACGATGAGCTCGTTTTCTTTATCGGCCACTTGGTAGTTTAGTGGCTGATTTGGAAATGGTTAGTTGGTTTTTATTTAGTGTATGGTGGAAAGGGCGCTTACGCTGGCGAGATGAATGACGCCGTCTATGTCCTTCATAGCATCTTGGAACACGCCGGGCGTTGTGAGGTCGTCGATGTAGTAAAAGTCTAATCGATCTGCGAAGTCCTTCTGCGAGTCTACCATCCGTTGCGCTTTTGCTTTTGATCGGACTACAGCTCGAACTTTGAAGCCTTTCTTCAGGAGGCAATTCACGACATGGGCACCAACTAGCCCAGTAGCCCCAGTTACCAGGACATATCTAACTACTTAGCGAAATGCGAGACATTGTTTTGGACGTGAGGCTTACTCTATGGTCATTCTGGCAGATTCAATTGTAGGATCTTGGTGTCCAGTGTGTGATGGGTCGCGACTGAAGATTACTGCAATCGAGCGATTCTGGGACGAAGCCGAGAATTAGCTGGATATATGAAAGACGATTGGGCTGATGCAAAGCTCGCTTACATATCAGGATCATACGTCATTCTGCTTGCTCGATAGCGGTGCTCGATTAACTAGGGTGTCTCAGAGGGAGGAGCTCCTCCGTGGTGGGAGATTCTTATCGGGAATAGACGGTGGTGATGTCTAACTCGAAGGGGCATAAGATCTGTCACTGTGGGGATCACGCATGTCCCTTGCTGCTTTAGATTTTAGGTGGGATAGAGTGGAGATTTGGGGAGACAAATGCGCAAGTGAAGCTATAAATACGGGCAAGAACTTGTCAGATGTAAATAATTCACTGATGAATTACTTCGTTTGCATTTGTAGCTAGGTGGTGGGTTTGGCATCGTCCATAACATGACACACCCGAAGACAGCAGAGCCAGTGGCCTTCATGGTCCTCGTTTGTCTTGGTGGTGGTGAGATAGGCATAGTATTGGCCCAAAAGAGAGAGTTCTCCATATAAGAGGCGCTGGAGTTACGATGAATTAACTAGTTAACTATATAAAAGATCAACCCGTGTACCTATTTACCAGGGTGGGGAGCGGACTGGAACCGACACAATAGTTAGGGCCTGGGAAGACGGTCTGAGGGTGTCAAACGCATGGTGGATAAAGGCTACATGTACTAGAGATTAGGAATTATGCGCATCAGTAATTAGGCCTAGTGCGCCGACAGCCAGTTCATAGCTGCCCCAAAGACGTTGCCTAATGTGCGACTGTACGAGCTGACGGCGGGTGAGGACGCCGAACATGGAGCTCCTCCGGCCAACCGAGCCAGCTCCGCCATCTGCATCGGCAATGCAAGCTAACCAGACATGGAGGAATGCTGTGTTTTGTGGAGGTACAGATATGAGCTCCTCTATATGCAGCTGACAGAACATCTGATTAGACATCACTGGCTGGAGAGCAGTCTACGTATATGTATCTACACCCGCTCCCTTGTCCTCTTCCACATCCACCCTAGTCTCGAATTCGAATCACCCATTTCAAAATGTCGTTCGGAAAGATTTACACCTACCCTAAGGCCCCGCGCTCGACTATGGTCTTGTACATCGCGGAGCTACTAAAACTTGACGTTGAGATTGTCACCGCTCTGCCTATCAAGATCTACACGGACCGTGGTGGTGTTGGCGAAGAGTATCTGTCCAAATTCCATCCTGGAAAAGTGCCCGCGCTTGAAACTGCGGATGGATTCTGTGTATATGAAAACATAGCTGTGTCATGGTTTTGTACGTAGTGTTGGCTCTTTCGCTTCTTCTTCTGCTGACGTGATAATGTGTCCAGTGGCTAAGCAGGACCCGAAGACCACCCTGCTCGGCTCCGGTCTTCTGGAAGAGACAACCTGTCTGCGATGGGCATCCTTTACCGATTACGAGCTGCTGCCGCCTATTATGGCTTGGATTAACCCAATCATTGGCCGGGCTCCTTCGAGTCCTGAGATCTTGGCTCAGTTAGAAGAAAACTGCGAGCTAACAGTTCGAGCCGTGGAGAAGGAGATATCAGGGAAAACGTTCCTTGTCGGCGACGTTCTGACTATTGCAGACCTGTTTGTCGTATCTGGCCTGGCAAGAGGCTACCAATTTGTAAGTTGTCTCAGTCCAATCAATGCAGCTGAACCATCTAACCCTGAACTCAGGTTTTCACAAAGGCATGGGCAGCGAAGCATCCTATTGTGCACGAGTATTACATGAGACTGAGGTCCGACCCCATTTTTACCAAGATCCTTGGAGAAAAATGTGATCCGCGATGAGGCTGGTGGAACGTATCCCGATTATGATGGCTTGTAGATGATTATCTTGGCAATTGTTGAATAAAATACAATGATACCTATCTATGATGCTACACCACTTCACGTTGGGTTTCTTGAAAGACAGCTACCATCCATGATCCAGTTGGCCAAGTATCTCTCAAGGAGAATGCCTTTGCCGCCCAGTGAAGATATCGAGAATCGGAACTGTTTCCAATGATAAAACTCTGTCCACCAGAATCGACAGCATCCATCAACCTAGCTAGAACCACCCGAGCCAGTGAGGTGGAGATGCTCTCTTTGATCGGTAGCTCTCTCGTCAGGATCTTGTGATCGACACTTAATGCCATCAAGCGGACGACGCGCCATCCCATAATACATGCCTTGAACCCTAGCATCGTCATGAAGGGGTCTTCCTGGCAATGGAAGGAGATGCCATCTCGAATTGGCGATGTCGTCGTAGGCGTGTTCATGAGCTCAATCAATTGCTCCAGGTGGTCAACCTAAAGACCCAGTTATTATATCTCCTCTTGGATAATTTCGACTTGGACTTACGATGCGTATGAAATCCCTGTCGTTGTACACATCCCGATTATCCTTTGCTCGAGGCTTCCCGAGTTCCCAGCACGCTATTTGATGATTAGAATGCTTTGAAACTTGCAAGTTCTCAAAACTCACTTGATATCGCTGTTGGTAGTCCAAGCTCTACTATTCCAGTCGTTAGAAGAGCATCCTGGTGTGTCAAGGTCATGGCCGTGTAGTGCCATGCAACCCAAACTGAATGCCAGAGAGTTTTGTTTCCCCTGTCAGGTTGAGTGTTTTTCATCAATCCCAAATATTGTTGTGTCGTCTAGAAGATTCAGAGTTTCAAGTTTGGGGATGAGGTCTTGCGGTTCTGTCAGCCATGGCTATGGTGTCGTTGAGAACATGGGAAAGTACCTGCTAAGCTGTGGAGGGCTTGGAATATCTGTGTTCGATTCTCCTCGGACAATATTGACCTGCAAAAATATTAGTAATTGAAGAACGTTTTGGGTGGGCGAACAACAGGTTATGTCTCGTTGATCCGAGATTGACGTTGGAAGCGAAGAAGATACTGGCCATGGTCATATCCCGGATCATCATTTGCATCTGCATAATCAATATGAGTGATGCAAAAGGCGAATACCAAAGAAGTCCGAGAGGTTGTCCCACAGCGCGATTGGGGTGGATCAAATGCAACAAGCACTCATAAAGGTCTCCATGGGCTGGCCGTGGGTCGGGATTTCCTTCATAGTCGTCCTCTTCATTCATGTTTAATGAAGAATCCTGAGCTTGAAGAAGCAAACTCCATGAGGTGGCATTGGCTGCCGACCACAGGTTGTCCGGGCAAGGGAGCTCGTATTTCAGTTCAAGTGCAGATAGAAGCGGTCTCATGTTGCAGGTGATTGCCATTTGAGAATCCAGATAATAAAGAGAGTACATAGCCCTGTCGGTTTTAGACTTCGTAACAGGATGACAGATGTCGATGTCTACTCACCGCTTCTTTGATTCGCTCTCGATGAATGCTTTCCATCTGTTCTCCTCGGTATCCAATTCGCCATTCATATTCATAGCAGTATCGGGACTACCGCTATGCAATGCAGCACCATCCTGGAGCATTTGGTACTCCCGCGCAGCGTCGACTAGGTTTCGATGCATTTTCAAGGCTCTAGGGAACAGCTTGTCTTGGCAGCTGTATATTGCATAATACTCGAACAGGATGTAGGCTTGGATGACCCAAACCTCTCTGAATCTGGAACGATCTTCCCGGGTCTGTGGATTGTAAGTCTCATATACAAGGTCTAAAGAGTTTGTAAGAACGGACATATTGGTCGAGGGTCTTCAGGCCGGCTTTGAAAAGTAGCATACTAAATTTATGACCCGGGGCATAGTACACGGCGCCAATGCAGGCGATTGCTTGAAGTAGAGGCTCTCTTGTGGTCGCTGTGTCAATACTTGGCTTGTGCAAGGCAGGGAACGCAGGATGAAACTTTTCGAAATATGCGGCAATATACTGGGGCAGCTTGAAAAGCCATGACACATCGTGGGGAGAAAAGGCTTCCTGGGTTTGTTCTGGTGTCTAGGCGATGGTCAAATTAGGGGGAGCATCGATGAGGAATGTTGTAATGTTCTCACATCTTCGACAGGTGGATTCGGTTGTGAAATGGATTCGACTGGTGATTTTGGTGAGATGGACCTTTTATGCGATTTCTTGATATGTCTCTTTCTCAAATCACTGGATTGCGTGTGAGTAAATGGATGGATCGCAGACAGGGAAGATGGAAGGTCTCGGTGTCTCACTCACCTTCTAGAGAATGAAACATCGCAGTGGGGACATGGAAACGGTCTCTGGTTGGATTCTCGATGAACTGGAAGTCAAAGCGTTAGTCGAGAGACATGAATTTCTATGCTGCCGCTCAATGTACCTGATCGAGTATGTCGATTCAAATTTTCCTTTTGTCAGTGTCAGCCGGTTCACGTTGAGAGATGGCACGCGACGTCATACAAGTCGAGTAAAGCGGCTGGAACAAGCTGGGCAAGAAAAAGGCCGCAGAGTCGCATTAGGAGCGACGGTGGTCGTTGAGGAAACTTCCATGGTCGGTGTCATGGTGTCAACGCGTTTGATCAGTCGATTACGCTGTGTTCAGGCCTTGGATCAGGAGATGCCAACAATAAGGATCCGTATCCCCTTCCGTACGTGAGGGGAAGCTACGTTGGAAGCACTCTCGCGACTGAGAACCCTGTCACCGTTGGGTTGCCTGCTTCTCCGGTGTCCGATACCCGATGTGGATGGCCTGCAGAGCATCGGGGCGTTACAATGCTGCGTCTTCTATTGGCTGTCTCAATTAACCAGGGGATCGTGTGTCATTGTTATCAGAGCTGAGGCCCAATAGCCAATGGCGATAGCGCTACCAGGATGGAGGTGGCGGGGCTCCTCCCATGTATCTCCATTATTGTAGATACCGAGGATAGGACTAGAGATAAGAGACACAGTTGCGACGTGGCTCGAGCGATGAAGGCCTAGACATGGATCAGCCTGTCTATTATAGCGTCGACAATTACTACGCAAATGCGGGAGTACCACGAGGCTACATTCAATGGGAAAATATGCGAAAGATACATAAATGACTACAACACGCGAAGACGGGTAAATGCTTCAGACCCAACCGCCCTAATTTTAGGACGTCAGGTCTAAGCTCTCAGCGCTAGACCTTCTTGTCAACGTCCATCACCTCGACGTCCGCAACCTTCGCATCCGCAGCATCAGCAATCGCCAGCCCTTCGAGAATAGCCTGCTCCTTCTTGTCCCGCCTCTCGTACCAAACCATGACGGTGACCCAGATGGCGAGTAAGCTGCAAATGACAATCATGCAAATCATGCCGCGCTAGGGGAGGAGTTAGCTGGGACTGAGTCGTAAAACGGGAGGAAAGGAGACGGTTGGGCACTAACAGTAAACTTTGGCGCCGCATCAGCACGGTAGAAGATCAGCGGCCACCAAACCTGGAACAGGTTTCCAGAGAAGTTCATGGCGCCGATGATAACCGCTCTCATTGCGGGGGGCTTGCTGCGGAGAGTGTCGTTTGCCCATGCAAAGAATGTCGCCTGGCAGCAGTAGATCGAACCCGCCCAGTAGTAGGCTCCAAAGTGGCCGGCTGTCGTGGTGCTGGGGACGAGGATGATGATGGACGTGGCAATTCCGACAATGGCATTGTAGTATCCGGTAATCCATCGCCTTCCGTAGATATCCGTATAGCAAGCCCACAGGAACGTCGAGACGATGCCAACCGCCTGGACTCCCGTCGGGTAGTTGTTCATCTGGTATACCGTGTACTTAATGGTGGGGTGAGCCTGCATGTACAGATTGAGGAGAGTCTGGGAGCTGAATGCCTCGGAGCAGTTGCCGAGGATCCAGAGAATGGCAAATGCGTAAAAGTACCACGAGTTGAAGATGGTCTTGGCGAATGCCTTGTTCAACACTGGCGGATCCTCCGAAATGGGCACACGAGCAATAGCCAGTGCCTTTTCCTCGGCGGACAAGTACGGCGCCGTAGTTGTGGCTGGGGTATCGGGGAACAGTAAGTATCCATAGAGAGCAACAGGAAAAGTGATGATGCCGTCAATCTGCGAGAGTAATAGTCAGCGGCAGAACTATCTCGGTGGGTGTTGGACCAACTCACAATGAACAACCAGCGCCAACCCGGCAGACCGTGCAGCCCGTTCATGGACTTGTGGATTCCCGACTGCAGAAACCCACCAAACATTCCACCAGCCAGGCCAGAGCCAGTGAAGATGCCGCTGCGCTTGCCGAGTTCCTCTTCGGTGTACCACGATCCAAGGAGGAAGTGGGTGCCGGCAAACACGCAAGACTCGGCGTATCCTTGGAAAAAGCGGATGACCATGATGTCCTCGGGACGTCGCGCAGCAGCTGTGCACATTGTGAAGGTCGCCCAAATCACAATCATCAACGGAAAGAAGATTCTTGGTCGGAAGCGCGTGAGCAGCAAGTTGTTGGGGACAATTCCACTACATGCAGGGTTAGCTGTCGGTTGGTCAGCTAGCGATGCAAGCAAACTTACATCATATATCCGGTTTGGTAGATCGAGTTGATCACGGTGAGCTCGGCTCCCTTGAAATTAAGATCCTCCCTCATTCCCGAGACATAGGCCTGGGTAATGTTGGATCGGTCAAGGTAATTCCTAGACAGTTAGCGAAGAATCTTCCACCAATTTTCTGATGCTCACATGAAATAGGCCAGGCAGCAAAATGTCAGAATAAAGACATCAAGCTTGAACACCAGCTTCTTCTCCAATGGGGACCTGGGGTTGCCCCGGAAGTACTCGTGCAACCTGGCAAACATGTTGTCGGCCTCGAGAAGAACTTTGACTGTGTGCGCGGTAGTCAAGGCCAATTGCTGTCGAGAGCTGCTGTGATATCCTCGTTCTCGTGTCCTCGGGACTGCGTACTTATAACTGCATCAACGCGGTGTAGCTGCGAGTTGCAGATGCTCCTATGCGACCCGGGGAGTAAAGAACATGGGTTGTCTCGGTCTCGATAGCGAATAGGTTCCAGACCACGTCACAGCTGGAGGCGCTCCTCTCCGACTCCCTGGGTGCTTCACCCCAGACAACGCCGGGGGACGTGATCCGAGCCGTTAGCACTCCCTGCGAGCGAGGTTGAATCCGGGGCAATGCGTGCGGGGCATGCAGGACGGGCCAGGAGGGTGTCCTTGCTCCAGTAGATCGGCTGATAAAGCCGCTTGTGCGCTCAAAAGGAGTGATGCATCTGGGAGGCGCTCCTCCCAGGTCAGCGCACGGTACGGTGAGAGTTTGGGACTATCTGGACTTGGAATCAGGGAACGGGAGATAGCCATGCTTAGTATCACACCACGTCCCAGCAGTTGAACCCTCCATCCCGCCACCTATCTGCGTGTCCTTTCCATTTTGCCTAGTAGCTCGTTCATACGAGAGATAGCGGTGGAGAACTGGAAGATAAGGCAAATAGCTTCGGGGCTTTGGCCGAGATCCACATCGCAGCATCCAATTAGCGCTTCCAGATTACTGGGGATGTGTTGTCTGCAGTATCAGATTGAGATGGCGCTCACAAAGGAAGGTATCGAAGTCGATATTATTGCCCGCAAGTGATACATGTTCTTAGATTAAATGAGATAACAAACCTCCTCGGTCATCGTCCCGAGCGGTGCCAAGAGGCGGGCAGATACGATTCGTGAGATGGAGGGTTGGATCGCGGACTCTACAGGGTAGCATCCCCAATAACGCTTGGATCGGTCTCACGCGTCACCAGGTGGAGGAGAAAATGCAATCTTGAATGCACTATTATCCATGTATAAACGGGCGGTGGATGGTACGTGAAGAAACGAGGGATTATTGGGCAGAGGCGTTTGTTTTAATAATGATTGCATCTCGTTTCAAAGAATGTTGTTCTTCATAGAAAACCATAATACACTATCTACCGCTACTCAAGTCGGGTGTTCGGCTTGTTCCAAATGTTGCACTTCAAACAAGACCCTCAAGTCTTAACGGTGGGAATCGTGTACTTCTCCCTAGGAACATGATCGAACTTTCCAAGGCTCGCGTGCCCCTCGGGATCGATGTACTCGCCGGCAAAGAAATCGGCGTGCTTCGACTCATCTCTGGGCTTGTCAATGTCAAACTCGTACCGCTTCCAGCCATGCTTCCTGGCGTCCAAATAGTCTGCCATACAGAAGATTCTATCATCCATGGGCGTGTTAGCTCCCATGCGCTCAAGCAGCGGGGAATTCTCAATTGGCACAAGCTCTCTCTCGTCAGCCGGTCTGACGAAGTAGATGACACCGATGCGGCGGAGGTGGCGCTGGTCCATAGGGGGCTGCACGACACGGTGGATGGTGGCCTTGAACAGGCCGCCAGTCAAGCGCTCCAGTGCCTCGCCAAAGTTGACAACGATGCCATGGGGCTGGTGCTTGACCCATCGATACTTTCCGGTGTGATGGCAGAGCACCTGCAGGGCTGCAATGGGCTGGGAAAAGAGCAGGGTAAAGGTGCCCCAGTCGGTGTGTCCAGACAGGAAGATGTCACGATACTTTTCACTCTCCTCCTTTGATCGAGGCTCACACATCATCTGGACTAAACGTTAACCATTGTAGCCACTAAATAGTCACGGGGATGGAACTCACGTAGCGGATGTATTCGGTCTTTGAGCCCCCGGGAGCATGCGTGGAGAGCACAGCCTCCTCCGGGACCTCGAGGATCATGGCCACAAGCTTAAGCAACTTGATGAGAATGTTGGTTCGAATGAAGTGCATCACCTCGTTTGTCTCGGGCATATAAGGGCGCAGCAGCTCCGGGTGCGGGCGGTTCTTGGGGTCGTGAACGAGAATGTTGTAGTGGTCTAGTTGCTTCGGGAAGCCGCCCTTGTGTCCGAGAGGTCCGGCGGGCTTGAAGCCAACGTAAAGGCGCGAGCATCTTCCTCGGGCGTGACTGCGAAAAGAGTGAGTTATGTCGTGGCGAGAATAATTGTTGACTGACTTACCCTCGTAAGGCTCCTTATCATCTGATGACATGGTCATGACGCCGTTGGCAATCTTCATTTGGCGCATGTAGGTTTCGTCGGAGATGCCATGGTTGGTGAGCGTAAGGAAGCCGTATCCAGTCGCGGCCTCGAACATTTGCTTGGCAAGTTCCTTTCGGCCGACAGGGTCATCGAATTTAGACAGATCAAGGTTGACAAGGTCCACGTAGTCCACTAGAAATCACCTTGAGCTGAAGTAATTACGTACGGTCGGGAAAACTACTTACGGTCTTCCTTGGTGGGTGTCGGAGGAGTGTACTCCGGGAGTTGTGCGAGACTGGGAGCCATGATGAATGAGTAGATTGAAACCTTGAATACAGTGAGTGGACTTTTCAGTCGGATGAAGTGATTGATGGGACTTTCTCGTGAGCGAGTTGCTTGTTGGATGGTGGAAATAACGACTGGACGCAATGATAGTTATATGTTTCAATCGAGACCGATTTCGCAGTGTTTACGGCTGAGGTATCGGAATTTCGAGCGGAGGAGTGGCTTTGTCGGAGGAGAAACGCTCTCGAGTGCAGGCGATGGGCACAAGAGGAGGGAGGAGCATGGTCGCCACCCAATGACGCTCGTAAACAATGAGAATCGTGGAGCTCCTCCCATCAGACCAAATTTGGAGCTCCTCTCGCCGTGCTCCTTTCGATGACCGGAAAAGCAAAACCGCAAACCACAACGTCACGAGGACTATCATAGACGCATTAGTGACGAGGTATTGTGATGCATCAAATAAGCAAACCGGAGCGATGGAGAGATTCGCATCGCCGTGAAGATGGCTTTTGATGCTCGGATTGCAAAAGGCAGTTTGCTCCTCTAGACACGAGGGACTAATTTCTGAGATTAAGCTATAATACTGCCGACTAGATAACACTATTTTACGAGTTCCCGCAGGTCGCTATGAACTCTGTGGGGCATGTCCCGGATCAGTCCTGATCTCGATGCCCGTCCGTGGAGCTGTCGGCGATTGGTCGATATGCATGAGGCCCGTTGCAATGCTGTGCAAGCATCACATGGTCTCTTCAGTAATCTGCAAGGTGATGAATCGGGAAAGGACAGAAACAGTTAAGCCATCCTGGTCTTATCCGAGACCCCGCGTAGATTTAGGCCTGACGCTTGATGTCCATCTCCCTCTTCCTGGGGCGATTTGGCAAGTTTCTAGTAGTCAAACAACGACCTCAGTGTACTTTTGCTTAGCCATGTTATTCGGAGACGGATGAAGAAATAGTGAGAAGTGGTTAGAAATAATAACTTTGCTCTATCAAATCTATGACGAAACCAATATGCTAATCCTGCAACCAAATCTCAAGCCGATTCACCCATAGATTGAATCATGTCCACTGTGCCGTTTGCAATTCCCACAAACTGATGCTTTGTCTGTGCCTCACCAATTTCGCCGGATGACATGGAAGCTCCTGGAGTGCCCCATCCGCCACCACCGGGAGACTTGATGACGATTCGGTCGCCAGTTGCCATCATGGCGGTGTTCTTACCACCCAGGTTAATCACCCGTCCACTCTTCTTCACCCAGAGGTTCTGGCCCTTTCCGCCCTCCGCGCCACCTTCGAGACCATAGGGAGCATATGTGCGACGCTCGCTCAGGATTGAAACCTTGGTGGGGATTGAAAATTCTAGTTCGCGGATGATGCCATCGCCTCCCGGGTGGGCACCCGCACCTCCGCTGCCTTCTCGAAGACAGAACTTCCGGAGAATGACTGGGTATCTTCTCTCCAAGACCTCAGGGTCTGTGATGCGCGTATTTGTCATATTTGTGTGCACGCCGCTGGTTCCGTCCCAGGTCGGGCCACCTCCAGAACCACCGCAGATGGTCTCGTAGTATCCAAAGCCGTTCTCCTCGTCGTCGGTACCGAACGTCAGGTTGTTCATACAACCTTGACTGGCGGCCACGGCCTTGAATGCCTTGAAGATGACATCCACCACGCGCTGAGATGTCAAAACATTGCCAGCGCAGACTGCGGCATCCTCTGAAGGTTGAAGCAGCGATGCCTCGGGGATGCGGATGTCGATCGGCCGGATAGCACCTTGGTTGAGAGGGATATCCATGCTAACCATGCACCGAAGTGCGAAAATGATTGCGGAGTGGCAAATTGCTATCGGAGCGTTCCAGTTGCCTGACACGTGTTAGCCCTTGATTCCTGATCTAATCTCCATGACTCTTTATGATGGGGATCTCACCATAAGCCTCTGGTCCCGTGCCCTCAAAGTCGAAGATGGCGCCGCCCGACGATTCGTCGATACTAACTCGGAGCTTGATAGGCGTACCATCGTCCATGTAGTCAACTGCCTCCAAAGGCTTGCCATCTGTCGACTTGTAGATTGTTCTGAGCATATCTCTCACCGCTCGTTCAGCTGCGCCTTGGATCTCCTCCACTGATAAAAGTCAGTCTCCAATCTCTTATTTCTAATAGTAGAACTTACTGTAAAACTGCACAACCTCAAGGCCATAATCTTCGATGAGGCCATGGATCAACTGGCTGCCACGGTGGTTCGCCGCAGCTTGGGCCTTGATGTCTGAGATGTTGTCTTTCAAGCAGCGAGTTCCTTGGCATCCCGGTGATTTAGAAGGCGCCATAAGCAACGCAGTGAGTTCTTTTTCCTTGAACTCGCCTCCCTCGATCACTTTGAAGGCCTTGATGACAGCGCCCTCCTCCCACAGCTCTTTCGAGTTGGGAGGCATTGAGCCAGGAAGAATGCCACCAATCTGTGACGGGTCAGTATTTCAGTCTGTTGGACCATGTGCTGTAGACTTACATCTGCATGATGACCTCGTGATGCTGTCCAGAAAATGATCTTGGTTCCTTCAGTATTAAACACAGGTGTAATCACGGTGAGATCTGGCAAGTGAGTACCGCCGCAATCTGAAAGACGAAACATTAGTTATCAGAGCAACGATTTGGACGGTACGCAAAACTCACCAGGAGCATTGGAAAGAATCACATCGCCGGGATGAAGTTTGTCTCCCCAGTGCTGAATCTGCCACTTCACAGCAAAGGCCATACTACCAATCTGTCAAATGATTAGTCTTTACTATCTCACGGATTCGTGGCCGCCTCAACTTACCATGGCAGGAACATGAGGCGCATTTGCCACAAGTCCACCATCCGGAGAAAACACTGTGCAAGAAAAGTCTAGCCGTTCTTTGATGTTGGTGCTGACACTGGTCTTCTGAAGGGCTCGGCCCATCTGTTCGGCCACGCCCATGAATCGGTGCCCGAAGATGGAGAGTTGGATGGGATTGGCTTGTTTCGATGACAGAGTCGCCTTGCTTCCAACTTGTACGTCGATGACGACGGTGTTCGAGAGGATGGTAGCTGTGGCCTCCGGAACGATGACAATCGTCTGTTTGTCATCAATGATCAAAGCAGGCCCGCGAATCTTGGCGTGGGGACTCAGCTCGCCCAGAACATACACGGGAGTCTTTCCCCAGCCCAAGCCCTTGAAATAGACATCCTTGGTCATATGAGCCTTGGTGGTCCAGACCGCCTCGGAAGATGCCATCTCCACAGGCCACGGCGTTGTCGGATCCGTGGGACTTTGTCCAATCGATCGCACTCGACAGTCATCCACGATAACGTCGCGTCCAGTGGGCAAGAAGCCGAATTGGCTCTGGTGGGCCTTTTCAAATTCGGCCAGGTATCCTCCAGATCCGGGCTTGTCTTGGATCATGAGGGCTGTGTCGCTTCCATGGTAACGCATGTTGAGATACCGCTCCGACACAATGCGCGACTTAGGAATCTGCTGGGCCAGCAAAGCCTCAATTGCGTTGTCTTGAAGCTTATCCAGCTCCGCTGCGAACAAGGCGAAGTTCTCGGAACTGTAGGTAGCCGCAGATGGGCTGCGCTCCTCTTGAACAACGTCCGCAAGAGCCATTCCGTGTGCTGAAAGAACGGACGAGTACTTGTGGATGAGGATGCGCGAAAATACCCAGTGCGGTGGAAATATCACACGCGTGCTGTCCTCCAGCGCCACCGAAGGATGCGAGATTGTGAAGCCCGGCATCATATCCCTTGGCTTCGGTAAGGGTGCGAATAGGTCGGCACATGGATTCATTCGCAACATCGAGGAATCTGATCAACCCGTTAGCAAGTGTGGTGGAAGTGGGAATACGCATCACCCACCCGATGGCTACTTCCTCCACGGAGAGCTTTTCAGCGACCTCCTCATTAATTTCGGCAGTCATGCTCTCAAATAGACGACGACTGGCATCGATGTCAAGTGGCAGGTCCTCATTTGGGCCAAATATCCGGGGGAAATACTCAGGACGCAGTCGTCCGAGGATAAGGTTGGCGTCGGTGACGGTCAAAGGACCGCCCTTTCGATAGCATGCAGGTCCTGGGTTTGCGGAAGCACTCTCTGGTCCAACTTTGAACATGCCGCTCTGCCATGTGAGGATGCTTCCGCCACCTGCAGCGACAGTGTTGATGTCTAATTGAGGGCTCTGGACGATAACGCCGGCAGTAGTGGTCTCGAAGACCTGTTCCAACTGTCCAGTATACCTGAATAAGAGTCAGAATGCAATGTTCCTGAGATTATACGACGATATTACCTTGAAACATCTGTACTCGTGCCGCCCATGTCAAACCCGATGACTGGAGTTCCGTCTTTCTCGTCGTAGCATGTTCTAGCATACCCAACAACGCCACCCGCAGGTCCTGAGAGGATAGACCTCAGCCCAGACAGACTAGAAAACTCAACGAGACCGCCATCACTCTGCATGAACTCACAGCGACAGCCGCTGGTCCTAAGATCTTCGAAACCGGACTCAAATCCGCTGATATAGCGCTTGATCTCTGGGGTCAAGTAGGCATCCGCTGTTGATGAGTTGCCTCGGGGAACGATCTTGACCACAGGAGAGAGCTCCGCACTGAGCGAAACGTGGGTGAATCCAATGGCTTCAGCAAGTTTGCCGACGGCTAGTTCGTGGTCTCGGAAAGTGAAGCTGTGCATTAGGCAGACGGCAATAGATCGGTATCCTTCATCATATGCAGCTTGAAGAGACTGCCTAGTGGACTCCAGGTCTGAAACGCATCAGTATGGCGCTTAGTGAACTTTGTATGCGACGTACCCAAGGGCTCAAGAATTCTGACTACTTCACCAGTAACACCCTCCACCAATGCGGAGTCCGAGGCAATATCGATGGGTGTAGGTTTCTTGCTCTCTGTCCATGACTCCAGAGTCACTCTTTCAGCGACTTCGATGACCTTGGAATACAAAGTATCGGGCTTATTAATTGCCATGTCAAAAAGCTTTGGTCTTGACTGGTTTCCAATATGAAGGAGGTCCTGCCGTGGTGGTTAGAAGCTGTCGCGCTGGAGCAAAATTACAACTAACCTTTAATCCCTTGGTAACAACGAACACGGTGCGCTCGCCTTTTCGCTCAAGCAGTGCATTAGTGGCTACTGTTGTGCCCATTCTGATGGATTCTAAACACTTTAGCATCACGTTCATCATTTGGTGTGATGGAGATGACCTACCAACACCCCGCAGAGATATCTTTTCTCCCCTGGGATAGGACCGGCCAGTGGCCTGTTCCAGCACCCTGCGAATTGCCTCGACGGGAGCATCGGGGTAATTGTTTGGATCCACAGAAAGAAGCTTGATTAAAATATCGTCGCGGCCAGGAACGGTAGCGACACACTGTAGTAAATGTGAGCGATCTTTGCTTTGACATTTTGATGTGGGGTGGCCATACGTCAGTAAAAGTACCTCCCCTGTCAATTGAGATTCGGATCCCATTCGTTCGTTCCGGAAGAGAACCCATGGTGATGTAAATAGCGTCGAGCTTGGAAATACGCTCGGATTGGGAGGTGGGAGCGAGAAATGACTTCAGGGTTGTGTACGCCGAGAAAAGCCAAGTGCTACAAGGGTGATTATAATCTTGAAGCTGCCCTGCGTATCGCCGGTCTCTCAATCGCGAAATCTGGAGGGGACAGTTCAGAGGGTCTCATCCAGAGAGGAGCCTGATCCCGGTGCTCCTCCGTCCTCTTATGCTACGTGACGGCCTGCAGCCGAGCAAACGCCAGTATCGGAGCAAACGTCAGCATCGGAGGAGCAAAGCCGCTCGGTGGAGGCCGATCTCGATACGTGTCTGCGGGGGCCAGAGAGATGCTCGGCATTTGCTCCGTCCCTCCACTTCCTTCACCCTCCACCCTCCACACTCCACCATCCACCCTCCACACTCCACCACACGGAGCTCCTCCCGCTTATCAAGACTGTTGCGACCTTGGTTAGCGGCAGGATGGTGTAAAAGCACGATTCAATTGGTTGGGGGGCTGTCTCACTGGGGTTCCAGGGAGTTCGAGGCTGCTCCATCTCTCCATCCATTTGCGTGCTTCGGATTTTGCACATGGACATGGCACGATGAGAAAATGGGATATGCATTATATTGAATCAATATTGCATTTGATAGACTAAATACTGTAGACTTCTATCAAACTATTGTACGGACAGCATCATCCAATGCCTGAGCTACATACTTCACATTGCCATCGTTCAGCCCCGCAATTGAGATTCGCGACGTATCTGCCATGTAAATGTGATACTTGGCTACAGAACATATCATTAGCTTGCAGTACTGAAACAGTAAAATATGGAGGGAACTTACTCTCGAGGTAACTGATCTGGGCAGAGCTGATTCCCATGTATCCAAACATGCCCGATTGACTGATGATGTGCGACCAATCCCCAGGCGTTTTGAGGCTTTGCAGTTCGTCAAAGAGCTTCTGGCGCATGGAGAGAATGCGCGTCGACATGGTCACCAAATCCTTCTTCCACTGCTCGGCGATTTCCGGCGTGTCCAGAACAGTGGCTGCGATTCGGGCTCCGTACACTGGGGGGTTGGAAATGGTCGCTCGCTGGGAATTCGCCAGGATCGACCCAACTGTGCGAGCCGCATCCGCCGAGTTGGCAACCATGGCAGTGAGCCCGATGCGCTCTCCGTACAGGCCCATGCTCTTGGCAAAGGACATGCAGACGCAAGCTTCGAGGCCCAGGTCCTCGACGAAGTACTTGATTGCCCATGCGTCCTCGTCGACGGAGCCTGAATTGAAGCCCAGGTACGCGGAATCGAAGATGGGGAAAATATTCTTCTCCTTGACAATTGCAGCGATCTTCTTCCACTGATCCCGAGACGGGTCACAGCCAGTGGGGTTGTGGGCGCACGCATGCATCACCAATGCGGACTCGTCGTCCGCAGCTTGCAGGGCTTCCACGTAGCGATCAAAGTCAAACTTTCCATCCTTGTAGTACGGCAGAGATTTGACCTCAAAGCCAATGGAGCTAAACAGAAGGCTGTGATTTGACCAAGTGGGATCCGTGATATAGACGGTTTTCACACTGCAGCCTGCCTTTTTTATTGTGAGTCCTGCAAGGAGGAGAGCTCCTGTGCCCGACACTGACTGGCAAGAGGCCACCTGTAGGGATGTTAGTATGGTGTATTTTCAGATGACTCTTTGAAAACATACCCTATTTTCTCCAAGCGCCTTTGTCCCATGGAAAACAAGTCGGACGGCCGCGTCCCGGAATTGTGGCAGTCCCGCGATCGGTAGATATTCGTGCCCGGCGTCGAGCACTATCTCCTTTGCCATTCGCACCGAGGGCAATACCCACGGCTGTCCATTCTCGTCGCGGTAGGTTCCTTGGCCCAGATTGACTTTGTTTGCAAATGTATCGCCAACATATCTCCTCGTCACATCGAAGATGCTGTCAGGGGGGACGAACTTCCCCTTGGAGAATGCTGAGACTGGTTGAGTGGCGCCCATTGTGACAGAATAGAATTGACTGTAGGATGTGTGGTAGCGAACAAAAAAAAACACAAAAATTCAAGGAACGGTTTTTCGAGTATACTGCTTGAGAGACCCAAATGACTTGGGGTTCATTTGTCTTGTGCTAATTACTCCGCTTGGCGGAGCACCACATGCGTGATCGGGAGCGATTCGGATGAGGGGCCGCGCCTAAAGCCGTTGGTCACAGTGGGGACGTCGGTTCTTCACCCGCTGGCGATGAGATAGAAAAGATCCGACAACGCTCTGTTGGATTCATGAACTGTCTTCCGATCATTAAGCAATTAATTTATTCAATTTTACATATCCCATCATGGCACCGACTTGTCCCCCTCGAGGAGTCTACGCTCCCGTCGTCGCTTTCTTCAACGAAGATGAGACTCTTGACTTTGGAGCGCTCAAGGCCCACATCACCCGCCTCGCTAAGGCCGGCGTCGCTGGCTTGGTGATTCAGGGATCCAACGGCGAAGCCCCTCATCTGTTGCATTCCGAGCGACAAGAAGTCATTGCCACGGCGTCTTCCGTCCTCAAGGAGAGCGGAATTCCCGGGGCTGTCATCATTGCTGGATGTGGTGCCCAGAGCACAAGGGAATCCATCCAGCTTTGTGAAGAAGCCAAACAGGCTGGAGCTGATTATGCTCTCGTCTTGTCCCCCAGCTATTGGAGTGAGTATGCCCCTTCAGGTTCCATTTCGTCGACCGAACTAACCTCATATCCAGCTGGAGCCATGCAGAAGCCAGTCATCTTCAAGTTCTTCGATGACGTCGCAAAGGCGTCCCCAATCCCAATCCTGCTTTACAACTTCCCTGCCGTTACCTCCGGGATTGATCTTGACTCCGATATTATCGCTGAGCTGTCAGCTGCCAACCCCAACATTGTCGGCTGCAAATTGACCTGCGGGAACCTGGGCAAGCTGCACCGCGTCGCTCACGATCAGCGAACGACGAAGCCATTTGCGGCATTTGCTGGAAAGTCGGATTTCTTTCTTGCATGGACTCGTCGCTGGCTCAAATGGCGTGATTGCTGCCGCCGCGAATTTAGCACCAGCGGTGCATGTCCACCTCCTGAAGCTGTATGATGAGGGCAAGATCAAGGAGGCTCAGGATATTCAAACACGCCTTAGTCAAGCCGACTGGGTCTTAGTGCAGCTGGGTGTAGCTGGCTTGAAGGCGGCATTAGATCGCTACTATGGCTATGGTGGAGGGCGGAGCAGAAGGCCGCTGGGCCTAGTAGCCAGTGCCAGGTTTGAGGGTGAAAAGGATACTATCTTGAAAGGCTTAGTGGACCTGGAGAACTCCTTGTAAAATAATAGAATACTCGATATTGACAGAACTACTACTTCAATTGATGTCCAGTTCACATTTATTGCATTATTTGGCAGGACTGGGTGTTATTATTTGCACCCACTAATTAAAGTTCTAAATGTCCACATCACTTTACGACCCCTCCTCGTCATTTGGATGCATGAGGCTGATGCAGAACGTTCTGCCCGCCATGCATTAGAGTGTCCGATGTCTATTCAGTAGAGCTGTTTAATGTTCAAACAAACTGAATGGAAATAATAATAATGATTTCTGAATCTTGAATTGTGTCTCAAATAAACTCTGCAACCCTAAGCTTTAGGGTAACCAGACTGAGACGTGGGAGGAAGGCACTCGCGGATTGGGCGACTACGCTGTGCCGCCACATCTGGGCGTGCGAATGGCGATTTTTTCCTCGTCTATTTTATAGTTGTGCAACTCTAGATTTATATTCAAAAGGTCATAAATCTGGGCTAACCCATGTTTAATGCTAGGCTACGAAACACTGCAAGATGATGGAAATGGCAATGATGTCCTTGATTTGCTTCGACTCTTCGCATACCTTGTTACTCTTACTTTTTTATAATCGCCTGTTTACACTTAATTTCTTTATTTGAACATTTGAAATGCTGATCTTATTTCATGATAACATTTGGAACAAGTCACCTTATCTCATGTTGAATCATTCATTGCACTGCGATCAATCAAGAGCCCAAACTCAGTCATCCAGGACCACAGGCTCGCCATCAATCTTCTTCCAGATATCCTCACTCTTAAGTCTCATCCACCACTCGTGAATAGCAGGGTGGCTGGCAGCCCACTTCTTGGTAAACACCTAGAGTTGCATTAGCCGGGTCTTCAAGTGGCACAACAATTCAGGCCAGGCTCTTCGATCGAATACTTACGAACTGATAACCTCTGGAAATGGCAGCTACTACAAAGAGATCGGCGAGAGTCAAAGTCTCCCCGACAAGGTATTTCTTGCCCGTCAGTGCCTTCTCCACCACGCTGACCATAGCCTCGCTGTTCTTTTCAACGGTGGCAAGAATTTCTGGCGTTGACGGCGACTTGCCGATCTTAACAATGGGACACACGTTAGCAATTACTAATTTCGGGACCAATAAAACTCACCACCGGGTTTATCCAAGCCATGATAGGAGGTAGTAGCTCGCTGTTGGCAAAAGATGCCCACCTGCAATGAGGTTAGCAATGTTCACGACGGCAACCCGCTGCGCTCGTAATAAATCTACTTACTTTAGAGCTGTGGCTTCTTCCTCAAGAGATGAACCAAGCAGCTTCGTGTTGGGATCTTGCTTCGCCACTAGTTGAATAGTTAGTCGCCATACGGAAGTACTGGTGGAGAGATGCTACCTGCAGTATACAGAGACAGGGATGCACTCATACAGTGTAAATCCATCCGGGCGCTCTAGAGCCGGAACCTTGCCAGGAGGGAATTTTGACACTGTGGTTTAATAATTAGCAATGGCCTCCACACAGCGCAGTGGGTCGTGAATGCATACAATAATCCTCCCCCACTCCGCCCTTGCTCGCGTCGACCTTGATAGGCCACGCCTCCACATACTCAATATCTAGTCTGGGACACGGTTAGACTTGGCTAAATTCAAGGGTGGCTGAGGGGAATGTACTTATTGTATTCGGCGATGTACAGGCACATGGTCGCCCGAGGGGCTTTGGGATACCAGTAAAGTTTTCCGAAAGACATGGTGAAAGTTTGTACAGCGTGTTTTTGAGAAGAATAATTGAATTGGAGAGTAAGATATGGTGAGAGCGACTTGAAGAAGAAGTCTGGTTATAAAGTCGCATCTACCCCGTTGCCGCGGGGTCTCCTCCCGCCTTGTCGAGATCTCGACTCGGAGGAGCTCACACTGCCGTAGATTCGAGACTCCACCTCACTGCGGAGTCGATTTCGCTAGTGTTGTTACTGGGCGATGTGGCTTGCCGGACGTCCAAGGGTCGACTGCCGTGACACCTGGAAAAGGAGCTGGATGGAGCTCCACCTGTGATCTGCGGAGCCCAACCTCGTAGTGCATTATCGCCAGAGGACGGTGCAGGTAGATAAGCGGAGGAGCTGCTGAAGGCAGTTGGTGCTTTGTACAGCCTCTCTACACCAAAACACAAAGCGACAAGTAATATTCAGTCTGCAATTGAATCTCAGCTATCAATACAAGCTTCGTGATCTCAATTACAACCAAACCAGCAACAATGCCACACGCACAACTTGGCTGGATCGGGCTCGGCTCGATGGGCATTGGCATGTCCCGCAACCTTCAATCGCATCTTGCCACTTCAGGAGCACCTGCGCTACTATATACGAACCGCACTTTGTCTCGGGGCGATGCACTCAAAGAGGACGGTGCGATTCCCATCGAGACGGTGGAGGAGCTAGCGAGCAAGTCCGACATCATCTTCTCTTGTGTTAGTCGATTCAGATACCGGAAATGATAATCAATACTAATCCATCTTAAAGGTAAGCAATGATCAAGTTCTGCAAGATACAGCGCGCGGCATCATTGCGTCTGGAAGTTTGAAAGGCAAGGTGTACGTGGATTGCTCAACTGTCCACCCCGACACGTCAAAAGCTGTCGCTAGCCAAATCGCGCAAGCAGGGGGCGAGTTTGTCGCAGGTGAGTAATCAAATTCTCTTTCAAGATGCCAACTAACGTCCTGCAGCGCCTGTTTTTGGTGCATCACCTATGGCAGCAGCGGGCAAGCTCATTTTTGTGACTGCTGGCCCGTCTTCAGCGACCGACAAGATCGCTCCCTACCTGAATGGCGTCATGGGGCGATCGGTCATCTCAATGGGAACTGATGTTTCCAAATCCAGCCTACTTAAGATAGCCGGCAACATCTGCGTTGTCTCCTTCATGGAGGTCCTTTCAGAAGCCCACGTCTTCGCCGAGAAAACAGGGCTAGGCTCTGAGGTACTGGAGGCGATGATTGCCGACATGTTCGGACCTACCATGGAAAGCTACTCAAAGAGAATTACAACGGGATTATACGCCCCCGCGCCATCGGAGAAGGCGGGTTTTGATGTGCAGCTTGCGGTCAAGGATGCAAAGCATGCTCTGAAGTGTGCGACGGACGCCGGAACCAAATTGGAGGTTAGTGAACTGGCCTTGAAACACATGCAAGAGGCCAGACTTTTGGAGCCTGAAAGGCCATTGGATAGTAGTTCCATGTATGGAGCGATCAGGAAGGAAGCTGGGCTTGATTTCTTCTCGGACGCATGCAAGGAGCGGGATGCAAAGTAATATCGCTCGAAAAATAGCAATTGCAAGTTAAAAAGTGTATCTAGGTATCATATCATGAAGCATTCCTCAAACATTGTTCATCGACAGCTATCTTTCAACGGAACTTCATTGCACCGGTTGTCCCCGCACACATCCCAACAGTCCTGTCCTGGGTTGACCAAAACGCGATGGGTTTGGTCACCGTTGCCATTCGTCCAAGTGACATGGTACTGCTTGCTTGCATCGGAGTCTGCCACACCGGTAGCCTTGTAGCCCGCCTGGCAGAAGCAGTAGCTATTTCCAAAGCTTGGCGCTCCGTCAAGAGGGTTGAAGAACTCGCAGGTCGCACGGCCGCCGCACTCGCCCGGAACACACGTTGCTGCACAACTTGCGCCTCCTGATGGACACTCCCTGGGGCTTCCGAGGCCTTGTCGTGCAGTTGTGAGTAGGAATTCCATGAATCCCGCTCCAGCCTCCAGTATGCTACTGTGGAATTGATCATTGTCTGGGTAGAACGGGCAATTGCTGTCCGGTCCAGCGAAGCCAAACTCGATAGTAAAGCTGTAAAGCTTGTTCAAGTCGCTGTTGACCATGCTTCGACCGAATGCGTAATCCGTAGACGCGCCGGAAGTGGGATAAAGGAATGAAGATTGGCGCGCATCATAGTGTCTGTTTGCTGCGCCTTCCATGCCAATAGCGACCTTGTTTGCCGCGATCATGGTGGCGTCCCAGTCAGGGAAGGTAATGTACTCCTTGTATTCAAGCCCAGGGGTATCTGGAACTTTACCACGTTTGCCGTTGTAATCCGGATTGGTGAAGGCTTGGTTGGAATCAAATGCCTGGTTGGTATCGTCTCCCCATGGATAGAGCACCAACCCAGGAGAAAGAATGCAAGTCGACATGCCAGCGTAGCTTGGGGAACGTATCCATCACCCACTTAACGTTGCGTGTCTCTGGTTCCGAAAATGCACTCGTGCCGTGGTACGTCAGCGCATTGGGATCTGAAGATGCCAGTGAGCTGTCAAGGCCAGGCGCAAAATCTGTCTCAAAGTCCCAAAGGAAGTCGAAGTTTCGATTGAGGTCAACGGCGCCGCCCGGGTTGCGATTTTTGCGCCAGCAGGAATCTGTAGCCTGATCGTAGGCTACGCCGTCTGGGTTGACTAGAGGCATGAAGACAATTCCCGTCGACAAAGCGGTAAGGACATCATCGTGCGTGTATACCATATTGCCATATGTGAGTCCCGTGCCGAGACTCTGCGCCCAGAGAAGGTCGGAGATGAAGTAAATGAGATTGTCTGGACCACCACGCTCGCGAGCGTGGATTCCTGCCATCAAGTAGACTCGGTAGGCATCATCACAATCCAGGCCGTTGCCGACTTTGCCTCCAAACATGGTTGCGCCCTGAGATGTTGCGTCTGGGGCAGTGAACATCTGGATTCCGAACTTGTTGACAAGGCCTTGAACTGCAGTTTGGATTTCTGCAACGTTCATCAAGCCGTCAATTTTGGCACCTGCAGGCTGAGAACCAAGACCTCGGGGTGCAACAGCTCCACCGTTGAAACGATCCCCAGCATGGATGTGGATAGTGGACGCGGTGGAATTTGTTCGGCGTCTTAGATGGCCATGATCGCCTTCGACCTCTCCTGGCAAAAGACAAGCCTGGGCTGTGGCGAATATGCCAACGAAGGCGCAAAACTGAGCAAGATGCATTGTTGAGGGTATTCGTGATGGCTCTAGATACTGCGAGATATTGTCTGAACTGGAACTGGTTGCCAGGCTGGTTCCTCACTACTTATAGCTTCATTCCTGCGCGGGGAAATTGAATAGTCCTAGATTTAGGCTTAAAATATGCCTCGAAGCTCTGTTGTGAACCCCCAGATTCTTTCCCATTAGCATATCTGTAGCCAGTTATCTCGTCTCTGAATGTCATTTGGTCATGCGGTGTCGGACAGCCTCGACCACCAGCTGACAGACAAAACAAACAGGCTGCCGCGTTCCCCTCAATTAGCGCAATGTTTTGAACAACTTTCCGCTAAATTGCTTTCATCCTTCTATTCTTAGGTTATCTAAGCCCGGCGTGGCTTGCACCCAGCCTCACAGCTGAAATGGAGCGAATTCTAGCCTTCTCCGATTGGACACCTCGTTGAAGCTGTGCTCGGACACATTGAAAAGCGGTCACTTATTTGTGTCAAAGCTGAGAATTTGCATGAACATTTGCACTTCTTACCACTGCATCGGTGCATTCGTCTGCCTTGGCATCAGTGCCGACGGTGGAACGCTTTGGGCAGGTCGACTGTCCAACTGCCGAACGTTGGATGAATTGAACCGATGACCTAATTTAGACATTTCTGCATTGCTAATGGTAAATATCGCAAGCTTTGAACTATTTACTCCTCAAAGAACCGGTTCTTCGGTCGAGGAAGTCCAAGATGTTCTCGCAGTGTAGTTCCCTCATAATCACGCCGGAAGATGCCTCGGCGTTGCAGCTCCGGGACCAAACGGAGCGCAACATCATCAAGTCCTTGCGGCAGGAAAGGAAAGGTAACAGTAAAGCCATCTGCAGCCTCCTCAGCCAACCAGGTGCCCATGGCGTCGGCAACTGACTCAGGCGTCCCAACAAATGCAAGCCCAGCATAGCCTCCATATCGCTGCGCAAGCTGCCTGACCGTCAGTCCTTCTTCCTCAGCCAGCTTCAGAACTCCTGCTCGTCCGGATTTGCTCGCGTTAGTGTCTGGGATATCCGCTGGGAGTGGGCCATCTGGATCGAATGCGGACGCATCCGTGCCGAGCGCGACAGACAGTGAGGCAATGGCGCTGTCGTAGTGTACCAGGCTATCCAGCTTGAGGCGCTTGGCTTGTGCATCTTCGACAGTGTCGCCAATGACAATCAGGGCAGCGGGGAGGATTTTGAGGTGATTGGGATCTCGCCCAGCAACGATGGCCCTGCCCTTGATGTCTGCATACAGAGCTTTCGCAGATTGTAGGTCTTTCGGTGAGCAGAAGACTGCCTCGGCCGTTTCGGCAGCGAGTTGCTTTCCAGGCTCGGATTGCCCTGCTTGAACGATGACAGGCCAGCCTTGGACTGGGCGTGCAATGTTGAGTGGCCCTCTAACTTTGAGTGCGTCACCCTTGTGATCCAGGACATGCAGCTTCTGCGGGTCGAAAAACACGCCGCTCTCTCGGTCACGGATAAATGCATCGTCGGCAAAGCTGTCCCAGAGACCAGTGACAACGTCGTAGAACTCCCGAGCCCGCTTGTAGCGCTCGCTGTGTTCCAAGTGCTCATCAAGGCCAAAGTTTTTGGCAGACTCGGGATTCCCAGTTGTGACAATGTTCCAAGCTGCTCTTCCGTTGCTGATGTGGTCCAAAGAAGCAAAGCGGCGGGCGATGTGGTATGGCTCGTCGTAGGTGGTCGAAGCTGTCGCGGCAAGGCCAATCTTCTCGGTAACCATGGATAGCGCCGATAAGAGAGTAAAAGGTTCAAAAGAAGTGACGGTATGGCTACGTTTGAGTGCCTCGGTTGGCATATTCAACACAGCCAGGTGGTCGGCCATAAAAAAGGCGTCAAATTTAGCATCTTCCAACGTCTTGATGAATGATTTGAGATGGGCTAGATTGAAGTTGGCGTCTGGATACGACCCAGGATATCGCCATGCGCCAGTGTGTAGACTAACTGGTCGCATGAATGCGGTGAGGTGCAATGACTTGGAGTTTGCCATGGCGCTTGTATTTTAATCGCACCTTTCAGGATATGTTCTCGAACACGAATTTTGCCCCTTGTTTTGGGGACAAGCCATTATTTATTACAATGAGAAATGCCGTCTGACTTACAATTAGTAATTATTGTAGAGGGAACGCGATGACGACAGACGTAGATGCTAATCACGACATCGAATACGTGCGGGGCGTTCAACATGGATTCATCAGCACAAGTGAGGGGTCGCTTTCAAGAATGATGTCAGTCGTCACAACTCCGACGGTGCCGACGAGGCATGGCGTTGACATTGTGTTCGTAAATTAAATATTATATTAAATAATAGTTAGCCTACGTAATAAATTACGTACCAAAAAATACATCAATACCTAAAGACCAAAGTGGTACAAATGATATAGGATATCTATATCGCAAGTAAAATGACAAGTATTTGGAAATATATTATTCCTAAAATCGTATTTTTCCCTAGTGCTACCTGACCGCAGGCTTTTTATTGACACCGGCGTTTCTCTTAGTAGTAGGGTTTCTTCTGGAAACAGGCTACGACGTTATAGGCGAAGGGCTCGCAGTCTCATCGGCGTCTTCGGATCTTGGTTCTCGCAGTAGCAGCTCGGGGACGGCCGGCTCCTAGTAGAATCGAGAGGAACATCGGGCGGCGACGGATTTTGTGGGGCTATAGCTGTGGCTTTATCTTAGGTTGATGCAAAAGCTGACAGCTCGCAGATACTACAATCTTCGACGCATTATGACCCGTCGACTTGACTGCGGCTGCTAAAATCTTCAGCTTTAGGGCTGGCCGGAATAGGAGGACGGTCAGAAGCGCGGCATCTCCCTTCACAACCAGTAACTTCTCGTAAAAAAGAGGCAAATTATCCGCCGACGATGTCACTGTGGGGGCAAGCGAATTAATGTAATCCAGGCGAGAAGACCAGGGCTTAATCTTCTGCCCGCTTCTTGAGGCCGAATTCAGCCCCCAGGCTGCACCAGTGTAATGCGCTTTGGGGGCTGGATGTTGGCAGACAGTCATCCGCCCCCCGAGAATGCAGCCAAGAGTCAAGACTGGCGAATTTGGGTCAATAATATCAGAGGAAACCGCAGTCTGATTCTGCAGAGGGTTGGAACCGAGCAACACCGTCCAGTACGGCGTATGTCGGTCGGCAATCTGGGCCTCATCTTGAGAGCCTGATTGAGATAAACGCCGGTCAGCTACCACCAAGGGTCACGGGGATGCAGCCTCTATACATCTCATTTCCTTTCAGCTCCGAGCTTAGGCTGCAGGCGATGTCAGCGTAGCTTACTGGATTGAGTGATTATGGAGTCCAGACTCTAAAGATGGAGTCAAGTGACCAGTTTGGTGGCTTGGATACATCGCCTCCCTTTAATCTTCGACAATGAGGCATTCCTGATCCTTTAGAGCAAGAGCAATCAGTGTATAGTAACGGAGTTGAGGTGGTGCTTGGCAGTGGCATTGTTGAAACGCGGGGAGGACGCAGTATCACCAAGATCAACCAGACTTTTTCTGGCGAGTCTAGCGTCGAAGTAGAATTAAAACCTCCGGCTAATGAAAAGGTGTATATGTGTTGTCTTGACAGGTTTGACTGAGGATATAGGCAGAACTTGGGCACAACGTTCATGTAGCAATTCGTCAAGCCACACTTGGTAGGTATTGGACTCCATAGACAAGATCCATACTGCCCTGTGCTGATTCGTCCCGTAATACAATCCAAGGCTCGACGCGTTGGTGGCGCACACCTTCAAAACAGGCTACACCCGCAACGAGACGAATGTGCAAAAGCTGCATGTTGATTAATGCCCGGTTGTCTTGCCCCTCTTTTTGGGCCGATAGCTGCTCTAAGTCAGTATTCTAGACATCTGCTACAGTCGCTCTGAATTGATCACCGTTCCTTTGACTTTGCTGTTAATAGGACAAAATTATGCACTATATTTATTCAGACTGCTTCCAGTCTTCTAAGTAGCATATCTGAAAGCATTGATCTCCCCAGTTTCATCCTCTCGTTTCTGAAGCTCGATGTTCTTCCTCTGGCACACGAATCTTATGACAAGACACAATATAATAGATAGACCACAACCAGCGATGATGATACCGCCGCCTGTCTGGTAACGGGGCTCCTGGGATCGCAAAAAGAAGTAAGGGGTGAACCAATGCGAGACAGATGAGGCACAGTTCGCGATGGCAATCAGAGCAGCCCGCTTGGTTCGAGGACGAGGGACGATGGCTGTCTCCCATGGAATGTGAATCTACACATGGCATTAGTTGATAAAGCATTAGTCGCAAGGGAGCGCATCATCACGGACATTGAGAGCGACAAACGGGCCACTGCACAGCAAGACCAGACTGAAGTATCTGGCACCGACATTGAGTGTGCTGATCATGATAACAGCACCAGCTATAGCAACATCCATGGGACCGATAATGTGGAAACAGTGCTCAAGGTATCTTCCAGAAGACCACGAGACGGCGAGGGTAACTAGATACGCAATGACGTATGGCGGCGCCTGAATGAGATACGTGACCGTCTTGGAGAATCCAAGAGTGTCCACAATCTTTCTTTACGTTCGTCTCAGCAACAAATGAAGAATTGGAGCTTTGACATACCGAAGCCCCATCAAGAATCCACCCCAGTAGTCACCCTCGTCGTCTTCCGAAACGCCTCCAGCAGAGACAAGCATGCGGTATTGTGCCATCTGGGTCTGTTCTTCGGTAAAATATCCGCTGCCAGTGTTATTTGGGAAGTTGGGTAGGGTCCAGAATCCTATCACTCCGACGATGATGCTGACGATTCCTAAGAGGCGAGTTAGATTGTATCCAGCATTGGGCGTTTGGGGTTTACTAACCTTCCAGAATAAAGAACCACCTCCAGGAGGTTAGGCCGGCGAGGCCATCCATGTTGGTAAGAATAGCGGCAGCTAGTAGTCCCGAGAAGACGTTGGAGATGATGTTTCCAGCATGCCAAATGGCCATCCGAAATGGGGCTTCTTCTTTGGTGTACCATGAAGAGGTGATGAGCGCTACTCCGGGGACGAATGGACCTTCGGTTATACCGACAAGAAATCTGCAAAGCATGAAGCCCCAGGGTCGAGTCATAAGAGGCATGCAGATGGTGACGGCTGACCAACCCAACATCATCATTGGCATGATGAGGCGTGGCCGGCCCTTGGCGATGATGATGATATTCGCTGGCACTTGAGATATGATGTACCCAACGTAAAACAGGGAAATTCCGGCGGACCATTCAACGTCGGACATGTGCAAGTCATCCTGCATTTCAGCGGGTCGCGCATTGGAGACATTGATTCGGTCGAGGTAGCTGGTAGTGGCTTGTAAGCAGGTGTGTGTTTAGGTTCGGCGCCTTTGACTACATACTTCATGAGGAGCATCATAGTGATGGATGGCAAGAACCACCAGTCCAGCTTTTTAAGAACGGCCTTGTTCAAGCTCTCCAGTTCCTCGTCCGAGGCGTCAGCGAGAAGCGGGTATCGCTGACGGAGAGCCACAAGATCCAGGCCATTGTGGGCTGCAGTTTTCTCTACATGGAGAATCGCTGGACTCTTGCCCGTATTCGAGTCTGCAGACTTCCTAACTTCAGCTTCCGTCATGTTGGAAGCGTCTGCCCAGGGTCTTTGTTCTGAAGGTTCGCTTTGGGGTAGGTCGGAATGCTGGCTCTTCCTGGGGGGCTGTGGTGCAGAATTGGATGCTGAGATACAGTCCTGAGATTCGAGAGGAACTTGCACACCCTTTAATAGCAATTCGAATAACACACCGCTCTAGCAGGTTGTAAGACATAGACCCCAGATCTCACTGCTCCGCCCCATGCTTCAATGTGTGGCAGACGGTTCTGTGCCGTGGACACTGGCACCGTACCCCAGACATTCCCCAGATTGTCGTAATTAGGATTTCTTCTGTGCGGAGAAGTATTTCGGAGGTCATCCGCGAGCGAATGTGGATATTTCGGACCCTACCCGCAACGGGGCTTTCATGGCGTCGGACCCCAGCCGCGGAGAGAGTCCAGATGACCTAAATATTGGGAGAATTGGAGATCAAAGTCGCACCATAATAACGGCAGCTGACCTACTGAGATTGAAAGCGTCAACACCAGCACATTGCGAATAGCAAAACTTTCAGCTGAATCTTCATCATCGGACCTCTCCCGTCCTCCCACCCCAGATTTCAAGCCCTGTCCGTGTGGGGTGACAGTCTCAACACTCGCCCTGCTATGATACAAACTGCCTAATCCGGGGCAACCGTTTGTGATTATATACTGGCTTGGCCTTTCTCCTTCTCCAATCCTATTCAACATCATTCAGACTTGCCTCTCTCCAATTCATCTGCCATTCCCTCGCTATCCCATTCAACACGTTCAAAATGGCGAAGAAACCAAGTCTCATCAAGGCTACCAAGGAAGCCATCAAACAGAGCCCCGAGAAATTTTTAATTTCTATCTCTTGGCATGCACATGCATCTGGGGCTTTTCCGGCGTAGCCAAGGGCTTCGATGAAGGTATGCCAGGCACCCACACGCCATGAACTTGGAACGAACTGAGGTCGATTGTACAGGCAACATCGCTTCTATTGTCATCATGGATGTCTTTAAAGAACGATTTGGTCTCTCAAACCAATCTGAGGATGAATATGCGGATACCAAGGACTGGATCGTCGCTATTGCTACCGCTGGCGCCGTCTTTGGTTGCTTGGCTTGCATGTGGCTCACTCAGCGACTCGGAGGGAAGCTCACATTTCAACTCTTTACGATTGTCTATATCGCTGGCATTCTCGGCCAGACTTTCAGCAGCGGGAATCTTGCAGTTCTCTATGCGACACGAGTCATCTCTGGTATTGGCATTGGAACAACCACGGTCTTGCCATCAATCTATATCGCAGAGGTGAGTAAAATACTCTTTCGCTGGCATTTTCTGAAACTTCTCATACTGACAAAAACTTGACAGATTGCTCCGCAGTCTATCCGCGGTCTCCTAACACTTCAATACACATGTTGCCAGCAACTCGGCGTCGTATTTGGCTTCTTCTTCAACTACGGCATCACCAAGCACCATGCCGGCACCAACCTTCAATGGCAACTCCCAACTGTGCTACAGGTTGTGCCAGCCGTCATTTGGGGACTTGGTTCACTCTTCACGCCTGAAACTCCGCGGTTCTTGCTCATGAAGGGCAACCGGTCAGAAGCTCTTGCGACCTTGGTTCGGTTCCGCCAGCTACCAGAGGACCACCCGTACGTCCAGGCCGAGTTTCAGGGTATTGAGTCACAGCTCAACCACGAAATCGAACTCGTTTCCGGCTCAAGCACACTCGATCTCGTCAAGGAGACCTTCGTGGATCTTTCAAACAGACGCCGCTTCATGCTCATCTTTGCTTGCCACGTCTTCGGCCAATGGCCTGGTGCAAACGCCATCACACAGTACAGCCCGACAATCTTCGGGTACCTAGGAATGCAAGGCACAGAAACGCGCTTCCTTGCCACCGGGTGCTATGCTATCGTCAAATTCTTGTCGGTCCTGATCTTCGCCATCTTCGTCGTCGACTTCGTTGGCCGACGCCGATCACTCATGACGGGCATTTCGTTGCAGATCGTGACTCTTGCATATATCGGCGGGTACCTGGGCGTCACAAATGGCTGGAGTCCGGAGAGAGTCGAAGGCAGTGTGTCCGCACTGGCTGCCAGCCGTGCTGCCATCGCTGCTATCTACCTACACGCTATTGCATGGTCGATCGGCTGGTTCTCTATCCCATACCTTGTTTCTGCTGAGGTTTTCCATTGCGGATCCGAGGAATCAACTTCGCCATCCTTATGGCTGTCCACTGGGCCAACTACTTCGGCTGCTCACGCGCCATGCCCTCTCTACTCGCGGCGACCGACCGATACGGCGCATTTGTATTTTTTCTGTCGATCTGTTGCATTTCCTTTGCTTACGTTTATTTGGCTTTGCCGGAGACCTCTGGACGATCTTTGGAGAGCATGGACCGACTCTTTGATCGGCCGTGGTACACTGTTCATAAAAGTGCATATCCTAGCCCAGATGACCTACGCCCAAGCGCTACTCCCGTCGATAGTGGGTTGAAGCCCCATGAAACTAATAGTTCCGAACATATTGAGCGGGTCTAAGTCTTGGAAGCCCCTTTTTCTTCTTGGTAAACAAAACAATCCGATCATTCTTAACATATATGTGGTTATCTGTTAGGTATTTAGTCGGGTCAAGACAAGTGTAAGAAACTTAGCATTAGTACATTCCCAATTCCAATAAATGACGTATTGTGTGAATCCAGCATACACATTATATTGCATTTAATGTGATAAAAATTCCGATGATAATATCTTGAAATCCGTTACTCCTTTCACGATGGGGGGCCAACAACCCGAGAATATCTAACCTGTCCCATGATGTCATCCAACGAAAGGCCTTCAAAGAGATATAAATATAAAGACGATTACATCACAATCAACGGCAATCGCCCCATCAATCATGATCACATCCCCGAGAACCGAAATCGTAAGATTCGTCCGTCGGCACAACCAAGGGCGACGGTTGATCCCACAATTGCAAATACTGAAGTCCGATACTCCGATGGGAGCCAGAGGAGGTTCCGACCTTGGTAGGTTATCCACACACCATCCTCACTAATACCATATCCTTTTCGTTGATCAGACTGAGACAGATGACCATGAACATGTACTATCGCGACTGGCACAGTCGGAACACTCAAATCGAAAGCGCCAGTATTAGTCAGCAATGCACCGGTCTTATCAAAACAAATGGTTTTAAAAGACGTGGTTGAATTAATTGTCGCCTTATGATCCCCAATTAGTGCATCGAAGATTTGGATCTGCTTGTAAGACGCCGATGCAAGAAGCCGGCCATTGGGCGAGAAGGCCGGAGCTGGAGAGAAGGGGCCCGGAGCTCGAGAGAGGGAGACCGCAGTTTGATGGAAAGAGACCGCAACTAGATCAAAGAAGTCCAAAACTCTACCCAAGTCGGGCGAAAGTGTTACCGTGTACCTGCCGATTAGAGTGTCCCAGATCTTAATACTGCCACCAGCATATTATAGAGCCAAATGCCGGTTGTCTGGTGAGAAGGCTACTGAATGAATCCGAAAGACATCGCGCTTCAGGGTGGCGTTGCAGGAGCGAGCAACAGGATCCCAGATTTCGACCAAGTCTCCAGATGAAACTGCAAGGATTTTTCCATTGGGTGAGAACGATGTTGACGGGGCCCGATGACTACAAGTCCTCAGTGCCACCTCCCAGCAGCCAGTTCCATCATCCCAGAGCTTGACAGTTTCATCCTCCCCAACCGAAGCAATATACTGGGTGCATGGCGATAGGTTCAATGAGCGAAAAGGACGACAATCGTCCTCGACCTTTTCTTTTTCATGGCCACTCCTGGTTATATCCCAAATTCTGACGGTTCCATGTAAAGATGATGATGCAAGATACCGGCTATTCGGCGAGAATGCGACTTTCATGTCATTATGAGGCAGATGCGGCTGAACAGCGGCGGCGCATTGACCAGTCTTGATATCCCAAATGTTGATAGTACCATTAGATACTAGTGCAAGATATTGACCATCAGGAGAGAAGGCTAAGGGTTCCCCCAAGGCATTGTCGATTTCTGATACAGAGCATAATCTTATGATATCCAGCACCATAGTCGCGTGAATATTTCTCAAGGCAAGATACCGCCCACCAGCTGAAAGGGCACGACCACCCATAATCACCTCACTACGGTGATGATGAGCTCTACCTTCGCCCGTTTCAAGATTGTAGATAACAAACCCATCAATGCATGCCACTGCAAGGCGCTGGCCGTCAGATAAGAAGGCAATTAACCGAGCAAGACCAAGATCAAGATCGCATTGAAGGGTCAATTTTGAGTGGCCGGATTTAATATCCCTGATCTCGACAGCGCCATCATAAGTTGTCGATGCAAGCCATGTGCTATCAGGGGAGAAAGTCACCGATGCCATGTATGGTTCAGGGCCTAGGGGGTTACCCATAGGGAGGCCAGTTGTAGTGCCCCAAATCTTAATGGTACCAGAAGATACCGACGCAAGATACTGGCTATTAGGCGAGAAGGCCAATAGTTGGACCACGCGGCAATCGACCTTAATTGTCAATTTGCAGTTACCTGATATAGCATCCCAGATCTTAACAGCCCCTTCAGAGGATGCTGATGCAATAGACTTGCTATCGGGAGAGAAGGCTACTGAAGTGACATCACCACTATGACCTTCGAGTGTGGCCTGACAGGCATTCCAATAGTTTTCGATAACTGATGTTGTCACAAGCCAATCTGGGGCGTGCTTTTCAAATAGCTTCCTGGTGTTGCTGAGCCTAGGACTAAATATAAGGGCCGAGGCATATGCCTGCATAGGCGCGTTCGCAATCGCCCATCTGTGCGATAGGATAAATCGGCGTGCATCCCAAACGATGTCGAACCAACTGCTCGGCGCTTCCTATTTAGGCCACGTATTAGCACGTCGGGCTTATTTAAGGAAGCCAATTCGCCTACGAGTAATGTCTCGAGCTTAGTCATTGCAATCACTCCCTTCGGTATGTCTCGGAGGAGGCTTAGTGCTTCGATCCAGTAGAGGTACTTGTTCTGGAGAAACTCATACACTCGTTCAGCGTCAATGTCACCAAGGTGATTATCGAGTGGCGGGTTCTTGCGCAATTCGGCGTCGCTTAGGTGGTCAACCCAATGGGTGCACGAGTATCGTGCCGCAGCCAACGGGTCTGGCTCAGGAGGGCGTACGTCGTCGATGGAGATCCCCAAGTCTCGCAAGTTGTATATGTCATGTCGCAAATCATTATTCAAGATCTGTATCGATTTTGAAAACATGGTACGATGAGTAGTTTCGAATCCATGCTGGAAAATAATTGGCGATGCCTCAGTCGTCAAGAAGTCCTTGACTGACTGATGAATGAGATACACATAGTCGTCTCGGATTGTAAGAAATGAGGCACACTGTTCCAGCAGAGATGGCAAGTCGTCAGACACGTTCGTGGGTAAACCTGACACCACACGTAGCTCGCCCAAGCTGAGGGGGCGGTAGGCAACGGTTGCCGTTGCAATAACAACGCAGCAGAGGTTACTCTCTTCCGGTTCCAGTTCCTGAATCCGACTCATCATTCCGCGGTAGAGTGACAATAAGCCGGATGGCTTTTGCTTGACAACTTCAGAAACCTTCCAGCTCGTGACCTTTTCAAGCTCCTGTGCCACGAGAGCCACCCAGAGGAATGTCCCATCGGCTTTTTGTCGCATTTCGAGCCTGACTTCGTCTCTTAAAGCCTCATTGCGTTTGAGAGGGAAGAGCTTGACGACTTTGTAGTCGATGAATGTATCGATAGCTTGCGTCACATGCTCTGCATTCACTTCAAGACTAAGTCTTGTCCGAGGGTCATCAAGGCACAGCTGTCGCACTATGTCATAGTTGTTCCTACTCGACACAATCCATTTCACGTGGATGGATGCAGATATTGGCTCAGTGATGAAATATAGCAGCTGTGAGAGATCTGTCGTACACTCATCCAGGGCGTCGATAATCAGATAGCAACCTTGTGTGTGGGGGTCACGGAGCATATCGCTTAGAATCTGAGACAAAGTATAGAATGCATTTGTATCATCAAATAGCCGACGCCCTGTGTCGCCCCATCTGCGCTGGATATGCGAGATAAGGGACGGTTGCTGGTCTGCTAAACCGAAGATCAGGCCTCGCAGCACAGCTGTCGCGTGATTGAGTCGGGAATCGGTGTTTTGACAGAGGAAGAACGAGACAATTCGTGTGTGTGCTTGTGTGGGCGTTTGAGTAGATAGTTCATTGATGATGCCGCACATCAACATTGTTTTGCCCTTGCCGGCGTCGCCCTTAATCCAGAGGAACTCAGTGTCATTGTCGTCTCGCCATCGCTGGAAGTGTTCGTGGTCCAAAACCCATCGATATGAGTCTTTGAGAAGACCACCCTTCGTCTACTCAATGCGCCTCTTTTCCACGGTCGGGTGTATCCATCGGGGGTCGTCAAGACATCGGTTGCGATTCGGTTCGTTGTAGTTGTGAACTTTGTTGTTTCCCCTCGGCAGGAGAAACAACCGAAGCGTTAACGACCCAGCCGCGATTTTCCCATTTTTGTTTGGCTTTATTGCTTACCTGAGTTATAGTTATAGTTGTTGGTCTGTGTACCACCAGCATTGTTGTTGTTCTGGGGCCCGGAGCCCGTGTTCGCGCTGAAGATGCCCGCGCCGTAGTTGTTCAAGGAGAGGTGAGGTGTGATTGGGTCTTGTGGCTGAGAAGACATCGTATGCAAGTTCAGCCCGGCAGGTTTGAGTTAGCTGATTGGTCTATATTATTCGGGTGTAGGTCGACGGCATGGGGCAAGCTGGAACGTGAATTTACTTGGGAACGATGGAGTTGCCTGACGAGGCTCTCCTTGCGGAAATTTTTTGTTGTGCCACGGCATGCTCTACCCCGCTTCTATAACCAATGAAATCGTTTGGCAAATTAAGGCGCACCTGGCGCACCTGGCGAACCAACAGGCGCCCAATAGAGGCTGGCATCCAGGCCGCTTTGCAAATTAGTCGTTCGGGGCCCGTTTCAATGTGACCGGGGCGCATTATGAGAACTCCAGAACGGTAAATGGTAGTCTTTTTGATGAAGAACAATTTGTCACTGGCAGTTTTGAGAAAAGAAAGTATGATACTCGTAGGTAGTCTGAGTTACAAGTTCATGGTAGAATCTACCTATACGGCTGCATGTGAGGCAGCTGGAGCCCTTGGATTGGGCCATTGAACTGGATACCAGAGCCGTTGTTATTGTTTTGTGGTGCGCTGCCCGTGTTCACATTCATCCAGCCTGCTCCGGAGTTGTGGAAACTGTGCTGGCGGGTCTCATCATCCCGGAGCGACGGCGACAGTGTTGATATGTGCTCGAGAGATTTCTGCAACTCTTCCAACTGTGATGCAGCAACCTCACCGAGATCTGGTTTCTCCGCCAAGCCAACTACGAATCTGAGAATGGTTTTCATCAGATCTTCCACCCGATCTCTCTTCCCTGCAACATTGCGGTATCGTTCTTGTCTGGGTCCATTGCCGTCTGGGACCACTTCGAAGAATATTTCGTCTAATCGAGTAGCGTTGGCCCTGCAAACATCCATGGCTGGCTTGATTTCTTGCCAAAATGTTTCGTCGGAGTTGCGATTGGCAACGTGAAGTTTAATGCCCTGCAAAAAGTTCTGTACTGGTGCGACCGTCTGGAACACCTCGTGAAAGGCGGGAGGAATATCGTTTGCCTTATCAATGCCGCCACATGTATCAATTGTGTTCTGAAATGCAAACAGTGTACCAGCAATCAGCCGTTTCACTTCAGCAGCATCATTGCCCGGCATTGTGTTGAATGAGTAGTCTAGACAGAATGCAAAGATCCCGCATTATTTAATCAGGCAACCGTTGCTTTGGGAAGGACACGATATACTCACGAATTTGACGGCTGCGAAGTGCCACCCGACGGTCTCTACTTTTGAGAACAGAGCGGTTTACTTCAGCGGATTTGGCTTGCGCAAGTTGCTGCATCTTCAGGGCCAGTGGAAACGCCTCAGCTTGCAGGCGCCTCCTAATGGCGAGCGACCACATGACACATCCATGTCCAATCAATTTATTTCGGATCCACAATCTCACTCACCGAGAAGAGGCAACGGTTGCCTGCTGTTGGGTCGCTGCGCCAAGCTGGCGAAAATGTTCCGGATCAGATGCCTGTTTCAAGCCTACGCGACAAGTTGCGAACTTCCAGTGAACGGGAGAGATGGTGTGCATGCTCCAGTGTAAAATAATCAAATAATACTCGGTACAAGATATGTACTTATCATATATATTGAAGAAACTACGCTGCGCACTCTACTCTTGTGATACGAAATACAGCTGGTGTCTCGTGACGGACGGAAACACCCCGCTCTCACGCGATTTCCCCTGCGAACGATGAGACCAACACTGTCTAAATCTTCCATTCTCCATTCCTAGTTCTACCGACTCCTGATCGGGTTTTCTGTTCGTTCGACAATACCATTCGTACTCCGACTCTGAGATTTGATGTAAAACCATCCGGCATAGCAGCGGGTCCCACGGCTTTTTTAAAGGGCTCAATTCAGCAATACACATTCCATCATGAGGAAATTCGAAACTATTTTTAGACGCAAAAAGCCTCAGCAATCAACAACCGGCAACCCCGTGCTGCCGAATTCGCACCCATGCCCTGGGACAAAGCCGGTCGGGTCATCTTCAAAGCCCGGTCCACT
This sequence comes from Ilyonectria mors-panacis, assembly GCA_002991585.1. Taxonomy (NCBI): domain Eukaryota; kingdom Fungi; phylum Ascomycota; class Sordariomycetes; order Hypocreales; family Nectriaceae; genus Ilyonectria; species Ilyonectria mors-panacis. The sequence goes on along the minus strand of PPHJ01000084.1, from coordinate 438,262 downwards.
AGCTTCCTCATTCCCTGATGGAATCAAGGTGTTATACGATTGTCCGAAGCTACAGTTGATGTCTGTTTTGTTCACGGGTTATCTGGCAATCGGGATAAAACCTGGGCAGTGTACGGAGAGTCTACATCATGGCCAAAGACACTCTTGCCACCAGCACTTCCCAGGGCTCGTATAATAACCTTCGGATATGATGCATACATCGTGCGAAGTCCAGTTGCATCATCGAATCGGCTAATCGATCATGCCACGAACCTTTTAGCCGATCTAACATCAGACCGGGCTATTCAGAAGGCGACGCATCGCCCCCTCATCTTCATCGCCCACAGTGTGGGCGGCATTGTCTGCAAGGAAGCCGTTTTACAGTCGAGAAATAACCCCGAAGTCCATCTTCGTAGTGTGTTCAATTCTCTGGAAGGCATCGTATTCATGGGTACGCCCCACAAAGGCTCCTGGATGGCTGACTGGGCCAAGATCCCGGCTTCAACCCTAGGCCTTGTTAGGTCCATTAATAAATCGCTGTTAGACATTCTGGATACAAATGACCAGTTGCTCGAATCCATTCAACGGACTTTTTTGGCCATGCTACGAGAGCTGCGAGAAAGCGGCCGGAATCTGCAGGTTACATGCTTTGTTGAAGAATTGCCTTTAGCAGGGATTGGGAAAATTGTACCCAAGGAATCGGCCACTCTAGAGGGTTATAATTCGATTACAGTACACGCAAACCACAAAGACTTGGTGAAGTTCAGGTCTGCGGAAGACCAGGGGTTCAAAAGGCTGCTTGGGGAACTTATCCGATGGGAATCACAAATCAGGTATCCAGTGTCAACGGCGTTTGACAGTTCGAGTCCGCTAATAGCTTCAAGAACGAGAACCAGTACGACGACCGCTGACTCCAGCTCTGAGAGCAACGTGGACACCAGAGAAGATACTACACCACGACACACTTTCCACAACTCCGGAACTGGCTGGATGGATGTGAACACGGGCAGCGCACCACAAAACAATAACAACGGCTCTGGCATCCAGTTCAATGGCCCAATTCAAGGGCTCCAATTGCCTCCTCCTCCGATTTGAGTCAGAGGCAGAACGGATAGTAAAGGTGCTGTTGAAAATGGGTGGAGAGGTGGCACCGGACATATCGGTCCATTGTACCGGTGGCAAGCAGCGGGAGACGGTTGACAGCAATTAGCGGAGCCTCAGGAACAGTCTGGCCTGCAAAAGCCACCGCGGAGAAACGGCGCGGTCGACTGGTGTGTGTGTGCTCTTGGTTCGCAGACCTACGGCGACATATCCACCAGCAAAACATCTGAACTTACATTCCACCTCTTCCCACAGGAGGAAATTGGAGGCCGAAGGACTGAAGATACAACTACCGAGCCTGGTGACCTTATCGAAGCACTACCGATTAAGGATCGAGAATCTTATTGCCGCCACCCCGCGTGATTGCTTGTTGGTGGCACATAGCCTAGTCGATAAAGAGGTAGACTCGTGAGTAGCCGAGAATCCCCGCGAATGGAATCATCCACTAGTTTCAGCCTGATTCAGGCCGCTGTCGTATCTGAGTGATGGGCGTCAATAGTCCCCCCAGAGCAGCTGAGCGCAGGCGCCACAAACGACCAATCGTGCAACGTGGCTTGGCCAGACCCCGTTCAGCTCCAGCCCGGTTTTGTTATCTCCCAGTACTCGCGGGTTGACTCGAGGGACGAGACCGTGGGCTGGCCTTGGCATAGCAATCTAATTGGGCCGCCAGTGCCAATATTGGTTCGAAATGGCGCGTGGTTGCTTCTCCACACCTTATTCAGTGGCAATTAAGCTGCTGCATTAAGTTGAGGCGCAGATTCAAGGGGCTCACAGCTTGGCTCGAGCCTCCCCGCGTTGTGCTGGAAATGTCTTGATTTAACTGTCGCGCTCAGCTCGTCTAACCCTAGTTCTCTGGATTATAGACCTTTGCTGCTTTGATTGCCTTTAGACAAGCTCGACAATGGCTATCAACTCCAACTTTTACGTCAAACCGGAATATGTCCGGAGGGGAAGCTGGACCAACTGGAATGGCACTGCGGTGTCGGGCGGCAAGATCACCATGGGCAAGAACTCAGCGGATCTGGTCGCCATCTTCATCGGTATCTTCATCGTCTTTGTTGAAGGTGGTCTATGGACACTCTTGACTCTCTTTCTCTTCAAGTGGAATCGACGTCGCCGACTCCGCCGTCACGCCATACAGCAACAGGGAGATTTGGATGCCCTCTACCACCAGGAAATGACGATCCTCCGCAATAGTGACAGCGCAACAGCCATCGCCTCAGCCTACTTGAAGCTCTGGTCTACATGGGGCTTCACCAACTCACGCGTCGCGTGGCGCACCCTACCGCTCATCCTCCTCGCCGTCCTAAGCTTCCTGTTCTTTCTCATCGGGGTACCATTCATCGCCGCCTACCAGCTGCTCGAAAATCAAGGCGACGAGGTCCTCATCCAGAGTCCGAATTGCGGCTTCTGGTTAGCGAGCCTAGCTGACGATCCGGTCGCCGGGTTTAATTCGTTGCGAAACCAGTCTTGGGAAGCCGTTACCTACGTCGACAGCTGCTATGAGGGCAGCGCCGAGTTGGCGCTCTGCGACCGATTCCTCCCGCGACGGCAGCTGCCGGTATTCAGTTGGACCAACGGCGAATGTCCCTTTGATAAGAAGATTTGTCTCTCGAAGGACAAATTCTCTGCTTTTGTCATGAAGACGGAGGTGCTGGACTCGCACACGGATTTTGGAATCAATGCTCCAAAGCACGAGAGGGTCAAAATGCAACGAACCACGACGTGCGCTCCGCTTGCTGTTTCCAAGTACACCAAAATCCACGACACTGACATACCAGGGGAGAAAATGACGTCTCTCTACTTTGGAAAGACAACGTATAGTCCGCAGACATACAATGTGAGTAGCCTTCAGTTCGTAGCCAAGGGAAGCTACAACCTTGAGTAAGTCCTCCTACATATCCCACATGTCTCGCCTGATTAACCAATGCTCTCCAGTGTCGTCACCAACTATATGGCAAACGGCACTGCCTATAGTGCGACATTTGAGCCCATAACTGAACTCCAGCGCAACGACGCCGACACGTCCATCATTATGCTCAACAATAACGGCATTCCAATCCCGGGCATTAATGGGCCATGCAGCGATCCCTTCTTCTCCGCAACTAAGAAACACCTGACCTTATTTCCTGACTACTACCTGCCTGACAACCCCGTCACTGCCATCGGCTGCGTTGACCAGTACGAGTTCGGGAACCCGGTTTCCCCGCGAATGGACTAAACCTGCGAGCTGGACAGACGCTACCAGTAACATCACCTTTATCAAGGGTCTCTCGAGACGTCAAGCATCTGCCTACATCTCGATTGGCTGGTCAGCGGGCCAGGTAGGCATGGGGTCCGACGTCGTGATCCTTGGCGCCGAAGTCCTACGGGCGAAGAAATATCCAGGCCTAGTCGCTGGATTCCAAACTCCTATCCCAAATGACCAGTGGAAGAAGGAGGTGGAATATTGGTTTAAAATAGGACTCGCAAAGATGCAACTTCTCCGCCTCAACATCGCCATGGGCCCACAAGACCCAAATATGCCGGGCCTAAAGAATGTGCTACCGGTAATATCGGCCGGCAGAGACGACATGGTGGATATCATCTGTTCCTCGCAGAAGATCCACAACACGGAGTTCAAAAACTTCCACCGCCTTGGCTTCATCACGCTCGCCGTTATTGGTGGCCTATTGATTCTTCTACCAACGCTCGTTACCAAGCTCCTCATGTCGCGGTTTAGGCATCGCGATGATTCACTTGCCTGGGCGACGTATGGGCAGCTGCAACTACAACGGATGGCGACTTCGGGCGCTGGCGTACAAGGTTGGAAGGGATGCGACGACGAAGTTCCGTTTCTGGACCCGAGCGATGCCCCGGTCGGGGATATTGATGTCATCAATAAAGATAGAGAGAATAAGCCGCATCCAGTGTGGAAAGGGCCGAACCAAGTTGTGAAACCAATTCACGGGGATGACGGGGATTCGGACGACGATGAATCCGTCTTCCTTGGCAGGATCCCGACACACCAGACTGGTTCGACAGCAGCGGTTCCGTTGATGATGGTATCACAGGAGGATACCTCGTATCACAAGACGTACAGGTGAGACTAAATACAACAGAAGTAGTCGTCATTAGCTCTATCCTATCGTATTTTTGTAAAACAGTGCTTGACTTTTAGATAGAATAGTGGATGAGGTTACGTGAACAGGTTTAATCACGGGGACATTTACGAAACAGTCGCATATCATACCAAATCCAATCTTACAAAAAGAGGTGGCTTTCAATTATCTGGTTCTATCTCTCGGTATTAATCATGCTTTTCCTAATCACTCAAATCATAGCGAATCACGCGTTGAAGAGGAAATGCTAGATATTGGTATTAATCGACCTTATTAAGGAATATCTACTGCTCAAAGCACCCTAGTGCACGATAAAAGACCACCATTTCCTAGTGTCTGACTTCGATTCAATCTTTATTCTCTGTTCCCTTTGAAGTTCGTAACAGGAGTCCGTATATTCCGTCCAGCTTAGACCTGCGTTGCAACCTCATTTAACCCTTTGCGCGTATTCTCCCGGGGAGATCCACCATCACTTGAGGCAACATCCTCCTCCACAATATCCAAATCGGAAGCCGGCGGGACAACCTTTTCTCTATTATAACGTTAGTTGCGCACTTGATTCCAAATTGATCTTAGGACTTACCCGTGGCTACCAAATAGGACCCGAATGACCTGTGTCATCAGAACAAGCAAAACCACCATAACTGCCGAGTAGACGTAACCCTTGGGGAATCGTGGGGCCTCTACAGTGGGATAAGTGAACAATGGAATCCAGGCTTGGGTAGAAGTGGCGATAGCAGTCATGAGAATCAATGTCATTGCACGTTCTTCGTTGTTGTGCCTCAAGATGGTGTTGGCCCAGCCATATAGAACGGAAGAGACCGCAACGGCGGAGAACGTAACGCTGAATGCAAACCACTTGGCTGCTTCTGGCACGTTCCAGATTGCGAGAATGACGAGGCCAGTGAAGTTAACGGCAGAGGCCAGAGTGATGGCACCCGGCCTACCAAGCCAGAGGTCGGCACTGAAGTTGATGAAGAGGACGAAAAAGATGCCGAGGCCGGGGCTGATGGCTGCCAGTTGGTTCATGGTCGTGGTATCGTAGCGGGCGAGGCTCTTGATCCAGAGCAAGAACGCGGCCGAGTTGGAGCTGGAGTTGAAGAACAGTATGTCCCAGAAAACCAACAGATAAAAGCGCCGGCTCGTGAAAACACGACGGAGCAGCGACCACGAAAATGGCGTGCTCTGGACTTTTGAGCCTGTTCGTTCCAGTCGAGCCTTGGCAAGGGCAAGTTCGGTCTCGTTGATGACGAGACGATTGGGCTTGCTCGGTGTGCCAGGCCAAATGAAGTATCCCAAAAAGGCGAGGGGTAGTGTAATGACTGCATTGATGATAAATGCCCAACGCCAACCTGACAGCCCATTCACCCCGTCGAGGTATTGTGTTGCCGCTCCTTGTAGCAGACTCGCAGTCATGGTACCGAGAGTGAGTCCAATGTAGAAGAAACCGCCACGGCGGCCAATCTCATCGCTGCGGTACCATGACCCTAACACAAAGTGTACGCCGGGGAAGTATGAAGCCTAGTTCTGGAAGTTAGTGTCATCCTGATTAGTGAAGTACCAGTCAACCAACCTCGAAGAGTGAAACCATGAATCGATAGGCCGCGATTTCTCCAAAGCTCTGTGCACGATACTGCAACAGTGTAAAAAGACCCCAGAGCAGGTCAAGAGTGGGGACCAAATAATGCATGGGAACTCTTGGGAAGAGATAGATGAAGGGCAGCAGGCCGACGACATTTCCGACCACAAAGACGGTTTGGAACTGCACCAGCTCATTACCGTGGAACCCTAGCTCTTCGGACATGCCCGACACATAGGCATTGTCTATTACTTGTCAGCAAGGAAAGCAGTCCGGAGGTGTATTGGATACTTACTGATATTGGTTTGGTCAACATACTTGACCCAGTAGATGATGAAGGCATAGGGCACAAGGAGCAAGTCGAGCTTAAAGATCAATTTCTTTTCTTCTGCGCTGTCCTCTGGCGAGAACCAGTGGTACCAGCGTCTTGTTGGTGCGCCAGTCATTGTGTCAGCGTTTGTCTTTGTATTTGTCCTGCGACTCCATAATTGAAGAATGGGATAGAGGCCAACTTATAATTTTCGTAGATATTCCTAGTCTGGGATCTTGCGGATTGAATCACAGGAACCTTACCTCTTGAGAATGATAGAAGGAGTCGTCACGTATGCTGGTAAGCACATCACTTCCGAGTGGGGGATTGTCAATTATTATTTCCGTACGTAGAGCCGGCCTCATCCCACTTTGAGACCCGGTTTTCAGAAGACGTTATCTATAGCCCTTGATTTTAGGAATAGCTACATCAATATGGCTTGGAAATCTGGACTAGTTCTCAATGGTTGGGTGAGGGTGATGATGTAATTTGGCCCGCTATTGCGCAATGTGAACTAATGGGCCGGTATCCATTCCCACCGCCGTAGGTGGAAAACGCGAGTTTGGCTCTCGAGAGAGCCTGCTGTTGATGCCTGAGGCGACCTATGAATACAGATGTATGCATTAGTAATTACAAGCCTCTATACTGAAATCCACCTTTCCCTTGCCAAAACATGGAAGCACGTAGCTCAAGCCGTAGTCTAGCAGGCGAGATTTTAAGAGCTCCCAGGTTCCTATTGTCGATACATCCCCAATCAGCTCACCATTTCTCTGCAGCCATATTTGCCCAACTTCCCTTGCGGTGACTTCTCCTTTGGTCTCGCTCGGGAAGAGTGGCCCTGAACCCGGTATGGGTTTCAATTACTCAAGCCCTCCAAGTCGGACAACACGAAGAAGTCGCTATTCACATGAACTTTAGCAGTGGGTACTCTTTTATACACATTTTTCACCACAAAGCAATTTCTGAAGCTCTGACAGCGATCAACTGAGGTATCGGAGAGGACAGCGGAACCCTGACGTAAACACTGTATATTACATACCTTAGAAGCGGGCATCAAAAAAATAAATAACAGCACATGTATGTAACATTGAGAATGGAGCAAGCTAGATAACGGCGTGCAGATACTGGCTACTTGAGTAAGTTCGGCGTCATTCGGTTGGAACCCGACCACCACCCACACGAGGTACTTGGGGCGCGCTTGTGACTTTCTGTTGGAATGATAAGGAGGCTGGCTTGGTCAGAAGTCTATACAACATAACTCAAATTTGTCTTAAGACGTGTGTATATTCCAGTTCATTCAGAGGCTGTGCCCGGAGCCAACACCACCATTGCTACAGAGTAACCAGTTGGCGGATCCTGGTCATGCTATTGGCTGGAGCGCATCTGCCCAAGCGAGATACAGACTTCAACCCAGAGTTGTTGCGCATCACACCAACACAATGCCGTTTAGCGCTTCCGTTTAACCGTTAAAGTACGGTAAAATTGTATTTATTTATTCACGTCGCGATACCCACATACTCTGGATGACTTGTACAGGAGCATATGAAGCTAACACAAATTAACTCCATAAGTATAGTGGATCCGCCACATCTCCCCTTGCGAAAATTTCAACAAGAGCTGGCTAATCCACATTAACGAGCAAAATTTCCATCAGAAAATAGGCGCAGTGGCAGAGTGGTCTAATGCGTATGACTAGAAATCATATCTCTTCGGAGGCGTCTGTTCAAATCAGGCCTGCGTCGCTTCAAATTATCTTTTTGCCATTGCAGCGAGCTACTCTGTTTGTATCTAGTCTGTCGTCCACATCCCTCGCTCGAGCTTCAGATTAAAACCACTGGATATCCCTGTTTTTTATCTCCCGAGTCACAGTTTGTATGGACTTCTATTCTTTAAATACCAGTCAATCAAAGTGCTCTGGCATCGACGTTGGCTCTTGCTGGCCTGGTCCAAGGAACAGGCGTTTATGCATCGTCGAGCAGACCCAATGGGAAAATAGGCAGGTATAGAAGCCAGCCCGTATGCCATTCGCGCAGTCAATTTGAACCTCCAGGGCCTCCGCAGTGCATATATGGGGTGCCCCAGTATCTTTGATGTTTTTATTAACCCATCCTTGTCTGGCCTATTCACAAAGCATACGCGACGAATATACCCGATAGTCTCGCTCACCGACCCTTGATACTAGCTTCACAATAGCTAGCATGAGCTTCGTTGACATCGTGCTCTGTGGTTCAGTCATTAAATGCCATAGCGATATACTCAATACTCACTGTGACAAGGAAGTCTTAGAATATATACCTTTGGCTTGAGTCGATCAATTGTCTGGGGGTTTGCCATGTCCTACCCTAGGCGAGACGCAGCCACACGAGGCGTACCCACACCTTCGCAGTTGCATTCCCCTTTGACTAGCCCAGCGACGCGAAATTTACCGACAAATAACAGGGCGTGTGGTCTAGGGGTATGGCGTCCGCTTCGCATTGATCTAACAAGTAACTTGCGGAAGGTCCGGGGTTCAATTCCCCGCTCGTCCAATTCTTTTGCCGGTTGTAACTAGATTTGTTGCCGCTCATTCTTTTTGTTGGAAAGTACCAATACATTTTGGTGGCATGGCTTTAAGGTGGATTGTTAACATACGGGACGCATAATTGAGCGAGTTTCCTGCCCTACCTACCAATTTAGGGACTGTTTGTCACCTATTGCAAAGTCATCACACAGGTCTTGTGGACACAGCGACATTTCTCTGAACGATCTGCATTCTACAACGGTTTATTTCGTGCTCAATTGAAACTTCTTATTCAATTTTCGTGTGAAATGGACATCCAGGGCCACTGAACTCAGACTTGATATACTTCGAGTACGCCACATCAAGGCTTCGAATATTCTCCTTTCGCATCCGTTTTCCATTGTCATTCAAGCTCTCCAGGCCGGTAAAGAAGGAGACTTTGGGGTCAGGTAAAAAAAAACCTCGCCAAACCACATCAAAGTCCGGACAACGAAGATGATGAAACCTCCGAGGATGGAATTGACTGGTTTCAACCTCATGGCATCAAGCGTCGTGGGGAGAGAGAGTGCCAGAGGGAATGATACACCCAACCAGCGAAACCCGGGAGGAAAGTATCGGAAAGCAAATTGATTGAAAATGGCTAACCCGACGTTGCGGGCTCGTTCGTCGAACTCCCGAGGAATGTTCTCATACTCCTCACAGAACTTTATGCAGCCGTCAAAGTCAGCAGGGTAGCCTCCCACAGGAGTCCCTCCCTCAATTGTAAAAAGAGAAGTCATATCACGCCAGAAATGATGGGCAGCAGTCTTCTCCTTGTCGGAAAAGCCAGAGAGGCCCAAAAGAAGCCTGAGTCGATGCATGAGAATAGCACTGAATGCCAAGGTGTAGATGTAGTCCTCGTTGTGAGAAAAGTTTCCAGGATACTTTTGAGCGAGAGAAATGTGAAGATTGTTGATGCGTTGTACAGCGTCCTTGCATCGTTGGTCACTTGGGCCGTAGTACCACCAAGTCATGTTGTGGTTTTCCGTGTCCTCGACTCGCTGGGTCCCTTTTTGCACGACTTTGCCACCATCCGAACGCCAAACGGCCTCGGCTCCATGACTGGTGATGACAAAGTTGGGGAACGTCAAAGAGTAGGTAAGATTGTTCATGAAATCCGACAGGCGATAGCATGACATTGGCCGCCACATGAGTTCGTAATCGGTTTCTGGATCGAGGGAGTTTACGGCTTTATTGATCCAGTGATACTGGTCTTGGGAAACCTTTGCAGCCATGATTGACGGTGTCGTTGGGTTTGGAATTGCAGTCATAAAAAGGTAAATGTTTGTATAAAGAAGTGATGATTGTTAATGTCTTGTTCTCGAGGGGAGTCTGGGAAGCAGGCTGGTGGTATTTATAGGGTTATTGCTCTTCCAACATTTTAGATAGATCATAACCGCCCCGTCCTTCATTCTCGGAAACTATTCGGAGTTGGAGTGAATGGGAGGGGAGTCCGAATATCCGCTTAATAATACTTTGCGATTTAAGCCTGCGTGCGACTCCGGAACACTGCCGATATATACCCAAGGACCGCTCGGAGGATCTACCCTGTCAACTGCAGAGTCTCTCCGAGACAGAGCAGTCTAAATCATCGACTGGAGAAAACGCAGCGCTAAGGGAGCCACATCCTTTTAACGGCAACGTCGCCTATAGAAGGCTGTTGGATCCGTTACGGTCAATTTAATCAAATGGATAGTGTTCAAAGCAGTGATGATGTTGTTGATCATTACTTGTGCCGGTCATCCGGACCGGCCGGAAGAGGGGTTATCAGACCCCCCTTCTGACTAAGGTCAGGATATCAATCTATCAGAGGTTTCGTAATACAGGGTCATATTCCAACAAAGGCTTAGTGTTGGATCCGTTACGGTCAATTTGATCAAATGGATAGTGTTCAAAGCAGTGATGATGATGTTTTTTTATTGCTTGTTCCGGTCATCCGGATCGGCCCGGAAGAGGGGTTATCAGACCCCCCTTCTGACTAAGGTCAGGATATCAATCTATCAGAGGTTTCGTAATACAGGGTCACAATCCAACACTTAGTAAAAGGAGTTACCGATTCGTGTTTACTATTTGGCTAGGTAGTGTTTAGCTTAGTGTCCACTGTGCCGGCCTGGGTTTTCCGGGGTAAAAACGGGTCATGACCTCCCCGTTCTTCCGCTCTCCCGTGCCCCGAAGTGATCTAGATAAGACCATCTCACCCAAAACGAGGAAGACTAAATTAGTACTCAGATCTGGGGTCTTGCGGGGAGGCTGCATAGTGTGTGTCCCACAATACTTCTCTCGCAGCAGAAAAGATGACCAATCCCAAAATCGTCACCTCAGGTATATATCCAAATCAAAGCCTTGGAACTCAGTCTTATCACTGAATGCAACACCACCTTTGCCCTCCCCTGACTGATACACCCATCCCGTGTGTTATTACAGTTTTGAAGTGGATTAGATTAATAGTAAATCGCAATCATTTGCTGCTCGCTACATCGGTATTAATTGAGGTGAGTATTATCGGTCAACATTCTAAATCCAAGGACTGGACGTATCAAGAAGCACTACTGCTCGCCTCATCAACAATCTTCCACGTGTGATCCGCCACCTTCTTTATCTGCTCCTCGCTCCAAGTGTGCTTTTTGGTCACCAAATGACCGCTGTCGTCAATGCAACTCCAAAACCTGCCCTCCTTCTCGCCCGCAGCTGCACAATTGTCCGTCCCTTTGAGCAGGTTCTCGGCACAAGTGTCTGGCGACACACCAAGTAAAGTGCCTACAACCTTCGAACCAGCCCGGAGATACCATGGGAGCGATTCGAAAAGATCTGTCTTGACAAGCCCTGGGTGGGCATGCACATAATGCCGTCTACTGGCCTTATCTCCCTTTTGCTGCATAGCATATTCCTGGATGATAGCATCGGTCATTGAGATACAATGGTTGGCCGCGTTGCCGAGACTGAAGTTTTTCTTGAGGTCCAGATCGTCCCAGATGAGCCCGGTCGGGTTTCCACGCACGCCATCTAGCACGAGAAGGACCTTGGCGTCGTCCTTCAAAACTGGGGTAAGTTCACGAACCAGTAGTTGCTTGCCATAATAGTGAAGTGCCATTTTGCGGTCGATTCCTTCGGATGTCTCTGTCCTCCCCGCTGTCGTGAGGATGCCCTGGGTGAGGACGAGGAGGTCCAGTTGTGGCTCCTGTGCCGACTTGTACGCATCTGTGTACTGCTTGATTGAGCGCATTAATGATGCATCCAGTGGGCGAAACTCCATATTGGCATGAGGGATATCCTTTGGCTTGTTGCGACCGCTGATAATGACGGTAGATGACGCAGAGGCGGCGGCGAGACGGCAGGCGATTGCGAAGCCAATGCCGCCCGTTCCTCCAACTACTAGAGCTCTGGTGGCCATGTTGCCTGTGATGAGTATACGTGAGAGTTGTAAGGTCGTCGTTGGGCGTGTATAGACCCTTTTCGCTGATGTTAGGGATTTGGAGAAACATCTGGGAGACATTCGGAGAGTCTTAACCAGATTCTACGACGGGGATCGGAATGTTTGAAACCCCGCAAGCTAATCTAGATCCAATAGAGAGCAGCTTTAAGCGTCTCTGTCTGGAATTAACGGGGTTAGCGGGAATATGGGCGAAGTTCGCATTAGTCAACTTTCGATGTTAATAAGCTTTCAACCTTCCAACTGGTCGGATCATGGGAAATCCCCCGCACGGCTTGCAGCTTACTATAAGTGAGGTTCGCGTACTATTCCATATCTATCTAATTATGTCTCGGAAGCACATGAGAGTGGTGGAAGCTCCCTACAGCCTTCCGACCAGTGTGTGCCTCAGGCAGCAATCCTCTATTGACGTTGAGTACGTGATGGGTCCCCTAGCCCCTAAGGGAAGCACTTGGGTTTGATAGATTGGAGTGGATCAAACTTATTGATAGAATTTATAGATTCTGATGATTGATTCTCCGGCTTCTTCCCCGCCTGGGATGGAACTTTTTATCCAGCATCTGAGTCTTACATCTCAACTCCTCGTTAGTTGCACAGCGGTGGATAATTTTAAAATTTAGGCGAGATCCGATGTACATGTACAGCCCCTATTAAAAGGAGACATCCCCTTTACGGCCCAAAAACAGTCCTCCCAGTTCCATAACAGCAGCACACGAAGAGACGATATAGGTAGCCCCGGTATGGATGGCTGACCTGTCCTGCTCGATTAGTTGGGCTGCATTGCCATTGCCAACACAGGTGGGGACACGACGACCATGCAGAAGCTTGTGTAACCACCAGTTCGCAAATTCCCCGGGAGCCTTGACTAAGTATAAATCGACTACAAAAGTGCAAATGGCCTTCCTTCCCTCGAGCTTCTAGAAGCCAAACTTTAGTTGGCGGCCGCGTCGACGGGCGAGCGTGTGGGGTTTTCGTGAATCTGAACCTCTACGCGCTGCGGGGGCCCTGTGATTACGAGGCGATGAGGGGCGATGGGGTGGAGAAGGGAAATTAGAGGGCGGAGCCTATTTGATAATAGTAACTGGCTGAATGGCCCAATGTGCGCGGCTGTGTGTCATTGTAAGAGCCTACCTGCTTCTTCTGGAAACATTCAGCGACGGGAGCACACCATATCGAGCAGAGACGACCAATTGAGACTGCTGACGGCCACCATTGCGGGTTTTACTGCAGGGCTACGTAGTACCTACGGAGTCATGATGAAGATGATTCTGTGGAATCGTGACCGGTTACAGGCGGCGATGGCCTTGGTCACTTTGCTCGGCATCGACGGCAATTTATCCCTTGTGCATAGGCCACCATAATCCCACATGATCATGATGCTGTACTTTATTCACTTCAAGACTTCTGCTTGTTTGATGAACAGCCAGGATCCTGTTGATCCGTCGCTTCCATCCTGCGTCTAGCTCGCCGCTAACTAACCAAACCGGCCCTTGGCGAACTTTCCCTCCGCTAAAATAGGAAGCCGCTTACTTGCATGCCGAGATCAACAAATGTCCATTCTCTCACGGCCTTTCCCAACCCTGACTCGTGCTGCGGACGCGCATTGCACGGGCCAATAGATTGAAAAATTTGCTCACTCGCCATCCATTCACAGAGTCGTAGCCGGTGGGTCACCCCCTTTAATAAACCGAGGCTTGCTTGGTTTCCTTGCTCGGGCAGGTTTCAAGCTGTCACATTCGGGCCATGAGCCACCATGACTTCTCGCATTAGTGGAGTGCGCAGTTCCCCTTTGCCCTAACTGGTAATGGGACTTATTAAAAAAAGTGCCGTGCGTAGTAAAGTTTACCGAAAGCTCCTAATTACATACCAGTTGCCACTGTAACCACGACTCGTGCCAAAATTTATCTATCCCCTGAGCAACTTCGGCCAACAAATAACTCGTGCCTGTCTGAAAATCCCAACCAACACCGTCTACAGTCGTCGGAACCTTGCTATCACGGACGCGATATTTCAAATCAGCCGCAATGCCTGCAACGCAGGAGAACAAGATGAACCGGTCATCGACCGGCTTGCTCCGGATGACGGATGACGACAGGCCATTCTCAAGGGTATGTGCAATCATTTTTGCTTAGAGATTTACCTAAAAGGATCTCTCCCAACGAGGGTGCATAGTCGTTCCCGGTAGTAGAACTGCTAACACAAGACCTGCAGGATTTGGAAGATCTCTTTTCCACCCTCATAGTCAGTCTGATGCCATTCTCGGCCCATCGCGTCTGGTTCACAAAGGTCGAATATACGTTCCTATCTGAAGATGCTATCCAAAATCTTGGGTCGCTCAAGTTCTCGCAATCAAACCGCATGCCCAACCCCAAGGATCCTTCTCGTATTGTCACTACCACGACAACAACCACGTTTTCCATGTCCAAAGATATGGGTCGTTCTCTCTGTCAGCTTTTCCTCAATGCTCGGTTTATTGAGTCTGCAGATGGCAAGAGCGAGCAACAGTACACTATGAGGGGTACAGTATGGCAGCTTACGCCAAAGGGAATTGTTATACTTGAACGCTTCTGCTCAAAAAGTGGTGTGCAGCTGAAACAGCTCTTAGAGTTGACCAACCTGTTTTCGATCCAACTGATTACTCTGGAAAGGGATGCGGAAACGGACAAATTATTCCAAGACGAAAGTATCGTTCAAGTTATTTTTTCCCGGTTTGCCGGGGCCAAAGGACAAGGGAACCAGACACCCCCCGGCACAGGCGAGTCGTCGTTCTCGGGTGACCAAAAAAGTTCTCCTGGTGTGAAGATAGCTGCTGAGCGCAGGGTCAATGGAAGGCTATATCTTAATACCTTTACTGGCAAGGCTGGTCTTGATTGGCTTATGGAGAACTCTACCACCATAGATTGGCAGGAGGCAATCGAGGTTGCTAGTCTGTTCGTTCGGCACAACCTTATAGAGCAAGTCCTTCAGGACCAAGACCTCCCATCTCCATCGGATCCCAAGCTCTTCCAGCCGTCAAAGGGCGCTTTATACAGGATTACCCCACGAGGTAAATCGCCTGTCAGCAGTAACCCGAGTAGAAGTGCCTCGCAAAACAAGAGAGAGGCAGCTTCTCAGCATTACAACTCCAAGGACTCCAATACCCATAGGCTTGATAAGATTCTATCCGATCCTACTCTTCGCCTTCTCTTTCGAGAGAACCTACGAGAGATGCACTGCGAGGAGAACTTGTCTTTCTACCTGGAAGTCGACGGGTTCATTCGGAATTGCAAGGCCGCTACACGAAACCTTCAACAATCCACAGATGAGGCTTCTTCCGACAAGGCCAAGGATCTATTGGCGTTATCATACGGCATTTACAACGCTTTTCTGGCTCCTGGCTCCCCGCGCGAACTCAACATTCACCACCAGCTTCGCAAAAGCCTAGCAAGCCGCATGACAAAGGTGGCAGCTGAGGACAACACCATAGCAGAGGTTCTGCGTGAAGTCACGTCGCTCTTTGAGGATGCCCAAAGTGCTGTATTTAAGCTCATGACCAGCGTCAGTTTCCTCGTTCAATTTTCAGTCTCTCTGATTATACTGACAATATGCAACAGGACTCAGTACCGAAGTTCCTCCAAAATCCAAAACATGCATTTCAAATAGCAAATGCTGGGCTGCATTAATAAGACAGTTTAGAGATGGCTTGGGACAAGTCGGCGTATACGATTAAACGGGGATTTTTTTTGGGCGGGGACGTGGGAGTAGACTCTTGCTTTTCGGAAATGCGCTGGTGATGTAGATTAGTTTGACTCGGACAAGTGCCGTGTGCGTTCTTAATTCATTACTATTATGAAGGTCTGTTTTTGACTCTACGTCAACAATTATTAGCCCCATGCATCAAGCATGGTTTTCAAGGTCGGCTTGGGCCATTATACCACTGTCTTTGGGTAAAGGAGCGATGGTTTCGCATACTGAGAGAAGAACCGGTAATCCATTTTTGTTGGACCGAGATGACGTGGTGGGTGCCTTTGACAAGCAGACATCAAGTCCACAGAGCAGCATAAGTGGCCGAGCCTTTAGTTCTCTGTTGGACCGGCATCGGATTTTCAGTCTTCCCAGTATTTTCTCAAGATTTGAAGCGAACAACCTGGCGGTTAGTGCGGCAATCAATACACGTCGTTCTACTACTAAACTTTTGAGGCTTCTAGTTGCTCAGTATGATCACACTCATCTACGTTACAAATTGTCATCATCTGCACTGGCTGTTGCATAATCTTCCTCCCAAGGCAGTATCTAGCTTAAGTGGCCCGAGTAAAAACACCAGAAACTACCTAACAGGAGAGGTAATGCTGTCGGCGTAGGCGTAAATGTAGTGAGCTAAAGGCATGTCTCCCCGTTTTAGTATAATCCAGCGCGGATCAATTGAAAAAAGAACCCGCGATACCACTTTGAGACTCAATGTCTCCATGATATAATTTATGGAAATGATTTGATTTTCCACTGTCAAGACTCGATCAAGGGCTGTGAAAGTAAACGTTTCAACGCTCGATTTTCCTCGTTCCACTGCCCAAGATGGAGATTGCGTCTAAGTCGGAAAATGCCTTGTCGAGGACTCATGACAGTACCAGCGACTATAAAAACAGCAGACAATATTCTGTCACGACGCTGAGTGACAACTAAGAAGCCATTGAAATACGACGTGTTGGGTCACTTGATGCATCTTTGTTCTGTCAGAGGCATTCAAGCGTGGCGTAGTCTACCTTGGACTCTATTTACCAATGTATGCTAGGTAATATATTTTTTCTTCGATTCTGTTAATTCCCGAGGATGCTATGCTTTAGTGTTTGTAGTGCTGCGCTCCTAAATACGAAATTGATACTCGTATCTCGGCAAAATCGAGAACCCGACGCCAAATACGACACCCGAGCTGGCGTCGCATCAGAATCCTAAACCCCAGTTCGAACACTCATGTGGATCCCAGATCATTGGTGGGGTACAGTTCATCCTCGAAAGCGATCGTGTTCGCGTTTATCGTCCCAGCATTCGATCCCACGTCGCATGTTGGAACTCATCAAAGCATGGCGGCGGTCGGTATTTAAATTGGCCTGGCCACCCCATTTCCCTTTTGGAATCTCAGATCTTTGTGTCAAGACCGCACCTCATTTTTCGTTGTGGTGCTTTCAAAGGCCGGTTTTCTTCTCGCGTTCGTTTTCTTGTTTCTTTGCATAATATGAATCCTTCCGATAGAACTCCCGTGGACGCTGGCCCTATTTCACGCGACCGTACGTATACGCTTTTTGCGACAATGCAATAGACCCTTCACAGTCCCCAGTGCTGTGCGTTGTAACTCAGAGCTAACAAGTCCAAAGCCACACCCGTTACATATGACGAGCGGATTCTCGACCCGAACTACGACGATACCGAAAAGGGCCAGATACAATGTTCAGATTCAAGCCAACCACAAGGCTCGTCGACCTCACATCCCTATCAACCGTCTCAATCGGAGAAACCAGGTTCTTCCCAAAGCGAAGATCAAGCACCAACCGATACAGTCGACGAGAATATAGTCTGGTGGGATGGAGACGATGATCCCCAGAATCCGCAAAACTGGACAAACCTTCGCAAATATAGCAATTGTCTCTTGATCAGTCTTCTTACCTTCATCGAGCCTCTCGCCTCGTCCATCTTCACGCCCGGAGTCCCTACTCTAATGCGCGACTTTGAGAGCAGCAACACGGAACTAGCAGCATTTGTCGTCTCCGTCTATGTTCTCGGGTTCGCATTTGGTCCCATGGTTCTGGCTCCGCTTTCTGAGATGTATGGCCGTCTTCCTGTCTACCACGGCTGCAACGTCCTGTTTCTCGCCTTCACCGTCGCTTGCGCCGTGGCGCCCTCGCTCGAGTCTCTCATTGCTTTCCGGTTCCTCGCAGGCACCTTCGGAGCTGCACCCATGACTAATGGAGGCGGTAGTATCGCCGACATGTTCAAGCCCGAGGAGCGTGCCGCCGTCATGGCCGGACTAAGCATAGGTCCCTTGCTGGGTCCCATCATCGGCCCTGTCATCGGCGGTGTCCTAACCGATGCCAAAGGGTGGCGCTGGGACTTTTGGGTCATCACCATCGTTTCTGGAGCGATCGTGGCCGGCATGTTTTTCGTCATGCGAGAGAGCTATGCCCCAGTTATCCTGGAGAAGAAGGCAAGGAGGATACGAAAGGAGACGGGGAATACTCAGCTCCGCTCCAAGCTCGATGAGGGACTCTCCTCTGCGGATCTGTTCAAGAGATCAATCGTTCGGCCCATTAGGCTTTTGCTTTTCTCCCCCATCTGCACGATCTTTGCCGTGTACCTTGCTGTTGTATACGGCTATCTCTATCTCCTCTTCACCTCAATCACCTATGTCTTTGAGGACATCTATGGTTTCAACACAAAGACGGTTGGGCTCGTTTATCTGGGACTCGGTGTCGGATGCATGGCGGGAATGGCTTTATTCGCATGGGACAGCAGCAGGGAGATCAAGAAGATGGCTAGTACGGACGAGATAAAGCCTGAACTTCGTCTCAAGTTGTTGCCCGCAGCAGCCGTTGTTTTCCCCCTTGGTTTCTTCATCTACGGATGGACAACAGACTACAAAACACATTGGATGGGCCCAATGTTGGACTTGTCCTTATCGGCATCAGTAAGTGTTTCGCCCCCAAAGAGCCAAGAGTCTTTAGGCAATCACATAGATTTAACCCTTTTGCAATCACAGGTAACTTGATTTGTTTCATGACAATTTCCGTGTACCTCGTAGACGCGTACGAGCGATACGCTGCCTCGGCCCTTGCAGCGAACACCATTTTTCGATCGATTGCAGGAGCGCTTTTGCCTCTCTGCGGCTTGCGGATGTACGACGTACTTGGATTGGGCTGGGGAAACACCATGCTTGGCTTGATCGCGGTGGCGCTCATTCCCGTCCCCTTCCTCATCCAACGCTTCGGTGAGAAGCTCCGGAAGAAGTACGAAATTACCGATCTCTAAATTTTCCGTCTCCTTTTGTTCTACGTTGCATATAGACCGTTATTAGCTACTGGGCACGACGAGCATACGCTACCTTCTGCCTAGCTGGTAATGTGACATATTTGAGTTCAGATTTTGCATCGCTCTTAGAATACGGTTGGTTGGTTTGTTTTTTTCTTGGACAGAACGACAAGAAGGCATTTGCATTGTATCATTCATCTCACCGAGAAGGGGTCTGGATAACTAGCTCCGATCACTACCTTCTCGATGTACATATGTGTGTATTATTTATTAATAGATCTCTTAGCCATAAATTAATTCAGGTATTAGGGGGATCCATCTTGTTAACATCAATTTCATCCCTCAATGACTTGAACGGCCACACAACCCACTCCTTCCATTTCTCGTTCAAAGAAGTTTCTACAGCACCCATAACTTTAGCACTCCACCCCATATTGACCCAATTATTCTTCTCGAATGTTCTTGCCAGCGCTGCATAGTGTGCCAGAATGATAAGCGCCACCGGATGATTGGTCTTGACGAGATCCATAAACACTTGAGTCAGCGTTATCGGCCAAAACCAGATACGCTGTGCCTGCTTTTCTGACTTGTCGCACATGCATGCTGCATACGTAGTCCGGAGAGTCTCGATTGCGAGCAAGCACGACGACTGGGTGTTGATGGCATCGAATGAAGGGTTGAGATCGCGTGCAAGGTCGTATAATCGGTCCATCTGTGCGTGAAACGGGCCTGTTCTGTCGACCGGAAAGACCTCCCACTGCTCGAACAACGGTGCCAGCGGGCCATCCTCCCTCCATCCGCTCGGCCTCGCGTCGCAGATGCTTTTAATTCCGTGCAGAAGTTTAAACGACTGGGCTATCTCAGCAGTCGAGACAGGTTTGGCGTCCTCGTGAGGATCAGAAAAGGTGTAGATGTTCCATAGGAAAATAAAAGTGGCGAGAAAGAAGAATGGTTCAAAGTTATCATCAGAAATATCTCCCAGCCGCGTTGCGAAAAACTGCAGGGCGAGGCCTTGGTAATGCGAGGATATTATAAGGTACTCTTCCCGCTCATCAGGATGAGTCTGAGCGTAGTGCAGAGCGGATACAGCGAGTAATCCATGCATCAAGAATTCCTTTTCGTTTCAGCTTAGGTCCAAGATGCTTAAGGGGGCAGCTTACATGAGAAAAAGCAGCTTGAGGAACAGTCACTCTCCATATTTCGCTAGTACACGCGTCCGGCGAGAAGATCGCGCTCGAAGCAATCGTGTAATGGTGAACCAGGCGCAAACTCTGCATCCAACTGACTGGGAAATAAGAGCAAGGCTGCTGATTGGTCCAGCTTACTGTCGTTGACGGAGAGGCGTGTCCAACAGCTGGTTGTGTGATGGTAGGAAGCAGCGGTACTTCGACGGACTGCTGAGGTGTGATGGAATTCCGAGGTGTGATGGACCGCTGAGGTGCGGTGGACTCATGAGGTGTGATAGATCCCTGTCCTTGAAGTTGAGGCGGAGGGGTTGAACTTTCTTTTCCGGCCTTTGAGGCACTTCTAGTCGATGTAGACGACTTCTTGCCGGATACCTGTACAAGACGTTCCACTTCGTCTGCCGGCAGAGTCAAGCTGCAAACGACGTCAAATCGTACGCAGTTGGTACATGGACGCAACTCATCGCACTGTCATTTACCGGGGTATTTAGCATGAATGCGGAGGATCAAGCGACGGATTTCCTATTCAGCGTGTCCTCACCTTCACATGGCGTGCCTTGCATCGGAGACAGCCCTTGCGGGACTTTTTTTGCCCGAGTCGCTTTGACGGAGTTCGCATTTCCACTCCGGATGGCAAGCGGTGAGAGAAACCGCACGCCGAGTGAAAGCTGACGTACTGCACCGAGTCCCCGGAAGGGAAGGGGTCGCGAATTAGAGGGTATATTGCCAGGAGGCAGCAAAGCCAAGTGGTGGGGTGGCCGCGTTCGGATTCGCGAAAGAGAGAAACGCGAGCGGGTTCGTCAGTGCGGAGGAGAGGGTTAGCTCGAGTATTTATTGGGTGGGCTGACCTCGCACCAGGATGGAAGCATTCGGTTATATGGCCTAACTACATGGGACGCCCCAGATCTGGATCATCTGGTGACAGGGTCAGCTTGGCTTCAAGTGGCCTGTCAGCCGAGGTCGACAGGTTCGGGAATAGCGACGCTCCGAGAGCCCGAATTCCCAATCAGCCACATGGTTTTATCCGGGCCAATTGGAGGCGTTATTCGGGGCTCAGGAGGCTTCAAAAGCAAGGGATTCTGGTGTCATGCAATGCTGTCTCATCCCAGTCATCTGGTGTCCGCGTACTTTGCTGACTGAACAAAGTGCCAAGATTTGATCCAGGGTGACATTAGTCGAGGTATCACTACCCACTGACTAATTCTACGCTGTGGATGCATACGTCAGTCTCGGTGAATATTGCCTACTATCTAGTTGCGACGAAAACCTATAATATTTTATTTTTATGTGTAATGGTTCTGATTGAATTTCCCCCTTATTTTCAATACGCATCAAGGCAGTTGAATGATAAGAAGAATAAACCCTCCGGACTGTCTCAACCGGGTAGCTAATTCTATGTAAAGGACTGGGTAGGGTGCCAACTCTAAATAGGCCAGTCAGTCAAAAGACCAAATGATTAAACAATATCCACAAAACGTGCGGACACTACACTAAACATTAGTATACAAGGACTCGAGGGTTCGCCAAGCCTCAGCGTTTCAGGGCAGACTGCCAGATTTCAATGTACTGCTGCTTCCTTTACTGCTGCTTCTACCGACTGTGGAGTCGATGCCGGTTCTACTTCTGGTCTCAAAGGCGACTATTTGTGATTGTTAAGCAGATGCTATTAGAGGCATGAGGATAGTAGCGTCTACTTGAAGCGATTGACAAAACCCAGTAACTAAAGTCTTGGAGGGAAGTGCAGAATCTAGAGAAAAGCGGATCTTCCGGATTGAAGAGTAGACCCCGTTGGAGATTTAGACAGCATTGGATCGATTTTGTGGACTAAACGCCACGAATGGTTGCTCAAGAATAAAATGTACTCGACGCCGCAGACTAGACCCTCCTGGTCAGGTATTCGATGACGAGGTTGTCTCGCTATCATCGACTGGACCTTATCGGCGACCATGTCCCGGCGCAGACTAACGGAGTTACCGGCATATACACAAGGTTGATGGATGACCAACTATCTAAAGATAAGAAAAAGAGAGAAAGGAGGTCTCGCACACATGCTACCAAATGTGCGGGAAGCAGCTCATCCCCTCTTTCTCGGCAGGCTCTCGTCCGCACACGTGACCGGTCCAGTGACCGGATCACCACGGGCTCAGCCTGAAATTTGTGCTTGAATGCGAAGCAATCTAAGCTCATTACGGCAGGTTACGCCGGAGAATGATGCCGATCCACCATTTCCCACACTAAGATCATCCTAGAATGGGTCTTTACACCCATATCTCTTTCACTAACTATCTGTGTGTGGGGTAATTTTGCCAAAATGAGGCATAGCTGTATGGCATTTATTACTACTGTCTGCATCAAAGGCTTATCCGGCCCGCATTGAATGCTGGGGTGCATTAGTTGATCTGTCGGTGTGTGCCCCCGCGTGCCCCCTGCATATGCTCAGGGTAAAGATAACCAGCAGATATCATATTTGACAGTCGCTTGAATTAGAAGAGTACCCAGTAGGACAGGGTGGGCTGTGCGGCCATTGATTGATGAAATGGAGAGTTCAATGTTTCAAGTCGCCTTCAAAGAGAGTTGATGGCAAAATTCGAAGAAATTTGTCAAGCAGAAGAGAGTATTGAGTAGCAAACATCACCTTCATTCGTTTCACAATGCCCTCTCACCAGATGGACTAAATATTGGTACAAAAATATCAATTCACCAACCTCCCCTTCATATCACTCAACGAATTTAATCACACATTTCACCGTGCCACGCCGCTATTCTTCATGAGTAGGTGGTCCAGCATAGTTCTTGCGGCCCCAAATCCAATACCAGACACCAGAGATCACAGCTGCACCAACAAAAACAACAGAGGCATAATTCATTGTGGTTTCTGAGACGGGCAGAGCCGAAGGCATACAGAATAGAGGTATGACAAATAAGGCCCAGGCTGAAAAATCAGTAAGGTCATTCTGGTAAAGGAAGATATCGAGGGTACATACCAACAGCAACTACGTTGCTAAATAAACCGAACGGCCCAAGGTTAAAACGGGCGTTCTTGATCTTTTTGCGGCCAGTCAATAGGTTGATGGCGATGGGAATCGTGTATGAGGTAGTCAAACACACAACCCCAACCCCGGAAAAGGCGTTGAAGGCAGCCGATGAACCAAAGTAGACAAGAGCCAGAATAATTTGGACTGCCATGCTCAGCATCATCGCGTTGAGAGGCATATCGAGTTTTTTGTGAACAACCATCCACCACTTGGATCCAGGGACAGCACCGTCTCGCGCAAACGCCCAAACACAACGCGATGCCGCGGTTGTGCACCCAATGCCACACATAGTGCCAAGGATCATCAGGGGAATTAGAAGGGCGAAGGCAATTCCAGGAGATCCGACTGCGCTCTTGATAATAGGAGGGAGTGGCTGGCTAGATGTGATCAAGGTCGAAATGTCTGGCAAGACAAACACAATGGGGATGAGAAAGAGGAGGCCGACGACAAAGTTGAAAAATACCGTAGCGACCAGAGCCTTGGGCATTTGGACTGAAGGTTGCTGCACCTCTTCACACATTCTGTCTTCATTAGTAACGAAGGATTGGTCAGGAACTTGAGTCACGTACGAGATAATCATCCCGGGTCGCTGAGGTTCCATAACCAGCTTGAAGCAGGCCAATGCAAAACGACCAGCCGGAGTCCAGCCCGAAGATGACTCAAAGTGAGTGAAGGTATACTCCGCAGTGTGACGGCCATGCTTTGCCAAAATCAGACTGGTAATGATGATAGCGAGTACGCCGGCAATGGTCCAGAAGATAGCAGCAGTCTATATAACAGTTAGCATTGAACAATTACCCAAGTACACAAATCTCACATCAAGGATCGGTAGCCAACGATTGCCCAAAGCCGATATGGCATTGCACAGAAACGTCATACCAAGGAAGATGAGGAAAACCTGATAATTTTCCCCGGGCAATACCCCCTCACCGTCCGCAGTCTCGAATACATTGACGCAGGAGACGATGAATTGAGTGGTGCCAAAAGTCACAGCCAGCGTGATGGTGATGTTGCCAACAAGATACATCCATCCACAGACCCAGCCCGCGATCCGGCGCCATTGAACCGGAGCCAACATAAAGGCCTGGTAGTATACTCCTGCAGATGACAGGTTAGCAGTTGGTATGGTTAGATCGGGATGGAGAATGAAGTACCCCCAGCAGTAGGATAAATACTGGTAATTTCGCCAAGGGAGACGGCAACACATAGAATAATGAAGGATACAAGAACCCAGCCCCAAATAATGTTGACAGGACCGCCTCCTACTAAAGGGTAGTACATCGTTGTGGCTAAGCCATATGGTATAGAGGCCAAGATGAATGCCATAAAGGCGATCTGTAAAGTCGATCGATTGCGAGAAAGCTCAGGCCTGTAGCCAAGATTCTCAAGCAATTCATCTGCCAAGTCTGTGCCAGGTGTAGGCCCCTTTTTATTCGTATAGCTGCCATCGGAGGCATCCTCCTTCGAAATGGGGAGCGACATTTCGAGTCGTATTCAGCAAACTCGGACGCAGGAGGGAAAATGTACAGGCGACAAAGTATTTTATGTACGAGGGACTGATGATTTTATTTCGGCAATGAGTACCGACCAGTATATGGACACTGGAGGGAAGGGAATGTCAACGTTGATGCGGGTCGGTTGATCGGCCCGAGAAGACTATGTAAGATCGGGGAAGGAGGTTAGAGGGAAAAAGAAAGGAAAGAGGAGGGGAAACGAAGGATATAAATCAATGATAAACCTTCAATCCCAGCCCGGGTAATCGGCCTCATAGTCTTGAGAACATTGGGGCAATGAGGCCAACGGAGTATGTCGCGCGTCAGCAGCCTCGCGGGAAGCTCCAGACGTTTCCGTGGGATAAAGGGACCTAGACCGGAGAGGGCAATCCTCCTCGAAATGTAGCACTTGTTATTCCACGCCTGGGCGTTTCTTGACGGAACGCACAAGCCGAAACAACGACTCCGGATAACCCAGACATTTTCGCGGACAACTTCCCTTTTCGTCATAGCGGCAATGGGAATATCTTCACCACGAGTATTTTGGGCCTTCATCAACACCCAACTGTGACGTACGATTGATTCATTTAACACGATCTCGGTGGCTCTAGGTCAGCAGTTTTTATTTCTCCACGGGGTGTTCCAGAGAGCCGGGTTTCCTGATTCTGTAGCCCAGAACGTCCGCCAGCAAGCGATCTTCACCAGTGGTGCATCAAATGAACACCCGTAGAAGACCGTTCCTCATTCGACTTGCACCCTGTTATATTCAAGATAACCCTCATACTGCCCTGGATTGCAAAAAGAAATCCTCTCAAATGTAATTATGCGCGGTTGAATACGACGATGATTAAGCCTTCATTTGCAGAATTGTTCTGTGATTGGGTCAAACTTTACGACTTCGCGCTGCCTCAGCCAATCCATACTGGCCGATACTAATGTGTGTTGGCTTCATACGAGACATGACTAGTTGTAGGGAATCATCTTCTCAATTCACCCCTGCCTAGTCGCCCCTATCAGCGCTACGTCATAGGGAACTCTCGGGTCCGGGGAATCCGGGAGCTTGCCGCGGGAGCCTGCCGGAGCGTCGTGCAGGGTGGAGAAGTACCATGATAATCACAACTCCACTCGTATGACTATGCATATCACCTCTTACGACTATGATAACGGTTAGCAGGTACAGAAACGGTTAGTATTCGACGTTGCAGTCTCACCATATCCCACGTTGATTACGGAGTAGATTATATCACGTCTCTCAAAGCAATTATGGCCGTGCTGAGGGCGCATGAGCAGCTCCGGATTTGGATTGTTTGGGCATGACGAATAGGGGTAGGTCTTATCAGGACAACTCTGTCAATTCTCTACCAATGAAGTTGTCTGTTTATAGTGTCTCGGCATGGCCGGACCTTTAATGTGGCACTCTGATGTAGCCGTGCGCGAGCATAAACATCCCACCAAACCCGCGCCTTTTTAACGACATCCTCGACACCGTTGCGTTTTGAATGGGAAACTATTTAAAGCTCCAGATCTCCAACCTTGCTTTAAATCCGGTTCTTTAAGTGAAGCACGTAAGAATTCTAAACCTGAAATCAAGGTGTTGTGGACAAAGTCGCTCGCTATGTTGATTATTCTTGAGCAAATAATTGAATTGATCGAAGAGAATGCTGAGGTAGCTATAAGGCGGTGTCAATCCAGCCAGCAAAATGAAACGCTCTACAATGCAGAGCTGATAATGTACATGATGTACCTTGACAGGTGGCCCTTTAGGGAGCATCATGCCCAGCTAGTATTTTAGCGCACCTAAATATGAACATCTCTGCTGAACAAGAGTGGCTAAAATTAATGAGCGGCATTCCTAATGACTTTATCTTTGGCCAGCAACAGCGTGAAGTTAGAATATGACACGACGACGTACAAGGCCACAAAGACGCGCTCCACCGCGACTACTGTTTATTAGTACAATTTAGGATGTCCATTGTCTATAGAAATGACCTTGAAATCTATCTTATCTATCAAGAATGTATGGGACCGGTGCAAAGTCCAAATTATATGTCTCACGAACGATCTAGGGTAGGCGCCATGTCACAATACCACTTGTCAGCGGAGCTTTCAAGCCCTAGTATTGTTCACAGGCCTCCGACTCACTAACCGCCGCTTTCTACTTCCGGCCGTACTTGTTCCTGTGCTCCCTGTCGTGTGACAAATTGACAATGTGTGGACCATTGTACTGAGGCGGCGATGGGCGTCCCTAGTGTGAGCCACCCTCGTCATTCACCCAAGGAGGTATGCATAACTTTAAGCACACCGACATTTTTCCAAAGCCTTTTATTAAAACCACGGCTACATCAAGAATGGTGGCACACTTTAGTATCACGGATGAGTATTAGTGTTGATCTCGGCCCTGAGCGATCAGTGCGTGACCAAGGCTGTGCTTCAGCCGCACTGAGGCAAACATTATTTGACAAGTCCGACAAGCCTAGTACCTCTACGGCATAGAAATAAGGCAGTGCATGCTAGCCGTGGTTTAATAAGTAGTGTGGTGAGGAAACAAAGAGTCTCTTCTGATCCAACCCCGCTCACGCTCCATCTCGACAGACAGACCGAGGTGATACTTTCGTCTTGCTTGCACATGTCAGCTTGATCAAAGACATTGGCTGCCGACACCGTGCAGTTTAGCCCGCCGCTTCTTAATACCTTTGGTCATTACCGCAAATGTCGTCTTACAACTGTAACTTCGGGGGATGTGGATATCGCCGATGCGTACTCAGTTGGTACTGCGAGAAGCGTACGTACAGGTCACGCCAATGATTTGCTGATATTACCTGTATCGCGTCCATCTTTTCTCGGTATGTTCTAACAAGAGACCTATCTCTCGGATGAAACAGATACGTGTCATTATTTCTACGGCCGGTGCAAGCAAGCAGTCGCCTTTGATTCTGCTCAACGATGCAGAATGCGTAAGCCCCCTGATAGCATGACGGCACAAACACGAGAGCGAGCTGATGTGCTAACACCCTCAGATAAATGCACGATTCAAGGATGTCCAATGTCTAAGACTCTTCGAGCAGGGAGGCTGATGCCCTATTGCGCAACACGTCAGTCCCCTCTTTGTTATTAATAAGATATTTCAAACGAGCGGCTAATGTACTGGTAGACTGTCTTTGAGTCCAGTAGCCGTAATATTATGACGACGATTGCTGCGTCATTCTGTAACTAGAATGCTGGGCTCACGATACTATAGGACTTGGTTGTAGGAGTGAGGGTGGGTATGGAGCATAATTCGCAACAGCCCGATGTTCCACCCGAGGTTTAATACAGTACTCTGGAACAAACCACCGGGTCTCTTGCGTTGATGAGAATAAACATTTCGAAGATTAAATCTAATTTAGCTCATTATGCAAATCTTAGTTAAAATTAGACGAGGAAACAAAACATTCTGGTTCCAATCCTATTCCTTTGAGCAAGCTTGCAGTGGGAATAAGATCCTATTCCATCTTGAATCACACGGTGTATTATCTAATCCCAGAATGAGACCCATCTTGTATGACAGTTGTACGTTGTACCGAGGAGTTCCCTCGCATGTCCAGGTTCTCTGTAAACATTCTACCCCTTGCAAGACAAGATAAGAGTACGGTTTCGAGGACTTCCTAAAGACATTACGGCCGAGGCGCTTACTCTAGATGACGTTTCCTCGCCTTGTAGAAACCCAAGCCCAGGATCCAGATCGCAACCATGATAAGCCCCTGGAAAGGAGCAAAGGAAGCACCTCTGGCAACGACAAAGCCGCTGACGACAAGGAAGAGGAAGTGGTTGACGATAAACGGTTTATAGGGCCGGTGCAGATTCGGTTCTCGGTAGCGTAGGAGAACAGCGCCGAGCACGGTGAGGAAGAAGAAGGAATACTCCCCGAGACCATTGAGGGTTAGAAGAGCTCGGAAACTTCCGAACAGGATGTAAATAGTGGCGAGGAAGGCGGAGAGAATGATGGCGTTTATGGGGGCGTCTGAGGTGTTCTCGGAGGAATCTGTACTGCCGTCGTGGTCGGACTTTCTTCCGACTGTGCCGACAACGGTGAAGAGGCGTGGGATCCATCCCCTGTTGGCCGCAGCAACCGTCATCCGGCTGGCGACAAAGGAGTTTCCTAGGAGGGAGCCTGCGACGACTAGACAAATCATGACAGCGGCGATGATGCCGAAGCCTCGACCTAACAAGGTGGTAATAGCAGTCTAGAGAACCAGTGTTAACGATTCCTGTTGGTCCGATGATACTAGAGGACTTACCACAGCCACACTATCCGTGGTGGACACAACATTCCACGGCAAGAGGATATAGTACGCAGCATTAGCAGCCAGGAAACAGACGATGGCGGTGGGAATCGAAGTATTAATGGCAAGAGGGAGCTGTCGCGCCGGCTCCGAGAGCTCTGCGGAGACGTAAATTGCCTGCATCGAGTATGTTAGGAGAGAAATGTTGTAGTTTGGAATCACGCACCTTGTCCCAGCCAGAGTAGGCCCATAATGCACCGTACAGCGCAGCAGAGTAATGACCAAATATCTCCCACTGGCTCAGACCAGTCCAGTCCGTTTCGCTGCCATCTGGGTTGAAGCTCTTGCGATAGGCAAACCAATGCTTGGTATACCAGTCCCGGCCGCCAATATCGCGATCGGGGTTTGCGAGCTGCAGGCCAACGACGGCAACGGCGGCAACGACGACGGCCGCGATGCTTGTGAACTTGAGGACAACGAAGTACGAGTTAAGCTGGGTGCTGGCCTTGGTGCTGATGGAGTTTGCAACGCTCATGACCAGCAGGACAAGGATGGAGAGGAGCTTGTGCGATAGTTGGCCGGCGCCGTCCATTACACCGGCAGCCGAGTAGGCGCTCTCGACGAATACGATGCTGAGGATGGCCAGGGTGGCCGGCATAATAGCGACAATCCACGTCCATGCCGAGAGGAACCCGTAGACATCGCCATAGATGTGCCGAAGATACGGCTGGACGCCCCCTGTTACGTCGTCTCAGCGCCCAAACCGCTAAACAAGGGTATTGCTAGGATGCGAGATTGTCGACTGACCTTCTCCTGGAATTGCAGTGCCGAGCTCGGCAAACGTACTCGCGCCCGTCCACGCGAGGATGCCGCCGACGAGCCAGATGATCAGCGCGACGCCCGGCGACGGCACGTTGGTGTCGATGGACCCCGGCGATGTGAAGACGCCGCTGCCGATGACGATGCTGATGACGATGGCGAAGGCTTCAATGGCGCCGAGGTTTCGCGTAAAGGTGCCCTGCTCGAGGCGTGAGGGCGAGATGGCTTCATCGTCGGCTGCGCGCTGGTCCAAGAGGAGCGGCTGATGCGCGGCGGCGTCGTCTGAGCGATCGGAAGCCATTGTCGTTGACTGTGATGAGGAGAGGCCAGATGCTGAGATCATGATCCGTCATTACGACTTTCGGGTAATTGTCGGCAATGACGTGATGTTCGTGGCAAGTCGCGTTCCCAGCGAATTCCATCGCGCTCTAGAAGCCGTGCTAAGTTAAAGCAGTCTCGGAACCATCCGAATAGAGCCATAAACGTCCCCTCCGTCAAAACGTCCAAGACCAGATGCATGTCGTATTGGACGGACCGTAATACCTTATTCCAAACCCAAACTTGTTTTCACCCTCGACCGATGCGTGCAAGCTCAACCTCGTGTTGGGCTAGGGTGCGACCCGTTTTGGAAATTGCCCCGTCATCTTCTTGGTGGATTTGGATAGAGCCGTGTTTCGACTGCATTAAACCGGCCTGTGCTGAAACGGTTTGATGAAACTTTATCCTAGAGGGCCTGGAAGGGCAAGTTATTGCACCAATGGGTTGTAACGTAGGAGTTGCTGGCAGGCCTTGGCGGCTTAGACACTGGGTGTATATAACAAGATGGTTGTGATGCATCGTTAGTAAAAGAGCATCACTATCAACCTCTCATCAAGTTACTCACTAGTTACTTATCTTTAGCCCATCATGAAGTCTCACCCCGTCCTCCTGCCCTTCTTCCTGTACGCCCTGGCCGGCGTAAGGGCCGCACCTCAAGTTCCCCGAGCAGACTCTGCCGAGCCCACAACCTTCACAGCCAACAACAACATCGGCCCTGGCGGCAGCAGCTTCAAGGACTCTGACCACTTCCGCGTGTACAACGCCGACTCAGCAGCGTCGGCGTCTGCTCTGGCTATGCTGTAGGGCGCCTACGACTGCTTCGTCACCAAGCTGGGCTGGCGCTCGTCCGGCCTGTCGTACAACGCGGATAACGACGACGGTCCCTGGACCAAGACTAACGTCTACTCGGTTAGCACGCTGGAGGGCCTTGCTGGTGTCATGCAGTCCGATGCCACCACCGGCATGGGCTACCTCGAGGTCGTGGCCCAGTACTTGTCCACCCCTGGCGTCACCGTCCACGAGTTCGGCCACTCGCTACACTACCACCAGCAGACCTGGGTGAACCAAGGCCGCACCGGAGCATGGTGGGAGACACTCGCCAACTGGGTCGTCGATACCTACACTACCTCCGACCTCTGCGCCGCCGCCCGAACAGCCAACGGCCAGACCACCGGCTCGACCGAGATCGAGCTGGCCAAGGTGATTGGCGACTCGTTCCAGGTCATCGTCGACGGCACCGTGGACTCGGGCAACTACTACCAGGCGTGGCCCTTCTTCACCTACCTCACCAACAACCCGGACGACTTTGCCGGGCTCGGCCAGGACACGCTGCACCAGATGATGGTGCAGTACTCCAAGGACAGCAACGAGACGCCCCTGCACACGCTGGCCCGCGTGTCGACGAGTGCGACGGTCGGCGAGATTGTCGGCCGCTACTGGGCTCGCATGGCCTATGTTGATATCGGCCATCCTCAGACTAAGGAGTTGTTTATCAACCAGCGGGATAGCATCAACTTTGCCAACCTCGACTCCACGGGCAGCGGCTCTTACAAGGTCAAGAGCGCCCGCAAGCCCAAGTACATGGGCGCCAACATCATCCCTCTGACGACTTCCGGAGCTGCTACCGTTGCCATCAAGGTCACCACCTCCGGCGTGTACACCGGCACCGTTGCCGTGCGCAACACCTCCTCGAGCGAGGTTCGCTATGTGACGCTTGTCAACGGCGCTGCCTCGGTCAAGGTTGCGTCTGGCGAGGAGGCGACTCTTGTCATTGCCAACACGCCCGCGGAGCCGATTCTGTACGATGGCTTCAGCCTGTCATCCGAGGTTTCGGCCGGTTTGGATTACTCGGTGACTATTTCTGGCGCCACTGTTTAAGTGGGAGGTGTTAAGGCGGGAGAGGTGGGAGACGTACATATGATATCATTGGGCAAAAAATTCGATTGTACATTATAAGACATAGAAATTCATTTCACAAGCAAGGGATCATTTACATACCCTGATTTTACACACCTTCTCAAGTTGCCATTACTTGCTACATGATTGTTGTTACCAATACGCCCCAAAACCAATGCCCCATTCCTGCGTTAAAGCTACATAAACTGCCTAAATATTCGTTGACACTCTTTTAGGACTTGTGGCCTAATCCGTAAATATTTTTATAGTTTTCCCCCATTGCTTTCCTACACATTGGACACGGGGCCTGGAACGGATGGTCGTGCTGACTCTGCCAGCTTGCAATGCATCCGCCGCAAAAGAGGTGGCCGCATTTTGTGACGGTGTCGGTGGACTTTTCATAACACATGCCGCATTGCCGGTGCACCTTTTCCTTCTTCAGTGCTTCTCTTGCTGCGAGAAGGTCTCTTGTCAGGATTGCAACTTTTTCTCGTTCGGCCTTGAGCTGCTGTTCCGGATCTGATGGTTCGGAGGAAGCGGGTTCGCTGTCTAAGACGACGGGATCCGTCTGTGAATCCTCAGTTGCAGGGTCGGCCACGGCTAACGAGTCAAGATTGCGGCTAGGACCGACTCCTTGGTTAGACGTTGAGTCAGCTTGACCAGTCGGCTCAGCGCTCTCTGCGGTGGCATCCGTCGACGGCGAAGTTGTTGTCCCAAAACTTTGCGGGAAGCCATGGGCCTGATAATTGAAGAAGGATTCCTCATCGCTAAAGTCGGACATTTCTGCCAGGTTCAACTCGTGTAAGAATCTCGGTCGGTTGGCCAGAGAGAGCGTCATGGCACCCATATGGTGAGTGACCGCATCCATGCCCGTGCGAACGGGGCCGGATTCTGTGAACATGCGAATCGGAGACAGAGGGCGAGAATGATCTCGCGGATGCACTGAAGTGTCGTTCCTGTGCAGCTCCAGAGCGTCGGCGCTGAGAAATCCTTCATCGCACTCGTGGCATCTATACCGGCGACGACGATGGACTGGGGAATCAATAGTATGCTGGTCTAGAGAATGCTGGCTGCCAAACTCCCGGTCGCACAGGTAGCACTCGAACCGCAGGCGATTAGTCTGCTGCCATCGCCGCTCTATTTCTTGGTGCATCTCCAAGGAGACGAGAGTGCTGAAGACGTAGTCGCAACAATGGCAACGGTATTCCTCGACAGGAGGCTCGGGCTGGTAGGCACACAGGTGCTCTATCAAATCGCTCACGCTGTCAAAGATGTCGTCGCAGTTGTCGCATCGGTGACTCTGATGGATGGAGTTGCGGTGCTGGGCTAGGCCCTCCGCAGTGTTAAAGGAGCGGCTGCACTGGTCGCATTGGTGAGCGAGGTGGCTCGCCGAGTTGCTGTGCTGGTTCAAGGCTTGGACGCTTCCAAAGCTGCGGTTGCACACGACGCACTGAACCCGAGATGGCGGATGGATGCCGGAGTTGACGTGTTGGCTCAGCTCGTCTGCAGTGTCAAAGGCGAGATCGCAGCCATTGCATCGGTGCGCCGAATGGATGCCAGAATTGACGTGCTGATGGAGCGCGGCGGCACTGCCAAAGACGCGATTGCAGTTCCCGCACCGATGCGCCTGATGGACGGCGGAATTGCGGTGTTGACTCAAGGCTTGGGCACTGCCAAAGTTGCGATCGCAGTCGTCGCACCGCAATTGCTCCATAGAGTCCAACTCCGAGCGCGTTAGCCCATGCTGCACCTGGTGGCCGTGCAGGTCTGCCAGCTCGCAGAAGAAGTCGCCGCAGAGGAAGCACCGCTCCACCTCGGCCTCGTTGTGGCGATATACAGCTTCCTCGCTGGCGAAGCGGCGGCGGCAGAGGCAGCATTCGTGAGCCATGGCCTCTGTATGCGTGTGAGGGTGGTGGTGAGGGTGTAGATGCTCTCTTCCGGTGGTGGTTTTGAAGCTTTCCCTACGAGCTCAGTCGGGTTGAAATCTTGACAAGGAGAAAAGGAGTAGATGCCCGAAAGCTTGATAAGGCTACAGCCTCATCTGGCACTGCGAACCTTGTGATTACGGGGCGCGTGGCGACCTGTGACTGGCTGTCTTAGATTATGCAGCCCATACATGGCCACCACCAAATGTGAATGTTCATGCTCTTCAGCCATCTGTTTCAGAGTCACATGAACGGCTTCTCTCTATTGTGGTCGCACATACATAGTTAACAGCTTCGCCTCTTCGGTTTGTCCTCTATGGACCGGCCGGCCATATACACCCCACAAATCTCGATCCGTGATGCGCTAGACAGCCCGCCCCTCAACGACTCGGTTCAGGAGACATGGAGTGACTTGGGATGAGGGGAAATGACCCTGGCCTTTACTCTGACAGGGGCATGCAGCTCTAAAGGAGCTACTGCGTACCCTGAAATTCATCGCCAATCTCGTCTTGCTCTCACGTAAATGCCGTTTGACCCTTGTACCACCCCCGGAACCATGCCGCCCGCTTATTCCGAAGGCACGTCCGTTTGTCTCAGCACCTTGACGTCACTTCGTAGGGCAAGATCAGGATTCTACAAATAGTATCAGCATGTCGTGGGTTGCACCATCTTTACGGCGTAGCAATATTAATACTTCTTCGTATCGCGGACCCGGGAAAGAATGCGGATTTTAATCTCTCCCTCGATTCCCAGCACTGTCCAGCGACGGCTGCTATTCTTCGCCCAAGTGTTTGGGGTGCATCAACAGTGTCTTGTTGAATGTCTCGGAATTTCACCGCTGACCACAAAGGTTGGACTCAGACTAGAAGTACAGTACCTCAGCTCATATTTTTTATTCTGGCACACCTAGATTTTTAGGTTAACACTGACTTGAGAGCCAACGACATTTCTATCGTGATCTAGGTCGCTTCTGATTTTCCAAGTCTATGGATTGCGTTTTATCCTGATCTATTCGCATCTGGGGTTCGAATTGATCGCCTCTCTGTTCTGATCCAATCTGCGCTAATTTTTTCTGTTCCTCTTTTGTGGCATTGGTGAGGTATATGTAGTGGGTGAAAGGATGCTATAGGATCTCAATGATAGCCGGTCGAATGGCATACCAGGCTCATACTGGTTCGAATTTCACCCTTCACCAAATACCAAGGGTATGACTCTGCCGTTACTAGAAGGTACAGTATATTCGTTCATCTACTCACTGACGGAATGCATCCAGGGTCTATGGCGGCTGCTCACGTTAGTTGATTCTAATGGCATGCCTCCTGCTCAGCAGGATCCCCTCATAACCCCAAGTGACTTTCGCAATTATTTATTCCTCCTCTCCTGTCTCTCACTTTTCCTTTCAACACACGCTCGATTCACCGCCGAACCCACGCTCTTCCTTCTTCACAATGAAGTATCTTTCTCGCAAGAAAGCTTTGACGCTGTTGATTAAAGTCATCACGAGTCGATTATTTGGAAATCAAACACTAGGCCATGGAAACACCGCAGCCTAAAGATTGCAACAGAATATGTTGCCCAATTCAGTCTATTTACCCATACACACAATCTGATGCTTGGTGGTGCCGCATAGTAAATCTTCATTCCTGATAATCATAGCTTTGCGCAAGGGCACTCACCGTGTTTAGATTTGATGTTGCTAATAACCTTTCCGGCGACATCAAAGGGAAGAGTTCAGTCGCACTTCATCTCCGCTAAGAAATAGTCGACTTCCAGCTGACCTCAATGTTGTCATTACCTTCCTGGTCTACTTTCAGGGTATTAAAACCCCATCCCTGAGTAAGTTCGCGCATACCAACCTTGTTAGATTATGTTTAGATTTTGCCTCTTCTTACCTCCTTATAAACTTCATCACATTCACAGCATAAACAGAACTGCAGCTGATTGAAGATCTCATATTCCAATTTGTCCATGCATGCATTCGTTAATTTCATAAACGTTCCTTTCCTATTACAGCCTGTGTTCCCTTCTAAATACCTCCACATGGCTCATCTGCGAGTCATATTGCTGGTCAGCCGCAACAGTCGCCTTAATGAGTCGCCCAAAGTACTGAATCTCCACACTATCTCCCTCAGCCACCGTGTTGGGCAGGTGGGCAAATGCAAGGGGCTTCCCAATCGTGTATCCAAACGCGGCAGTGGTGACATAGCCCACGGGTCGGCCATTAATGAGCACAGGCTCTTTGCCGAGCACCATCGAGCGTCCGTCATCGACGGTGAGTGTGCGTAGCCGTCGGGTAGCTGACTTCCTCGAGCGCCCTTGGATCGCAGAATGGCCGACGTATCCCTCCTTGCCCGCCTGGATGGCGAACTCGAGGCCAACCTCGAATGGGTCGTGCTCGGTGGTCATGTCAGTGCCCCAGAGTCGGATTCCATTCTCCAGTCGCAAGGCGTAGAAGGCAGCTCGACCGGCTGCAATCAATCCATGAGGCTGACCGGCTGTCCAAAGGGCGTCCCATAGACGGAGACCGTTTTCAGCGCTGGCATAAATCTCCCAGCCAAGCTCACCGACGGATGACCGCCGGATCGCCGTGACTGGGATGCCAGCAATGATTGCCCTCTTGACGCAAAGATAAGGCAGTCCTTTATTGGTAAAATCATCGGTACTGACTGCAGCCATCACGTCCCGAGAACGAGGACCCCAGAGTCCGATGCAGCAGGTACCCCCAGTAACATCGCGCACCTGCACGGATCGCTCAGGGGTTATCTTCTTTTGCTTGCGGGCTTCATGGGTGAGGTAGGCCACGTCAGTGTTGCTGTTCGCGCCCACCAGGAACACGTCGTCAGTGAGCCTGGCCACGGTGATGTCGCTTCGGAGGTGTCCGTGGTCGTTGAGAAGCAGCGTATATGTGACGGCACCTGGCTTCCTTGTGACATTGCCTGTGGTCAGGCGCTGCAACAGATCAACTGCACCAGGGCCGGACACCTCGATCCGTCGCTGTGCGGTCATATCGTACATAGCCGCGGCGGTTCGCGTCTTCCATGCCTCTGCCGCAGCGATGGGCGAGTAGAACTGAGCAGACCAAGAATCACGCTCGACAGGTTGCCACTTCGGCGGCAGCTGCTTGAGAAGCTCTTCGTTCGCCTCATACCACTCCGGGCGCTCCCAGCCGCCGGTCTCGAGGAAGTAGGCGCCAAGCTCCCGCTGGCGGCCATTGAATGGGCTGACGCGGAGGTTGCGGGGTGACTCTCGCGGCTGGAAGGGGTGCAGGATGTCGTAGACCTCGACAAAGTTCTGTGACGACGTCTCCTTGACGTATGAAGGGGTGAGCTGGACCTGATCAAAGCGTGACAGCTCGCACTCGGCGAGATCAATGGTAGACTTGCCCACGGTCAAGACTTCAGCCACGGCGCGTGCCACACCGGCAGATTGTGTCACCCACACGGCCTCTGCTACGTAGAAGTTGTCCAAAGTAGGAGCCAGTCCAACAAGGGGTCCGCCGTCGGGGGTAAAGGACATGATGCCGTTGAATCCGTCGGCAATCTTGCATTCCTTCAGGGCGGGGAGAATCTCCTGGGACAGCTTCCACGCCGGTGCAAAGTCTTCAGGGGTGAACTCGAGGCGGGACGGCATGTTCTGGTCGTTGACGTGTTTAGGAGTCACGCCCAATGAGGCGGCCACGACGGGCATGGGACGGTGGTTGTAGAAGCCAATGCCGTACTGCTCACCGTGCTCACGATAATAAAGATCTTGGTCCTGGTGGCGGAGAATGGGCAGTCTCGCTCCGTTTGGCAACTCATTTCGACCCTTTGAGGCTGGGACAGCGGTGGTCTTGACATATTGGTGTCCCATGGGTAGCAGGGGGACGCTCAAGCCGACCATGGCTCCCACCTCGACGCCCCAGAAGCCGGCGCAGGAGACGACAATGTCGGCGGGAATAGTGCCATTCTGTGTTACCACGCCGGTGACTCGGCCGTCGGCCTGCTCAATGCCGGTGACGGGGTTTGATCCGATATAGCGGACGCCGGCCTCACGCGTACGCTCGATGAGCAACTGCACAGCACGGGCGGCCAGCGCCAAGCCGTCAGTCGGAGTGTGCAGGCCTCCGAGAACGAGATCCTTGTTCAGGTGGGGATAGATCTCGATGCACCTGTCGGCGCTAACCAGGTGCGCCTCGATGCCCCATGACGAGGCGTAGCCGTGTTTCCGCTTGAGCTCCTCGAGTCTCGCGGGGGTGGTGGCGATTTCCAGGCCGCCCACCTGGTTGAAGCAGTTCTGGCCGTCCTTCTCCAGCGACTTGAGCTTGTTCATGGTGTACTTGGCCAGCAGGGCCAGGGTCTTGGAGGAATTGGTCTGGAACACTAGGCCGGGGGCGTGCGACGTGGACCCGCCTGGCATGTCCAGGGGACCTTGATCGACGACGGTGATGTCGGTCCACCCACGCGAGACCAGCTCGTCGGCGAGATTGGTACCGACGATGCCGGCGCCGATAATGACGACGCGTTGTGAGAGCGCCATGTCGAGAGGCTGTGGTGGTTTTGGGTCACGGAAGATGAACTCAGGTTGACTGGAGCCGCCTGATTCAAACGCTCAATAGCGGAAAGATGAGATGAATATACTACGATAACTCTTTCATCGGCCTACATTAAGAATAGGTTATGCCAACATAGTTATAGACAGACTTCCATCTATCCCAAGTGTTGCTTATCTAGAACCCGGGTCTTGTTGCGTCCACGTGATCGGAGGTTGAGAAACGGGAGCCGGACTGGAGGGCGCGTGATAGTTTAATACCACCAGAGACGCTTATCTTTGCTGTGAGGAAGCGGGGATTCTGCGGTGGTGGGGTAGGAATCCGCCCTTGGGATGCCATTGTTATCAGCGGCCAGGCAAGGCGTAGCGTTCATTAGTCAATTCGGACTTGTCGAGACGTCACGGGAGAAGCTTCAAGTTCTCCGGGAGCGAAGCCGGAGTCGTGGCGTTTGTTAGCTGAGCTGGGTTCCCCGGAAAGTCTCGGACTATGAGTATATTTCTTGAAATAGAAGCGGGGTTTTGTTAGTGGTGGGGCGTGGAATCCGCCCTTGGGATGTCAATTTCAATACCGGAGGATATTCAACATTGCCGGGAGAGAATTCGTGGGTATTTTCCCTGGTTTCTTCAACGGTGGGGCATCAATCCGCCCTTGAGTTGTCATCGTTATCAGCCGCCACTCAATACGCTGCGTTCGTCAGATAACGTACACCAAGTGGGCGGCACTTGGCCCGAGAGGGTGGCGATTGATGGCGATTGGCGTGCTGATTGAGGGGTTCTTCGTCTTTGTGACCTCTCGCTTAAGCCAGAACCGGCAGTTTTAGCCAACTCCACCAAGATGGCGATATCTTAAGCCGAACCCTTCAATCCACGTGATCGGGTGCTCTTCCGGAGTCAAAGGCCGGCGCCCGATATAAGACTGGTCGACGGATAGGCCGTTGAGTCGCCGCAAGCAACAGCAACTCCAAGCTCTGATGAATAGCGACTTTTCTTCGTCTTTTCCTGATATCCCATACCCAAGTCCGTGCGGAGACGTCCCCGATACATACAAAGATCCATACGGAGACAACCGGCCTTGCAGAGAAAACCAGCCTGACAGAGAAACCCAGGTCACAATGGCGTCAACCAAGCCGTCGTACCTCATCGTCGGAGCCGGTGTGTTTGGTGTGTCCACCGCCTACCACCTGCTCAAGAAGTATCCCGATGCATCCGTGACCATGGTTGATCGGGATGCATTCGACGCAGACAACCGCTGCGCTGCCTCCTGGGACTGGAACAAGGTAGTGCGTGCCGACTACGACGACTTCGTCTACTGTAAACTAGCACTCGAGGCGCAGGACGGTCTTCGAGACCGACCCGGTCTGGCAGCCGTACTTTACCAAGACGGGAGTCTACTGGATGTGCCGCAGCGACTACGCCCAGGACGTCATCAAGAACCACCAGAAGCTCGGCCGCGGCGACGACATCTCGGCCGTGCCCGTTGCCGAGGCTCGCAAGTTGTACGGCGGGCTTTTCGCCGAGGCCGACTACAGCGACGTCAAGGAGGTGCTCATCAACAAGTCCAGCGGCTGGGCTGCTGCCGGCGATGCCCTGCGCGCCATCACTCGCGAGGCCATCAAGCTCGGCCTCCGCTACGTGACGGCTGAAGTTGAGACGTTGCAATTCGACAACAGCGGCGCTTGCCGGGGGGTCAAGACTAAGTCTGGAGATGTCTTGACCGCTTCGCACGTTATTCTTTGCACGGGAGCATACACATCTAAGCTCCTGGAGTACAGCGCTGCCAGCAGTGGCCTGACGGGGCTTCGCGATGAGGGCAGGATTGTGGCGGGTGGCATTACGACGGGAATGAGAAAGGTCGAGGACCCAACAGAGTACGCCAAGTTTGCGGCTATGCCTGTAGGCTTCCAGGGATACACCGCGGAAGTTGGTAAGTTGAGATTCAGCCCCGTCAGATGAGCGTCAGCTAACTGTCACAGGTGGTTTCATTGGCAGTCTTCCCCCGACTCCTGACACCCACGAGATGAAGTGGTGGGGACAGACCATCTTCAAAAACACCAAAGAAGTGCTGCCTGGCCGTCACATTTCAATGCCGCCCTCGGGACAAGACTACTCGCAGTGGAATGTCTCCAAGGCCCTCAAGCAAGACATCAAGCACGCATCGGAGGTGTTTTACGGAAAGGAAACCGACAACTGGAAGTTCGGCAAGCACCGCATCTGCTGGTAAGCCAACCCGTCTCAACCCAGTGCACAACCGACTAACATAAACAGGGACGCCTTCACCTCAAGCGGAGACTTCATCATCTCCCCCCACTCAGCCGCCAAGGGCTTGTACCTAGCGACGTGCGGCTCGTTCCACGGCTACAAGTTCTTCCCCGTGCTGGGCAAGTATATCCTGCAGATGCTGGAGGGGGAGCTGTCGCCAGAGTTGACGCAAAAATGGGCCTGGGACCGCGTGCGGCCGGATGCGGCGCTGAACCCGGAGTACCCGAGGGCGGAGATGAATGATTTGTTAGACACGGTTGCGCGGTTGTAGAGTGTAGAGTACAGGATTAGTTTCAGGGATCTCTTTCCATAGAAAGGGTTGTTTAAGGCGCAATATTCTTCCACATCTCTTGCTTCCATTTATACTCGCGGCGCATGCTCAATGTGACTTGCTAGGTGCTCTCTCTGTTGTGATAGTTTGTTTATGTCATCTACGACAGGTTGGTATGTATAATTCCCAATCAACTAGTGCGAGACGAAACCGTCACTTTGACAAGGTTGCAATCCCGGCAACCTAACTGGCCGCTTTGACATTCACAGGCATGCAACATATTATAACATCATAACGTCTCATTATTTCATGTGTCTACATGTCCTCCACAGGATAGCCGTTTTCGCTATCAAGAGTCTGTATATACGTCTTTGTCTTCTCCCACGCCAGCGAAAGATTGAATCTCTCAAAGGTCGGGTGAGCGCCCTTGACGTTCGGCTTCATCTTGTACTCTGGCAGGGTAGTTTTGCCAAGCACATATTCCCAGCCCTTCTCAGTCTTCTGCCTGTTGAATCCGTTATCCTTCAGGCCAGCTGGATGATACTGCAGCTCCGGCTTCAGGTTTTCAAACATGCCGTGTCGGTATCCGACTGTAGGATGGACTTCCTCGTTCGTCTCTCCTGGGGCTGCGGCAGTTGTGTAGCCTCCGGGCGTACGGAACTTTGAGCCGTTCAGCCCGAAAGCATGCCGTAGCTGTCAATGATAGTGCCAGTGCCCCAGCCAAAATCTCGGCGGAGCGTGTTGGGCGTCTTTGACTTGGTCAAGGGATGCATAGCTGTGTTTGCAGCAGCTGATGCGGTGTGTACGAGTGCACGGCCGGCCCATTGAGCCCAGCTCAACTTGGCAGCCTCTTCGTCTTCCTTGGCGAGTTTCTCTCTGTACTTCTTCTCCTCTTTGTTGAGGTCGTTGATGTGCTTCTGGCGAGCCTCGGACTCCTTGCGGATTGTCTGCTCGTCGATAGCAATGTAGGGGCTGATTTGGTCGAGCATCCAGGCGAATGTGATATTGGACGTTTCTATCAAGTCAGCGTTGATTCAAATTCGGCCATGGTTTGAAATTACCTTCCAAATCTCCCTTGTTCTCTCCAACGTGTTGGTCGAGCCACCGCCAATGTTGATGTGCACGCCTGGGAACCAGACTTGAAGAAGGTCAGATCGTTCTTTGAGATCTTCCTCCAGTTGATACATCTCTCGGCGGGCCGTATTGTAGGCCTTCTTGAGCTTTTGTCTCTCCTGGAGAGGAACCGTCACATCATAAGCCTTAGAACGCCAAGCTTGGTCTGCCTCATCAACTCGCTTCTGCTGCATCTCCAGATCCTCCAGTGTCGTCTCCTTCTCCTTCAGCTCCGGCAAGTGCCACAGCGACGGCGAAAACGGTCCGCGGTGCTCATCCATCGCCAGGGCTTGGAACGCATGCTTGACATCTG
Source organism: Ilyonectria mors-panacis (assembly GCA_002991585.1). Lineage (NCBI taxonomy): Eukaryota > Fungi > Ascomycota > Sordariomycetes > Hypocreales > Nectriaceae > Ilyonectria > Ilyonectria mors-panacis. The sequence continues at coordinate 395,812 of PPHJ01000084.1, read as the reverse complement.
TGGTACGGTTAGCGGTGATTTCGGTAGCCACGGCGATTGACTTACTAGGGTTTAGCTTCACGTTGTGGAATCCATGCTTGTCTGGGCCCCATCCGAACTTGACCCCGCGCATCTCAGGAATGCCCAGGGCGCCAACGGTTTCATATACACCGACGACTTCGATTTCTCTGGACTCGGGTGTCCTGGCCCATTCGCCGCGAGGGGGGTTCTTCCAGCCAAAGTCCTCGGTCCCGTAGGCGGCGGTTTGGTTCTGGTCGTCGTCCGGCACGCCATCGAGATAGTCGAACCATGCGTCGCTTCCGTGGAACCTCTCGCCCTTGTAGTTCTTCTTGTAGAGTTCCCAGATTTCATGGAACTCGTGCAGCTTGCTGGGCTCACAGATGCCGATATCCGAGATCAACCCGGCAATTGACCGCGCAGTGTAAGCGCCTCGCGAGAAGCCGAAACAGTAAATTTGGTCTCCCGGAGACCAGTTGAGCACAACAAAGTTGTAGGCCTCGATGATGTTTCCTTCCATGCCTGCACCGATGAAACCCTCCGTCATATTCCCGATCCAGTTGGATGTCGTAGCAACACCGCTGTCGTACCAGACAACCTGCTGCCAAGTCTTGCCATCTCTAACGCCGGTGCGCTTCAGGCTGCGGGCCAGTCGGGTCACGTTTGAAGCAGTGTGCTTCTCGCCCAAGACAGCAGACTGCCATGAGCCATCACAACAGATGATGATCCGCTTGGGAATCGGCTTGGGACTGTCAGCCATGGTGATGAGATTGAGAAAATTATGAGGAATGCCAGAATATTGCTAGCCGAGAATGAAAATCAAAGACTCTGTTCCAGAAGCAGAAGGACCCCTCACTTATAGGTAGAATGTGTGTGTCTCGTAACACGTTCCACGCGGCCAGGCCCATCTTTCAGCTACGCCGTCAGTCCAGATTCTGTCGAATTCTCGTCAGCTGGAACGCAGCCAAACTAAAACTATCTGTGCGCTATTGACTTAGCTGCTGCGGCGGGCCGGTGCTGGAGCTGTGAATGGCTGTAGATCGACGGGTCAAGCCAATAGTCCCCACCACCATTCCGTTCTGGTGCATCTACAGCCTCTAGATCCCCACAGTGACTCAAAACTATTGACACTTTTGGTCCAGAATAGATCTTATCTCAGCTATGACCCTTTCGTCTCACCTTCACGGAGGTCAGCATTAGAGGGTGTCTTCGTTCTAATCATAGGATCAACCTCTGGGGCCTCTTATAAGGCCAGATACATGGAAGAGGTCGTGAATCACCACGAAGTGATGATGTAAATATTACCAGAAGAGCAAATGGTTTGACATGCCAGCGATAGGCCTGGGAAGTCAAGGATGCGCCATCTAAAGTGGGATTACGATTGCCCAAAATGCCACGCATCAGGGTCCAGTGAGGGGTAGCTGGCGTTCTTAGCAAGGCGGGTCCTTTATAAGGCTGAGTGGATTAAACACCAGTATTGTACTTTACGCAAAGCGATCTTACATGTTTTGTCTTGTTCTCTTGAACCTAAAGTGAGCTCGCTTCTCACCTACCCTACAGCAACCCTGGTCAAGCTCCATTGCAGTGTCTGTCGGGCACAAAAGGAGTAATGCGACATCCTTTGCGTTTAATTTCTTCTCACGGGTACAGAAGAATGGCAAGGGATGGACCACTCGGTTAACGAGGAAATATAGGAGCTCATAACTCTAGCCGTAGGGATGTGGTGCATCTGGCAGCTTCTTTCAAGAGGAGATAGATGTCACCCTACCAACAGCAAAATGATGCAAGATAGACTGACTGCTCCGGGCTCATGGAAACACCCCCAGTGACCCGTTTCTTGCCTTGTCTTAGTTTTGAATCCCTGTAGTGCTCAATGCTGGTCATTGGCGTCAACAGCGCATTGGCATTGTATCACATGGGTCACATGTGGCGGTTGACGCTCTAACGTGATCACTTCTGGCAGTGCCACACTATGTTGCAACTCAGCTTGCCACTAGCTGTCCTTGAGCCTTCATACCCTGAGGTGGCAAGAGAAAATTTGAACCCTGACGGGCTTGAAAGACGTTGCAATGGCACGCGGGTTGGCTGCCGTGTTCTATGAATAGATTGTCCAAAACCAGCCGCACAAGGCTTGCGGCACGAGCATTCCAATTCCCCTTGTCAAGCGGGTCTCAATCACAAATAGATAATTATGATTTATTTTTCGATTTTCAAACCCTATTCTAGGTTTAAAAAAAGTAGCCGCCTACTTTTCAATAATTGGGCTATTGGCCATCATGGACTGTGGGAGATTTGAGTAGCTTAGCACTGTTGATTCATCAAGTCAATAAACATGTCGTCATATCTCCGAGAAGTCTTAGACGCAACATGGAAGGTCAAAATCTCTTCCTTCGGGTTGCGGTTCGGGTTCCAACTTCGCTGGTCCTATTTTCTCCTTCGAGGTGACCACGCATTGTCCTGCATGACACCCAAAGCCATGCAGCCCCCTAGCAACGGCAATGCGACACCACTTGCGTCAAGTCCATCGCCGTTTTCAAAATTGAAGTCGTGACATTTAAAATAGGGTGAGGCTGAAATAAATAAAAATTCTACTCAAAATCGACAAAATTCGGATGTTTGCTGTATGTTGGGCTCACATGCGGACGTTGTATCCGGCCATGCTCAGCACAGTTCATGGGAATGAAAATCAGAAAAATAAACATGACGGTTTGTCTTATGTCTGGGATAATATGAGGGACTCTGACATCATACTAACCGAGGGTCGCACTGCTTGTTACAAAAACTAGTCGAGAATGCGCTCCGTCACTTGCATTACCCAGCGAGGCCTCTGGGCGCATATCTGAATTAACCATGACGGCGTTCTCAAACAAAACCAGAAGTCGCCACAATGGGTCAATTGGACCAGGCTGTTTCAATTCCCCTCTGACTCAGACTTGCCGCACCAAATAGCCGGGCGGGAATGCAAATCCTCCGCATCTTCGGAAATGAAACGCGGCCCCAATCCTGCCTAACATGGCCCGGCTTCCCCAGTCACCAAATCTTAATAAAATCCCCTGTTGGTAAGCACAAGCTCTGACAACTCCGCGTGTGGCTATGCCCGAGGTTCTGTGGTAATTACTTCGGGCTGCACAGACCAGAAGCCGTCAGAGGAAGGCAGGTGGAAAAGCCCAGGTTGTAAACAAGGACGCGGTAATACGAAGCACACCAGCAGGGATGCGCGTGACGGTTGCATTCCTCGGCGGACCCCTGGTGACGTCGTAAAGTAACTTGTGTGTGTTGACGGTCGGAATGGAGCAACCCGAACGATTGGGCACGAAGTGAAGCCGGGATAATCCCTGAGATCTAAGATTGCACGGAGGTTCGGGGGCGCTATGATTGGCCACAACCCCCTGACATTAGTGCCATGTTTTACCAGTTGGGCACGTTAGGTGTCGATATTGCTTATGCTGTGTAGATTTTTTCACTCCGGTTTTCAATACCGGGGCATTTGATATAAGAAGAGAAGGGCGGGCTGCGTAGGCTGGGGCTCGACAGCAACCTCACGCACATCTCCCGGTCGCCATTGGAATCGAGTCGCAGCTGGAATCGTTGATTCTCCCACAGCCCGCCATGGCCCACGCTCTGACAGTCGCCCAGGTGGAGCAGGCGGCGTTCCACATCATCCGGCTCATCAGAAACACGCGCGGGTTGGAAAACACGCGGCTCGCGGTCATTGGCGACCTGGCAGTCTGCAAGCACTTGCCCCAATACGACATACGGCGGATCACGGTAAGCCGATTGGCCTCTCGCTCGGGCTGCAGCGTCTAACAATTGATGTAGAGCATCGACTTGATTGTGAGCAAGTCCTCGTCGCCCGGACGCGTGAAGAAGGAGATTGTCGGCCATCCCATGAGCCCTCTGGTCGAGAAGTCGGGAACTGTCTTTTACCGACACGCCAGCGCGCTGGGAGATGGAGGTGAAGCTGATCCCCGACTGGCTCTGTCCGTACCTCCCTGATTCCGCTCAGCCGGTGCGCGACGACATCGACACGCTGCCATACCTGTCGCGAGAAGACTTGTTTGTCTTTACCGTCGACGCATGCAGTCTCCACGACAGCACGGCCAACAAGAAGCGGGAGGCATGCGATGCCGCTGCGCTTCTGGAGTTTGCCTCGGAGCACTTTCCCCTGACGCTGGATGAGGACAAGATGGACAGAGTTGAGCAAGCGCTCGCCGACGTCGTCGAGTTTTCTCCTCCCGAGTGCGACAAGAGCTGGTGGCAACGACGTCTGGGTCAACACCCTGACAAGCAGAGGTCCGCCCAGGAAATCTTTGCTGACCTTTCGGACCATCCTTCCCCCACGCCTTCGTCGCCTGCGTCGCCCATCTCACTCGGCGGCTACTCTTCCGTGTCGCGATCCTCGTCTTACATGAGCGCCACGTCTGCGCACTCAACGTCGTCTTCGATCTCGTCCATTCTAACAGCCGACGAGAAGCCCGACAAGCATGTGCGACCGCGCAAGATGAGCATCACGGGGAAGCCATCGCGGCACAAGCGACACACATCGACATCAACCGGCGGAGCTGTCACAATGACCACACTCGCTGCCACCATGAAGCGCTTGGAGCTGGAACGGCCAGCCTCGCCTGGCATGGCTTTGACAAACATTAGTTAATTTTTTCTTTGTATGAAAACGGGGAGAGTACAGCGGCTTGTTATTCCGGGACGGTTACTGCTTGAGCCCAAGCTCATAGTCAGTGTGTAAACTAGTAGATAGATACCCATGCTGCGAAGGAGCAGAGATGTAGGATTTGTTAGACCAGTTTCGAAGATTAGACTAGAGCAATTTCAAGATACCCTTTTTATCGTCATGACAGTCAGCCTCTATCCGGTATCAAGTAACGACCCACTTCACTTGATACAATCTTCGGTCAATTTGGCCGACGGTACCGATCACACGGAGCCATGATAAGGGTGGGGCCACGTCTTCCCCCGCATTTAGCCGCAGCTCCTCTGATAAATACCACTCCACAAGAGACCCCTTTTGCAGACATGATGTGCTTCTCTGCTGGACGATTATTGCGGATATTTCGGTTTGATGGAGGAAACGCGTCAAGCCAAGCGAGCGCGTCTGGCCTGTGAGCCGTGTCGGTGCGAAGACCTTTATGCCTTGTTTCGAACCAACTCTGACGTTATCATGAAGCCGGAAGAAGTCGAAATGTCCGGGCGAAAGACCGAGCTGTTCCAGCTGTCTACGGCTAGGACAGACGTGTGCTTATACTCCCGCAAACATGGTTTGTAGCCAGCGATAAGAAATGTGAAGGCCGTGATGACTGATGTTGTTTCTTAGGAGGACAGAATTCATACCATCGAGGGGAAATTGGACCAGCTGATCCAACAGTTTAGGTAGGTCGCTCGGCCATTCCAGTGCGGAACCTAACTCATATCTTGCAGTCCTACTCCCGCAGTACCTAGCCCGGCAGCACAATCCTATCCGTCAGTCCCATCATACCAGGCGGTCCCATCATATCAGGCAGTTCCATCATACCAAGGTCCAAATCTAGCATCACATGATTCTGCCGCCGGGTCTTTATACTCTAGAGGCGGGAGGCGGGACGAAAAACTCAGGTATGAGACGATAAACCAAACGCGGATTCTTGCAATGCTCACAATTACGAACCAGCAATATAGACCCCCAAGAGATAAGCCCGGACGACTTTGGCCAGTTGTATCTTACTTGGTGCCACAACCAACCAATTGCTCTGTTCAGACCAGATACATTTCTTGAATCTCTCCACACCCGGGACCCTGAGCTAGTCCTTGCACTGCAAGCTCTTAGTCTACGGTTTCCCCCAGGCACGCTAAGTCTTCAAAAACAAGATCAGTTGGATGCCATGGCCAGGATGTCTCGGCGACGTGCCATGGATAGGGTTATAGAGGGCCATGTCGAGCTGTCAACGCTGCAAACTCTGTGTATCCTGAGCATAATTGATTTCACAGGTGAGGAGGTATCTTACTACACTGTTATTAATGCTGACTATTAGATAGATGGCAGAATCGTTCAAGCCGACCTAAACCTCTCCATGGCAAGCCACTTCGCACACAGTCTCCAACCAAGCAGCACAATGAGCGATTCCGAAGAATGCCTCGACTGTCTTCGAAGCATTCTCATGCTGCAGCGCCTTCAAGGATGCATTTTCCCCGGAGCTAGACTGGCGAGCGTCACGCCAACGATACAAAACGGATTCCCAGTGGCGGGCCATGCCAAGTTCTGCAAAGCCCCGGAGCCAGCTGTGTTAGCCCGGACGTACGTCGATAGCCAGATGACGACTGGGATTCAGAAGCATACAAAACTGGTCAGCGAGGTATGGCAAATGGCCAGAAAATACGCGGCCTATCGAGTTGGACCTGATGAAGTACCGCCCTGGAATTCTCAATCCGACTACTCCTGCATTATGCAGGGCCACATGGACATAGATTCCCTCGTTCCAACAAAGTATCGGTTTTCTTCCGAAAGATTCGGGGACCATACGGCGGAGGAACTACAGCAGCGGCGCGACTACTGGGGCCCGTGGCTATTCATCCAGTTTATCTATGCGGCGATTCCATGCTTGTTGAACCATCCCTTTCTTCTATCCATGCGGCTTCGAAACTTCCGCCACACGATGCCGCAGTCCTTTATTTACCAGTCGTACGAGCTCATTATGCGCCACACGGGCTGGATTATTTACTTTATTGACCTCTCGGAAAAGAAATCCTTTGTGGTGTCTGATCCGTCGCTGGCTCATTGCGTTGGTATAGTTGCAACAATCCATCTGCAACACAGCTTTGTTGACGATCTCTCGCTTCGTGGCAAGGCTCAAGCTGGGTTTGAAAAAATGTATGAAATTTCTTCGTCGCATGGGGTCCATTTGGCCGAGCACTGCTATCATGGTACGTGGCTACCCGACTTTAGATCTTGACGTTGCCATGACTAACGACGAGGTATTTAGGCCCAAAATTTGCTGAAATTACAAGCCAGTATTGCATCGGCTCATTCACCTAGTTCTCGGTGTCCAGAAGAACGGGGGCTGGAGGGGGGCTTTTCCATCGACGCCCAACTTCTCTGGGATATCTTGATATACGAACAAGCAGGACTCCACAACGCGACGGCAGATCAGTCCATGTTTGGCGAGTCATTAAAATCCGAGAGGGCACATAGCGAAAACGATTTAAGTCTTGCCGCCGCCAATCTTGTCGGGTCAGCCGGTATCTCTGGCCACAAAACGGTGCCCGCCAAATACATAGTGCCTCCATATGCCCCAAGCGAGGGCGGTACACCGCCGAGAATGACGGATCGAATGGTCTCCGATGTGGAAAAGTTGGTGGAAAGCAGGGCTTTTCAAGGGCTTGGGGAGGTTAACGATCATAGCTTTCTGCAAGCTAGCGACTTTAACAAGGCGATTGAGAATTGGTGGGACGTTGATTTCTTGTAGTCAATGATCTTCCATTTTCTCGAACATCGTTGCTACCTGTGATCGCCCTCCTATTGCTGCTTAGGATACCTTGTAACATATCTCATTGCGAGAACCTCTGGAACGGGTTGCTGTTTAGAAGGGACCCTCCAACTTTAAGCTGCCACACCATTAAACCATCGGAAAATAGACCGCATTCTCTTTACATGTGATAAGACTTGGCGGACCGGAGCAGCTCGGTGTTGCATGGCATCCAATGAGTTTCTGCTTATTCCGAATTTCCGATCCGTTCAAACGCCCTAGCGTCAGAATCGGAATAATTGGAGAGCGCCAGCAAGAAACCACGACGGAATCCGGCCCGACGGGATTGAAAATGAGGAGTCGACGTCAATTATCATCTACCGAACCGCGGGGAAATGGCCGGATATTTTCATGATTGGCTCAAGTAATCCCCAGCGTGCCCTTCCCCATGGGGTTTATCATCTGGGGCGCGTCTGTGCTGCATCCCATCGTCATTTGCAACTGTCGACATTTTCATCTTCATTGAGTTATCACGATGCTGGAAACAGAAAAATTGTATCTGGTACTGGGTGCCATTTCCGCTTGGATCCTGGTTTCCCTCGTGAGAAACGTTTTCGCGTCCGGCGTTCGAGACCTTCCTGGGCCATTGTTGGCCAAGTTTACCAACCTGTACAGGCTGTTTGACGTCTCCAAGGGGTACAATCATGTATCACTCGTTAAGCTGCACGAAAGCTGCGGCGACAATGTGCGATTTGGTCCCCGGGTTGTCAGTGTCCGAAATCCCAAGGATGTGAATAAGATTTATGGACTCAAGGGGGGATACGTCAAGGTGCGCACTCTTGATGAGCTTGAGGAGGGCCACGACTGACATCAGAATAGAGCGCCTTCTACGCTGTCCAGCAACAGCTAGCAAACGGAAAAGCGACACAGACATTGTTTACGACATTAGACGAGGCATTCCACGCCAGAATTAAGCGACCGGTTGCGAGCGCGTACTCGATGACAACATTGACCGATTACGAACCCCTCGTAGACCGAACAATCCTGGCGCTATTTCAACAGCTGGAGGACCGCTATGCCCGCCCCGGTCGCGACTGTCCTATATTTGAATGGCTTCAATATTATGCCTTCGACGTGATTGGAGAAGTGACGTGCAGCGAAAACTTTGGCTTCATTGAAAAGGGATCCGATGTAGGCGGCATCATCGACGCGCTCAACGTGACCATGGACTACAACGCCTTTGTCGGGCAGATTCCCTGGCTGGATCACTGGCTCAAGAAGAATCCTGTGTGGACGCGGATAGCGCAACCCACCGGCGCAGTGGCCCAGTTTGCCCATAAGCAGCTCCTATCGAGGCTCGACGAGACAAAGGAAAAGGTGTCAAGCGACAGTATCGAGTCACAGAAGCGGGACTTTGTGGATCGCTTTTTCCAGGCCAAGGAAACGCACCCTGAGGTTGTTGATGATCGCCAGGTGTTTTCTTACATGGTCACAAACATGTTTGCTGGGTCTGACACGACAGCTATTTCTCTGCGAGCTATTGTGTACTACACACTGAAGCACCCGAATGTCTATGCCAAGCTGCTGTCGGAACTCGACACTGCTAAGGCATCCGGGCAGATTAGTATGCCTGTGACGTGGAAGCAGAGCCAAACTCTACCCTATTTCGATGCTGTTGTCAAGGAGGCCCTACGTCTTCATCCTGCAGTCGGGCTTATCCTTGAGCGTATTGTACCCAACCAAAGCCTACGGCTTGAGTGCGGTACGGTGCTACCGCCGGAACCATCGTCGGCGCATCGCCATGGGTGATGCACCGAGATAGGTCCGTATTTGGGCAGGACGTCGAAAGCTTCCGGCCGGAGCGTTGGCTGCAAGACGCCAACGAGGATGTTGAGAGTTACAACAAGCGCCTCAAAGCCATGAAGGGCGCCGATTTCACATTCGGAAAAGGACACAGGACATGCATCGGAAAGAATATCAGTTTGCTGGAGATTTACAAGATGCTTCCCAGTTTCTTCCTCAAGTACTCGGTAAGCTGAAGCCTCTTCCTAGGCTTCTAAGATTATGTTACTGACAATAGACTCGTAATTGCAGGTTGAACTTGCTGACCCAGAGGCAACATGGAGCCTAAAGAATTCGTGGTTTGTCCGACAGGAGGGCGTCGAGGTGAGGATGAGCATCAGGGGCTTAAAAGAGCAATGAAGGACTTTACACACATCAGCAAAAATGGAAGCTGTGTAAACGGCAAGACTATTCTAGGCTAGATTGATGTTACAGAAATAAGAAACCAATTGTTAAACATATCTGGTTAGATCGTAATGAATTCGGCGTCTCGGGTCTGTCATAGCGCTACTGAGATCTTGACTCGTTGAGAACATTGACTCTAAACGCACTTGATCTCCTATAGAGAGTCGAGTGGGAATAGACAAACATTTTTGGATATTCTGGAATCGCGGATTATTCTCTTGGTAGGTTTATTGCTAGCTGTTCCTAAGTAGTTTACAAACGGAAGCATACGCAACCCATTCTAAGAGGTGTGATAATTATAGCTACTTCGTGGAAATGAACACCAACCTCTCAATCCACCACATTCAAGCCGACTCCTTGTGCTCAGAGCCACCCAGGGCATTCTCAGGGTCCTTGGCCGAAACACCATACTCATCCACCTCAGTAAAGCCAAACTGCTTGCCCTTCTTCTCCGGTCCCAGGAATGTGACGAGGAAGACAAGTCCCGTGCAGGCTCCAAGGAATGCGCAGATAACAATGGCGTAGTCGTATCGCTTGATGCCAGTGGCGGTGGGAGCGAGGGGGAAGTACTTCTCTCCGATGGTCGACTGGATCGTCGCGGCTGGGCTGGAGGCTAGGTTTCCAAGTTGGTAGGCGGTACCGACGACAAAGGTTCGGATGGGACCAGGTGACAACTCCATAAGGTGAGAGGGAATGACGCCGAAAGCGCCCTGGACGAAGAATTGGAGGAAGAAGGCAGATGCGGCAACCGCTGTGGTGTTCACATAGGTATATGGGTAGATTAGGGCTCCAGCACACACGCAGGAGACCATGATTGTAAGACGTCGACCGAAGATCTCGGAGAGGTAGCCGACGCAGAAAGCTCCGCTGATGGCACCGAAGTTGGCGATGACTTGGGTGATGGTCATTTCGTTGAGGGTAAATTCGAATTGGTTAAGAAGCATCGTGGGGTAGAAATCTTGCGCGCCGTGGGCCTGTTCGATGCTGGTCAGTTGAGCCTTGGCTGTTATCAAGCGATGGGACTTACCATGAAGTTGAATCCGGCCATGAGCAAGACCATGTAGATCAGTGTAAGCCAGTGGTGCTTAATGGCCTGGCCAGCCTGGTGAATAAACCCGCTCGTGGCAGCCGAGGCATTCTGTCGCACAATCTCCCGCTCGCGATACGCCTGGGTCTCGGGGAGGTAGAGTCTCCAGATGATGATGAAGACAGGAGGGCAAGCGCTGAACCAGAACAGCGGCCGCCACGCGTGGACGGTTGTGTTGACCAGCGCACGAGCAAAGGCAGTGGTCAGGAGGTAGCCAACGGGACAACCAGCCTGGAACAGACCAGACATGACACCACGAGCTGCATCTGGGCAGTCTTCGAGGGCAGTTGCCACGGCGTTTCCGTAGAGACCGCCCATGGCGACTCCGAAGAGAGCTCGGCAGGCCAGAAACTCGCCGTATGTGTTGCAGAAGCCGGTGCCGAGTTCGAGGGCGATGAAGAGGATGTTGTTGAAGATGAAGGGCCACTTGCGGCCGAATCGATCAGACCAAACGCCAAAGATGTTGGCACCGACCGATCGAAACATGAGCACCAAGGTGATTCCCCAGGTGATTTCAGAGTTGAGCTTGTTGAACTCCTTGGCCAGCGGCGTGACGGTCAAACTGACGGTGAAGAAGTCAAAGGCGTCGATAACCCAGGCACACCAAGCACACTGAAGTTGGATGTTAGAGTCATTTCTGGTGGCTGACTCATTGACTTACCATGAAGAAGGTCCATTGCTCCTTGTTCAGCATCCGCATCGCCGTGATAGGACTGATGACCTTGTCCATCGGCGGCTTCAGAGTTGAAAAGCGCGACGCAAGGTATTGGCCGGCCGACATGTTCGCGTCGGGATCCTCGCGGGAACCCGCCATGTGCGCGCCGTGGTTCTTCTCTTGGTTGATGGACATGATGAGACTGCAGGATTGTGAGTGCAGACTTTGCGATGTTCCAACCGACGGACACGCGGCGTGGTTCATATAGCTCTCTGAGAACAGACTGGCCAAGCCTTGGATGCCTCATCCAGAGTTGAGCTGCACGCTGGCAACACGACTCGCAGGTTGACGACTGACCAGCCATCGCAGGCCGGGGCACCCCCAGATTCGCGGGGTAAGCCGCTAGCATGAGTTATTGGGGAGCATGAGTTATTGGGGGCAAGCTAGTGCGGCCAGCCCTGTGATGGACTGATGCTTGGCGCTGTGATGGTGTTTAGTGACTTTCTGTGGTTTCGGACTATGTGTCGCGGACGAGATATGCCGGCCGAGATGGGAGGCGAGACTCCACCCCCAACTCCCCACAAGCTGGAAGCTCTCCGCGGCTAGACTCGACTGGGTAATTGTAAGCTGGATGACAGAAGCTCATTCCATGTTCATGTGACTGTCTGGCTCCAATTGCATCTGAATCATTGCCCCCAGAGCTGTCCCGGTTGCGGCAGCTTCCCCCACCTCGCGAGACCCCTCTCTCACTTATTAGAAGAAGTGACACCATTTTTCTTCTCACGAATCTCCCACACCGTAAACCAAGACTTCATCTCCTCGTTGCTCCTCAGAAACGACCCAATTCCTCACCATGGCCACCCTCGCCGCCGCAGCTACCCCCGACGTCCACGCGCTCGAGCTCTTCTCGCTCAAGGGCAAGAATGCGCTCATCACGGGCGGTTCGCGCGGAATCGGCGCCGCAATGGCTCATGCGCTCGCCGACGCCGGAGCGTCCATCTGCATTGCTCAGCGCGATGTGAGCAACACTACTACGGCTGACGCTATTCGGGCCAAGGGTACCAAGGTGGAGATTGTCGCGTGCGACTTGACCAAAATGGACGAGGCCAAGGCGGGCTTTCAGAAGGCGCTGGATGTCATGGATGATAGGATTGATATTTTGATTAATTGCGGTGGTCTTTTGAAGCGAAAAGAGACGGTCCTTGTCACTGAGGAGGACTGGGACAGCTTAAGACTTTCCAGATTCCACTCCAATATCCCGTTGCTGATCATCAAACAACAGGTCATCGATGTCAACTTAAAAGCCCTCTTCTTCATCTGCCAGGCCGCCGGACGACACATGGTGCCTCGAAAGGCAGGCAAGATTGTCAACGTCTCGTCCCTCAACGCCTTTATTGGCGGCGAGATCGTTGCATCATACGCTGCGTCCAAGGGAGCTGTGTCGCAGTTGACCAAGGCGCTGAGCAACGAGTGGGCAAGACACAACATCCAGGTCAACGCCATTGCTCCTGGTTCCATTGCCACAGACATGTAAGCAATCCTCATCCAAACCACAAGAAGAGCCTCTCTGACACTCTGCAGTAATACCGACCTTCGATCCGACCCTCAGCAATATGCGGCTCGAATTTCGCGATGTCCGGCCGGCCGATGGGGTGCCCCGGCAGATTTTGCTGGACCTGCGCTGTTCCTCTGCAGTAATGCGAGTCAATATGTGACGGGAGAGGTTCTTGTGGTTGATGGTGGACACTTGGGACGGTAATGGCGCGGCTTGGATGGAATAGTTATGATAAACGATGGAAAATTCTATAGATTAATTGATTTTACTTATGGTACTCTGTGGAGCGTTTTCTGTACTTGCCTTGTCATGTTCATGTCGAGGCTGTTTTTCTACAGTCCAACCGCTCCAAGAAGAGTCCACGTTACATTTTTGTACTCAAAGATATCAGTAGCAATATCACGACAAATAAATTGTCAGTTGATTGTGTATGTGTATATGTATTTTATTCTGTTAAACAAAGGGTGTCGTTTCGAGTTCAGTTCGCACTTTGCCATTCAACGACACAGGAACATGAAAGCACGGCAGATCAAGGGGGGTCATAAGCTTGGCCAAAAATATATATAAAAAACGTCAATCATCTTGTAATTCTAAAGAGTCTCTCTATATGCATCTATTCCTTAAGCTCCGGCACATCCACCCACGCCCGCTTCTCCCAGCTCTGGATACCCAGCTCGGTGAGTTGCACTCCCTTAGCACCCTCCAACAGGCTGTGCTTCCACGGCTCGTCTTTGACCACATGGCGAAGGAACATTTCCCACTGCACCTTGAAGGCGTTGTCGAAGGCCTGGTAATCCGGCACGCGCGACCAGCCCTCGGAGTACTTGATGGGCGAGTCTACATCCGGGTTCCAGGTTGGTCGCGGCGTTTGGCTCTCGTGCTGCGCAACGCAATCGCGGAGACCGGCTACGGCGCTGCCCTTGGTGCCGTCGACTTGGATCGTCAAGAGGTCGTCGCGACGCACGCGGACAGTCCAGGACGAGTTGAAGTGGACCATGATGCCGTTCTTGAGCTCGAAGGTAGCGTACGCCGAGTCGTCGGCCGTGCACTTGTACGTTTTGCCCTCCTCATCGACACGCTCCTTGACGTGGGTCGCGCCCGTGCAAGTCAGCGAGTCAATGTCGCCGAACAAGTTCTGGATCACGTATTGCCAGTGGCACAGCATGTCGCTGATGATGCCGCCGTCGTCTTCCTTGCGGTAGTTCCAGCTGGGACGCTGCGGAACCACGGGGCCCTTGCCGTCGAAGACCCAGTAGCCAAACTCGCCGCGGACAGACAGGATCTCGCCGAAGAAGCCGCTGTCGATCAGAGTGCGGAGCTTGACCAGGCCGGGCAGCCAGAGCTTGTCCTGCACGACGCCGTTCTTGACGCCGGCGTCGACGGCCGTCTTGTACAGATCGTACGCCTGCTCCGACGACACGGCCGTGGGCTTCTCGCAGTAGACGTGCTTGCCCTTGGCGATGGCCTTCTTGACGGCGTCGGCGCGACGGCCGGTGGTCTGGGCGTCGAAGTAGATGGTGTTGTAGGGATCGTCGAGGCACGCGTCCAGGTCGGTCGAGGACCGCGTGATGCCGTGGGCTTGGCAGAGGTCGCGCAGCTTGAGCGGGTTTCGGCCGACGAGGATGGGGTCCGGCATGATGATCTCGCCGTTGGCGAGCTTGACGCCGCCCTCGTTGCGGATGGCGCAGATTGATCGGATGAGATGCTGGTTGGTGCCCATTCTGGTTATTGTTAGCACTTGGAAATGATGTAATCTCAGAAAGAGACTTACCGGCCCGTGACTCCGTTCATCACAATGCCAACATTGTGGACGACAGGTTGCGCAGCCATTGCGACGAAGATTGAGGCAAGATTAAGGAGGGGTTGTTGAGGGCGGCTGGTGGAACAAGTGCTTGCAGGTCGATTGACTCTTGGAGTAGCTGTTAGACAGGAAATAATTGTTTCTTGAATGATCAGGTCGTCGAAGGGAAGCGCCGGGATGTGCTGGTCTCAAGTATTTGACTGAATTGAATCAGTTGAATCCTGAATCTGAAAACACGAGACGCCGGCATCGCCTTAATTTACATCTCGGAGTGCCCCTCGTTCCGAGCTTCCCCGCTCGGCTGATCGTCCGGCCCCGCCTCCACAGTTCCACCTCCTCATTGTCTCCTCATTGCTCCCCATTTACATCTACTTCCTGGAACACCTGACAACTCTCATTCGGACTCAACCGCTTGGGGGTTGGGGGCTCACGAGATTCCAAACTTCGGGGGCACTCAGACAGTGCAAACAGCTCATGGGATCCGAGATTGCTTCCTCCGGACGCCCTCGGACTATGTCTCGGACTGTCAATACTGCGAGGTGGCGCTCCCCCAACAGTGGACCCAAGCCATATTGGAGCAAGTATAGTCCGACCTGGGAGTGGAGAAGAGGGACGCGTGCCTTGTGTGGGGTAGACTAGTATCTCCAAGCTTCCTCGAGCTTCTCGGTTCGGCTGCTCGCCGGAAGCCGCAGGGGATATAATTCTGGCGTTACTCTGTGACTTTGCATATTCACCAGACATAACATTTCCATTCAGCATCCCACCGTTCCATACAGTCCACTTCATTCACCCCCAACAACTACCATTTACACCCAAAATGCGTGACGGAAAGAAGACTGTCCTGGTCATCAACGGCCCCAACCTCAACCTCCTTGGCACCCGTGAGCCTCAGCTGTATGGCTATGAGACCCTATCCGATGTCGAGACTGCCGGCAAGAAGCAGGGTGAGGAGCTCAAGGCCAACGTCGACTTCTTTCAGAGGCAAGTCACTAGCACCAATGTAATCACTTGCAATCTCGCTAACATGTGCGTAGCAATTGGGAGGGTGCCATTGTCGACAAGATTCAAGAAGCCAGAACCGATGGGACTGACGGCATTGTATTGAACCCTGGTGGCTTCACTCACACCTCGGTCGCCATCCGAGATGCACTACTCGGTGTGGAAATTCCCTTTATCGAGTTGCACGTCGCCAACATCCACGCGCGAGAGGAGTGGCGCCACCACTCTTACTTTTCCGACAAAGCCAAGGCAATCATTGTAAGTGCAGCCTAGCAAAGACCTCCAACCCCGGGTATACGCTGAATGCTGAATGTGATGCCAGGTTGGTTGTGGCGCCGCTGGATATGGATACTCAATTGAGCATGTTGTGAACAAGTTCCCCCAGAGGCCCGACGTCAGCTCAAAATAGAGTCAAGTTGATGAACAAAGGATGGAATTTATGAGGTATCAAAGGAAAAATAGTCCATCGTGTTCGCTATAGAATACACCAGTATAAATTAAGCCTGTCATTTAATAAAACCTCTTTGAATGGATTCCCTTCGTGTAGTTATGACCAACCCGTGCCACCATAACCAGCATCAAACATGCCGTCATTGAAGCTGATGATGCGGTCTACGTCGATAAAATTTTGATCCGAGAACATCTGGGATATTGTGCTTAAGTCGCCATGAGGCACGCTGCCTTGGTGAAATGCATCAGTCGAATTGGACTCCATTTCGGAAATCTCCGAGTTTCCACCTGATGTGCCCGCCGTGGAGAGCATATTCCTCAGCTCCCCATGCTGGCCTGGCATTCTCGATTTTGGATACCCATTTTGGTCGCGCGTTCGAGCGGGTCGGGATGACTCCATTCGCGGTACTGAACTTGCATGCGATATTTCTGTCGTGTATCCAGACGGGTTAATTCGGAAGAATTAGTTGTCGATGCTTTTTTGGTGCAAATCTCGCAATGTTTGAGCATACTTGCCCGCTAGATTTAAAGACTTTGGGCTGTCGAATCCAGACCATAACCTCGACATCTCATCGAGACTATTGAGAAGAGACGTAAATTCGGACGCCAGCGCAGAACCTGAGTAGTATCGCCAGTAGATCAACAAGACCCTCGCGGATACAAAAACGCAAAATGCAAACTGGTTCGCGACTGGAAGAGTGGATGGCACCGTCTTGAGATAGTTACGAGTGATAGAGGAGACCTCTACAGCAGCGCAATGACAAGTCTCTGCGCTCGACGAGCTTGGCAAGCGAGCGCTAAAGGACCATGCAATCGGGGGAAATGCAATAGGCTGGTGGAGGAGAATGATGGACGTGTTGTGCGTGATGTGGGCGAGCGTCAGGTTCGGGTCCATGCGAATCGATTGCCGCGCCATGTCGGCTTTCCACTTTTGCGGGAGGAACATCTTCCAGTGGATGAGACGCAGGTCCAGCTCTTTGAAGCGCGTGAGCCAGCTGCCAATCTCGCGCTGATCGCGCATGTTGACCTTTTGCTGTAGGAAGTAGGTTGTGACTTGGCTGAGAGACTCTGTCGCCTCGACGGAATAGGCAAAAGCGCCAACTGTAGACATGTTGATCGACGGCACAGAGCCTGCTGGGGACACACCAGACTCCATGGGAGTGTTCTTGTCGTCTTCTGGGCTTGTGTTTTGCCCAGAGGTCCCGTAATGCGACGGCAGAAAGGCAATGGGGTTTCCGATCTTGCCAGCAGACTTGTCCCAGATATTGAAGTACGGCGTGATGACCGGCTCATCCTGCCACCAAAGACTGATATCGCAGGGCAGGCGCCGTTGGACATCGTTGGATGTCAAGCTGGTGTTCCAGCCCATGGTGATGGAGCAGAATGAGCCACATGCCCCCTCCCAACCCCGGTTATCGGCTTCAGGGATGCGGACGAACTTGCGCTAATAAGAGTCTACACTATATTACTACTCTGCATTACTCTGCATTCCCCCACAGTTGAGTCTCCCCGCACGCAAAAGCGAGTCAGGTGTGGCAGCGCGGACTCACTCGCTTCAGCTCGGACTAACTTGCTTCAGTACGGCGTGATTACGAGGAGAAATACACCTCACGCCACTAAAAAGCTGGAGAGGATTATCCAGAGCGGATGAACAATACCGGGATTCTTTCCTCTGGGTTTGGGATGGGTCTAGATCCACCACCCCAACTTGCAATCGCCGTTGATTGGCAAAGTTATTCCAGATGTCGTATTTTATTGCTAGCATGGAAATACTCTATAAGCTTAGATGAGGTGCCGCTGGGGAGCCAACTCGCTTAACCCGCGTAGGTCTACCTACTACGATCCTCCTCCCACTCATCGATATTCGAGGAATCACCCCACTTAGAGTGAGGTCATATCTCCAATCTGTCGAGTGAGATACCGACTTGACTCCCAAATGCCCCCCATGGCGAACTTCTTTGAATTGTCAATTGAGGCAGCGATGCCACGACTCGCGGCTGAGGCAGGGCTGACATCAAATGACTCTATAGAGTTTGCCGCTGCCGCCGCCTCGGATTGCAGGCTCTCGAACACATCGCTTTGTTTCTACCGAGTAAAAGGGAAGACTTAGCACTTTATTAGAAAATAATACGTCTGGGTGCATTGTGTCTTACCGATTCGACAAGCCCCTTCACCTCATCAACAAAACTCTTGCCCATTTGGCCGGAGGACGAGGCAGCGGATTGTACCAATGAGTGTAAGCCACGACGGCAGACTCATGATTAGGCACATTCCAAGGCTTTCTGCCAGGCTCCCTAGGGCACAATAAATATTCTACCTATCATTCGCGAAATCCTATGGTGTGGGTGGTTAAAGATAGTCGAGAGCACATATCAGATGTTATGTATACTACATCAACCTGCTGCTAGAGCAATGAACTTATTCCTCAAAGGATAATAGTAAATCGGTTATCTTCATCTCTCGTTCTTACAATGCAGCTGCAATGTGATATTAGCCAGCTTTCTAATATCTCGCTGGCCTTCTGTCAATCCCATTTCATCTTCATCAAATGCTCGTAAGCCCAAAGCTCTCTCCCCATCTTCAGACAACACATTTTCTCTCTTAGCCCCGCAATCATCATGGGTGAACTCCTTTTCACCGTCGTGGCTCCGAACAAAGTCTGCTGGTACATCGCCTTTGCTAAAGGCTTCTCGAGTGGACAGAAGAGATTCAAGGTTGTAAGGAGTCAGGGGGTTGCAAGCGTTGTAGAAGACAGTAGAATCGTTAACGCCTGGATTGGTCGCATCCACGCCGTGTACCAAGTCGCAATGCCAAAAGACATAGTCACCAGGTCGTACTGGTGGAATGCCGATGATGGCACGGTCGAGGGCTAAGTCGGGGTGATGCTGGGATGTAGGAAAGAACTGAGTGTCCCCTGGTGGTGCTGCCCCAGGAAATGTAGGTAGAGAGTCATTATACTCTCCACCGTGAAATAGTGGGCGAAGCATAATATACGCCATAGATAGCTTAAGACTGGGCAGTAGTCGTAAGGTTCCTTCTCCAGTATTGGTATGCGAGAGGGAAAGCCACCCCTGAAGGCTTCTCCAGGCGGAGCAAGATATCCCGCCTACCTCATAAAGATCACTTTTAGCCTCGACTCGAAAGTCGGCAGCCCAAGCATCCCAGTGAGGCCAGTTGCCTTCGAAGATAGAAGCAAAGTTCAATCGGTTAATCTCATCCTCCCATCTCTCAATCGCACCACTATCCAAGTGGGGTGCAAGAGGGAATTGGCCAGGGTCGTCGGTAGGATAGCGGATGCGGATTCTATCTGGATACACGATTTGGCTGTCCAGGTCGATTTTTGTTGACGGGTCAGATACGTGCCAGAGTCTAGATACGCTCTTCATAGCCCTCATGACCTCGGGGTGAGACCGCATTTGCACCTGTGGCTCGGTCCAAAACACGTTCCAACCAGCTGGCCGGTTCTTTGGATAGCCACCAACCCCCGGATGACGGCTGACGTAGGCCTTGAGTGCTGTCTCCCATTTTACGGCTTGCTCTTCTGGCACGACGTTGCGCAGGATCACACAGCCCCGTTCACGGACGAGATCAGCAAATGCAGACGGAAGTTCACCGCCTTGGAGAGATTGTCTTTGTTAGTACACGGCAGGAGTGAATCTCAGGGTATGAGGCTTACCGTTAGCTCGCACATCTTCAAAGTCAATTTCAGGGACCATCGAGGGGCCATTTTGTTCAATGAGGTCGACTTCCGACTTGAGGATTTGCACAAGCCTGTCGTAAGACTCAATCACCTTTTGCTTGTGTTCTGGCTTGACCAAGGATTTCTTGAGAATAGAGAATCTCTGGTCCAGCAAAGGAGTGCTGCTGGGGTTAGCGGGAATGAATTGAGTGATAATAAGAAGTCTTACCCAATTTGCTTTTCATTAACAAGTAGCATTGTGGGTCGTGTGAAGTAAGTGAGAGATCTGTTTCAGAATTGTCGCGAGAAAGACTTGCAGGATTGTGATATCTAAGCTTCAAAGAATGCAGGATTGCCTTTAAATATAATACACTGTCCAGATGAGCAAAACGCATCGTTCGATCTGGTAAAACATCGGTCTCTGCGCTGACACAAGGGGGTTCGGCGATCGCGCATCTACGAGTGGGGAAGTAGACTCAGGAGGCGCAGGAGGTGCTTCCAGATTGTTACCTTAGGCTATTTAGCCCGCAGGACTTGAGTGCGAATAAGTCAGCATTAGCCGACCGTGCCGATGGATAGGCGAGTCCCCACCACGCTGCTAAGGTGATCGATTGCCAACCGGGATGAATCGGGTTTCATGGACAATGCAGATGAAGAACTAGTCAACTGTCTGACAACGATCCGTGTTATCAATATGTACGTGGGGCACACACGTCTCAGGTAGGTGGATGACTAGCTCTGTCATTCAACTCATACGTATGATGATCCATTCCCGCGCGTTTCCTGGCAGTACATAAGGCTAGCTTAGTCCAGGGTTCCGCGGCTTGTTCGGTTCAATTTACTCCTTCATTTCGCCCCCTGCCCTGACTTGCACACCACATCACCGGTTTTTCTGATACGTTTGTTAATCCTTCAATCCTTTGCCATGCCTCTGCATGGCGGATATGTATCTTTGAGATGTGAGGGATTCTGACCAGGATCATGTTGATACGCAATATATATTTGAGAATGCAAGTTTATCATGACGACAGTATCAGTCGGTTCCATATGCAAGGCATGGCGTAAAAACCTTTCACGCAAAGATTTGGTCTCCCTAGATGGCTTGAGTCTTAGATCACAAACTTGTCGGTTCCCTCTCTTCTAAGAAGCTCTGCTCCGTCAATCCGTCTTTCTCCCAATTTCTGTTCCGTGAACGCCATTCGGAGAGTCTCCCGAGCTCTGCGGTAATTTTCTCCCCTGCATTGAAGACAGTTGTACCTCTCCAGAATCCAAGACTGGTGCATCACGTCATCGGATTCCAGAGCCACGACAAACAAGGGCCAGGCCAGTCGAACCATCGAGACTTCTCCTTCATCATTCAGCGTCTTGAATGCCAAGTTCATTATGTCCCGCAGCGCCCCTCTTTGCTCAATGTTTAGAATGCTTGATGCGTTGGTGATCCGATTGAAGCAGAGCACCACGGCCAAGAAGAAGGGAACAATGCAACGCGTGTTCATAACGAACCTTTGCCGGTGCTCATGCTAGGGAAGTTCCAACAGACAAGCCGCTTCGAGGTATTCGCTATATCGGTTCCTCACATCCTGTATAGCACGTTCCATTTGCACAAAAGGACTCCGTGGTCCTGTACGGCACGCATCATCAATCTTTGGTAGCTGAGATAGCATGTATCGGAGCTGGCCTGTCTCGGCTTGCATATTGAGCAGGGCTGCTGATTCCAAATCCTCCAAAATCTGGTCTTGCGGGTAAGATGCGCCCCATATATCTCGATACAGCAGGTTTGAGTGTCTGTACAGTGCAACAAATGTTCGAAGCCGTGAGGAAATGGCATGTTCATCGTCTTCAAAAGCAATGTTGCCCAGGAAGCCATTGAACTCGCCTCCCAGTCCATGAAAAGCGGCACCGCCGTCAGACATCGCGATCCAGCAGATTATCCGACAGCCGAGTGGAGATAGGGATCCAAAGGTTTGCTGGGGATCAGAGCTTAGAAAAGGTGATCCGGTCACCGAGTTCGACTGGTCTGCATTCATGATGTCTCGGATACTCTGTAATCGCTCTCGAAGTAAAGCGGCAGCCCCTTGGAAGTGGGCGATCAGACCAACGCCACACCCATCGCCAAACCTCTGCTCATATGAGATCATGACCCAGAGAGCCGCAAGTATGTCGTCGAATTCCGATGCTTGCATGCTTTGTCTGGTCGCCGCAGTTAAGAGGGTCAAAGCTGCTCCGTAGTGCTCCATCGCCTCCGATCGACAGGCCTGGGCTTCCTCCACCGGTAAGGATTCCTCGTACGAGCGTCTCTGCCCACCAAATGCGCAAACCATGTGCAGAACCAAGGGACTCCGTTGTGCCAGCGCCCAAACAATAGCTGGACCTGAGTGCTCGACAACTTTAGTATCCACTTCGACTGAGATGGTAGCCCGGAAGTGATGTATTGCTGCATTGTCGGACGGCGAGAGAATGATGTTCGCGCACGCAGATGTCAGTGAGGCTTCAGAGTAACATAATAGCTGCGGGCTCAGGTCACAATTGGACGGGTCGACTGCGTTTCCCGCCTCGTTAGGGGGCAGATCGTCTCTCTCAAGATACGCATCCCGACTGACTGAAATGGGCGAATGGGGTGCTGGTCGAGACGTAGGGAGGGTCAATTCTCCATTATTATTAGCCACGCCGGCAACCGAGGCAGTCGTTCTTTTTTGTCGAATATATGGCTTGCGTGGTCGCTCGCGGTAGTCACAGGCCCGGTTTAAGCGGATGCAGCGATTGCACGTCGGTCGCTGTTCGTCACATTTGACCTTCTTTTCGCGGCAATTCCAGCAGCCCAATCGAGAACGCAATCCTTGAGTCTGGGGACTCTGGCTATTGGGCGGTGTGGAGGGCGACTGGGAAGCATCGGAAGGCATGTTCTCGTCCCGTTGGCGATGGGTCTGGCATGTTTGACTCAGGGATTGATTCCTTTGTGTCGGGCCGCGGCTCATTCATATCGGTGAGGGGAAGTTATGGGAATTTGCCGATTTGAGACCCACGTAGTATCGTACCGAATCGTAGTCGAGATATCATAGGACTTGCTCCGCCCATGTCCTTCAAATAGGCGACGCCCCCACCCACCCTGGGCTAGTCATGGGTGTTATCAGGCTTGGGCTTCGCGTTGCTCGGCTTATCATGGTTCGCTGATAAGAGGACAGTAGGATTCTAGGACATGGCTCTTCCTGATGACTTGGTAAGTTCGATTGAACTACGTCAATTGCGTCAATTGTTGATTAGGGGAAAAGGTCAATAAACCTCATCGAGCACACGGCTAGAGTGCTTCTCCAGTATCCATATTGTCTACTCAGTTTACTCTCCATCTCTGCTTATTCTTCGACACGATTTAAACCCATACGACGGAAAAATCTTACAGCATGGATCAAGCTGCTATACTCGATGATCCTACGAGGTGGGAGGAATTCAGCAAGCCAGATATAGAACTTCAGCAGGTGACTTTACCTTCAACTATCCGTAGTCGTGAAAAGCAGGGCTAATCTTGGTCACAGATGATTGAGGGAGGTATCCAGCCACGGCTCATCGGCCCACGCTTAGCATCTGAGATTCATGAAGTACGTGAGAGATGGCGCCCGCTGTTTAGACAAGATGCGGATGAATTGCTAAATGCAACGGGTGGAGCGGTTACTGAGACAGAGATTTTTATTCCTGTCAGGGACGGCAGCTTGATACGCGCACTTGTGTACCGATCAAAGAGTGTGCCAAACTCGGGGAAGCCTCTTGTCGTCATGCTTCATGGCGGCGGATTCTGCTTAGGCAACGCGGAAATGGAGGCAGCTGGCTGCATCAGCGCTGTCCAAGTTCACGACTGCGTCTCAATGAGCCTCGAGTATAGAATGGCACCGAAGATCAAGTTTCCTGTCCCTTGGGAAGACTGCTGGGATGCTCTCAGATGGGTATGTTTTCAATTCTGTTGTGTATCGGTGGAGAAGTCTCAAGCTCACCACAAGCAGCTCTCTGACAATGCCTCGTCGCTCGGGGCCGACTTGCTTAAAGGATTCATTCTTGGAGGTACATCTGCTGGAGGCCACCTTGCGATACCTCTAATTCATAAAGCACGAGATGAAAAACTCTCTCCCCCGATCACGGGCGTTTACCTCAACGTAACCCCAGCCCTCGCGCCACAAGCAGTACCTGATAAGTACCAACACCTTTATCGAAGCCGAGAGGCGCTGAGCAATGGTCTATCATTGACTTCCAAATCAATTGACATATACGATCAAGTCATGGCTCCTGAATTCTCATCTCCTTTTTGGAGCCCTTTGCTTTGGCCGACTGGGCATCGGGATCTGCCTCGGCATTTCTTTCAGATATGTGGCGCTGATATGTTAAGGGATGAAGCACTCATCTATGTGAGAGAACTCAAACAGAACCATGTCGAGACTGAGGTTGTTCTGTACCAAGGCCTACCGCATGTATTTTGGTATGACTACCCAAGTCACTCAGTCTCCAAAAAGTTCGTGGCAGATATTACCCGAGGCTTGGGGTGGTTGCTAGGCCGAGAAGACGAGTTAAATTGACAAACTTGTGGGGTTGAGACATGAATTCAAACTTGATAATGAAAAAATGTATTATAGCCAACAATCGAGCTCCCTTCAGCTCTCCATACTGATTGTGGCCATTACTCCGTGTCGTCACAACTGCCTTATGCCGACTCCACTTCACAGCGGCCTGCACCAATTTCAGCTGAAGAGCCAACGTAAAGGTGGATTAGAGGACCGGTTCAATGCTAAGGCTAGACACAAGTGGGTGGAGGGAGTGGGCAACCAAAGTCGTGACTTAATTGTGATTATTGGGAGGGTCTCAGCACAATCAGCGTTGGTCACGGCCAGGCGTAGGCCGAGGCGCGCTGACTAGATAACAATACCCAACATTAGCCAACCCCCTAGATTATGGACGTTCCTGCCGCTATCAGCGACGGGTGCTATCAAAGGGAAATTTCTACATTGTACTCCACATGTTCCACTGTTCTGATTTCCCCGCAGATCACACCCTTGTCGATATCATGTTCCCTGCAAATCTGAGTGTGGTGAATTAGCCGACCGAGCCGACCACGTCTGGGCCCTAAACTAATGAACGACTGGCGGCAAAAATCTCATTTCAAAAATTTAACCGACTCTTTTCTCCCTCCCAACGTAGATAACGTAGGCTGCATCGGGACATGACGAACGCGGGGAACACCCCGTAGATGATAGCACTGCGAAACACCAAGATAACTCCGGCTGGGGTTCTGATATTGGACCGAAGGAACACTATCTATTTTCATTCTGTAGTTAAAAGCTGACCTCACCTCGCTGCCCATGCCATTCTCATCCCTTTCAACTCTGAACCAATGATCAAAGAGATTCTCGGTTCACTCTCTCCAACTATCTGGACATAAACTCTTTTGCATTCCGTCTCTTGACTAAATCGGACACCATGCATTTCCTCGAGGAGCTGACACTTCCGAGCTTCATGGTCGCGGTATTCTGCTCGGTATGAACTTGTCATTGCATTCTTTGGTATTCGAGCTGACCATTATCAGCTGGGCGGCGTGTCGTTTGGTATTGGTTCGTACAAATTCCAATCGACTCCGGGAGCTATTGCTGACATCTTGAAGATTTTGGCTACTGGTCCGGCGTACTTGGCATGGATCAGTTCGCCAAAGATTTCGGCATCTACCATGAAAGCAGTGATTCCTACTCTATTCCTTCGAGCTGGAAATCTGCCGGCAGTGGGCTCCCGACTGCCGGACTTGCTGTTGGCTCCATGCTTTCAGGAATTTTGGGCAGAAGGCTCGGTCGCATTCGTGCCTTGCAAGTGTCATACGTGGCAGCTGTAATCGGAATCATCGTTCAGAGCGCTGCAATACACTCCTTCTGGCAGCTTACAGTCGGGAGATTGGTTACATCCATTGCTTTGGGGATACTCGCCAATACAGTTCCGGTCTACCTCGCGGAAGTATCACCGATTTCAATCCGTGGCACCTTGGTCAACTTTTATCAATTTTCCATCGGTGTTGGTGCCGTTCTCGTTGGTACTTGTAACTGGGGCTTATACGAACGAACTGATCAGTGGGCCTATCGCATTGTCATGATCCTGTAAGCATTATTGCCTTGTATCTTTCTTGCTGGATCATTTTTTATCCCTGAAAGCCCCCGTTGGCTTCTTGGCAAGGGACGCTTGGATCAGGCCAGAACAGAGTTGAAGCGTCTACGACCCAAGACTGATCAGCATCTTATTGACCAGGAGATTGACTTAATCGCTGCAGCAGAAGAGGAAAACAACAGCCAGTTGCATGGATCGTGGGCCAATTGTTTCAAGTTAGTCACTACCCTTAAACTTGAGAGCTTCCATTCCCTAAACCCCTATGCTAATCTAAAATAGGCAAACCAATCTCCGTCGCACCCTGATTGTTATTGGCGTCCAGTGCTTGCAACAAGCACAAGGCAGCGCTTTTATGGGACAATATTCCATCGTCTTCTTCCAGGCTGTGGGCTTTCAAGATGTGTACAAAATGAATGTTCTGATTGGATTGTGCATGGTTGGCGCCAGCGCCTTCGCCTTCTACCTACCAGATCGCTTCGGACGTCGATGGATGATGATCATTTCTGCACTTGTTATGTGTGTCGCCATGTGTACCACTGCGGGTATTACCAGCTCCGGGTTGGCGTCTAACAAAACCGCTCTCCAGGGTGCTTTGGCAGCTATGTTTATCTGGCAGATTTTTACATCTATTGGCTGGAGTAGTTGGTATGTATCTTTACCCAGGGTATGTATTTTATTTCTTCGATACTAATGCCGTCTCAGCGTCTGGATCATCACAGCTGAGGTTCCAACCTTGCAGCTTAGGGAAAAGTCTATCGCTGTCGGAACCTTTGCCGGGTTCTGTGTAAGCATCCTCATCTCATTCATCAGTCCCTACATTCAAGACAAGGGCTACGGTGGCCTTGAAGGACGCATTGGATTTCTGTATGGAGGAATCTCTCTTGGCGCGGCAGCATGGGCTCTATTCTTCTTACCCGAGACCGGATTTCGAGGCCTTGAGGAACTGGATGAGTTATTTCAGAACGATGTCTCTGTCTGGAACTTCCGAAAGTACCGAACTACTGGTTACGGTGCGCAATTATATGTCATCACGGGAGAACATGATCAAAATGTTTCGAAGAAGGAGATGGACTTGGAGAACAAGGTTGAGTAGGGGTGTAAGTGGGGTAGTAAACGGATTTAAATGACAACTGTTATTTGCTATAACAGTTTACTTCGAGTCATTTCTCATTCTTTATTCCTCTATACAGCTGTACAGAGCATAACATAGAGACCTTAATATAACACGCTTTCTAAAGGGGGCCTTTTACAATCTGTTTTGTTACCATCCAACCAAGCGTTCGGCCTGTACAGCACCCTTCTTGGTAAGATTTGCGTTGTCATACTATCAATACATCTTGGGGGCTTCTTGTTCAAATTCGGCCCCGTATTTAGCATCCTGTGTGATATAGAGCGAGTTGACCCCAATGTCAGATGTCGATGCGATGGCAGGGTAGGATGGCGTCGCGCAAGTTGTGGGGATGATCTGTGAGAGAGAATGAATCATGGCGAGACTGCACGTTCTTGAGTGTCGCTCGGCCACATTCCATCTGCTGTGAATCTGCTGTGGTCAAGGCTTACGTTCGCCAATAATAGCTAACGGTAATGGTTGGTGTTGTGGATTTGGATTGGGATAGCCACATAATCTGCAATGGAAACGGCAGTACTCAGCAGAGAATCTCTCAAGGAAGCCTCTTGACAGGCTATTAATCTGCCGACAGGCAAGTTCTTGCCAACTTCGCGCTTTGCTGCTAGCAGCTTTGTTTGTGGAACGACAATCCCCAGTGAGGATCCGTCAAGGCAGCATCCGCAAAACGGCACGCACCGCCACGAGTGTGCTGCGATGCTGAAGCTTGGTGGGCCGGTGGCTTCAGCGAAATGGATTGTCCAGGGTGTCAGGAACCCGTTTTGCTCAGCTGCTCGCTTCTAGTTGATCCTGGAGCTAACACTAACACACACCGGCATGGACCGCGGCGCCACAGCCCATGCGCTCCGCCCCAAGAGCCCTGCAATTCCTCTCTGCATTTGCAGCTTCAGGCAGCAGGGTTTTTATCTTTGGTGGTAGAAATCTCGTGGAAGACTTGTGGGTCGAATGCACGCGCTTCGCTATGGAAGACACTTATCTCCAGGCTAGCACTTTTTACCAATCATCCCATTCATCCCATTCATCAATTGGCGGCACATCTCAACATCTCCAGTTCGCATACGCTTATTCCCCACATTCAAGTCACTCCCACTCCAGCCATAAGCTGGAAGGCGCATCTTTGGTGGGTTCGTGTGATAGTAGACAATGCGTGCAATATCCCCTTTGTTTTTTTTATGAAGCGATGCTCTTTACGTCTTCCAGCTCGGCTGCTGACCGAACTGCAAATAAGAATGGGTTCGATCACTTTAGCATAATAATTATGGCGCTAGAACCTGATGTCAAAGACTAATCTACCCTTTAACAACTTCCACAAAGCTTGCAGCTTCCACAAGGCTTGCATTCGTCCTACTAAGATGGATTGAGACGCCTTTGCATACGTTCTAGCGGTCTTTAGCAGTGGTGTGAAATCTAGCGCCGTGGCGTACGCCCTGTTTGGGGCCTAATAACTAATGCGCAGTGATACAACCCTGCTGCCGCTTCAGGAGGCTGATTCGAGTGCGTTGGCCAGGTTTGTTACTTCACCTCCGCTAATCCCACACCATGATCCTTCCAATCGGTCGAGACAACCCTGTAAATGCTGCATTCCTTCGTATCCGTAAGTATCCTGAGACGAAACTCATGACTTCTTAGGTGGCCGCTTTTAAAGTCTTCCCGGCTCTGTTCCCTTCCTCCTTTGGACTAGCGGTGGTGGACAATTGAGGGGGGTGTGGTGTATGTTTGTGTCCCCGCTCAGGCCCCTTATCTGACGCATTAACTAACGCACCCCTCTGCACTACACTTGGCCTTAATACTGTTAAGCCGAATGTTATCTCAAGGACGCTCCTTTTTCTTCTTCTTTTTTTCTTGTCTTTAGCCACAGTGTCTCACAGTTAAGATTGGCTGTAACCCAGCTTCCGGGGAGGCTTAGCAGCTATGGAGCCTGGTATAGGGCTAGGCTAGTGCTGTAGTAGGTAAGAAAAAGGGCCACGCAGTGGATGCTTTAGGATGTTGCCCCCGAGTTCATTTATGGCCTTCCATACGCGCTTTCTTGTGTCAACTTTCAAGCCTACAAATGGGGAGTCGCAACCACGGCATCACCAGTTGAACCCATGATGCAGAGAGAAGATAAAGGAAAGGTACAAGTCGGTACAAGGACTTCCGAGCAAGCCACAACTGATGAATCATTTTTCCTTACGGCCAAGCCAGGACTCCCATTGGTTGTGCAGGAACCAAGAAGAGGTAGAGGTGGGGGGAGGGGGCATACAGGATTCGACAAAAGCAATCACCAACACAACCTACCAACCAGGCTGGCACCAACAAACACTACGAAAACACCAAGGTCACCCTCTATTCTCTCCCCCTCCCCTCCCCTCCTTTCCCTTTCCCTTTTCCTTTTCCCTTTCCCTTTCCCTTTCCCCATTCCCCTCCCTCAACTTCAGCGCCACCACCGCACTGCTTGCAAACGTTCCCGCAATGAGCCAAGTCGTCGCCACAGCCAATGCGACAAACGTTCCCCCGATGAGCCAAGTCGTCGCCACAGCCAGTGCGAAGGTGGCTGCTCTCTGGGATTGCGTCGGACGATGGACCAACGAGGTTCGCCAGATCAGATGTCCTCAGGATGTATACCAGCAAAACTACCAAGCCCTCCGAGGCCGCTTTGACCACGAGCTTCAGCAATTCACACAGCGCTCGATTCAATCCGAAAGCTACCAAAGAGGCTCCAACATGCTTGTTCAGCTCGGTGGCGAGATCAAGGAGCTCGAGATCCAATATACGCAGTCGGTGACAGTCATGGAACAAGACTACCAGGAACGACTGGATGCAGCCCACAAGAGCTTTGCCTATGCCATTATTGACGCCTTTGGTGTCACTCTCTCTGACTCGTGGATTCAAGATAAGTTGCGACTGGCTCTGGTTCCCCAGGAGTCAACAGCCCAGACGGATACGGCCGGAGGGGAACCCAGCACAGCACCAGATCCGCATACGGATCCGGAGGCGAATCCAGGTCCAGGCGAACACATGATACTCGAGGCACATCTAGCCGCAGACGCGAATCCAAGCCCAGACGCGAATCCAAGCCCAGACGCGAATCCAAGCCCAGACTCGAATCTAAGCCCAGAACCGAATCCCGCTCCAGAGGATCCTACAACGGAGGACAAAACTCCAGAGGAGAATCCATCTTCAGGGGAAACCGAAGTTCCTATTTCACCTGAGAACCTAAATCCAGAGGAGAATCCAGCTCGACAGACGAGTCCAGCCCCAGAGAGAAATGCCACTCCACAGATGAAGCCAGTTTCAAAGACGAACTCAGCTCTGGAAGGGGATATTGCTTCACAGACGAATCCAGCCCCACAGATGAACTCGGCTGTAGAGACAAATACAACCTCGGAAGCCAGTCCCTCCTTAGAGTCGAATTCGGCCCCACATGTGAACTCGCCTACAGAGACGAATACAGCCTCGCAGGCGAATCCCTCCTTAGCGACAAATGTAGTTCCAGAAATGAACTCAAACCCAACGCCGAATCCAACTTCAGGGACAAACATCGCACGGGACGAGACATCACACCAGGCCAAAGTGGCACATGAGCCCATCTTGGCCACCGCCTCGCAGGTTTCAGCCAGGGAAGATCAGGTGGCCAACCCTCCCAGCCAACGTGAAGGCAGCCATAACGACGCATCACCAGCTAGGAGCTCGAGCAACCATCAAATGCCATCAGACCGCCCCGCAGTCAATCCCCATACGTCGAGGAAAAGGCCTTCAGTGACAAAAAACGATCAACAACAACAACAGCAAAAACGCCCACGGTACGTTGATATGCCGAGTGCCTCGACAGATGAAAGCGTCATCGATTTTGACCAGGTTTTCCAGGATGGAAATGCTCAAGTCAAATACCTCATCGCCCAGTATCCCCCCAGGACTGGGGAATGGTACATCCTAGAGTGCAAAGAGCACCGCAAGCACTTCGTCAAAAACCCCGTCCTTGGCGCTGCTAAGCACCTCGCTGGTCATGGGCACGGGCTGACGAAAGAGCACTCCCTAGCAGTGAGAACGCTGGGCACTCGTGTCCTCAATTGCAACACAGATTTGGCCGTGAAGAACAACGAGGTAGCAAGAGACGCCTTCAGTAAACGGCTTGGATTTCCGCCGGAGAGCAGAGATTCAAACAGGCGAACCCGGCCGCATCCAGGAAATGGGGCCGAGAATGACAGGCCGCTTCAGGACCGTGGCGAGCAAATTCGATCCCAAGATAGCCCCGGCACGTCCATCCCTGAATATAGTCTCAGCCCTGTCGTAGGCGAGATCTATGCTGCTCATTACCCAAGAATCAGGTTCCTCTATCCAGTTCTCGTTCTTCCATGGGCAAGTTTTGCCCATTTTAAGTGGAAGGCGTCCCTATTGCGCCTCACTCCTCTATGCTATCTCTACGACAAGAAGCTAGACCAATACCCACAGGGCTGGGCTAAAGGCTATGAGGATGGCGGCCCGTTGGTCAGCCAGAGACAGTATCCTGTCATCTACTTTGACGGTCGGCGGTTTCCCGAGCAGAGCGATGTTGGCTGGGTTCCTGTCTCAAGTTTCACACACTTTGACCCCGATGACACCAACATTGTCCACCGGAAAACCGTGGCCGAATTTCTCCAGAACAAAGATTCCCGCCTTACGTCGGACCCGCATGCTTCTTCAGAGTCATACATCGTCA
Source organism: Ilyonectria mors-panacis (assembly GCA_002991585.1). Taxonomy (NCBI): domain Eukaryota; kingdom Fungi; phylum Ascomycota; class Sordariomycetes; order Hypocreales; family Nectriaceae; genus Ilyonectria; species Ilyonectria mors-panacis. The sequence goes on along the minus strand of PPHJ01000084.1, from coordinate 363,958 downwards.
TTTCGGATGATAGCGATTGTGATGATTCGGACACTGGCAACGTTGTGAAGCAAGAGAATTCCAAAGAAGGGCCTGCTCGTGACAAGAGTACCAGCGACAACAACGATGAGAATACTACAATTGGCGAAAAAGACGAGGATAGCGAGGACAACACCAACAGTGACAGTGACAGTCAAGGCGACGACTACCAGGGGCAACCAGAGCATAGCTCACACAGCGAAAAAAGGAACGGTGACAACGACCCAGGCTTCAGCCACAACCCCATTCGGCGAGAAGACATCGACCGGGGTGCAGGAAGCCTCTCTGGCACCCAAATTCAGAGTCTTGTCGGAAAGGTGCATCAGTGTCTACAGCCCACTCTCCCCTCAGCCTCTGAACGGCGAATCGAGACTCCATTCGTTACCGACCAGTTTTCAGAGACAGGAAACGCGGAATTTCAGCCACACTCTTCTTCGGGTGATGCTTCATCAAGTCAGCCCACGACAGGCGTTGAAGGACAGCGAGCAAGGACGCTTGGAACTACCGGTCAGTCGAGCCAACCAGCTCCTCAGGGGAGCGTTGAGCAGCCCCAGCGCAGTTTCATATCGCCGAGGTTGCCCGAGGATGAGGACCTAGCAGCACTTGCAGCGCAGGCTGTCATGTCCACGGCACGGGAGGTGTTTGGCGATGGATGGCCACCACCTTTCCCCATAGATGGAATCATGGGTACACATGTCGATTCATACGACGCCAGAACGCCAAAGCCGACGGACGTCGACCCCCAGTAAGCCGAATTCCAGCTGAGGGCGAGGGCGGACTCAGACCCGCGCAGGTTTCCACATCTAGTTCCTAAGTCAAGCACCCCCCTAACGGGCCATCCTCGGAAGCGGGCCACCGTCACAAAATTTACTATAGTAAAATTAATGCGAATAGTAATAACTATGCTAATAGATAGTTAAATTTTGAAGATTTATTTTTAGTCTTATAGTAAAGTCTTATATAGGGTTCTTTAAGAACTTGTGTAACTTTATTTATATATAATAAATTAGATATTTTATAAAATATCAGTATTTAGGTATAATTTTACAAATTTACTAATAGCTTGTAATATATGTATTTAAGAGATTAATATTTAGATTTTTATTAACATAAGATATATTATGAATAGAATAGTTAAATATATATATATATATTAGCTTTAGATGTATTTTATACAATTAGCTATACTATTTCCAGAAGATAGTATTTTTGTCAAAAGGGTGGCCCGTTTCAGGGGGCCCGCTTCTAGAGTGTCCGACTTACGCCTTGTCCACAGCAGCGAGGGAGTGACTTCTTTGACCCTGTCATGAATGTCCACGTCGGGTCCTACAGAGGCCCTGCCTCTGCGCTGAAAAACGCGTCAGGCCAAGTCTTCGCCATGTCTAGTGTGCAGCCTGCGGCGAGAACAACGCAACTAGTGTGGCAGGCGGTCTGGAACGCTTGGGCTAGCTGGTTACTAGCAGGGACCTAATAGGGATAAAAAGGGGATGGGACGGCAGACAGAGGGGAGGATCATGATAGCATGTTGAACCTTGATTTAATTTCCTATCAGTCAGAGTCAATGAATTTGTTACCTTTACTTTGAGAGATTTTCACGAGACTATTACCAATACAGTCACGATCCTTGTCCAGCCTCAGTCGTCCACCTTGCCAATAGACGGGCTGCCGCGAGCCTCATCGATGCCTTGCCACCATTTCTTCTTGCGGCCGACCCAATTAAGCATCTAATTTGATGCTTTTCTATTAGGAGACATAAACCTCAGATCTGCTCCAACACAAACACATAATCTGGGGCAGCTTCAGACCGACCAGGCAAGACGCCTGTGCGACCCTTTTCAGTGCATCTCCCTAAAAGAATATCTGACGAGTAGGACGTTAGTTTACGACCTTTTTCTCCTCTAAAATAGTAGTAAATATAAATAAATATAAGATAATCTACTATAAAGTAAAATATACTAATAAACATGATAAGATTCTTAAATTTTGCTACATATATTAAATAAAGATATAAAAATTAAGTAATTTAATCAATATCTTAATAATAACCTGATAAGTCTTTATATTACGGAAGAACATACAATACCGCGACTATGAGCCCAGCAGTAATCGTATCCATCGAGTGGTGCTAGCATTGGGAAAGATAGGTAAATAATTTGACTCCGCAACAACATATTTGCAACGAACTCGAACCGACAGGCAATGCAGGGAGTTTTCGCTACGGCTGTGAATGTCATTTATCTGGCAATTTATTCGCAACTTAGAGAGCCCACCGCCGCCACCACCACCACCACCACCGACATGGCTATCGACGAGTCTACCGACGAGCCCACCGACGAGGCAACCGAAGAGGTCCCCGGCCAAGCCACGAGCGAGATCCGCCGCTTCAAGAGCAAACTCGGGCTTGTTATTTTTACTCTTCTCAACTGCACTCTCACCACCGGTGTCGATTTCGCGTTTGCGGGAATCACAGGCGTGCGAGTGTAACAGCAAGATAGCATTACGCTTGTTATACTGTGTGCAATTGCAGTCATAGGTGGGTATGTTCTTCAAACGCCACTTCGAAAAGTGTATACTGATATAATATATTGTAGAATTGCGGTTCTTCTCAGTAACATAGTAGATGTGCTCAGAATTTACTGCCTGTTTATGGAAAAGGAGGAAGAGTATCTCGAGCTAGAAAATATGGAACTGCATGTGTAGGCTTTGGGTACTAGAGATATGAGTAATAATGTACTGGCACGGGGTAAAACATCAAGGGCTCCAGAGCATAACAGAAGGTTTTCATTTTAGTGTTAAGTTACAGAAAGCGACTAGGAATCAGAAAACGATTGCAGTTTTCAAGAACCCTCCCATTCTCAAGTAATCAATATGGAACAATGATGACGAGGCCTTTAGAGTAGCTTGACAGAGTATGGACTCAAAAAAAGTCGCAGATTTTTATGGTGACATCGGATCTCTCGTATCAACGTGCTGGGCTTGACACCTTGTACCCGTTGACGCTTGCAACGCCATTTGTTCGTATAGGGTAGGATCATCGGTCTAGCGTATCGGAACGCGTCCCGACCGGGATTGCCGGTGCTTAGTATTTCCCTTTCAAGACAAGCAACATACAGACCAATTCCGGGTCATCCACGGAGATCGCTTCCTTGGCCTCGGATATCGGTGATTCAACAACAGCCATAAAAACTGACCATGGTGCGTGAATACACCGACCAAAATATTACCCTCGCATGTCAACTGTTGATAGCCTCCTCCCAACATGGCCGAATCTACTTCCCAGCGCGTGAACATTGTTCCTTTTCCGTCAAGGCCGCGCGTCTTCATTTTGACCGACATCACCAACGAGCCCGATGACGCCCAGTCGTTCTGCCGATATCTGACCTACTCCAACCAGTTTCAGACCGAGGGAGTCGTCGCCTGCACATCAATATGGCTCAAGGACAAGGTTGCTCCCGAGAACCTGTTTCAGATTCTCGACGGATATGAGCCTGTGGTCAATAATCTCAATGCCCACGTCCATCCGCAATTCCCCTACCCGTCTGCGGATTATATGAGAAGCATCGTCAAACCTGGGCCTCCAGTAAGTACAAAATATCATTCATCACCGCACACGTTAACACTTTTCCTAGGTATATGGCATGGAGGCGGTTGGAGATGACATTCCGCTGAGTGAAGGAGGCAACCTTCTATTGGAAAGGATTATGGCTCCTTCTGACGAGCCACTGTGGATCCTTGTCTGGGGCGGCACGAACGTACTGGCGCAAGTGCTCAACAAGATCCGTGATCGTCCAGACGCAGCCGCGCTACGATCAAAACTGCGCGTGTATACTATTTCTGACCAGGACGACTCCGGCGCCTGGATCCGACAGCAATGGCCAGATATCTTCTACATCTGCTCTGTGCACGGCTGGAACCAGTATGGGATGTCTACATGGGTGGGCATCTCGAGTCCCGTTGACCAGGGCGGTCCCGACCCCTCCAAGGTCGCCAAGGAATGGCTCAAGGAGCACATCCAGGTCGGACCGCTTGGTGCTCAATATCCCGATCTCGAATACATCATGGAGGGAGATACGCCCACATTCTTGTATCTGATCCAAAATGGCCTGAGCTTCCCGGAGCGACCTTCATACGGCTCCTGGGGCGGTCGTTATGTTCCCGTTAATGTTAGCGACAAGGGAACCGCGCAGGGGCATTACGCCGATACTGTCGACACTGTTAAGGGCATGGATGGCCAGATGTATAGAACCAACAAGGCCACTATCTGGCGTTGGAGGAGTGCCTTCCAGGAAGACTTTGCGGCGCGCATGCAGTGGACTCTGACGAAGGATTTCACGAAGGCCAATCATCATCCTGTTGTTGCTGTCAACGGCGATATCGGGATCACTCCTTTCCGCCTGGATGCAGACGCCGGCTCATCTATCACCATTGACGCATCAGAGACATATGATCCGGATGGCGACAAGCTTTCATTCAAGTGGTTCCAGTACATCGAGCCGAGTGCCGAGCAGACGTACCACCCTCCTGAAGTATCTCATCTTGAGATCAAGACGCTCAACGAGAGCGGCAGCAGGGTGGAGGTGACGATTCCAGGGCCTGAGAAGTCTTGCATTCTCTTTCGAGAGAAGAAGCAGATCGAGCGCGGCCTCTTGCTGCACTTGATTTTGGAGGTTACGGATAGTGGAACCCCCGCTTTGACAAGCTACCGAAGAATTCTGATTCAACCGGTTAACAAGAACTTGAAGTAACGATGTAATGCAGATTAGCTAGATAGATTACTGGTGAAAACCAAATAGACTGTATTCCCGTTTTCACATCACGAATCCGTATTAATTAGTAGCAACGTCTATGTGTGCAGTGTCTGGCGCCTAGCGTCTCCTTTTGTGGTAAACTGGCCTGGGACCGCAAATGCGAGCGATTAGCTTTCGTCAAATATTTCATTTTGCCGTTGTCTCGGTTTTGACGGAATACTAGCGGCTGACATATTCTAGTGGTGAGCTTCGCAGATCTCTTGCGTGTGCGAGGCGGGCACTTCTGAAACCGTAGCGCCATCACAGCTAATACGCCGAATAGCGGTAGAAATGCTGGATGTCCAGGCATGGTAATTCCGAACCTGGTTACTTGAATAGGTATCTCTGGAGGTGATCCAGGTGACATACGACCTTACCAAGCTTTTCCATCCACTGATTAATTCGCCCTACGTCATGGATGGATCGACGGAGTCTCCAAATTGGCACTTCTACCCTCTAGGAAATGCTTAACCCCAGACCGTCTCTTGCTAGCGGGTCTTATCCCTCATTTACTGGTCCAACCCCGCACTCGAAGAGACGCTCCAGGATGGACCATAGGGCAAAAGGTACGTTTTGGGCAATCCTAAGCACTCCGGTCCAGGAATCGCCTCATTCCCCGGAAACCGCTAATGGCGACACGAGAACTGCACGGCGGCGACCGCATAGTAGGCCCGAGCGGAATCCGGGGTTCGTCTGAAGTTGGGGAATTGCAGCATGGCTAATGTCGATCAATACCATATAGAGAAGTCATTAAACGAGTCAGTAAGGCTTTTACGTCTTATAAATTCAACCGCTGACCCCCCCAAGCCGCCATTTCGACACCCCGGTTATGTTTTCACAGATCCTGCTTCTTGACTGAGAACATCCATCTTCAAATATGACGAGAAACAATACGACCGATCCCGAGGATAAGCTCGGCGTGCAACAGGTCGAGGCGACCGAGGATGCACAACTCGCCCATCTCGCTGACCAAGAGGACCACGACACTGGCATCTGGAAATCCTTTGTGAAGTACCCCTGGGCATGCGCCTGGTGTGTTTATGCCTGCTGGTGCATTATTCTCGTTAGTTTCGATGTCCAAGCTGCTGGTAGCGTTATTGGAATTCCTCAATTCCGCAAAGATTTTGGACACAAGTTTGGGGATAGCTATGTTGTCCCGGCCAAGTGGCAGTCTGCCTTCAGTGGAGCCCCGGTTGCTTCGTACGTATTTCTCCTCTTCGCATGCATGAAAAGGACTACAGCTAACATCTGACTGATAGAGCTGTGATTTCCTCCCTCATCTCTGCCGAACTGGCCGACTGGATTGGACGAAAGAATGTCCTCATAGGTTCTCTAATTATTTCCATGGCTGCTGTCGCCATCGAGTTTGTTGCTACCTCAAACCTTGTCTTCTTCTCGGGAAAGCTCTTGAACGGCGTCATGGTCGGTGGAGTCGCAACAACCATGGTCAGCTACATTGGAGAGGTAAGTCATGGTCGCTCATGTAACACCCGTATCAATTCACTCACTATACTCCAAGATCACCCCTTTAGCCCTTCGTGGTGTCTTTACATGTGGTGTTGGCGTAGCCTATGGTATAGGGCCATTGGTCGCCTTCATCGTCATTAACTACACCGGCGATGTCGCGACGCGTTGGGCGTATCGGACAGTTTTCTGTTGTCAGTGGGGTTTTGCAGGTGTTGCGTTGCTGCTTATCCCATTCATGCCCGAGTAGGTCATACTGTTATGCTAATGTACTTGTGCCCTAACTAATCGTATCCAGGTCGCCGTGGTGGCTCGTTTCAAAAGGCAAAAAGGAGAGAGCGCTCCGAAATCTGAGAAAGCTCGGCTATTCTGGCGAAGTTGGCCACAAGAAGCTCGCACTCATCGAGCTTACACTGGAACACGTCCGAACAGAAACCGAAGGCGTTACTTATATGGAGTGCTTGCGCAAGTCCAACCTTCGCCGTACCATTATCAGCGTTATGCCATTGTCCATTCAGGCGCTGTCTGGCATTTCATTCGTGGCAGGTTACTTTACCTACTATCTCCAGTTGGCAGGCTATTCGACCACCATGAGCTATCGAATTCAAATTGCACAGCCTGTTCTATCCATTGTCGGCAACTTGATGGCAGCTGCCATGATTGATAGGGTTGGAAGACGAGACCTAACCTTCTGGGGTCTTGTTATACTTACTGTCTTCCTCTTGATCACCGGAGGGCTGGGACTAGGAACCTCGAAGCCCGCTATCACAGGAACAGTGGCGTTCATCCTCATCTACAGCTGGTGGTACAATGTGTCCATTGGTTCCACTGCATTCTCCCTCTTGTGCGAAGTCTCCACGTCTCGTCTCCGTGTCAAGACTATCGCTATTGGATACGCCTTACAGAATTCCATCAACGTCATGTGGCAGTTTGTCATCCCGTTCATGTTCAACCCCGATCAAGGAAACCTAGGTGCGAAGGTGGCATTCATCTTTGGCGGCTTGTGCCTCTTCGCTCTGGCATATCTCTGGTTTTATCAACCCGAGACCGCTGGAAGATCGTACCAGGAGTTGGATGAAATGTTCGCTCGGGGTGTACCTGCCAGGAAGTTTAAGGGATACAAGACTGAAGCCCAGATTCAGAACGAGGCTGCAGCTCAGGGTTTGGAGAAGGAGCTATGATGAAAGTGCTGGAGTCTTCTACGATTCATTTACTAGAAGGTACAGTCTTTGGAAACTTAAAGACTATTCGACGATGCTAGGAATTATTTGAACTACAATGCTACATGCACACCGATGAGGTGTCAACTACGTCTTCCAAGCTTGATATCCGCCCTCAACGCATTGAACCACTCCAAAGACAATAGTCAGAGCCAAAACCGAGACAGCGACCCAGAAAGTATACCACTGTACACCATTCCGCCTATCATACCAGAACTGAGGTAAAGTCCTTGGCGTTGTCTCATCATATGCTTGCTTCAGAATGACAATGCGGTCTCTCCAGAACTTGAAATTCTCCATCTGGCGATCTTCCATATGTAGAGTTCCGCATCTGCCCAGCCTTTTGTCGACAGTGTCGTGTTGCCTATCACAGAGCTGGCGGAACCAAGAGTATTTCGATGATCTTGAGGCACTTGGACCACTCGCCATTGACTGCGGGAACAGCAAAGCAAGAGTTCGGAGGGTCTCTTCAGCCAACCCCAGAGGGAGAAGGGATTCTTGACTGTGATTATATAAATACAGAGACATCATATTGCGGATAGTCTAACTCACATTTTGAGCCTCTGGCACTCAAGGAAAGATACGTAACAAAATATCAATACCTTGGAATCATCCTCGGTCATCAACAAATGGTCGACTAAGTTGTCGGTGAAGCTTATCTCGATGCCACCAATCGTCTCAAGACTCCAGGCGTTGAACGACTTTGGAAGCTTGACGGCGTCAAAATTCATCTTCGGATCCTCGGCAAAATGAGCCCTAACGAGACATCGCAGGGAGCCATTGTTCCAGGCCAGATACCGGCGAGGAAGGAATTGATACTTGACAATCCCGATCCTCAGCATGAGCAAAATTCTGGCTGCAAGGTCAAGAGAATTTTGACATGCCTCGTCTGAATTTCCATGGCCACAAATATTCTGGATTTCAAGCAGTAGATCCTCTCGAGATCTATCCGTTCGTAATCGCTGAACTAGTAGATTGATGTCCTCTGGTGTTTTCAAGGCAACAAATTTTCCATCGCAATTACCTGCTGTGATGACCCATTGGCGCTCATAGTACTTTTGGTAGACAGAGTGATGTATCTCCTGAACTGAGTCGCCGTTGAAGAGTCTGTCATCAAAGGAAAAGGATCGCCATAACGCCCGAACTAACTCCTCGGAGCCTATCGTTGCCGGCAGCGTAGGCTGGATTGAGTTCATTTGATGAATGGAAAGAATTTCAAGCCCGGTGGCATAGACCTCGATATAAGCTTCAATATATGAAGATCAGTTGCGTTACTCTTCACTGCTTTGAAGTTACTCTTTGGAGTGTGGTGGCCGCGTTGCATCGCATTGACATTTTCCATTTGGGCATCAGTCCAAGCTCGTAGTAATAACGGCCCGAACATGCACTTTAATCGGTAAGGCGTATTCCAAGGCAGTGTTGCATTTGGCAATTTGAGGCCATCCAGTCTGCACAACAATTACAAAGCTATCCAATTACTCGACTGCCCGCGAGCGGGGCATATTTCGGTGTGCCACTTCGCCCCCTTCATTGCCCAAACAGCACCTTTGTCATGCAGGCTCTGAAAAGTGACGCTACAAGCCCGACGGGGGTGATCTCTCTCCCATTTCCATTTTCTTCGTAATTTTCTCATTTCCTTCATCGAGCCGCTATCGAAAATCTCTCTGTTCTTGCCTGCCTTTCTTCATTCAATCTGTTAGAATCTGTTTGATATCGAATACTCAGTCCGCCCGCCAAGTCACAATGCCACCTCTCAGTAAAGTTAAATGGCCCAACCCCGAGGAGTCATGCGGAAGCGAGGTACAGACAACAAGGCTTAGGCGAAAGATGAGAGCCTGGTGGGCTCAGGGCCCGGCAATCGACAAGTTCAATCAAGAGATTGATCCAGAAATCACAGCCATTTTGAAGAATATCGATATCCAGGACGCGGAAATCAACATACGCGTTTATATGATTGGAAAGAGGGAGGAGACCAGTCGCCCAACAGTCATGGTCTGTTGCGTTGACAAAGAAGTGCGTCAAAGAGCGAAAGAGTCATTACGCGTTAGTGCAACACTCCGGAACAACCCTGGGTTTGCGCTAGGATCAGTCGACTACCTGCTTGAGCAATTGGTACCTGGCCGAAGTTTGGCATCGAATATGGCAGATGGGAGTGTCAATCCAATAATCGAAACCCGCTCCAATTCAGATCCAATGCTCGAGGTCTTCTCCACATCGCACATCCCAAAAATTGGAAGACGTCTGTACATTACTCATCTTGGGACCATCGATGCCTACCCTTGTTCCACTGGTGGCGTGGTGGTCGAAGTGGGAAAAAGGCTTTTTCAACTCACCGTCGGCCATATCTGCGATGTACAAGATAATAGGCAACAAGTTATCTCATCTATGGACTCTGATGCTTGTTCAATTGACGGCCAAAGCGAAAGCGAAAGCGAAGCTGACGATGCCCTCTCCGCATTTGAGCAGAATATGCACAGGGCAAGCATGTCCTTTTGCGAGATGTCTGATTTTGGCTGTTCGGGGGACGAAACAGACTCAAGCACATCAACCACGCTCGAAAGATACCGAAAGTCGACATGTACCGTCTACAGCGACACGGCCAGTCACAAAAATCGTGTGGTGGATGGTACCCCAGAGACGCCGCCCTTGATCAAAGTCGGGAAGGTAGCTTTACATTCTCGGGACGGAAACAATCCGAGTCTCGATTATGCACTGATATCAGTCGACGAACCCGTCTCTCTGCCGTTCAACGAAATCGCCCTCAGCCGTGAAGATCATTCGCTAATTCTTCAAGTCCGCCAACCGGCTGCCATTGAGAATGAGGAGCGGCGTGTCATTTCAGTCACAAGCGCAAGTGGGGTCTTGAAAGGCATGTTGATCCCGGGAACAACTTTCCTGGCCAAAGGAAACCAACCCGGGCCCCAAAAACTCCATGTCGTTCAGTTAGATGGCGTCGTTGCTAAAGGGGACTCCGGGGCCGTCGTGGTGGATGAAGCATCCGGAAATCTTTACGGCCATATCGTTAGCGGATGCCCTGGAACCCGGATTGCATATGTTGTTGCTGCAACAGCAACCTTTGAAGATCTGAGTACCCGAACAAATGGAACAGTATCGATTTCTTCTTCCACGAGGGCTCTTGATTCATCGAAGAAGTCCGATGAGACCGGTCGGCAACCAAAGGCCGTCAAGGAGGAGAGACATCTGGAGGGGGAACGCTCATCACAGCGGTACGCCACCAAATCACATCGACCGGGTTTTACCATCCGGTCGGGGATGGGAACCACATTGTGTTGAGCATCCCTTGCCTCAAAACAATGTGGAAACTATCCCAACACGGTTGACTTCCTCTTTAGGCGGCCCATCACTTCTCCATGCGTGGGATCCCTACCTTCTAGCACCTCATGCCGCCTTCAATTCCGGTACCTTTCTTGAGTGGCGGAGTGATGACGACTCAAATATAACTCTAAATCACATGCTCTTACGCCACTGCAAATGTGAAGTTGAACATTTCGAGGAGCTCGACGATTTTGTTCAGTGCTCATTGGAAGAGCTGTTTAGCCAAGTGTCTTGGAATCCCCAACATCCCACCGCAATACTTCACGAATATGTTACGAGTGAGGAGCACCTTAAACAAAACTCGTTCATTGAACCCCTGACGGTCTATGGTTTGTATCTTAGACTGAAAACACCGGTAAGGCAAGTCTAAATCCAGACTGGATATGTTTCGGCTTACATGATGATAGTCGTTCCATGGGAAGAAGGACATGAGAAGCACAAAATCGAGAACGGAACATGCAAGCCCCTGTGGCAACAGAGATATTAAAAGGCGTTCAATGTGAGACCTACAAGAGTTCCGACACTATTCGAAAGACTCATTTGAGTATAGATTCATCACCGATCTCGACCGGTGGGGATTCACTGCTCTCGTCGCAACAGTTCCCCTGATACAAGCCAAAGCGTTGGGTTCTGCTCTCATGAAGTACTTGATGTGCCAGTCTTCGTTGCAAGTATCGCATTTGGTGAGCTCTCTCCTCCTACCCAAATAACTCATCAAGTGCTGATATCCCAAGAATGTCGGATTCAGTCTGGAATCCCACATCACATTCTTTTGCTGGCCACAGAGGACAGTGAAGGCCAGAGACTCTAGAATCCGATCAGAGGGCAACCCTTTAAGAAGATGCATAGATATCTCATTTCTAGAGCCAAATTCTTGCAGTGACGGTATAGCTGTTTTGTATGAAGCACAAATCTCTTGTCTGATTACGGGACAAGACAACTCGAGGTGGACCGCCTACCTTTTTGTCGACACCTATTTCGAACAGGATAGCGGTGATGATGTGGACTCATACTGTGATGACAGGATGATGGATGAGGTGGACGGGGATGAGGGGGAATATCAAGTCGTCCCCGATCCCCTCACTAGAGGGCATTACGACGCAACCCTGCAATTCTCGGACCCAAGAGCGTATTTTCTAATTGTGCTACAGACACGGTCTCTACAAGTCAATAGTGCATGGGAGAATTTGATCAAAAAATTGCAACCCAGGATACGTCAATATGTGAGAAAAAAATTGGATCTGCATGCTGAGAAACTCAACTCCTAACAATAGGCAGATCTCTGACCACCAGCCTTCAACATTAGATCCCGAGAGCTCTAATGAGGATACAACTTCTGTCTTTGATTCATCTGTTTGGATCACACAAAGCTTGGATGTGATGAAGCAATTGCGGCACAACCTTTCCCAAACCGTACTCCAGTTCGACAATTTTATACGAGACGACGCGACGTATTTTACCGATCAGGAATTCCTGATCGCGAATCTTGATGTCGTAAGGTTAACGTGGAAGTCAATCGAACGCACTCGCCATGAGCTGAGTAGGCTAGATAGCCGCTTAGCTCTGCTTATAGAGCACTGCGAGGACTTCAGAAAAGATGCAGGTTCAGCAGCCCCACGAATAACCCCCAAACTAACCGTGTTACAGATCGAACTGCACCTCAGTATACGGAGAAATCAGCTCGCCGTCGCTTCCCGGGGTAAATACGACACGACAACATCAATCTTGTTTGTAAGTGTCTACTGCCTTTGATGCACTAGGGTGAAATCTAATACACAGATAAACTAGATATTTCTTCCTATTCTGCTTGCAGCCAGCTTTTTTTAGCATGGGGTCATCGACTATCCCCCTTCATAATCCGACTTTCGCTTCTTTTGTGGTCACTATCTTCATCACGTATTTTAGTATTTGGCTTGTTAGCATGGCTGTATCACAGCTTTTTCCTAAGTTTGAATCCAAGAGGTGCTGGGAAAGCTGTCACGCTGCCTTTCATAGCTTACGCAACGGTGGAAAGAGATTCATTAATATGTTGGGCTGGGGGTGGCAGGGCACGAGAGATCAGGATGATAACGAGATTGAGCTGGGGCGATATCTGTAACCAATACTCAGAGTAGCGGTAATCAGGATCACTCCTTCTTTGGGTTAATCACTTCCTATGACAGAATAATGATAATAAATAAGCCGTTGTAGTGACCTTATGGTGGTTTGCAGATATTTAAACCGCTGTCAATGTCCTCGTATAGAGCTTCTAGCATACTTTCATCTTTGGATAAACTTGCAGTAAGGTAAGCGCAACTTCTAAGGTTAAGTCATATTATGTGTAGATTTGGGTAGGCTTCTTATAACACGCTATCGTAGACCCGTCTAGATAGTGGCTATAATCACTGTGATTCATCCTTCAGCGGTTGCCAATGAACCGCACATCATTCCAGAACGCCATCGCTCTTGATATCAAGTAGACCACTGGTTGGGTACTATTACACCTTCAAATTGCAGAAATAGTAGGCCAGTCTCCAGCATCCCAGTCTCTTTCCACTCAATCATAACGGGATCCCTGCTGGTGGTATTGCGGCTCATGATTTGTAGTCGGAGTTTGGTTCTGGCTTCGATGGTCCCCAAGCTCATGTCCTGTGCCGAGCTCTTGCGGAGTGGTGGGAGTGCCGTCCGTTTCCTGTATGGCTATCGTTGGTAGGGGCGAGTAGGCTTGGCCATAACCTTGAGGGACTGAGCCAAAGTTAGGGTAGGCATTTATGCCGACATGTTGATCAGGCGTATAATGCGGTATCAATTTGCCGTCATGGTCTACTGAAAAGCCGCTGGGATAGTGTGGAACGATATTGGGTACGGATGTGGGATATTCTACGCAACAAGTGAGCCACGTTTGCCTTCCACGTTGCATCAAGGGACCACGTACCTTGGTAATGGCCCGTTGGCGACTGGCTTGCAAGAAAGCCCCCGGAGAGCCAGTCTGGTGCATATGGGATGCCGCGCGCTGGATCTCCTCCTCGTTCTGCTTTCGCTTCCGCGGAGCCAACCAGCACTTCCATATAAGGATCGCTATGAGCATGACGCCGACGGCAGCTGATCCAGCAGCAATACCTGCCACAGCGCCAGTGCTCAAGCCCCCGCTGTCTTTGCTGTCCGCCGATTTCGTCGCGGACGCCGTGCTCGTAGCTGCGCTCGTCGTCTTGCTTGCCGCGCGTACGCCTCGGGGTCGAGAAAGGCTTGCTTGTTTTTCGAGAGCGTCGACAGGACGGCGGGCAAGAGCTTGCTGTGCGGGCATCCGCTGGAGCAAGGACTTACATCGCAGCAGCCGATGAATGGCGGGTCGATGTTTTCACAGATCCACCAGACCTCTGAATCTCGACTATCATCGCAGCTTTGGGTCGTCAGATCGTCGAATTTATCGGCGTCGAAGGAGGCCGTCCGCAGCTGGGGGTTTTCACACAGACCGCTGCCATCGGCACAGGGGTCGATGGTGCAGCATCCTATGAATTCGTTCGCGCTGCCCTCGCAGATGTAAAAACTCGCCGCCGTTTGGACACGACAGGCCAAAGTATTGAATAGCCGGGGATTTGGCGTCAGACATGTTGTGATGGTCGAGGCAGGGCTCAAGGAAAATATGCCCGTCTGAAAATGGTATAATACGGCCGGGGTCGAGGAGACGAGGAGCATCAGCGCTGGAGGACAGAGGGGAGCGCGGCTCTTCGTTTGAGTACTCCAGGCAGGCATGGCTTTGTGGCTTGAGGTGGCAATTCCATTCTAGCTATAAGGCTGGCCTCTAAGTTAGATGGCCGTGCCAATAGCCAACCTCGCATGGGCACGCGCAGTCTTGGTGGCGTGGATGTCGATGTGCAGGGACGGTAATAGGGCTGCGGTGTAGACTAGTTCTGTACTTTGACTTTCTAGCAAGCCGAGCTGAACGCCCTTGTCTCAGCTACGGCGCTTTAGTGTGCATAGTCAAGTTAAGCATGTCACCCGTTGCATGATGGTTCCAGCAGTCAAGATTAGGCTGCCGGGGTAAAGGATGCTAAAGGGACCACTGCTGTGATTCTGGGCGTCGTTTTTGTGGACCAACTCATTTATCAGAGTGAGCGTAGATAAAATATACCTGACCGGATTTTGGAGAATTTTCCTCGCATCTGTGGTCCTCGATAAAGCCAGGATACAACAAACGATCCAAGTCGAGAGCCATCCCAAGTTACAAGCCACCGACACAGCCATCCACAACTCATCGCACCCACAGTTGCAACAACATCCAGGACTTTGCGTACCCAGGGCCAATTACGTGCAGATATCCCACACCGACCCCTCCCAGCTTCTTCCCTTGCATAGCTGAGCTCTCGATGACTGGCCCTCGGCGCGTGGCGTAAGACAAGGCGTTGAGGCCTGGACGCCTCTCAGAGCCCGCCGTTGTGGTAAGATGAGAAGCTAGCGGCTTGCTTGTTCGCTTGGCTGTCTGGCGGCTTCGGTATCTCGGCATCATACCACCTGGCTGACGCCAAGATCCCAAGATTTGTGCCACATGCAGCGTGCGTACGGGAGGCTTCTGAAAGAATTCGACGAAGCCTCGGATTGGGGGCCGTATTCACCAGCGGTTCTGAAATGGGACGCAGCCCGGGGAATGTCTTTGCCAAACAGGGTGCGTCCAAGGTTTGTCCGTCACTACTACGCCATGGCGGGCTAAGAGATGCGCCATGATCCACGCGGATCCTCTAGTGGACGGTACTTGCCGGGAGATAGAGCCTTGCCACTCTTGTTCTCGCCTGCATCAGACTGCTGTTCCAATTCTGTCGTATGCACTTCAACAGCTAGACATTGGCTGCCTTGAAACAAGTAATATGGGCCTGGCGGTGTTTCCTCCAAGTATGTGACGTGTCAAAAGTCCTACTGCGGCGACTTTTTGCCCAGTCAGTCTTCTCAGCGTGGTTTAAGGCCCAGCTTCCAGTGCCGATTGAACATCCAGCATGCGGCACTGGAGCTGAGTCAGGTCGAAGCTGGGCTTGATCCTCATTCGATTGATCAGCAGCCCGATGGGCACGCGTGCATTCTCGGTCGCCAGAATGGCCGAGTATGTACGCATGGGTGAGACGAGTACGTGTATTTCTTTTCAAAATCCCCACGATGCGTTATCAGTGCCAGCAGTCGCAACAAGTCGCGCAAACCACGGCTGAAGCTCGTCAATCCCCAGAGCTGAACTCCGCCTCAACGGGCGATTGAGAGCGACAAGGGCCCCCGTACACGTCAACCTCTTTTGAACACCAACCAGACCTGAATGTAGTGTTCTGCAGTCCCGTAAACAGGGGTCCAGCCAAGTTGGTGCAAAGGATCCAGTTGTTCACAGAACGAAAAGTTGCCGACAGGCCAGGCGCAAGGATGCCTCCCCCACCCGGTATCACGACGCACCACGAATCAAGCATAATCCTGAGCTTGGCTCTCTAATAATAATCACCCAGTAGAATCTCCCCGGAGGCTTGGCTCCCAGACAGCTAGGCTCAGGGCTACGCCAAGCCACCAAATTGAGGCTAGCATCGGGTTCGTCGATCACGTAACTAGCTGCGCCCCCCCGGAATGCCATAGGGCCACAAGTTTCATTCTGGCTTGCCGGTTCGACTCAGCCCTCAACATCGCCCCATCCGGCTGAACGAGAGACGCTGCGCGAGACAGGCTGCCGCCATGGCTCAATCACCGGACGGGGCTAGATCAGGGCGGCTGATGGGACGCAATGATCCCGGAGAGTCCAGACCCCGCGAGGCTGTCCAAGGGTCGAGGCGTGACAGCCGAGCCACGTCCTGGACGCTATCTCGTTCCTCACCGTTCATAGCCAGCCCCGTCATCGCATCGCGTCGCGTCGCGAATTCGCTGGATACAGTCCAGTTGCCGCACGCCAAGGAGCAACGACCATCTCGCTATCCAACAGTCGCTCCCTTTCAACTTCTCTCGTTTTTATGTCGCATTCTCACCATGCCGTCTCTCCGAAGCCAGCTTCTGGCGTGCCTCCTCCTTGGCCTCGTCTCAGGCCGCAAGGTCCCAACCAACGTGAAGGACTTCTACAACACCGTTGTGGCCCAGGGCGAGTGCATTGATAAACTCGCCAGTGGCTTCCACAGCATTGAAGGCGACTCGGGCAGTAAGCCAACATGTCGAGCTGCGAACGGCTCTCTGGACTGTACAATCGCTAATGAGTGGCATAGAGTTTTCTTACTGCGGCGACCATGTGAATGACTATAATGTCATCTACATCCAGGGCAAGAATGGCACTCTGGCCAACCTGGATGTCGATTGCGACGGTATTCAAGGTAGCCAAGCTGATGATGGCCGATGCGGAAGCTCCGACGATACACAGTCCATTACATCGTTCCAGGATATCGTCCAGGGATATAAAACAGGCCAAAAGGACTTGGACTCCAATATCCATCCATATGTTGTTTTTGGAAATGAAGGCACCAAGAAGCATTGGCATAAATTTGACCCTCAAGACTACGGCATTGAACCTCTGAGCATCATGGCTGTTGTATGCAATAATAAGCTGGTATGTCCGCAAACACTGGATTTTACTCGTTCGCTCACATACAATATTAGATCTATGGCATCTGGGGTGATGAGAATGGCGACGACGGCACAGAGGCCATGGTCGGCGAGACATCCATCTCTCTTGCGACGGCCTGCTTTGGCAAACAACTGAACGGCAACAATGGCTACGACGGCAACGACATCCTGTACATTGCCTTCCCCGGCAGTGACGCGGTCCCCGGAGCCAAGGGCGCATTATGGAACGCGAAAAACTACACTGCATTTGAAGCTAGTATCAGGACACAGGGCGATGCGTTGATTGCGCGTATCGGCAACAACTCGAGCGGTAACTGCACGGGATCCACCGGCTACTGCCGCGTTCCAACAAGCAGCGGGCCATTCACTGCAGCGGGTTCTTTATGGATGGGCGGACAGACGCTGTTTGCTCTCTGTATGACGATTGTTCTGGTAATGTAATCTGTAATGACACATGCATAGATGGTGCTTGCTTCGGCACTTGTTGTTGTGGCGGATCTACTGTACGGCCTCTGGGGTCCATCTTTTCGCTTACCCGAGGGCTACTGAGGAGCCCCTGTTGATGTATGAATTGTACTGTCGTCGGCGGGATCTAGTTTGAAGTATCCTGGAACAGCGTGCGGGATGGACCGTTCCCAACTCCAAGTCCTAGAGTCATCTGGATAACACCAATCACATACGGCCATACACTGTTAAAAAGAGTATTACGATCTGGATAGTAAAAATTGTTGAAGGAAGCTAATGGCCGCATACGATGGCGATAGCTTCAGGCAGCCTGTACCTCACGCAATCCGTCGTTTGTAGTCATGTTATTGCAATACACATATTTGATCTCTTGACAGAAAATCTTATCACTGCGCGTCGGGCACGAGGCTCGATGACAAGCTCCTTCACTTCTTCAGGTTTCCCATAACAATTACTGGTCTGAGGTCTGGAAATTAAACTCTCTAAACAGCAACGGGTTGAGCTTTGAACGTGCAGCTTCCAACATGCTCTTTGCCGCTTGTTTCTACGGACTCGTCGGCCCCCGCTCCTCCGCGCAGACGGCTAGGATGGCTTCTCCAACAATCTCGCAACAGATCTAGCACCGTTCCTATCCCTTTTTGGTGAGCAGGTCACGAAGCAATACCTCAGCGAAAGCATTGCCGCGCTGGATTACTTCATCTTTGCCCTGGCACCTATGGGTATTCTGACAGCCGTTGTCTCCGCGATCCGCGTTTGCGATATTGTAGGCACCGTTGAGGTTCCATTGAAGAGCTGGAAGAATACGGACCCAGTTGGCATCGGGGTTTTCCATATAGTGGAAGCGTAAGGCTATATCAACTGTCTGATTTCGCTTTTCTGAGAGGCGATCGGCCTGCGGGTGGTAGGCGGTAGTCATCGCTAACCTAGCCCCAAAGAGGCTCCAAAGGGTCTTCCAGAAGGGGGATGTGAACTTCGAGTAGCGGTCTTTGAGGCCACTGGGATAAGGTCTCTGCGAAATGCGTTGCTTATGCCAGTTATCGATCAGCGGGACTTGGAGTTCCTCGCCATCAGGGACCTTGACAAGGCCTGTATCGATCCAAAGCTTAGCATATCGGGCAACAAGACGCATAGCCGCAGCTGTAAAGGCGGGGTCTTCAGCGTAGATGTGGATGCCTTCGTCTGTGAGGATCTCAGGCAGGTTCGGTGTCTTCTGCACGTGGGTTTGATAGGGAACTCGAGCAGCTTCGTCTGTCTGGCCTGACACCACAGCCAAGGCGGGGGCAGCCGCGACTGTAAGGGCAGTCAGGGCGGCGGTCCAAGTTGACACAAAGAATAAAGAAACTTAAAATATAAGGATCTAATAATATAATATATAAATAGAGTGAGGCTTTTATTTTAGATTTCCTTAATACCTTTAAGGGACTTAAAAAGCATTTTATAAGCTGAGCTAGACTGGCTTCAACCCTTAAGCTTTGGGACTACGTCACTCGCCGCCATCTAACTCTCAAGAGATTTGTTAGCCACCAGAGAACGATCAATACCACATAACTTGGAGACGAAACTCAAGCACACCGAAGTCTGCGATTACTCATTGTTTACTGGAAAAAAAAAAAACCCTGTTTAAACCTGCTGTTGTAATGCTTGTCTGTGCCGGGCGGGCATAATTCTATAAGCCACTCACCCTGAACTATCCACTGGACTTTGTCCTGGATACTCGCCAACACTGCCCCAAGAAGCAAAGGTATGCTGCCTGTGGTTTTCAGAAGTCTGGGCTGCCGAAACTTGTTGGGGGGTTTGACTGTTCGCCATAAGCGAGCCGTGACCTTGGATGTGGCGTTGCACGTACCCACTCAGGCCGGGGATTCCAGGTTGTGAGTTAAGTGCTGGCTCGCTCTGGATCGTGATATAGGGTGCTCTGTGCGCCTGTTCCATGGACAGTCCCGAGGGCATGGCAGTGTATCCGTGGCTAGAGTTCCCGTTGATACCCCAAGTGTTGGGGGGCTGCGGCTCTTGGCCATAGGATGCCATGCCGAAGCCGACTCCCATGCCTGGTTGCTGGCGAGGAGGAGCTTGTCTGGCGAATTGAACATGCGTAGGAGACGTCATTCTATGAGCCTGGAGGCCAGCCTGGCCGTGGCTTGTCTCAGAAGACCAGGCATGTTTCTTCTCTTCCTCGGTGATGCCATCAAAGTCATCATCGCGCTCTTCATTCAGCAACGCCTGCTGTGCATCATCCTTGCCCAGCACCCGCACGCGGAAGTGCACAAACTCCTCAAATAGCTTCTCGACCAGCTTGAAGTGCGAGTACCGTAGCTGCGGCTGGAAGTCGGATGACTCTTGCTGCTCGGCCTCGTCGCGTGCCATGCCTGCAGCGATCACAAACGCGTTGCGTATCTGTCGGCCATTCCAGGCTCCTTTGCCACCGGGATGTTTCGCACAGTGGTCTGTAACAAACTGCGTGACATCTTTCTCTACCACGACAAGCGGTCGCTCGCCGCTCGCCTCGGCTGCTGCTGCTGCCGATTGCCGCAGCCGGTCGATGTTGATACGGAACACCTTCTTGATCTCGGGCTCTTTGAGTCTCTTGTAATGTAGGATTAGATGGAGTCGCGATGAGATTGCTGGGTCGATCTTGCCGATGCGGTTTGTGGTGAGAAAAAGTATGCCGTTGTAGTATTCCAGTCTCGTCAGGAAGACTCGAGCACCGGGTCAGCATGACTCTGCATCAAGGCGGTTTCAGGATAGGTATGATACTTACTTGACACAAGACTGTTTCTCGAGACGTCATCTGTTGATGTCCGGGCAGTGAGAAAGACGTCGGCCTCATCTAGCAATAGGATGCAGTCCCATAGATTTGCTAGGCGAAACACCATCTCCAAACCCTGCTCCAGCATCCTGGGATGATCCCACCTTCCACAGGATATCGAGAGGAGGGGTCGCCTATATGTCTGGGCTACTACCTCGGCGGTGGCAGTTTTGCCCGTGCCTGGTTCACCATGCAGCATGATGAGAAGCCCCCTACCTTTGCCCCGGATGAAGTCCTGGGTGTAGAGCATGCCGGATTTTGCCTTCTCGATCCGTCTCTCAACGGGCCTGCGCTTCAGATAAGAGCGTACTGAGCTCTGGATCACCAGCTTGTGGTCTTCCTGGAGCTGCAGCTGGCTGAATCCATCCTCGCGCCAACTCCAATGACTTCAGGTGCTGAACGTCCACGGCAACAAACTTCGAGCCCCTGAGAGAGTACACATATAACCTTCGCGGAAGCAAGGCGAGGTCATCCCCTTCTGGGACAATATTTAAATCTCTGTCAGGCCTCATATACTTGTCTTTCTTGATGCGGTCCTCGTATTCAATGCCTCTCAATGTCCTGTGTGATAATTATCTCATGCAGGCCCGACACTATACTTGAGCGACTCGAGTCTGACCAGACAACCAGGAGATCCATGCCAGTAGCTGCACTGCTGGGAGTGATGGAGTAGATCCAGGATTCTTGGTCTGCAAATTTTTCCTTGAACAACGGTTCGGCGTTGTACGCCTCGGAGAAGTCGACAATAACTTCTCCCTCAATGTATTCTGGTCGTATCTGACGTTGAACGTTGAAGCTATTACCATCAATAATAGGCCATCCCATTGGATGTGTTGTGAGTGTCCAGCCGCTGTACGTCATGTGCCATTCTTGACGACACTTGGTGAACAAGCCGCCTATCTTGATCTGTTCCTTTAGGAGCTCTGAGGCGCCTCTGGCATATTGCAGAGGATAGAACTCAAGGTCACGGACGTCCTTCTCGCCTTCAAAATACTGAATGGAGAAAACCCACGCCACGGGACTGTAAGATGAGCCATCAAAGTCGAGGTAGTACGCAAAGGCAGAGAATGATCCATTATCAGCCTTGGCGTCCACCGGCGAAGCAGGATCGGCAGGGGAAATGTTGAGGTCCCAGAGACGCCAGACTCGCTGGCGCATTACTGACTCATCGGAGCTATTGGCCGACCACAAGACATCCTTCTCCATATGCTCTATAATGTAGCGCTTGATCGTCTTCTCAGGCATGTAGATCAGGTCGCCAGGTTTAAAGAGGTACCAAAGCTCGTGAAAGCGAACCCTTAATGAACCGTGCTGGACTCCTCCTCGCAGAAGCTGGTATCGAGGCAAGATATCGGTTTCGACGACAAAATCGATGTAGCATCGCAGATGATGCACGGCAGATGAACGTTGCTCAGACGAGTATTGAGATGCATCTGCGGTGGCTTCGAGCGACGCTAGCCTGTCCAGTTCCTGCTTCAGGGCTTCATGATGGTGGATGAGGTATTGAAACGGGTGCAGAAAGGTGTACGAGTTGGTTGCCCAGGCATAACCCGTCACTCGGCTCAGCACCTCCAATAACCTGGGCGACTGAATCCTGACTCTCTGTACCCAGGTTGTGTTGGTGTGTAGTCTGGTGACCCGACTCTGGGCTTCGTAGTCGGCCGCTTGGAAATAGCCGGAATCCTTTCGCCTTTGGGCCTCCTCGATCATCTCCTTGCCCAACTGATCCCAGTTACAAGGGCTTCAATCGCGTAAATGGGCTCGTCTTTCAAGAAGCGGTTTATGAAGTTCTCCCAATCACACCTGCGCACCTCGGGAACGACACTGCTGGGATCGGGTTGCTGGGTTATCTGAACCGGGTCCAGCAGCTTCTGTCTCTCGCTTTGGGCTTTGAGTTCTCTTTTTTCTGGCGTCCTCAACGACATTTTGGGCCTGGCTCGGAGAAGTCTCGACGGTCGCATTTCCATCTCGATCTGGCGCGAGCTCATATCCGATCCCATTTGTTGGCGGGGGCTTGAGTGTCTGGTCTGGTGCATGTTCCTGGGGCAGGGTGTCATTTACGATCGCAGTATTTTCCCCCATGCTAGGCGTCTCGCCTGAATATTTGCTTGGGGACATTTGGTTTCTGGGGTTGCGACTCCATGATTGAATCCGGGAGCACCGACTTTAGGATTTGCGGATAGGGAGTTTTGCGCCCCTTCTATAGTCAATTCATGGCTGATGCTGAATGCATCAGGCTGAATCCTTCTTCGGCATGACGGCTCTCATCAGGGCTGAGCTTACATATGCACGCCCACGTACAAGGGCACTGACGTGGCAATCGAGGCCAACCATACTCACCGAAGACTGGGGTCTGGAGCCAATCATTCCCTTAAAGAGGGTCGCCTAACTGCCGCCTGAGCACTGCCTGATGGCAATCTGGACCGCATGCGCAAGTAATCGGGGCGAGGCCATCTAGGCAGAAACGAGGGCACATGCCAGCCTGATTGATGACAGCGATTGAATTTCAGGCATCTTTTCCCGACGACCGAGAGATGAATGAAAGCCCAGGTTACCCCGGATGGCAATCAAATACCAGCGGCCTCGCCTGAACCAGAACGCCATTCAATTCCCACGAGACATATACCATAATGGACGTTGCACAACTCGGAACCAGTGCGCCAGCGCAAGGCTCCGGTCGCGCAAATCAGCAATCGACTGCACCAGAGTCTGTCAACCCCCCCCCTCTCAACATTCCACGTGACACTATTGTCTGTGTAGAGCTTCCTGACCGTGGTAAGCAGCGCTTCGCAAGTCCTTGATCTACCTGGCGATTGTACATGGGCTGAGGTTATGAGTTCAATGGAAGAGGCTACGCAAAGCTACAACATCAAAGTCGAAAATAACAGAATACGCGCAATGCAAAGGAACCGCGCTGTTGCAGCGACCTTGCACTGTCTGGCAGAGATGATCCCAGAGCAGAACGGTCTCGGTGTCTTGCGGGGCGGATTGAAGGGCATCTTCACGGTACGACAGTCTCCTCGGAGAAGTTGGAAACTCTAACCAAGGCTTCGTTAGTTACTCAAGAAACGAATCGACAATGGAGAGCGTATTCTTGCTGCTTTTGAGGACATTCCAATCACGTTTAGCGAGGCATGTCATGCTGTGGTAGCCCGTCCTAATGATGAGCCGCTTCGTGGCTTTGTCTGGGACCTCTACGTCACAGTCAAAGAAGAGGTCTCTAAATTGACCGAAATATTATTGCGGAAGCATAAAGTATCATGTAAGTCTGATGCGACAAGTCGCTGCGGAGTGAGTTACTGGGGACTGATGCTGAAATCTATGGTAGTAGCCAAGAAGATCCTCCGACAGCACCCGGAGAACGAGGCAGCCTCCATCGATCGCTCTCTCGAACTCATCAGCAGGGCATCGCGTAGGGTCTCAGTCAGAGTCAGCACCCTAGCCAACGAGACAATGATCGAAACCTTGAGAGAGACCATGAATGTCAGCGAGGAAATGTCCAGTACACAATCGGCCATCTCTGAGTTACGAGAGGGACTCAATTCCATCCAGAGCAGTCAGCTCGAGATGGAGCGCAACAGCAATGCCCGGTACGAACGACAAGAATCGCTAGCCCATACCTTTTTTAACAGCATCAACCACACCCTACAGCACTCTCTGAGCGGTTGTGAATCGCAATTTCGCCTGGGCTTTGGCGGCATGCAGGAATCACTACAGGAGCTGATGTGGTACGCTCAACCAACAGCTCCTCAACTTTCACAAAGTGCACTTGGTAGCATTTCCACACGAAGTCCTTGTAAGTTCAACCCATCACGTTGCTGATTGGGAAGCACACTGATATGTGAAAGCACCATATGGACACTGCGAGCTTGATTGTCCGCCGGCGATGTCGATTCCCATTTCTGTATCCATGTCATATGATGAGCTCTACATGATTCTCAGACTACCCAACCCATTGTTTCTTGTTAACGATCTTGGGTTGGTCTTGAGAGCGAGCAACGCGATCGGCCAAAATGGTCTGTCACGCGGAGCCTGGTTGCTAAACATGGATCGCTTCAAGATTTGGGCGCAGATTCCCAACAGTTCGTCGGATCTTGTGCTAGTAGACGGCCACCTGGGTGAGTATTGTCGCGGTAAGATCTCTCCGCTTTCTGTCCTGTCCGCGATATTCGCAAGCATGAACAAAAACTCGCATTTCATGATTCTCACCCACTTCTGTGGTCTGCATACAAGCATGGCAGACCAGATGAGCGGCTGCCGTGGTATGCTTCGGAGCCTTATTGCACAGCTCATCGTCAATCAGCGAAGCGACTGCCGGAACACGAAAGTGTGTCTGGACGATGAACTGCTCCAGGCCATCACGCAGCACGACCTAGAGGCGTTGTGCCAGCTTTTCCAAGCCCTTCTGAACGAGGTACATCCTGATGTTACTATCTACTGCGTAATCGATGATGTTGCTCAATTTGAGACTACTCTAGGAGGCTGGGGCGAGGAGTTGTATCGCGTCGTTCACATGATGCAGACCTTGAGCAGACAGCGACGCTGGGGCCCGGCTTTCAAGGTGCTCTTAACTACAGCCAACAGGAGTATCCAGGTTTATTGTCAAATTGATGCTGGAGACATTATATCGCTCAGTGCCGGGAACCGGAGTTCGATGTCTATGCAAAGACTTAGTATCGAGAACGGCTGGTCTGGAGCTTTGAGCTCAGCTCAAGGTTAAATACGTCAAATACATGCGCTACAGGGAAGGTTGACTATAGGAGATGACTTCAACAATAAGGCGGTAATAATACAGGCATTGCAATTCGGTTCTCCAGATTTCGAATTCTTAGTTCAATGGATGCCAACTTGGTTGTCAGCGGAAGACCTTCGAGGCGAGCGGGCACCTGAAGAGGCTGAAAACCTTATGGCGGGTCTCTTGCATGATGAGAATACCTGATCGAGTGGCAGAGTGGTGTATTGCGGCCTGAAGATGTATGCAACAGAGGAGGATGCGATACAGAAGTTACGATAGATAGGGAAGACCAGATGCAGGAGGGTTTTTGCGAAACGTTATTTGCTATCAAGTCACTTCTAATTGATGCACCCATTCTCCTACCAACGTTCTCAATTCATTTCTTGAACTGGCTTCTCTAAGCCACCCTCATTTCCTCTATAAAGCGTATATAACGCTTGCTGATGAGTTGGAAACACAGAACATAGGTATAAAATTACAAATAGATTAGTATAATATAGCTCTATATAGAGCCAGAAATTACTGGGACTTCCATTACTATATAAAATAGGTAGGGCTAAATAGATATTTAATTTACTTTACTCTAGACGCCGGGCGAACTAGGGTCATACAGTCTGATCCCCACCAACACCCTCACCACGTCGCCCCATTTTTGACACGAGGCAACCAGTACAATTTCCCTGCCTAACCTGCCTAGTGACAGGCAACCGTGAAATCAGGTGTATTTAAGGAGCGACGGTAATATATTGATTTTCACTATTGATGAGCTCTATGTCTACGACGCGCAAATCTGCATTCAATGGATGTACCACCACCCATGCACGCAAGCAATCTGGACCCCGCGGCGGTCGCAGATTTCCACGACACGCTCAAACGATCAAAGCGCATCGTCGCCGTCCTTGGCGCCGGCATCTCAGTGGCCTCGGGACTGAGCACCTTCAGATCGGCCGACGATGCACTGTGGAAGAACCAGGACGTGACGCAGGTTGCCTCGCCTGCAGGCTTTCGTTACGACCCGGGCCTTGTCTGGCAGTTCTACAGCTATCGGCGGCATGAGGCGCTCCAGGCCAAACCGAACCCGGCCCACTACGCCTTGGCTGAGCTGGCTCGCCGGGTGCCAGGTTTCGTGACCTTGTCGCAGAAATGTCGATAACCTGTGTCATCGTGCTGGCCATCCGCCCGCTCAGCTGAAGGAACTTCATGGCAATTTGTTTAGTTTGCGGTGTATCAACGAGCTTGGGTGTGGCTATGTCGAGGTGAGCAACTATAAGGAACCTCTTACGCCTGCGCTCGATCCATCCAAGGACGAGGCGGAGACACTCGGAACAGTCAGCCCCGAGAATAGACCAAAGGCCAGCCTGATCCTCCTGGCAGGCATTGCTCGGAAGCATGCACAGATCCTCGGAGACAAGTTCCAGGACAAGAACCCGACTTCGCAGGATGTGGCCGCTCTCAGGCCATCGACAGGCGGCGACCAACGCCCAACGGCTCCCCCCCCTTCTGAAATTCGATTATCATCGGGTCTGGCGAAAGAGGACCTGCCGCAATGCCCCAAATGCAAGACTGACATCCTTCGGCCGGGTGTCGTCTGGTTCGGTGAGGGCCTTCCCTTCGACATTGTGGAAGCATCCGAGGCGCTATTCGAAGATCCCGAGCCCATCGACCTCTTCCTCACCCTAGGTACCTCCAGCAGAGTCTGGCCGGCCGCTGGATACGCTGACATGGCGCGCAAGAAGGGCGCCAGGATTGCCGTCGTCAACACCGACGCAGCCGATGCCAAGGGTGTTGTGCCGGGCCGAGATTGGGTATTCGTTGGGGACGCGGCAGTCGTCCTGCCAGAGCTGTTGAAGCCTGTCATTGGTGAAGAGCAAGAGTGGAATAGGAAGAGGGCCTAAGGATCTATGCGTCGCTGTCGGCATGGGAGAGATTGGTGGCAGTTGTGAGTGTTCGGCGGGCGTCAAGTATGAACTTTTTGAGAGAAAGTATTCGAGAGTCTACCAAGAGACACAAGAGAGATCTAAATATCCATAAGGTCCATATGAGTGACCCACATGGACGAGCCCAGGCGGAATTCAAGCCCAAAATAGAAGATCGTCTAAGCGGGGAGTGGGTATGCGGGTTTCACCCTTTCAGCATCTCCGAATGGAATTGAATACATCCAACTCTTGGTCCTTTTTAGCTGCATCTCGGGTGCTTTGTTTTACTACTCCGTATAGCAAAGGAGGTTTTGTGACGAGATTGCTATAACATGGCACGGCAGCGTACCGACTACAGGCGTCGAATTGGGGCTACAACTGTATCAATATAATATATCTTTATAAAAAGATAAGTGATGTAGTCTTTGATATGTTTGTTCGGCTAAATATAGCTTGTATGTAACAAACATCGTTCGCTCGCATCCCAGTCGTCTATATGATATAGCGCGACGAACCTTTCCTGTCTAACTTACATACGCCCTTAGGGTATAGGGTACAGCAAAGACAGCAGTAAAAGGAATCATAAATACCTGACTAATGAAGGCACCATATCCAAACCGAGAGTTTCTGGATGTTTCGTTGCTTGGTGGATGCCTGTGGTAACATGGCCATGTGTATTAGTCTTGCTTGTCTTGCTTAACTTACCACCAGTCTAGCAGAGTCCAGCCATTTCCGCCTTGTCTGCGTAGGACGATTCTTTAATACTAGAGGGTCTTGAAAACTACAGGGCAGAGGGTCAGTTAATTCATGGCTACTCTATCTTCCGCTGGGCACCAGAACAGATACTCACGGCTTCCAATACGGGCGTTATCGATGGCTCGGAAGCGTACGGTACCGTTGTCCACCCCTCCACCTTTACACCGGAATACGACGCATATGCTACCCTGCCTAGAGGCAACACATTCGCCAACGCCAACAGCGACTAGACTTACATGTCGCTCGAGTTCCAACGCCTGGCATTATGTCAATCTATCCCCCACCGGCTGTTATTCTTCCGCAACGTCACCAACCGGCCCATCTTCGCCACCAATAAGACCTACGACCAGATAATCCGCCTGCTTACGATGCCCTTGTCAGAGGGTGCCTCCACCCCCCGTACCTATCAAGACTATAGTCAAGTTAAATATGGGCCCGTTCACCGGTAAGGCTTATTTCACAGACATCTTCGACTTCCAGATCACAACCCCCTTCATCGAAAACAACTACCCGTCTTGTGATACCTTTAAAGGCTACCAAGGTATGGACCTCTTGAAGTTAAACTGATGAATTTCGTAGTACTAGACTTTTTCCTTCCTTCCTTCGTCTATCTAGACGAGATCATCATTTTTAAACAATAGCCTTGTGCCATCGTGAATACATGGACCTGAACACTCGGGTCCGATTGGCAACGATGTCATTATCAATTGCTTTATATGCGCGCGTTGACTCGGCCTGGCAATGCATGCATGCACGTTGGCATTGCTCTCTTCTGTTTTCTTTCCCGCCACAGTCGTCCCAAAGCCTTCACGGGACGCATGCATTGTATATTCATGTACCTATTTTTGGTTATTTGGTTGTATTGTGATGTCATGTTACCAAAATAGGGGTCTTAGTAAGTGTAGGTCTGTTAATGAACTATCTAGATCGGTACGAGGTAATACTATACTAAATGCAGCTAGAAGTAGAAGAAGTAGAGAATGTGTTTTGACTGAGTGTCTTAATTTACATTTTTCCTTTGACTTGGCTAGAAAAAGAGATTCTTGGCGTTCTTAGGACACTGAGGTCAGTTTGAATGTTTGGTCCTCTTTTGAGTTACTGTGATGCAACCTTGGCACCGACGGGCACCAGCTTCGTGAACACAAAGCTCGGGTCATACTTAGCCTTGATATCCTTCAACTTTTGCCAGTTTTCTTGGCCATAGCCAGGGAAAACCTCGTTACCCTGGGTCTTCTGCGCCGCGCTCAGGAAAACAAAGGGAAGGACGTCAGAACCGGCCGCACGGATGTTTGCCTTGATGTCTTCGTTCGCCTTGGCGTGGGCATTAAAGACGACCTCGTTATCCGTAGCGTTGGGCCAGAATGCGCTCTCAACTAGCCATATTTGCGGCTTGCTCTGTCAGTTGGTGCTCAGAGGATTCACGCTATTCTTCTAGCTCCCCTGAAGAAAACTGTAAGTGGTGGGTAGGATAGTGAGGGCTGTAAAGAAGCTAGAAATGTTGGCCAGCTCGGCGATACTATTGAAGTAAGAGTTAATAAAGATATTAAAAACGTCAGTATACATAGGGATGGAAACTAAGTGCCGAGCCATCTTCTCCCGGCGTCAGCAGTGTAGTCAACCGCGTTTGACCAGTACCCTGTAGTCTGTCAGTTGACCTCTCCCCAGTTACTGGAAGTACTAGAGGGGTTAAATTCTGCAATCCAGGAGAACTGAAGTTTTGCGGGCTGTCCTAGAGCTATTCTCCACTGTGGAAGATAAATGCGTCGTAGGTCTTCTGAATGTTGGTCGACAGGCTCCAGCGGATTTGACCCTCCACCGCAGATTTAGGGTCGGAGTCAGCGTTATGGGCGAATTCAACCATACTCTTCAAGTAAGGTGTCTGACTGTCTGTACCGTACGAAACGGAGCCAATGCCAACGGCGGAGACGTCGAGCATGCAAGGGTCGGCCCGTGTAACATAACAGAAGTTGTTTCCTCCCCCGCGCAGGGCCCAGAAAAGGTCGGAGTTTTGAGCGAGACTAGCCTCGACAATGGTGCTGTTTCCAAGGACACACTATAATAGTTGTTTAGTTGGTTTATACGTTTGTGAGTGGGAGCGAAGGCACCATACCTCGAAGGCCTTATCCTCGGTCGAAACAGATCCATATTCGTAAGAAAATAATCCAATTCCGCCTCCAAGGAGGAGGGGGCGCCATGGCGAGGTTTCTCTGGGAGGTAAGATGGTTGCAAAGATTAAATGCCAATTTATTTATCTGTTACTTATTCAGTCTTCAAGCCAACTCTGTCAACGCTCGACCTGCCTGTCTGCTCTCGAGTGGTTCGTAAGACCAGTATCAGGATCACTTGATATAATATGGGAGAATTACGAAAATCCTATAATGGCAATCCTTCTAGATCTCTCCAGAATCTAGCTAGGCAGGAAATGAACATAGTGATTGATCGACCGTTTGAGCTGAGCAATCGAGTTGTTCAACAGAACGGTTGAACTGCTTCGACGGGTTTCGTGAAATTCTTGAAAATGATGTTCACTGAACAACCAAGGGCTAGGGGTTTAAAAAGTTTTGATTTCCTCCCTTTCGAACTCATTTCCTTCCTCACCCTCATCACGACTACACTCACAAACTCAACCACAACTCACACACACAATCACAGCTCATACACTCGACCAACACCCAATCACTGAACCAACACTCTCACTTACCCAATTACCACCCACCACAAACACCCAATCTTACCAACTTTACATTCCCAACAATGTGCCACACCACCCACTACTACCTGAAGTGCGAGGACTGCGGTCTGATCCTCCCTACCCGGAACAAGGACAAGGATCGCTGCAGGCGCGTCCGCGAAAACAGAAGGTGCCGCGGCCCATCCTTCTCATTCGAATATGAGGCCTGGGTCTGCCAGGAGTGCTTCGAGGATCGCTCCATGACCCGCAACAACAACTACACTTGGTAAATCCTGAAATGTTCTTGCTATCTCCGGATACCAAGACTGAGTGGATCGACAAATGATGGTTGGGATATGCAGAATCGACTGAATGAATGATGGATGGATGAAGGAAATGATGGATGGGATACGCAAAAACGACTGAAGGAATGATGGATCAACTGAAAATGAAGGAACTGGCTAGATAGGTAGATAGTTGTCAATAGAATCCTATTTGGCAGAACCTGAGACCACTTGATCATTCGCGCGACCGAGATCCTCTTTTTTAATAACGGCACCTGGATACACAGTTGAAGAACCGTTTAAAACGACCCAGATCCCCGTAGAACCTTCAATAATGTATGTGTTACGGTACTTTGTCATAACGCCCGGGATTTGGAGAAGAGAGGGTCCTTACGAGTCCAATGCATAGAGATGCATTGCTCAGTTAGCGATGCTGTTGGGCTGTTATTTCCACCGCGTGTAGTAACTGGTAGACAAGTCTGAAGCTTGCAGTTCGAGGGCGCGGCTGGTCGAAGGTTTCGCCTGCTTTGATTCGACGCCTTCGTCTCTCTCCCGTCGGATGGTCGGGGCATGTCGGAGAGTGAAGCTACGTTTATAGCGTTACCTATGGCGAGATCGCAGCATCCACCCCTAGTCTCTCTAGTCCTGCTTCGGCTCGTGATAGCAGTGCTAAAGGGCTCAAGCTAACCTCACATAAGACGCGTTCACGAATATTCTCATTGATATTTCTACATGGCAGCAATAAACTTAATCATGGCCGAGTTTATTCGGCTTCGTAGACCCTGTATGAACCGAGGAGAGTTCCCCTGCCAACAAGTGGCCTTCGCTAAGCTCTCCACGTTGCAACCATCATGAGGATGCTGATGGGTGCAGAATTCGGGACTAAGTACACGTTGCACCTCCTTATGGCGAACTTTTTTAGCGAGGGTATGTGTTATCCCCCACGGGATATGGACATCAAAGTCAACGGGATGCCATACGCTGCCGGGAAGCCGGCGGAGCGAATACTTGCCCTACCTATACTAATTGACCTATCTGTCTATAGTCGATAAAATCGTGGGCCAGAATTAGATGGACGATAGTAATGATCATTAAAGTAGCGAACGGAAATCCCCCGTCTGTTCTTACGGTGGTGGCCTAAAAATCTTCGTCTAGACAAAGACGCGGCTAGCAGATTGTGTCCAGCAACCTATTGCCAAATGTTCACTAAGACTCTTTCCACATCAATGGTGACCGATTTGTCCTTTTTCTACGACCATCAAGTGCGGATTTCCTTGAACACAGCAAAATGTATCGTTGCTTACGAAGTTGGCTGTTCCAGGGTTCCGTTGAACTCACAGCAGGAATGTTGATAAAACAATCAGCAACTTAAAGGCACATACGGCGTAGTAATCACACACTCAAACGAGTGCAAATGATACCGGCCGACCGTATCCCTAGCCGTGCTCGAAGTATACCCTGCGCACACCATTCCCCATCCATGGCAAGACGGCCGCTCGTATTCATACTGTTAATTGCTGATCGGATTCGAGACCCCAAGGAAGGACACTGGTCTCATTCTAGACACCCTCAGAGTGTGGTAAGAGACGCCCATACAGCGCCTGTATCAAAGCCCCGCGACTGTTTCTCCCTTCTCCAATGGTGTGGTCCATAACCCTTATAGATGGCTTTCCAGCACTGCTGTTCGTGCACTATACATCATCTTTGGTCGTCATTGCCAATTTCTGTGCATTGCTTCGCATGGAAGAAGTGGTTCATTGCATAGTTGTCGGCCTCTAAAGTCTGTAGTCAGAAACTATCACCAGACGAAAATACTGATGTCTACGTACTTGAAGAAATACTGGTCATGTATACTCCAGGATAGCTTATCCGATGTTGCTCTAAAGATACGCGAGCGTTAGCAGCTGTTGTCAAGGGGGCATAGCGGGTTGCAGATTAGTGGCCCCATCCTTCGATAGAGCCCAGAGCCGTGCGCATAGGTGGCATTCATTGCTGTCGCAAGGTTGTAAGGAGTAGGCTCGATCCCCGATGAAGCAGGCTCGACGAGTTCCGTGGAATCGAAGCTGAAAACGCATTAGTAGAAGACTCTATCGGATTCGTCGTGTTTTGTTCTGACAAAGTAGACCGACTCGATGTGACAAGTTTTATTCGAGTCAAGCCACCCGTCGTAAGAGAGTTCCTTAACTGGAGTTGTCATTAGTCTACTGTGCTGAAAAGCTGGAATCTCACAGAGAATGCCCTACCTTTGTTGTAAGTCGGGCTGCGTGTATCGACTCGACTATATTCCTACATTGGAACGGAGTCCGTAAGCAATCGTATGAGCGAAAGCCCATCATGTCAACATACCGCAGTCATGGTTGTAGATCTAGCCTAAGAACCGACTGCTGAGAAGGAAGCACGAGTTGGCGTAGGGGCTGCCAGTTTGGGCCGCGATACTAATTTTCAGTCAGAGGTGCAGGTATTTAGCCTCCAGGGCTCATGAATATCGCATTCGCGGCTACAACAAAGGTGGAATGAACACGGCGCTAATGCGTAATACAACAACGGCCTATATTATGTGACAGAGCATAACGACAGGCTAGAAACAAAGAGAAAAGGCAACTTCAAGAACAGAATTGAGAACGAAGGGACTTGTGAACAAAGACTTACGATTTTTCATGTTGTATAAAAAGCCCTGAGTCTAATCACGGGTGTCAAACATTATTTCTACAATCTCACATCGCCCTCACCGTTAAGCAAAAGGCAACCAACAACACCACCATCAAGCCTAAACCCGATTCTCCAAGGTTAATCACTCACGTTGCCAAACGAATATCGAAGCGAAGCGGTATTAAAATTTCACTAGGCAAGTTAGAACTCGGAGATAAATGGACAAGCCATTCGGGTTGGCCAGTAAGTCCGAACCAGTGACGGATAACCGCTTTGGTATGGACGAGGATACCTGGTCTGTGGAATATGCTGGACCGGGCAACATGACCCTGTTATGCCCAGGAGGATACATATTTCACATGACCGCCCCACGGCACTGGGGAGAGCATATCATTATCGCCACATCCGCCAGGAAGATCGTCATCGCCAACCGCGCCGAAGCTCGAGCCCCGGAGGGAATCATGAGGCACACTATGTACTTAAGCCGGCGCTTGGCGCCTGGCCAAAAGGTAGCACATATCTCGGTTAGTGGTGGCATTTGGAAGATTGATCTGACGATTTGCGAGGACAACTCGATTGAGCTTGGTTACACTTTTGATCCTACTAAAAAATACCGGTGTGGAAGCTTGGTAAGAACGCGTTTATGCCTGCAGGTTGGGCGAGATTTGTCGACAAGTCACCAATTCTTTTGCTTTTATTTTCTGTTTCAATTGAGAACTTGACCATAAAGGTCCGTTCAAGCGTCAGCCAGGTATAAATAAGTCTTTGAAGATAAATTTAGTTTCAGTGATTAGTAGTAAGGAATATGGGTCAGTATAGATAAAATTGAATATTAACGTTCGCATAAGTCTGCACCTCGGTTATATACATACACAGTGCCATTCTTTCTATATCCTGAATTTTAGAGCCACTCATGTCTTCTACTGTCGTCGGAACATGAAATCTGTTCAGCTTTTCATGCTGCTATCCCGTATTTAGACACCTCCCAGTATTTTCTTGACACAATCAAGGGGAGAGAAAGTGAACCACCGCAACAAAGTCAAAGAGAACGTTCTAGCCTAATAACAAGGCAGCAGGTTTTCTTGCAACGTGGACAGTTGAGCTGTACCAAGATACGTTTCTTTTTTTTAGTTGCATTGTTCTCAGACAGCCTCTAAGCGAGTACAGTCTTTGTGTGGAACAATTGATGCTGTCTCACATTTTCAGAACAGGTGTGAAAGATGCTTTGTTCATCGGTTTCGCATAGTCGCTACCCGTCTTAATTCAAACAGAACATACAACCTTGTGGCTTTGTCAATTGCTTTGTCTTACTGTTCTCACTAAGCCACCTTTGAGTCGTCACTATTTATTCTCAGGTTTCCTCCTCCTTCTGTCCCTGCCATCTCCTCAGTCTTATCTACAGATCTCTACACCTACAACATACAGCAGCTGAATCATGTATCAATCTGGACAAATGCTGGATTTGCAACTAGAAGGCGGGGCCTTGCCAATTTGCGTTTGCATTGAGGAGGTACTACCACGACGCGAGAGGTGCTCGGAAATTGCCATGCATGTACGGGTCTTTTCCTGCCCAGCGGAGTCACGCTACCCAGCAGAGCCACCTTGAAGCTTTACGATACAAACTATGTCACACCATACCCTAACCCCCCAGGCGTTATTACCCCCCTTGGTTACGACTATATCGATGTGACGGCGCGGAAGGAATGTCTACACGTCACTACCATCGATAAAGCACGGGTGTGTGCGAATGTACGTCAACATGGGGAGCGGCCGGGAGAGTGGGATAGCGTCAAACAGAGAGCCTATATCCACGCTGAGGCGAATGAGACCCGCGACTGGGAAGTGGAAGTTTATGACAACCTGAGAGCGCACCAGGGCCAACAGATCCCGCGTTTCTACGCTTCAGTCAGTCACTGCACTGACCCAGCCAGCGGAGAACCGTTTGGCAACCCACCTGAGCTCCTCACAGTACCAGGCGTCTTGATCGAACGTGTGGACGGCTTTCGGCTGTGGGATCTCTGCTTGCATGCTGACGAATCTGAATGGAACCGCATTGTCGACGGCGCGATCAAGGCGAAACAAGCATTTGTGAACCACCAGATAAAGTTGGCTAGCCATGACGCACAGCCAGCCAATAGGGTGGGAGGCGCGTTTAAGGTGCTACAATCAGTTCTCAACATGATGGAACCCCCTGAGAAGTGTGAAACCCCCTCCCAAAAAGCGCGTGCAGCCAAATTGGTCGAGCGTACGATCAAGGCAATCCGCAACAGGGGCCACGGATTAAACTACCACTTGCGTCCGGATAATATGCTTGTCTGCCGGGATAAGGCTGCAGAAGGGGGATATCGGTTTGTCATGGTCGACTTTTCGGCCATGGCGGAGAGTGCGAGGTCGGGGATGGGGGATTTTGGGAACGAGTGAACCTAACAGTTACAGCTGCTGAGGCGTTTCTTACATTGCGATTTAATCATAGTCCGATCCCTTAATTTGAGTGTAGAGCAGTTATAAATTGAATAGCCTGACTGAATAGATGTAACTCGACCGTCATTTGTCTTGATGAAGCCGCAATGTGATGACATTCCAACCCTGGAATACTTACTGAGCGTGGCTATTACACCCATTCCATGTGGCTGTTAATTGTATTGCTAGCTGGTACGTGACCCAACTTCATACCATTTCCCGAACCCTTCGAATAATGATTTGGTTGTACTTGCACAGAACGCTGCAGATAGCATCAAATGCTACAAACAAAGTTTCCGGGCAGGCGAGTTGCGCTTCTACTGGCGCACCGTTCATAATGTCTTTAGGAGTGGCGTGGCTGTGGCATACTGTGCTCAGATTGCGGTCATGCAACAGAATCCAGATTTGGACTTGGGCGACACGACGGCCTCAATCAACTCGTGTTCTTCCATACTTTGGGGCATGGTTGAGCGATATCCGGCAGGTCAGGCATATCGCGACATTTTTGACAGTATCGCCAACTCAGTAGTGAATCAAAGGCGTGAGCAGATGGATCTTGGGGAGAGTCACAATATGTTTGCGCAGAGTAGCGAGCACACATCAATTTTCGCGGGGCTATCTGCGGACTTGGGAGCAGGGAACCTGCCGCTTACAGCACTGGATGCATTGTCATGGGGATTCGGGGACCTTTCTCAAGTTCACGAAAATATTTAGAAATCTATTATTACAAGCGTACAATGACATCTAAAACTCCTTCAACGGATCTGGCGGTGCAGGGTCGTACTTGAGACTCTTCAGAAACTCAATTCTGAGCTTCGTCATCGGTTGCATAACCCAAGTATTAAATGCCAGAATATCTGACTCTTCCTTGGGATCTCGAACCGTGTTGAAGAGATACGGGCTCTCCAACCGCCCAGACGACTGGTTGACTTTCGGCTCCCAAACCAGGTGCAGTTTCCAGTCCTTCCACTTTATCGCACGGAGCTCTTCTTTGATGTAGAACAGGAACCCGGTTCTTTCGGATTTCTTCTCTTTTGGGTTCTTGAAGAACTCTGTTTGGTCAATTTCATCGATGGGGCGATCTGATGGTAGTAACGAGCCGGTCATTGACAGGATTGTTTGTAAAAATGTCCGTGACGTGCACAATCTCATTTGACGTGACGCCCTCAGGAACCAATCCAGGCCATCGGATAATAAAAAGGCACGCGCAAATTGCCCTCCATAGCTGTGTGGTAGGTTCCAGACCAGGGTCCAGCCGTTCCTCGGTATGGCTCTCGAAACTCCGGGCCATTGTCCGAGGCAAAGATAAAGACGGTGTTGTCTCGGATTCCGAGCGAATCGAGGTGATCGATGAGCTCTCCAACACGGTGGTCCATCTCTGCCATGGAGTCTGCAAAATCGCCCCGGCCAGTTGTCCCGGCAAAGTCTTTGTGGGGAAGGGTAGGGAAATGCAGATGGACGAGGGGATGGTAGAGGAAAAATGCCTTTTCTTGCTCAACCTGTCGTGTAAGCCAGTCTTTTGACCGCTCAACTAGCATCTCATCGATGAGCCGCCGCTTTTCCAAGTCATAGACACAAAACGTCTTCTGATTCCTGACCCGCGACGCCTTTCATGATATAAGGCAGCTCGGCGACTTCTGGGGTGTAGCCAATGGCAGATGTGAACTGCGTCTCATCCGTGGTCCTGGGAATACCGAACCACTCGTCAAAGCCCCGGTCTGACGGATACCGGCCTGGGATATCTCCGAGATGCCATTTTCCATGATGTGCCGTCGCATAGCCGTTGACTTTGAGACATTCGCCGAGAGTCTTTTCCCATTCCGTCAGACCCTGCGGGAAGCCAACGGGAACAGACTGCTGACAACCTGTGCGAATTGGGTATCGCCCCGTCATCAGGGCAGATCGCGTCGGTACACAGTCGCTCTCGACATTGAAGTTGTGCAACAAGAGGCCTTCGGTAGAGAGCTTGTCGATTCTTGGCGTTGCAGCTCCGCACAGCACGCCTCCGCCGTAACATCCCAGCTCTCCCCAGCCGAGGTTGTCGGCCAGAGCGAGTACAACATTTGGTTGAGTAGGGTCCCGCGACATGATTTTTCACGTATAAACGATATCCTCCAAAGCTGGATTGGCATCTCCAAGTCTCAGCCGTTATCACACTTTTAAATACACTCAATTCAGAGATCCACTCGCTCGCCCCACGTTGGCGCTCACCTCCGTCGCTCACCTCCGACGCGCCGTTCTGACCGCCGTGACCCGAGTGCTTCGGGAGTTCCGATCCTCTTTAACTATCGCTCACCTCCATCATTCATCGTGAACGGGCTGGGGATTCAGCACGCGATGCGGATAAGCTTTGGCGTCATGGCCCCTTGAGAACGAGGAGGCTGCGATTGCTACGCGATGATAGACGGCTGTCGAGTATAACTACAGCACCGCTTCGCCGTATTCCTTCCATCAACCACGCATCCCACTGTTTGCGCATAAATCCTACTTCTATCCACTGCATCAATGGCAGACAAACTGGCCGCTGAATCAGGCGCCTGGGAGCAGGGCCTCGACAATGTTTCCTCTCGCGAAGTGGCCCCAGAGCCAGAATGGACTCAAGCTGAAGAAAAAGCAGCATTGCGAAAGTTGGTCACTCCCTCATCACTATAGTCGCCCGCTAACAAACAAAGGCTCGACTTCTTCCTTATGCCCATGCTGGTCGGCGGATTCTTTGTGCTTCAGCTCGACCGCAGCAACATTAGCAACGCCCTAACCGACACCCTCACGACCGATCTCGGCATTACTTCCGACGGCGTCAACCTCGGGAGTCAGCCCATGCTGATCGGCATCGTCGTCGCAGAAATCCCGTCCAACATTATTCTCCAGAAATTGGGCGCTCCCATCTGGCTTACGTTCCAGATGTTCGTCTGGGGCCTCATTGCTCTGACCCAGGCATGGTGCACCAATATCCATTCCTTCTACGCGACTCGATTTCTTCTCGGTTTGTTTGAGGGTGGCCATATCCCCGGCGCCCAGTATATGCTCGCCCTATTCTATACCCGAAAGGAATTGGCGTCGAGGACTGCGATTTTTTACTTTGGAAACTATTCTGCTACGGCTACGGGTTCCTTGATTGCCGCGGGTGTCCTTCAGATGGCCGGCATCAATGGCCTCTCTGGCTGGCAATGGCTTTTTATCTGTACGTTATGCCACACTAGTACTCCATCCGCTGTCACTAATAAAGGATTATAGTGGAGGGCGCGTTGACGCTTCTCATATTTGTCTGCTTTGTAGCCTTTCTTCCTCGCAGCCCAGCCCACACAGCGCCCATCCACGGTCGTTGGGACTTCTTCAATGCCCGCGAGCGGACCATTCTTCGATCCCGTGTTGTCGCCGAGGATGAGAGCAAAGGAGAGGATAAGGCTTCAATCACGATGAGCAGTCTACTTGGAGCCGCCACCGACTACCGACTCTGGCTACACCTGATCCTTAATATCGTTAGCCTTGCTCCGAAAGGTGGATTACAACTCTACGGGCCTACCGTCATCAAGAGCCTTGGCTTCTCCAAGATACACGCCAACCTGCTCAACGCCGTCGGTAGCGTTCTTGTCATCATCCTCTCGTACCTCATCTCGGTTTGCTCGGACAAGACTCGTCTCCGTGGCCCTTGGTGCATCGTTGCCTTTGTCTGGTCCATCGCCTTTGCAGGCGCCCT
The DNA here is from genome assembly GCA_002991585.1 of Ilyonectria mors-panacis. NCBI lineage: Eukaryota > Fungi > Ascomycota > Sordariomycetes > Hypocreales > Nectriaceae > Ilyonectria > Ilyonectria mors-panacis. The sequence continues at coordinate 324,145 of PPHJ01000084.1, read as the reverse complement.
ATTCGGGCTACCACTGGGAACTGAGAAATGGACCCGATACGCCATCTTTACACTCCTGAGTGGTGGCAATGCCCTATCTCAGGGTCTCAACGACGCCTGGCTGAGCATCAATGCAACCAAATCAAGCCACCGGAGTCTCGGACTTGCCATGGTGGTTATTGGCAGTAACCTGGGAGGAATTGCGGGACAGCAGCTGTTTAGATCATCGGATGCACCACGGTACACGCGGGCATTCTTGGCCATCTTGGTACTGTATGCGGCATCGATCCCGGTCACTATGCTGATAATGTGGGTCTACTGGCGAGATAATAAGCAGGGCAAGGATGAAGTTGTTGTGCAGAGTGATGGTAGGATCACCAAGAGGTTTGATCTATAGACCAACCACAGATTGCTTGGTTGGTGAGATTCATCTACCATTGATTATACTCTATGCTCCTCTACATAATACCGTACTCTTCCTTCAAACAGCCTTCTCGCTGTCCTGGAAACCGCACAGCTCCCTACCTCTCTATCCCCCTTCATCACAACTCTAACGCAAATCGTCCCCTTACTATGTGCAATCACGACCTCCTTCTCCTTGAGTTCATTCAGTCCGTTAGGAGGTGAAGGTGTCCGCTCTGGCGTCGGCAACGCCCAGTTATTCATGAAAGATTCAGCAGAGAGTTCCGCTACGACTGTCCCAGGAGAGTTCAGCGCTGCCGCAAGACATACTGCGCCGGTGAGCTGGAGGCTTGGGTGGGGAAGACCCATAGAGTATGCCTGGACGCGGATGTCGGGCATCTCGCCGGTGGTTTGCTGGAATATGGGTGGGAAGACGAGTGCGACTTTTGGCGTTCCCCTGGTTTGTGCTGCGGCTTCGACGGTGGAGGCGAGGCCCATCGCCACGGCTCCTTCGCGTCGGATAGACTCGATGAGTGCGTGTTGGGCGTCCAGTAAGGGAAAGCTGTTGAGCAGTGCAGAAATGGAGGCAGAGTCGATCAGCACAAAGGGATTCGCCGCGTCGATAAGTGTCACGCGAACACCAAAGGGTTTCATGCCGGGAAGTGATGACAGTGGTTCGACACTGAGGATTTGCTGCTTCTTCCCAGATGGAAACAGCTTCCCTGTCATGCTGCCCGCGGGATCAACAAAGGCGCATTTGACCTCGCTCCCGGCAGTGTTAACACCCGGGATGCTGTATGTTCCATCCTCCTCGAACTCTCCAGCTTCATCGATTTCGACCGTTTCGATGATGATGCGTTTGGTGTTTGTGTTGTAGATGCGAACATCCATCTACTTTTATTAGCTGGTGATGCAATGGGGCATGTCGTTAGTCTCGTACCTCAGTCTGTCCTGGCCGGGGTTTTTACCAACCCTTCTTGTACGGCAAATGGCCCAACACCCGAGCTAATATTGCCGCAAGTTCCTGTAAAATCTACAGACTCTTTGCCCACTGCGACTTGCACAAATGTAAAGTCAACATCAGCATCTGGCCGATCCGAGGGCGAAACGACGGCGACCTTTGATGTTGTCGACGTGCCTCCACCAACGCCATCGATCTGGCGGGGATCATTCCCTCGAGATCCAAGAACCGATATTAAATGGGGTGCCCATTCTATTTGGCGTTTAGGCAGATCTCTCCGATGCAGGAAAATACCCTTTGATGTTCCTGCGCGCATAAGGACGCACGGCAAGACGTGGCGTGTGAGGTGCCTAGTTTCGGGTATCTGCTGCTGGATAGCCATGTTGGCGATAGAAGGCCATAAACCTTTGAGGTTATCTAGACCTTGATGAGAAGAAGAGACAAGAAGCTCCTTTGTAAGCTTCCCGGGTATGTGAGTCTGACTGGCAAGGCGATGCATCGAGTCTTGATCACCGCTCGAGCCGCCATGGTTGTGTTCCTCGCGCCCTATATAAGGGCCATTTCAAGGATCCGGGAACCGATGCGGAGCCTTGTAATCCTGGTGATATTAACCGCATCGTCTTGAGCTGTCAATTGAGCGTCTGATTCGAGCAGAAATATTCCGAGTTTGGCCGCGGGAGTCTTGTTGCTCCACCACAATCTACCCTGCACTCATGGATCCACTTGACGGGAAGAACGGGAACGACGGGAACAGCAACGGGAACGGGAGGTTGAAGTAAGAGCGGGAACAACGGGAATGACGGGAACTCGCCACTTAACTCCCCAGAAACGAGAAACTGTCCAAAGACGAGCCATTGAAGCCAAATAGTGGATCTTCAAGAGATGCCGCCTCGGCATTTGGAGGCCACCATCCTTGTTGCCACTCGTACCCGTTGTAAGCGGCATCAGCAGGCTGTACGCCGCCTGGCATCACCCCGTATTCTAGAGCCTGGTTTAACACAGGGAAGCCTCCTCTCGCAACAGGTTGTGTGTTTCCCTGTAGAGGCATGCGCTGTGCCCGAATTTGATTCGGGGCTTCCTCTGTGTCGTCTGCCAAAAGTCTGGTCCTGTTGGCGTCGCTCTCTTGCAAGAAACTCTGGATGATTCCGTCAATATCCATCCAGTCTGAACTAGGTGAATACCCATTCTCAATGTTTCCAGCTGTCGCCGCATTATGGGTGTTTGGAATGAAGTTCGTGCGGTTCTCCTGCTCGATGTTTGACACGGATCGGCGAGGGATTGCTCTCTCCGCTATTCTACCAGGTTCATGATCCTGGTCTCGCGACTTGCTCGGTTGGTGCATTTCCAGTGCGTCGCTGGAGATTTCATCCATAGTAACTCCGTGCTTCTTCATCAACCTCTGTATAATCATGGCTGCCTTCTGTACGGCCGAGTTGGTTTCCTTGTTCTCTTGGAAAACCGCAAGGCAAGTAACCAGATTCGCGTGGGCAATTGAATCTGGGCCGCGTTTGCCCGCAATCCTGCAGTGAATTGTCGCTGCAACATACGTGGCATATGAAATGAGATACGGCGCACGACGGGTTGAGAATGCTCCGTGATAAGCACGCAGAAGACTGCTGATGCTGGATGCGGCGGATGCACACTTCATGAGAGAGTCCACCGAGATGGACCGAGAGGTATTGTAGAGATGACCATCGGCCACGAATGGGCGATGCAGCAAGATGGCGAGCACATGATGCATGGCACTGGCTAGTTAGTAGAGCAAATTGAGACTGGAAAGAGCAACTTACTGTAAACTGAAGATATGAGGCGGAGGAAAAGCAGCACTTTGGGACTTGGCTGGGTCAAATTGCAGATGAGCGGGCAAGGAATCATGCCATTTGTTCAACTTCAATTGCAGCTTATCCAGCATACTGGCCAGCTCCGCGGGGCTCTGGTCGAAAACTGCGCTCGGTGTAGATGCAGCTGAGTATATCGCTCATGGTAATCGAGAGCTTGCAAAGAAATGTGAATGTCGACGTGCTGTGCGCTGGAGATCCAGGGTAGTCGGGAGCTGACGTCGAGTACGCGAAAGGCTGCCAGTGTTCCAGCTCCTCGTACGTGTCGAGAAACTTGATGGGCACAAGTGCGTCGGTATCTTTCAAGCTGACTGGACGGCCCTGATAGAGGCTCTGAATCTTGTCTACGACTGCAAAGGTGTTAGGTGTGCTGGAAGATAAAACGTGCAACGTACCGAATGCGCCCCAAAAGACTCGTCTCCGAATCTCGAGGTCTTCGTCCGAGAAGGGGTGTTTGTTCGTCACATCGACGTGCATTCCCAAATCGACGAGCATACGAAATGCAAGCCCAGAGTACAACCAAGCTGCGCTTCTTTCATCTCCAAGAGCGAAGAGCGAGTTTGTCATCTGCAGCAACGCCTGTATAGTCGTCACATCGCTGCGATCAAGCGAACCACCCAGCAACTCGCGAACCCGCTCGCGATACTTCCACCCCGCTGTGCGGACATCATTGGGATCTTTGCGGACCTCAAGCCGGGGACTAAATTTGGAAGAGCCAAAGTAAATGGCGTTGAGGAGGAGTTTTGAGAAATAGGGCCCGTTGCAAGCCATGTCTCGCATGAAGGCGGGTCGGTAGGTGATGAGGAACGAATGGTGCTGGCGGTTCCAATGCAGTGAGAGCAAGTGCATGCCTAGGTCGGGATCTACTCCGTCAAAGTCGAGTTTGCCTTGGCGGAAGTTCAGTTGCTCCATCTGGCCTACAGTGGATGAGCTTGTGATGCGTCGTCTCTAGAGCGAAGTACTTACGCTGTCTCGCGGCTTCTGCAACTAACCCTCGTTCAACCCACTCATCCGACATTCGAGGGTGGTGATCTGCTCCTACCGGTCGGTCTTGGACATTATCCTCAAACAACGCACTCGTGCGGCCATGATAGCTTGATACGCCGTTGGCTGAGACTAAGATGCGAGCAACACTGGCCTCTGAGACACGACTGGGTGCAGCAGACCCCCAAGACTGGTCTCTATCTACATCATCATCACGACTATTTGGCACATAGCCCTCCGTCCCCGGAGAACTGGGAGTATCGTCTTGCTGGGACAGGAGCGGGCTTGCTTGCCTGCGGCTCCCGTCCCTCGCATTATCGCCTGGGTTATTGCGACGCTTGAAGCGATGGTGTCGCTCGCGACCGGCTTCCTTAGCGACATCATCAACGGGCTCGTAAACGCAATCCCGGTCGTACGTCTTGCAATTGACGCAAACTGGCCGCTCGTTGTTGCACTTGATCTGTCAACGATTGTCAATGAGAGTGTTGCCGCGGGAGTGGGCGCACTCACCTTTCTCCTACGACAAAAACTGCAGGCCTCCACAGCGCGTCGACGGGAACGTGTCGAAGGCCGCGCACGAGAATTGCTCGAGTCACCCTGGTCAGTATCCATTTCCCGTCAAAGTCGTACGAATGCTGCTGTTTGCTGTCCCAAGAAGAGAAAAGACGGGAAGAAGAGTGGCAAAGGAAGATGCCGCGGGAGCAGAACATACGAGCCCACGTACTTAGACTATCCGGATTTGGTTACTGGCATTTTGGCTCTTCCCGTTCCCGTTCTCCAATTTCAAGATGCCGTCTCCAAAACTTGACTCCACATTAATCCCTCGGCTCTTCATCTCGGCTCAGCGATTTGAATCAAGCATGATGCAACTTCTGAGTAGATTGATTGCCTGACACTCCTTTTGCTCGACTCCAATCACTCCAACATGACAACCATCGCTGAGGCTCAAGTGCCAGCGGCAGCATCATTGAAACATCAGCCTGTGCCAGCAGCAAAGCCCCAGAAGCAGGCCATCAGCCCAGCCATTTCGCTTGCATCTGGCGCTGTTGTCCGGCGCTGTTGAAGCTACCATTACAGTACAATTTCCGGCGCATTTTCTCTTGCATATTTCTAACTGAAGTTCAGTATCCCTTTGAATTTGCCAAGACACGCACCCAGCTGCATCGCAACGTTGGCGCCGGCGCAGTAATCTCAAAGAATCCCTTTTCCGTCATCTCCCAGACTGCGCGACAGGATGGCTTTCGCGCAATTTACACCGGCTGCTCTACTTTAATTATCGTGAGACCTGACCAAATCCCTTCTTCTCCGCGTATCCCATAATGACAGGCCAGGGTACCGCATGCAAAGCCGGCGTGCGCTTCTTGTCCTTTGACGCAATCAAGAATCAGCTGGTCGACTCAAATGGTAGGCTTTCACCAGGACGGGGAATTCTCGCTGGCATGATCGCTGGCGCTATCGAGAGTGTTGTCGTTGTGACGCCGACAGAACGAATTAAGACAGCCCTGTAAGTCACAGTCCCAACTTGCTCGACGCATCCACGAGTTGACCTGTCCAAGCATCGACGATGCAAGATCATCCACCAGACGTTACAACGGCGGCATTCATGCTCTCCGTACCATCCTTAGCGAGCGTGGAATTCGCGCGAATCTATCGCGGACTGCTGTCGACTACGATGAAACAATCAGCCACATCGGCCGTGCGCATGGGCTCGTACAACATCCTCAAGGAGGCTGTTTCCTCTCGTACCAGTACAAAGAATGCCAAGAACCCATTCATGACATTCGGCATGGGCGCGGCTGCTGGTATTATTACTGTGTATGCTACGCAGCCATTTGACACTATTAAGACTCGTGCCCAGGGCGCCCAGGGTGCCACGACAGTGCAAGCGTTTCGAGATATTTTGAGGGACGGAGGGATCAGGATGTTTTGGAGTGGTAGCTCCATGAGACTGGGCAGGCTGGTTCTGAGTGGTGGAATTGTATTTACGGTGTATGAGAATGTTGCTTCGCTATTGATGAGACTAAAGAGATAGAATTATATATAGAAATGGGCAGGATAGATGTTTTGTGCAATTGAGACTTAGAGTAATGGCATTTCGTCCAAATCACTAATCGTTCCTTATGTTCAGTAATGCCATTTGACTCAGATAACTGCTGCCTGTATCGACCTGTCTAGCAATCACAATAACTACCACCCCAGTCATATCCGTTACTCAGTCTGTAGCGATCAACCCGAGTTGCGTTTTGACCTGGCCATCCAATCTCCAGTCTGCCAAGTAATTGCAACCAAAGTGAGGAGAATGCGGAGAATCTCCATCGTTCCCGCGGGAGCCATCCGTTCAATACGGGGCCCGCAAGTCATGGTTCCCCGCGTCTTGGCAGCTACATCTTCCACACAAGCCATGAGTCTTATGAGCCAGGCCAATCTGCAAAGGGGAAGAAACTCCGCAAAGCAGAGAGGGCGTTGAGTCTAGTGAAGTTACGGTCATGTGGCCAGCTAAACCTTAGTTCCGTGGCCCCGACTTCTCCCAACGTCAGAACATGGAGTGTCTCTTGTATATAACCCTCCTTTGTCCTCCCGGATATTAGACTATAGAATACTCTCCAGACTAGCTTCCAACAATCTGATCCTTTAGGTTCTCGGCCATAGCCTTCAGAAACTCCGGGTATCAAAGTATCCAGCTAGAACCGTCATCATGACCGCCCCAGATGCGCACACCAGCCCAGACTCGGACCGGGCGTCCATGACCAACGAAAAGGCTGAAGACGCGCAATCCATTGAAGTTGTGCCCACCAGGGAGGGCGCCACTATTTCGTCTCAGGATATACAGGCCCGATTTGAGCTCTTGCGACATCTTGGCCCAGAGCGGATGGCTGAGCTGAACAAGAGAGTTGTGAAGAAGATTGACTGGCACATGATGCCTTGCGTCACGCTTATGTTCCTGATGAAGTGAGTTGTTCTTGAGCTAGATGTACTGACTAAACTTACTTTGTACAGCTACCTTGACCGCATCAACGTCTCCAACGCCCGTCTCGCTGGCCTCCAGGACGACTTGCACATGTCTGACACCGTCTGGAATGCCGGTATCTCCACATTCTATGTTGGCTACCTCGTCGGCCAGCTTCCTGGAAATCTCCTCATGGCCAAGACGAACCCCCGCTGGTTTCTCCCCACTACTATGCTCATATGGAGCGCTGGCACTATTTGCATGCCCGCGATGACCAGGTGAGTCCCAATCCAGATGGTATTAATCTATACCGCGGTTGTTGACGATATTCAGCGGCGTGGGCTTTTGCGTGGTCCGGTTCTTCATTGGTCTGGCCGAAGCCCCCTTCTTCCCGGGTCTCACACTCAGTAGGTCACCCTTCAAGCGCAGTCGCACCATAGAAAATACTAAAAAAACTAGTGACATCATCTTGGTACACCAAAGAAGAAAGCCCCTTCCGCATGGCCATCTGGCACGCCGGAAATGCCATATCCAATATTATCTCCGGTTTTCTGGCCGCTGGTATCCTGGAGAACATGGACGGTATCGCCGGCCTTCACGCCTGGCAGTGGTTCTTCCTTATCGAAGGCATTGTGTCAATCATCATCGCACTGGTATCTTACGTCTATCTTCCCTCTTGGCCCAACGACACCAAGTTTCTCACTGAAGAAGAGCGAGAGATGGCGCAATACCGTATTCTCGTCTCCAATGGTGGCCGTGATGAGGGTATTGGCGGGACATGGGATGGTGTCAAGGACGCGGTCAGGGATCCCTTTACCTGGTTCTTCTGTCTTATGCATTTCGCTCTCATCACCGCGCAGAGCTTCAAGGACTTTTTGCCTTCGGTATGTTTACAACTGAACTCGTGGAACAGTATCTAACAGTTTTAGATCATGGACACCTTTGGCTTCAATAAGATGACCACGTACCTCATCCAAGCACCACCCTACGCCATTGCCTACATCGCTGCCTGTCTCATAGCATGGTCATGTGGCCACTTCCAAGAATCAACATGGCACGTTATAATCCCCATTATTTTCTCCGCCGCCGGCTGCGGGATCCTCATTGGAACCATCAACATTGCGGCGCGGTACATTGGCATCATACTTCTCGTCTCTGGCACCTACAGCGGCCTCAACTTGCAGCTTTCCTGGGAGACGACTGTGGTTCCCGCGCCCCGGGCCAAAAAGGCTGCGCTTATTGCTATTGCCAACTGTATCAGCCAGATCAGCCACTGGTTCAGCCCGTACTTTTATCCGACCAGCCAGGAGCCGTTTTACCGTATGGCTGGTGGCCTGCTACTGCTGGGTTGTGCGCTGACTATCGTCTCGGCGTTTTTGGTTAAGTGGAGGGCAACGCGATTGAACAAGGAGCTAGACGCAGCGGAAGGGTGGACCCCTAACTCTGGCGTGGAAAGAGGATGGAGATATAAGCACTAAGTAGTGGCATCTGAATGTGTGTGGTTGGCATGGACATCGCAGGAAGGATTGACGTAATTTGTTTCAAAATGTCTTCCGCGAAGAAGGGTTCTATTATTGTCAACCATTGGCAAAACCGAACAAAGCTGGACCCATGGATACGGAGACAATATTACCGCTTTCATATACATATTGACACCACAATAGCCAAGTGAGAGAGAATAGAAAAGTACACCTCCAGAATTCCAACAGGTACGACGTAGTTTAATTACCTGGTTTGAAGTGGGGATATTGCAGTAAATCTATAGTATCGCGTCGGGCCATTTTGGTGTGGATCCTCTCAGCTAGCTCAATTGCCGAGACATGCTCAGTTACAATACGATTCTTGAGAATATGTCGTTTCGTATAGGTGAACGAAACCTGCTCCGTTGGATTGGCTCCTTTCCCAATAAGGAGAATCGCAACTCGACTGAATTTGGACCATGACATGGAAAAGCTACGCAGATATGTAGCAACGAGGAGATGCAAATAGCCCACCTGAAAATAAGTCTTGGACATGAGGATCGACACCGTTTTATCTTCCTTGTCGCTCAGAATGTCAACTATCACATGCTTCCACATTTCTAGCTTAGCCTCTTTTACGCCGGGGATAATCATGGACAATATTCCAGAGTTTCCTGACCGGACAGCATTGGCAATGGGGTTGAGTGAGTAGTCCGAATATGAAGCGGCTGGAAGATGATTGAATTGTGTCTTTGCTCCAGCCTTGATGAGCAACTTGACGAAAGAAGCCGCCTTCTCATTCGAGAGTCTTGGGTCAACTATAGCAGCCGACAAAGGAGGGTTAAGCAGATGGTCGGAACTGAATTTGTGGCATCCAGCATCGTTGGGATCTGCACCATTTGCGAGGAGGAACCGAACAATTCTGGCGAATTTAGGATTCTCGCTCTCACTACCACCGGGTACAAGAGCGAGCAAGAGAGGTGTCGAACAGACATAGATGTGGTGGTTCAGTTTGTCGGCACACCGAGGGCAATAAATATCCTCACGAGGCGGGTTGATGTTTGCCCCAGCGGCGTATAATGCCCAAACTGCACGTTCGTTGCCACGCCACGCCGCGTAAGTCAGGGCGGTGTGATCCTCGGGTTTCGGACCGTAAGTGCGAATCACTTTCGCATTCGGATCGGACCCGTATTTCAGAAGTGCAAAGAGACACTCATTGTTGGAAGTGCGGATGGCCTGGGTCAATGTCCTAGAAAGACCAAGACCCTGGGCAAGACGGCTTGGGTCCGCGCCCTCAGCAACCGCGTCCCGAACAAACTTTGCGGGAGTGTGCCCGTCTATACGGTCAATGCGATGGTCTATCTCCTCCTGATCTCGATAATCCATTTGTTTTCGTCGGGCGAGAGATGTTGCAATGAATTCCTCGTCGCGGCGCACAAGCAACGCAACTTCCTTTACTTCCTCGGCAAAGTCCTCGATCCCCTTAAAGGATAATCGACTCCAAGCCTCCGTGTCGGTGGTATTTGGAGGTTTCTCTTTTGGAATTGAGGAGGAGGCATGATTTGTTTTGGGTGAAGTAGATTTCGTGCCCGGACTCGAATGACCGGACTCTCTGCGTGCCATCTCCTTGACGATTGGCGCTGCGGGTTGTGGTATATTCCAAGCACCGGGAATAAATGCATCAGTATTTTCCAAGGTTGGCCGCGAGAGCTTGATCGGATCAGATACTTGTTGCTTTAGTCGAGAGACTTCGGGCCGTGGTCGAGACGATAATTCTTTATGCTCAGTGACTTTGGGCTGCTGTCGAGACGAAGCTTCCTCGTGCTCGGTGACTTCGGGCCGCGAGAGCTCGATCAGATCAGACGCGTGTTGAATGAGTCGAGAGACTTCGGGCCGCGGTCGAGACGAAGATTCCTTGTGGTCGGTGATTTCGGGGACCTCTTTGACGGGAGCCAAAACCGGGCTTCCTTGGTCTACAGCAAACTCGGCAGGGTCGACAAGGGTCTCTTTGTATGTGGACTCGGCATATGAACTGAGAACTGTCATTTGCTCAATCCACTGTGCAACTCTTGTCCGGCTCCCGGAAGACGGCCCCTTATCGCGGAGAGAATTTACTCGCGCCAGAATTTCGTCAGTGTTGAATTTGAGGGCCTCGACATGTGATTTGATAATTTCTGTGTCATCCTTGATATCCTGACCTATGCTTCTGCATTACTGTTGGTGTCCATATGATACAGCGTCCCGAACCATAACGCACATAGATATAGCATGTAGCCCAAGACTAAGAGCCATTGTGTAGGCCTCAAGGCTCTCGCGTAGCTTGGTTATATCTTCCTTGCCAAATATGACCCATTTCGCCGAAGTCCAGACCTTATCGCGGCGGTATTTCTGTATCGTCTGCTCGATCTGATCTATGACAACAACGCATCCAGAAATGGTGGTGTCGACCTGGAGGACGAGGACTTCAGGCAAAGGTCCATCTCGCCGACGGGCCATTGAGCGAGTCAGCGGGTCAAGCACGGCCGCCAAGGACTGCATCTCCTTAGATATTGCATCGAGATCGTCCGCGGAATCGCGAACATCGCAGGCAAACTGTGACAGGGATAGAGACTCTTTGGCGATGCCACCAGCGAGGGAGAAGGACGCGGTGACGATGGATAAGGGATCCATGCTGGCAAAGATGTGAGGCCTAGAGCATATTTCCCGTCACCAGGTGGGTGTTCCTGGTCCCCTCCGAGGTCGCGAGTCGTAATATCTCGCCAAACAACTGATGTACGAGCGGGGTTGGGAATGAGGCTGTGAGTCTGGGCGATTTTCCCTAGTTAAGCTGTAACAAACCAGCTTCGAGCTGTTCAGCCACAATCTGTGGGTCGTCAATTTGGAGTTAGACAGTCTCACTGATTGCACACACGATTTGGTGCTCCCCAAATACATGTGCCCATGGCCCGGAAAGACGTGCTTTCTTCGCGCAAATTATTCCCGAGGGGAAGAGTACAGTGGCTTGAGGTTTAAGTGGAAGATGAATGAAACACAAAGTTACCATACACGTCTTTGATCAATACCAGTATTTTGAACCCCGCATGACGAGTTCAATGCCGAATGGACTGGCTCATTTCCGAAATCGTTGATTTTTGATTCACGACTCTAGGGTAGGTTGAGCGCATCTGTTAGCATTATTGGTACCTGCTTCAATAGAAAAGGACTTGGGATTTCTTTATGGTATGAGTAATTTAAGTAGTGTGTATTACCCTTGATGAATCGAATAACGGTTTTCTACTACGAGGTTTGGAATATGCATATCTGCATAGCGAGTAGGTGACGGAACGATGCTTAAAGAACGCGATGGAATAACCGTCCAAGGAATACAAGCATGCGCCTTGCTCTTGGCAATCAATTAGGCAGTGATTTATTATGTACCCGTAATTTCTGCGTACGTGAAACTTGATTCACTATGGACTGGGTACTCTTATCTGGGAAAGTTTAATAGACTCCCTGTGCGCTACGGTGTGTGGTGTGGCACTCTCAAACAACCCTTCAAGGCATATTTGGTAGATCCTGGAACCCCAACCAGCAACATTAAGCATCCATCAGCGACGAATAATATGGACAGTTTCCCATTTAGCAGGCTCCCCCAGAAAGACCACTCATTGCCCCAGCTCTCTTTGCTAGCTTGATATCTGAATACGCCGACATCGGTGTCATACTTTCTAGAACTAAGAGACTGTTAGTCTAAGCTGGCGCTTGTGCAAGGGACGGGGACGATGGCCCAACTTGCCTTCTCTCTTGGCGTCTCTGTTCTCAGCTGTGTCGTGCCACAGTTTTAGAACCCACATGGCGACCAGTGCATCTCTCATCTCTCGCTGCATTGGCGATGTAATGACCAGTTTGTGCTCGTCACCCTTTCCGTCTTCAAACGCGACCTGTGCTCCATCCGGGCCTGTCCATTTGTAAGAACTGACGTTCCATTTTGGCTTGACGCTGAAGATGAGTTGTGCCTTCTCGTCGAACAAAGGCTTGTCGGACGCAGTCTTCTTGACGCTCAAGTATGCCTTTAATTTAGTCTTCTGGATCATCGACTTGGATGTCTCAAAGCTGATGTTGCCAATCATCTGGGGCGAGGCGGCTGTAATAAAGTATGCTGGGGTGTCTTTTCGGTATTTCGCATTCAGCGGATGCACAAGATAGAATAGAAGATGACTATGTTGTCTGGCGGAAGCTGTGCCTTCGGCCTTTTCAGGTATACCATGTTCCACTCGTTCGAATGTCACGGATGTTCCATCTTGTTTCGGCGGCGAGGAGGTTACTCTTCGGCTCATATGATAAAGAGGTGTTGAGGTTGCAGTCTCGTGTACTGATTGACCTGCCAGTACGAGGATCGCCGGCTCTAGCACATCCTTCGAGGGGTCGTCATATGTGTTCTCGTATGGAGGTGCTAGTTCGTAGGCTTTCGCGTCAGATTCCATTGTCATGGCATGCATTGGGTGGACGTCTTGAATGCTAAGCAGAGAGATGTTGCGAAGTTCAGATTGACCTTTGAATGCTCTCGAAAGCTCGACTTTCAATATTGTTGGTGGTGTAAAAGATGCCAATTATGGGTACGACCCTCAATTTTATCCACATAGGACACGAGGGATTTTAAATTGACACGCTGTTGCAAATGACGTAGTACCAGACTCGTCTGTTGGTCGCGTCGATTGATCGACACTGTGGCTGTGGCCTGATCTCTTGACCATGATACGTAGGCAGCCGCATAACCCCGCATTGTATGAGGTATCTTTATACAACCTTCTACACAAGACATCGTCCGCGCCGTATTGATCACAAGTAGACGACAGGTAGAGATATAATTGGGTAGAGATTGTTAGGGCTTGTTACACCAGGCCGCTTTGTAAGGTTGATGGAAACATAATTATGACTACACTTGCGAAAGACTTGGAGCTCTTGTGTTCTGGAGAGGAAGGACTTTTCTGTTAGGGACTACAAGTAGGGTTTAGCTTGAATCTAGGGGGCTACCTAGGGCAACTGAGCACCAGAAAGTTGCAACCAATATCACTCCCTTTCTTCTTGACGTGCCCTCTCTTTGGCCATATTATCAGAACTCCCTGTTATTAGCATCCGCCATCCGTTGAGTAGCTTGTTGTGTAACACTTCCAGAGCTGAAATTCCCTGAGCGGTGCGTAAGTGATAATGCTCGAGCTGAGGTTGCCCCCTCCATTCAAGCAATATGCGATACTTCTGTCGGATCTCGGCTCCACACTGACCATCGAAAGAACCATACAGGCACTCGGTTGCGCCGCATCGTGCCATGCGAAATACTGGCTTCGGGATGAGCTGCAAGACCAGTACACTGTCAGGGCTCGATTTTAGGGACTGAAAGAGACGCTCCGTCCTCCTTGAGTCGTTCTTCTTGAGTAAGGAGACTTCGACGTTATGTGTTGATATCTAACTCTGTCCTTGCTACTTGAGCTCTCTAGACGAACTCCTGAGAATTGGTTGATGACTCGGGCCGCTGCCTTGCCTGTGCAGCGGTGTACCGCTCCACAAAACCAGCTGAAAAGGCTGATAAAGATCGCAAGCGACGCGACCGTATTTTCGAGGCCTTGAATTTGGCTGTTGACGCATTGTGCTATCTCTGGTAGATAATCGTTGCGAAGTCAAAAAAATGGGAGTCATTGGAGCAGGGAGACTTGGATAGCTAGGGCTGAGAACTCCCCTTGCCAAGGCCATACCCTTCGTGTGTCCGTCTGGCAGCCCCGGAACCTCTCCTCGGATTTTAGCGGTACGACTATAGCCTCAATATGTGGCAACTAGGCTACATGTTGACTTCAATAATCTTTTGAAAAGAGCCCTTCTTTCACGGGATCAGCCGGCTAGATCAGATTATCAGAATTGCCCGGGTTCTTGGGACGGACAGGCAATACACTTATGTCTCAAAGTACAACATCAACCTAGATAACGAGGATGTTGAGGCACTACGCAATCTGCCATGACAACCATTGACGATGTTCATCAACTCCGACAATGAACGGCTCGTAACAGACGAGGCGATATACTTTTTTCAGCAAGTGTTATTGTCTCAACACGAGGTCTGCAAGTTTCCTGAGGAGTAAAAATTTCATCCGACTTTTATCCAGGATCGGCTTACGGCTAGAGAAGCTCTTGCGCACCCCATACTACCAAGCACTAGACAAGGGAACAGAAAATAGTTGCGTCGGGTTTCCATTCGAATCGGCCTCGGTGTTTTTGATCTTGTAGCAAGATTCTCGACAAAAAATTGCCAAGTCAGGTGCGCAAGCTTCTAGCGGGGTGACACGAGCATTGCGCGATATCATTTCCAAGTAATAGCCTGACTCTGATGATACGATTCAAGAAAGAAGTGAGTCAGGGGCGTCACCACCTCCAAGATAATGAAGCTGAATAATAGAACTAATGCATCTAGAGCTGGAGTTGAGCCGAAAGTATGCAACGCACCGCAACTTTTCTTCCCACGACCCCTTCGCCAAGGTCCTGACTTGGATCGGATATATCTGAACCATATCTCGAGGGGTTAACACAGTATACTTGTGGCAATATCCGGCGTTGCGTCAGTTTTCCGGCTAAAGCTACAAGGGGCGGGGCGAAGCTGAATACAAGACGTAACCGGGTTTCCCGGCTTGTCTCTGTACGCTTGGGTCCGGAATTTATTCTTCCTTTCGGCTAAATTTGATCATGGTACGTGTATAAACCTTTTCAGGCTAATAACTTTCAATCACTCTTGATCGAACGTGTCCAAGCTTTGCATTCTGCGACGTTCCCATGGCGGCCCGGAAAGGAAGCGGTGGATCTCTCCGAGACCTTCATTAGGCAACATGTCCAGGAGGGGCAGCAACCTAGACGAGAAAAAGCCGCCTATGACGAAGGCTACGCGTGGAATATAACATGTCCAGTTTCGCCTTTACTGCTGACTCTACGCTAGCAGGCGATCGCATAACTAAGGATGAAGGCTTCTACTATTTTATCAACCATAGGCTCGTCCGCTTCTTTGGTCGTCGCGGCCGCGGAACTCACACGCCGAGCCGACACATTCAACAACCCTATTATTTACTCCGATTTCCCAGACAATGATGTATTCCTCGGACCGGACGATAACTACTACTTTTCGGCCTCAAACTTCCACTATAGTCCCGGAGCACCGATACTGCGATCAAATGACCTCATCAACTGGGACCTCATCGGCTACTCCATTCCTCGACTCAACTTTGGAGACGGTTATGATCTCCCAGCCAACAGCAACGAGCGTGCTTACCGGAGAGGAACCTGGGCTTCATCTCTGAGATACCGTAAGAGCAACGAACTGTGGTACTGGATCGGCTGTGTCAACTTTTACCACACGTGGATCTTCACGGCGCCGTCGCCTCAAGGGCCATGGACGAACAGAGGAAATCTGGGAGGGGGTGTCTGCTATTACGACAACGGCATCCTGATCGACGATGACGACACTATGTACGTCGTGTACGGGTCCAATGACGTTCGAGTGGCGCAGCTTTCAAATGACGGTCTCAGCCAGGTCAAGTCCCAGACTGTCTTCAACAACACGGACGTCGGCGTGGACGGCCTCGAAGGCAATCGAATGTATAAGATCAACGGTCTGTATTACATCCTCGACGACAACCCCAGCGGCGCCCAGACCTGGATCTGGAAGTCGAAAACCCCGTGGGGTCCTTACGAGTCTAAACTTCTCCTCGATCGCATCACGGGGCCACTGGCAGGCGGTAACTCTCCTCACCAAGGCAGTCTCATCAAAGCTCCCGATGGAGAGTGGTACTTTATGTCTTTTACCTGGGCGTATCCGGCAGGCCGGCTTCCAGTCCTTGCCCCTATTCGCTGGGGTGACGATGGGTTTCCAGGCTTTGTGGAAGGTGAAAACGGCGGATGGGGAGCTTCCTATCCAGTGCCACTCCCGGACAAAACCGGGGCCACGAAGAACTGGACAAGAACGGATCTCTTCAAGGGAACTTCTCTTGATGTTTCGTGGGAGTGGAATCACAATCCCGACGTCAACTCCTTCACAATCAACGACGGCTTAACCTTGCGCACCGCCAGCATCACCACCGATATCTACTCAGCGAGGAACACCCTCACCCACAGAACTCATGGCGCACACCCAGTGGGTACCATCAAGCTTGACTTTTCCAACATGAAGGATGGAGATCGCGCTGGTTTATCGGCATTCCGTGACCAGAGCGCCTACATTGGCATTCATCGATCCGACGGCGGGTTTATCCTTGCTGCAAAGCATGGCATGATCATCGACGAATGGTCTACTGAGACCAAGAGTCTAGGAGAAGTCAAGGCCACTGCGACTGTGCCCAACGGCACCACAAAGGTGTGGTTGAAGGCGGACATGGACACGAGCCCCACGGGGACTGGAAATGCAGTCTTCTCGTACAGCTGGGATGGAGTTAAATATGAGAATCTTGGACCAACGTACAAGTTGTACAATGGCTGGGCATTCTTTATTGCCTATCGTTTCGGGATCTTCAACTATGCTGAAACAGCTTTGGGGGGTTCGGTCAAAGTGGAGTCCTTTACTGCTGCATAGGTCTGGACTTTTGTTTGATGGTTAATAGTTTATATCCGACCGGGCTTTAGCTCCATCGATTTAATACGAAGAACTCTCTAAGGATGACATAATGATCACAATGATCACAATGATGCAACTTAAGGGCATACCACAACTTGACTACCATACTCACAATCAGACCTACGCTCTTTCCTACCGAGGGTCTTACACCAACGTCGAAACCGCGCCACCTCGACACATTGCGCAGAAGCAACATTACAGCAATAGAAATGCTAGCTCAAGCAGGCTTACGGTGCGGCGTACCATAATTGCCTGTGCATTGAGTATCCTTAAACTTTCTTGCCGGGATTCTGCGCTCAAACAATTCATCCAGCTGCCCGTAGCTTCGCCCGGTGACATCAGGAATCCAGAGGTAAATCAACACGATGCAAACAAGCCCGATTCCGAAGAACATGTATCCGGTTTTGGCTCCAATAGCCTCCAGTTCAATTGGAATGACGATGTTAGTCACCGTTCCAATGACGGCGTTGCAGCCGACGGCCAGAGTGGCTATCTTGGCACGGAGTCTAGCTGATGCGCTTTCTACAGTATATGACCATCTACAAGTGAGTATCTCCGTTAGTAAACTGCACGTCTTGCATCAGGACGAAATACGAGTTCTCGAGGCTCACTCACCCCGCAACACCAGGACCGATGGTCACGGCCGCATTGAAGAGTGCAACAAAAGTAACGAGAACTGCACCAGCAGCAGCTGTGTTGTTGCCGTGATCCACACCGTCGACGACACCGATTTCCAACTATACATGAACAACTCAGCCGAGGGTCAGATTTTATGAGTCAAGGACGGAACTTACGCATGGAAAGAGTGATTCCGATAACACCCCAGAAAACCAGATGCCATCGCCCAACGGTCTTCAGCTCGATCAGGAAAAAGGCAAAGATGGCTGCCCCCAGTCCCACGCAAGAGACAATGACACTTCCAAGCAGTGCGTTCGACAATCTTGCTATCGTAAAGAAGTCTGAAAAGGAATTAAGTGAGCTATTTGCGCAACCAACAGTAGTGAGGTGCCGACTTACAAGCAGAATATGACTGAACAAGTTGGTTGCCGACAAGTTGCTGAGCCAAAGATGGAAAGAGGGCAGCAAATGTGCGCCTGAGATTTGCACCCCGTAAGCACTCAAGATACGAAACATCGCTCGAAGATGCCTTGTGCTCAATTTCCTTTAATACGGTGTATTGTAGCTCATTCGTGAGACGCTTAATCTCCTCGTCGGATTTGGTTGGATGCAGACGCTTCAGGCTTGCTTGGGCATCTTTAACCCGATGTTGAAGGATAAACCAGTAGGGTGACTCAGGCATCATGAGTGCCATCCCGATCAAGGATATCGTCGGGGCAGCTAGACCGACATAGAGTGGCACTCTCCAGCCGCGATTATCAAAAGGGTCGGAACCCCAAGTTTGGTTTGCGACGTAAGTGACGATGTTTCCGATAATCGCACCAAGAGACTCTAGCTGGTTAACCAAAGTGCTGCTGGTGGTCTGGGGATGCAAGGAAACGTACAGTTGAAGCTAAACAGGCCAAGAGAGATTCCTCTTATCTCATGCGGTGCAATCTCAGCGATGTATGTCGGAACAGCAACCTGCATCATGCCCGTGGCCGTCCCCATCATGATCTTTGCGCCAGTATAGTCGTTCTTATTCTTCGACAAGATTTCCACCATGACACCAAGGTACACATTCAAAACCATGAAATAGATGCACTTAGTACGGCCGAAACGGTCGGCGAGCCAACCGGCGAAGAGCTGTCCCAGAAGCTGCCTAACACATGAACATTAGCATTACCGTAAATGGCATGACCATAAACAATGACATACATGAGACCAAAGAGTCCAGCCCAGAGCGAGAGCGTAGTGGCCGCAACCACATAGCTCTCAGTCTCCGAGTCATACGAGCCCATGGTATTGCAGAAGGCTTGGACTCCGACGAGAGCACCGAGTAAAACATATTCTAATCCAAGAATGATGCCGTTAGTCTATGCAATACACATGGTAAGCAAAGGGACGATTAACTGGAAGAATGCAAACGCGCCAACACTGACCTGAACGACGAGGATGACGGCGCACGTCTTGAAATTGTCCTGAATGACCACCCATGGACTGCGAGCCTCAGCGAGCGTATCTTGCTGCGCCTGGAGAAACGTATCTCGGTTGATTGCAATTCCTGGCATCGGCTCCTCGGATTCCTCGATATGATTAGCAATCTCTGCATTCTTCATGTCAAAGTCCTTCATGATGGTGGTAATGATTAGGTTTGACGCGTGTCTTTACTGGGTCTGAAACAGGATAGTGGAGAAGGCATAGGAGGCTTAGACGTAAGATTTCCAAGGTTTATGCCTAGAGAGATGACGACGGAGCATTTTCATACAAGGCGGAGAGGGACATGACTACCCCATAGGGTTCGAACATGGATTGAAACATCAGACCATTCTAGGCCCGGGGAGGAAGCACATCGCCGAATCTTGTGCGTGTTATTCGGCCGTTGCTCTCGGCCGCTGCTCTCGGCCGGTTATTAGTGCAATATATTTTAGTGGCATGCCAGGTGGAGCGGTATCATGGACAATTGACAGTTGTGCACTTTGAAATCCCATGGAACCGGCCGTTCGGAAAATGAACCAACGGATCCTAGAGAAAATGCAGAACCCGACCGGCCCGAGTACACCAAAGATCAGAATCAAAACAAGTCCTTGGAAGACCCGGATTTGCCGAAACCGGAGGCCCGCGCTCTAGGCCGGGAATACGATGGCGTGGGCTAATTTATTCCAGAGCCCCGTTCACCCCAACTCGAAGTATTGGATGGCAGCCATCGACTCCAGAGCTTTCATATTTACCGTCAATTATGTATCTTTAAGCCTAACGCGGGACGGAACAAAGTTCCCAGACACCGTCTTCATTCAATTCGTCTCCATCCCGTCATCACTCCGTCACATCGCCGTCCTTCATCAATCAGCTCTCTTATTTATCGCCAATATGGCTCTCCCTTCAGTTCGCATATCACCGGTCTAGTTCAGGGCGTCCAATCCGAGTTCAATAACGCCATCACCGTATACAAGGGCCTCCCCTATGCCGCCTCCACGGCTGGCGAGAACCGATGGCGCGCTCCTCAACTTCCCATCCCCTGGGATGGCGTGCGCGTTACCGATAGTTTTGGCCCTCCTTGCCCTCAGATCCCCTTTGGGCCGATGGATATCCTTTCACCCCAGAGCGAGTATTGCGTTTCTCTCAACATCTGGGCTCCGGCTAGCAATGAGACGACGAAGCTGCCGGTTTTCGTTTAGATTTATGGCGGACGCTTCATCGCTGGCTCCGGTTCAGAGCAGGAGCCAGGCCACTCGGAAGAGAATCGCGCGAGTACCTCTAGCCGGACTATTAAATAGCGACGCGAAAGAATCCTCGCGAAAGTGGCGAGAGGATGTGGATTCCAGTGGATTCTCCTCCGAAGGCGGAGATGTTTTTGTTTACCCAGTTGAGCGCGGCAAATTTGATCTAGGATGTCATAATTCCCCGATGCGTTGTGGCCTGACTCTTTGCTAAGTTCTGGGGTAGCTAAGAAGCCGAGAATAACAACGCGATAGTTCAGCGTCACGACGACGATTCCCTTGGAAGCGAGGCCAGCACCATCATAAGCCCGCGTATCGCACCAAGTAAAAGGCCGAGACGCAGGACTTTGAGACTGTCAAGGAGAAAGGCGTCTCCAACATCGCAAAAATAGGCAAGCTATCCCTCGATGTCCTGCTGCAAGACAACCACAAGAATGGCAAGGTCTGGGACATTTCTCCCTTTTACCGCCCATGCATTGACGGATGGGTTTTGAGGCATAGCTTTGAGGAGTCACAGGTGCGGGATCATCATGACTTACAAAGTTTAGGGAACGCTGTGTGTTTTGTGGTTATTTCATCTTCTCGGGGTCTTTGGTCGAGAACTGCTCCACTGGGGACCGTGATTCCACGTAATCTTGGCGGTTTACATTGACCTTGTTCTCCCAGAGTCGGCCTCCGTTATGTGTCGTATGCTGGAGAAAAACTCTACCCGGGTATTAAAGGGAATTGTAAATTGATTATGGTGGATAGCGTACGGCACATTCGATCCAGGGATTAATGTTCAATAGAGTGTGGATCCTGAATCTGTTCATTGTCTTGATCTAGGATGCCTCCGGCCCCCTCTTTTCTCGACAGGGTTTTATGTCATCTCACGCCCCCTCTGACTAAGGTCCGGATATCGATCTATCAGAGGTTCGTAACACAGGGTCACAATCCGACAGATTACTAAACGAGAGAGCTCGTCCTTAAGTGTAAAATAACCACATCCAACACCCACAGCGAATTCTGGGGACTTCGAGATAGCGGATATCCGAACTTGAGTAAAATGCGAGACGTAGGGTGAAGTTAATAAATAACAAGACCACATATTTACAGTTGAATAATTAGGATCGTCTTGTCTTATCTTCGCTAATACAGGATACTAAGAAATTGAGGAAAAAGAAGAGAATTACTGGTTGTACAGACAAATGACCCAATAGCCAAACTGAGAAGGAAATCGTAGTACCCGAAAAGATAATGTCCCCTTTAGCTGACGGTGGGGACTGCAATCATCATAGAACCCATCGCCCTGCTAGCTTGTGGTTTGGTCATATTTCCCCAAGGGGCATCTAAGTCCAGCACGGTAATTGAAGTGGGTGTTGTTGAAATTACAGCTTACGCAAGTGTTGATAAGTCTGACTAGCTAGCTAAGAGGCGCGAGACTCGTGTCTTGATGTGGATCACGGATCTCGGCGATGCCTTACAAATCATGTGTGAATCAGGCTGCCAGGTAAACATGGCTGTGACAAACCCATCCAACAGATGTACACAAACTGAGGGTTAGCGGCTAGCTTAAGTGAGGATTGGGTAGCGCCAGTAGAAAGATTGAGGCAAGGCGGTATTGCACGGCAATTTTAGCACTGTAATGGGAGTTTAAACGACCCACACCACCCAACCGAATTGGACTCACAGGTTGTGAGAGTGGCAGGTCTCATGTTAACGTCGGCAACTACTTGGCTGGCAATGCCCTCACCATGGGTAGCTGTGATCCTAGCCTGAGCTCGGTATCATGTTTCTGATATTGAAAACCATCAGACATCATGTGCAACCCTAATTTCCCGTGTATTGATTCCTGGGGCTTTGTGTCCTGGGTCCCTTGACATTGCTCAGGGCGGGTCTTTTCGAAGCTATGAGGACAACAACACCTTACCGCTGGACAGAATGAGCCGAAGGGAACCGTACCTCGGAGTACTTTCGGAGCTGAATTTCCTGTGCCATCTGCTGGCTTGATGACTCTCGTCCCCGCGGCATTTGAACTCAGATACAACCAGCTTGTTCTTGGTTGAAGAGCAAGACGTTGTCAATGTTTGAGAGGATACCACGGCGGTGAGCGAGAAAGTCACTGCTACCGACAACGAGGTCGGCAAATTGATGACAGATTGGAGGGACACTTGTTTCGGAGGATACTGTGGTCATCATGTTGCTCGTTGATACACCCATCGACCAAGCTTGAGTTTAAACGAAATTTGTATCCACTACTCTAACTATTTACATCACCACCTTAGTAGTATCTCACCATCTCTGCGCCCTATCCACTATCCAGACAAATCTGCCATACTCCAACTAATAAAACAGGAATGTACAATACATGCAAGAAAATACTTAGTTGCCATCAGTCCAGTCGGTAACAACAGTGTAAGGAGAATCACGCGCGGCGACACCGCCCTGGATCAACTGCTGAGACTCAACGCTGAAGCAGTCATCCTGGATCTCGTCGGAGCAGATGGGCCATAGGGTCTTATCAGACATGCGGCAGAACTGGCCCTCGGCCTGGTTCACAAAGTCAGGACCCACGGAACTGCCACTCTCGCAGAGGGCGGCCGTGGCGTGCTCGGGGTCGTTGTCCAGGACCAAGTGATCAGCGAATGGGTTGTTAGCGGAAGGGTCCGACGAGCTCTCATTGCGGGCAACAACATCAGAACGTCCATGTCCGCGAGGAATCCATGACTTTTGTCGCCGGGCCGGCGCCGTTGACTGGGCCGCCTCAGTTCGCTTGTTGTTGATGGTCCAGAAGGTGATGGTATCAGGGTCAGGCTCAGTGTAGGTCTTGAATGGAGCTCCGCTGTTGCAGAGGTAGTCGCGCTTCGTGCCATCGGGATCGACCGCGTCGCCGTCCTCCAAGACAAACTCTGGCCAGTGGATCTGGAATCCAGTCTGAGGCTGGTCGCCATTGGCGTCGATCCACATGCAGTTGGGCTTGTAACTGGTTCCCTGAACGTAGACGTTGGAGTAGTACCAAGTAGCGCCGCACTCGGAACCCCAGTCTCCGACCCAGCCGTACTGGTCGCCGTTGGCCCATGTCATGGTCATGTAGGCAATGCAGATGGCATCATTGTTAGCCGATAGCAGAGCGTACGTAGCCTGCTGGCCATTACTGCTGTCATCGTGTGTGATCTTGACTTCGCCGGTGCTGCCATCGGTAATGGAGTCACCCGCGTTGTTAATTCCAATGAAGTCACCAGCCTCGTTGAAGAGACGGACATCCGGCATGCTTCCGCCAGCGTTGTCCAGGCCGCCCGAGACATCCAGGCCAACTGTGATTTTGACGCTGGAGGTCGTAGTGTCAACCTCCCCGAAGTTGTCCTGGGCAAAGGAAACGATGCCGAGGAGTCCGGAGATGACTCCAATGACTTCGATAGCAGCAGCCATTTTGAGAATTTATTTGTGGATGAATAATGTGTTCAGGTGTGAAAAGCAGGTAAAATAAACCAGCAATCAATGTCGAGGCTGTAGAGACAGGAAGTGAGCGTGTAAAAGATAGAAAGGAACAAAGGCTGAGATAGATGATATCCTCGTGTTGGAACTAGGTGTTGGTGGTGAAGATTCAACCCTATCATCAGTGCGAGCAAGGTCCCATCTGTATACTGAATCCCGATCAAGCACTTTGGTTCATCCGGTATCGTTCACTCGGCATGATCCGACACAAGGCTGTGAAAACTCCAACGCATCCGATATTCCTTCTTTCTGTCAGACTTGGTCCCTTCAATCTTCCTTCACGCCTTAAGATCCACGTACGGAGGCGTCGGAAGTCGCGCAATGAGATGGCTGAGTTTTGTTTTCAAGATAGCATCCTACGCTAGGAGCTCAGCATTCATGCTAATTGCATCAGGCGGAGGAGGCTGTGAAGATGGCAGATGAATCAGATAGATGGTGTCGCATCGTCGTGGGCTAACTTTGCACCTTGTGCGCATTGCTCGCCAAGAGCCTTCATTTGACGTACCTGCATGCCCATCACACGCCACAGATTTGAGCGCGATGGTAAAACGCGGAGTTTCAGGATGCGGATAAACAGATGATGGAGCCAATCACGTCAGTATCTCTCAGACTCAGCTATCGATTCAACCTTGGTGAATAGAAGGAAGGAGTTAAGGTCCCTCTCAGAGTGGCACCAGAATCCTTCAGCTAATAAATGTTTGTTTTAACGTCACATTAATGAGGCTGGGAGGTTGATACACTCTCGAGACGCATCACATGTCTTCCTTAAGTAACGAAACAAATATTGTTTCGATATGCACACGACCGCACAGGGATCTGTCACCAAAGAGACGGTAATCTGGGGTGAGGTCCACAAAAGTTTCTCCGTAAGGAATACATCGCCCTGTCACGATGAAACTAATAAACAGCCCGCTCTCCACCAAGATCAGGCCAAAGAGCCTTATCCGTAGCGTTTCTTGGTCCACCGACAACCCGGTTGTTTTGTTCCAAAATCCGCCCTAAGAGATCGTGCTAAGCCCAGCGGTCGGAGCGTTACCGCCAGCGTGAAACTCTGACCTCTGTACAGGCTGTGCGTTAATCTCTGACGCGCTGCGGCCCGAAATCAAAGGTCCCTCCCGTCGTGTGGGTTCCCGGATGACCCATTTGGCCTAAGATAGAGTCGTGGAGGGCCGGCCCTTGTGCAGCTTTGGCTGCCCGTCCTATTGAGGTATGCTGGTTGCGGAAGCGTTGTGGCTGCCGCCGTCTTCTTTACTACCAACCCGCTTCCAACATCAGAGACAAGCTGCACTCACCGTCGCTAGCGGATGCTTTTAGAGCTTTGTCAATTTGGATATAGTATTCTACACTTTGGGCGCTAAGTCCACCGTCGCTGCCACAAAATTATGCCGTCTCTTATGCTTGTGGCTGTCTGCATAGTCGCACACTCCCTTAACCACGATATATGCCACTTCCTCCTAGACCCTAGCGCCCTCTATCTCGAACGAAATCACATCTGCTTCTCTCATGAGCCTGTCCCCGTCCGTAGCCGACTTCATCACCGTATCTCGCGATGCGACAAGCTCCCACATGCGCTGCAGGCTGCAGAGCAGCATCGCCACGATCGTGCTCCGACTACCGCTTTGCCTGGAGCTGTTCCCCCGCGACAAGATCTTCGTCGTCGCACCCGAGATTCGCACATGACGAGCTGAGCGCCTCGTCATGCCGGCTTTTAAGTCGCTGAAGCAATTACGGCAATGCAGGTCGGTGATACGTGGTGCCTGTGACTGTAGGTCGGACCGAATAGCTTGTCATCCGCCGTTCCGGGGTAGTCCTAGGTCCAGCTACAAGGTAGATGATCAACGAAACAGAGGGTCTAGATTTCAGGATCGGCATGCCAGCGCAAAGCTTTGTCAGGTGTGGCTGAATGGACTTACGGTATTTGTAAAGCTGGAGCGAACTAGTATGCGGCTAAGACACGGGTCGGCTCTACATCTGCCGGCAGAGACTGATCCTAGCCTCCCATCTCTGTCTAAGGGACGCTTTCGTCCGCCACGAGCTCATAAAGCAGGACTAAGGATATGGGCAAGCAGCCAATCGCACGCTGATGATGACAGGGAAGACGACACCAGAACTACCAGGAACGCGGTCTCGAGCAAGCACGGGGCATGCTTTGTTTACGACTCTACAAATGGAGCGGGAAGAGCATAATATTAGCACATAACCTCGGACAGTCCTCCAGGAATTTATATTGAAGTGGCAATTACAATAGTGAATAATGTTTGTAGGTCAGATCTCGGTCAAGGCTTTGACTATCGTGAGACGTTCTGTCATTCATTCGACTGATAGTGGCAAGGTCCGTGTGTGATACCGGATGGCTCATGTGGCTCCTTCCGGGCTCTTCTCGGCGAGATACAACTGTCTCACCGCCGGGCCGTTTCTAGGTGGGAAATTCGGCGTCGATATTGTCCCTTGGCCTATATTCCCAGTTTGGTATGGGCCGGAGGAAACGAGGCGGAACGAAGGCGACGTGGTTGGTACCTCCGCAGCTGCCGGCCGATCTATCTTTGGGCAACTTCTTATGTTGGAAACCCATTGAACTCGTTTCTTAGACGCGACAATTTGGACAGGATTTCTAGTTCGACACGGATGAAAACTTCATGTGCTGCTAAGGTATGACGCGCTTCAACAAGATGCTCCTCAGCCTCCTCAGCCTCCTCAGCCCATCATGCTCTCACCTCCAGCGCCACCTTAGAGACAGAAAGAGCTAGGGAGGATTTTGTGGTGACCGAGTAGGTCAACTGTGAATGTAGATCTCGACTTGTGGCTGGCTGTTCTCTCTGATTTGGACTAGCTCTATGCAGTTCTGCTTTCCAGGGTCAGGCCAAAGGTTCCAATAAAGCTGCAATTCTCACTTTTTCGTCACCTGAGGCTCGGAAGTTGAAGCCCGATGGAAGAGTACTATTCTCTGGGACATTCCGGCAGAAATGAATCGCTCGATGATATAAGGATCGCTTGGCACCTAAACAGCATCATTCATGAAGCTGCAAAATCTTTGACTCCTACTCTCTCTCCACTTCAGGTGTTATCGCTACCATACAATGAAGCTAAGCATTTTCGCCGTTATTATTCAGGTCTCCCTGGGCTTGGCCCTTGTACGACGTGATCTCGGACGCAAGAACGTTGAGGTTGCGGAGATCAAAGGCAGCCAGCAGAATATTGACTATGAAAACCAGGAGATCATTTTTGATGACCCTGAATCCGACTTCGAGGATGTCTTCCGCTGTTCCAAGCGACTCGGAAAGCAACTCACGTTCAATGTCGACAAGGCATTCGTGGCCTGCTGTGGGGCTGGCCAGGTTCTGCTTGGTAGCCCGCAGACGGCATTCGATTGCTGTGGGTCTGGTCTTGATCTTGTAGGAGCTGCGAGCACGGGTTATGCATGCTGTGCTTCGAGTGAGACCTACGATGGTTCCAAATGCAAGCCGAAGGTGAAGACTTGTGACAATGGAAAAGTCCTCAATGCAGCAAACGAGGAGTGCATCTGTCCCTCGGGCACAGTTGAGACTTCTAACGGCGGCTGCCACGCGACATGCAGTTCGGGTGTTTCAGCAGGTGTGTGCTCCTGGCAGTGGTGATTTATGTTTTAGAGACCGGCTGACCGATTAATAGGAAAGTGCTACGTCTTTGCCTGGGAGAACGGCTACCGGTTTGGCTACAACGATCGCGGTTGGTACAGCGCAGCCAAGGACGGCCGCAATCACAGATTTGGCAAGTTCCAGCTCTGCAAAGACCAGACCTGTTCTGCAAGCGGAGAGATCAATCCCAACGATGCCTTCCGCATCAAGGATATCCACGGCCAGGCCAACAGTGGGCAAAGTGCCAACCAATGGCTCAACGATGCAAAGGATTTCGGTAACATCGGAAAGACGCCGGATTACTCTCGTGCTGGTGTATTCACCATCACCAAATGGGCCTGTGGCAGGTACTGTCTCGGCGGGTTTGCAGCAGGCTTGGGTCCCACGTACCCCAGCGACGAAGCTTCCGCTATGTTCACCTCGCTTGACAACCAAGCTTGTATCCCCATCGACATTACCGAGGTTCCATGCGATATCCACAATGTGCAGAATAATTGTATAACCCACAACGCCTCGGTGCCATGTCTCCTTGGCAATAATCTGGACCAGGGAAGCTGTGCTGGCTCGGTCTCTGGAGGCAGTGGAGGAGGCACGGCCGTTCCGTCCAACAAGACGAATCCTCCAACCCCCGAGGGCTGTGATCCGTCAGCGAACGTAAAGCCCATCAAAGACGGTGCAACTAGGGCGGACCCTTGCAAAGGCGACACTAGCTACAATGAGGATGACTTTCCCTGTAGTAGAGGCAAAGAGAAACCCTGCCGCGGAGCTCAAGTCAAGGGATGGACTGCTGCAACACTCCCTTGGGGAGGTGCTTATGTGCAGCCCGGTCCACCGAAGCCCCACGAAATGTGGGTGGAGTACGACTTCCCTGTGATCATGAGTATCGTCGACGTTGAGGCACAGTCGGAGCACTTCCTTCTCAAATTAGACGACAAGTTTTTGGGTGAGACAGGCGGCGAGAACGGCTACAAGAACGAGTATGTTGGCCAGTACTGGGACGCAGAGTGGTGCCTGACCAACGGCTACACTCGTGGCTACTTCCGCATTCCTGCCGGTGAGTCCTAAGAACCCCCTTCTGGTAAGAGAAAACCTCATTAATGAAATCTAGGCCGGCATAAGATCACTATTGAGTGGCCACAGGGCACCGGAAAATACAAAACCAATGCCGGTGGTGCTTGGTGGTACGGTATTGCTAAGTACAGATTTGACCGTCTCTGTGACACAAGCCAGTGCAATTAGCGCTACTCTTGCTAACTAAGAGGTGGGTTGGGAATGAATCTGAGGCGGCCAGTCGCTCAATTTCTGTATCCGAGAAAGCCTGGATGGATAGGGTTCCTGTTCAGAAGTTTTGCGAATGCCACAAGCTAGAATTCCCGGAATGATTCGTGGGATAATGTCCCATCCCGTAATGATTTCCCTTCATGCCGACGTGCATAAAAGAGTTAATCCGAAAACCTCTCCATGTTAAGTAGAACAGCAGTCTGCATACCTCTTAGGTGAGGACCTTCGTCCTTGTTAACTTGATCGCTGTTTCGTTAAGAAATGTATAAGTGAAAGTACGTGATGAAAATGAGGGTGTTGGACTTTTGGTAGGGGTAGCCACGGGCTTTGATACCCTACTGTAGCTACAGAAAATCGTATATGTTGCGCACTGCCGTGCACATTTGGAAGGCTGCACGTAATATTACGGCACGCGGCTCAGAATTTTGACTCGATTAGATTCCAAACTTCGGGCGGAAAACAACCATTAATCCAGTAATCGCCGTTGGAGCTGCTTGTGAGAAAGGCACCATTCCTTGCCAGCATGTTATTTGGACTCACTCCCTGGACATGGTAGTAGATGGGACTGCTCTTCACCGTGGCGACTGATTTAGTTCTTTCTGCTGATGCCCGATGGCGGTCACCGCGTCTAGTTTTGCTCACAATCGCTGGCCCGAAGTCGAGCGACTCGAAGAGCCGAGCCTTGCTCCAGTTGGACATATTTACCACAAAGGAGCTCGTGTCACCAAACATCGGCGGCAATCCAGATTTTCCAAGAGATTCCCGTGTCAGACGGGCCAGGGCATGGACCGAGGCTTCGGTTGTCTGCGTTTTGATAGTCTCTCGGATGGCCTGCGCACAGTCCCGAGAGCGTCAGGCTTACGGACGAGGATGTGAGAAGCTGGGAGAGTCGTCCAACAAGGGAACACGGCATTTTGCACATATGCCCCTTTCCCCTTCTCGGCGGGGAAGAGTGATGCACAGCGTCCGCGGAGGTCAAAAGCATTGGCGATACTGACCGTCCGGGTCGAGTTCCGTGCCAAGATGGCTTCGGTCGCCATTACAGCCAGCCATGCTGCCACTATATCGCCGTCGCTAACAAACGGTGCCGAACTGGGCGTTGCTGCGAGAGAAGCCAATGCCTCGCTGCGTAGCCCTTGCACAGTCCTGTGTGGCAGAAATACTGTCCTCGTCTCCATCGTCCGCCACCACAACAAGTCGAGGATGAAACGAATGCCCCAGAGGAACAGCCACCAGCCTTGGAGTTGCTGTTCCTGGAGGGGATGTCGTTCGACAAAGACAGGCTCGATCCCAGCGCGAGCCATCGGATCCTCGCCTGCGGATAGCATCGGCGGGATGTCGGACTCTCGCCCGGCGAGGACAAGACTCCACGCAGCACCGATCTCGCGAAGGCTCATTGCGTCGGCGGAAATGTGCGGCCAGCAGAGCGATACCAGGGTCGCATCGGTAAAGGACACCACGTAGACCGTTAGCTGCGGGCAGTCGGACTTGAGGTAATCCTCGAGACAAATCGGTGCTCCTGGCGGGATGCCCAAGGACTTGAAGGCCGAGGGTCCGCGTTGCACAGACGGCGTGTTGAAAGTGGGTGCGGGAAGTGTAGATGCTAGAGGGTGCTCGTCTATGCTGACGTCAAACGAGTCGTGATGGAAATTGAGCGCTGGCCGTTTTGAGGTGAAGGCCATCGGAACGTGAATCTCGAGCTTCCCTTTATCCTGCCGAACGTCAGAACACTCTCGCTTACGGATTTGCGTTGCATAAACTGACATTGAGGCGAATTCGTCCTCCCAGCTTCCTCCATCCTTGCCGCTCAAGGAGCCTAGATAAGGATGCCCGCAGCATTTCTGCGTCGAGCTCGTCGTTGAACCTGAGCGTTAAGCATTCCACGCTGTTGCGCAAAAGCGGCGTGTCATCAAAGTAGTGGACTTGCAGCACCGTGTCGGTGGGAACTGTTGGGTAGGTCGACAACTGGTGCGCCTGGCCGAGAACGACTCTCCGAAGGGCCTCCATTGCTGCTTCTGATTATCGTAGAGCTGCCGGTTGACGTGCTGCCTTTTGTCAAGTGAAGTCCTGCTTGACAGTAAGCTGACGTGCTGATTTATGTTGGATTGTGACCCTGTATTACGAAACCTCTGATAGATCGATATCCTGACCTTAGTCAGAGGGGGCGTGAGATGACATAAAACTCCTCTCAAAAAAAGAGGGGGGCCGGAAGCATCCGAGATCAAGACAATCATCATCTTTGGTCTCCACATTGTCTCGAACGCTATCACCCTGAGGCTATTAACTAAATAGATATAGTCCTGCTAAAAAAATACTTTCTAGCTCAAGGAGTGGTGCTCTCATATTTGCACTCTCTTCCACAGTGCCCTGCCTCTAGAATTGTAGGCTCGTCAAAGAGCGCATCTTCACATCGGCCTTGAAAGCCCCAATGTTCGATTGAGGCAGGGTATAAATTTTTCCCCCTCCCTCTTCGAACCCCTTAAAGATTCTATATCCATTAGAGGTGTTGCATTCAATAAAGTGATAGAGCTAAAGTCATGGATGCTCCTGATTTTGCTGACCAATAGAGGGTTCAAAGGTGGCAATTTATGCCTTCCAATGCTATGTTAAATATAATTGGCATTGGCAGATTCGTCGGCTTCATCGTCCGCTCCCTTAAAGATCTTATAATCCAGTTGATCAGGATAATATCAACGACGTTGTTAATCTGGCTATGTGAACCATATGACTAAGAGGAAAAACAGCAAAGGAGACCTAGATAGGTTTCATATTGTCTGCAACATTGAATGACCAAGCGTAATGCAATCAAATATTGACAAATCCAAAAAAGATAGCGTTGTATAAGGGTCACATTCTTACCAAACCAAGGATGCATATTTTGTCCTTTGATATTGGGCCCAGCGGAACCAATCCCCATCCTAATCCATCAGACTTGTTTTGCCAGCAAGAAATAGGTTTAAAGGCTTAAGAGAGACCTATGCAGCTGTGACCAGCCAATCATATCGCTCTAGTACGAGTCCAGGCGGTAAAGAATAGTTCCCCAGCCCAGCTGGTCGTAGCCGCCGCTGTTGGGGCCATAGCTGCCGCCACCGCCCTCGACACCACCGCTGGCGTCGAGGACCATGTCGCGGTATTGGCCGGTCCAGGAAGCGTTCAAGCCCTTGACGCCGTTGTAATGGGCGTACAGTAGCTCGCCGATCGGACGGATGTTGCCGCGGCTGGCGCTGCTTATGGCCGTCGCGGTGCCGTGGATGTTGGTGTAATTCTTAAAGGGAACGTCTTGGCCGACGTTGTACTTGAAGGCGTACTCGGAGCTTCATGCGGTCAGCCAGACAGATCAATCTCGTGGGAAGGACGACAATAAAAGGAAAATCCAAGCTCACCCCGCCAAGATCCGGTTAGAAGTCAGTGAGAACAGATCAGTACCCTGGTTATAGCTCTGCTGCGCGAGAACGCCAAGCAGGGCAAAGTCCAATGTGGCGTGGCCTTGGTCTCGACCAGCCTCCTGGCCCTGGCCTAGGGGCTTTCTGGAGCCTTCCTCGGACCACATGTACCAGATGGCATTAGCGAGGGCACCCATGCCAGATCCAGTCTCGAAGTACGTGATAGCTTCGTTGACCATGGTCTGGTTGTCAGACAGAACGCCAATGCTGTGCATGGCGCAGAGTGTGCAGAGGTCCCACTAGGAGATGGCAGTTAATTCTCGGGAAAAAAGGTTATCTTGCCAACACACTAGGAAAGAACTCACATTTGCCCAATAGTTATCGATTCTAGCCCCGTTGTGATGAACGAGGAAATCGTGGTTCATAGGGTAGAAGATGTCAACCAGCATGTCGATAGCTGCGTCCAAACCGGTCCAGCCGTCATAGTCTCGCAGGATCTCGGCCACGTTGGCGAGCTGATACCCATAGATGCCCGCAGCCAGCCAGCGGTCGGCACTACCGATAATCTCGGTGAGTGTCGAACTCCAGGCGTCCATGATGCGCCCGGCAGCATTGGCGTTGTCAGTCGTCCCGCTAATCCGCCAGACGAGAGCGTTCGCATAGGCCGCCGCGACGTCCTTGTACAAGCTGGCGTAGTTCTGAGTGCAGTCCGAGCTGCCCCTGCATAGACTCGACTGCGCGTTCGGGGTATAGTCGGCATTGGCAGCCGCGGCCAGCTTCAGCCAGCCGTCGTACTGAGGACTGGTCTGGGCAGCCACATATCCCTTTATGCGGATGAAATCGTTGTCGGTATGCAGAAGGCCGGGATGGACGATTCTCCGTGGCTCGATGGCGTATGCCCCTGTGAAATTGATGCTAATAGCACCGGCTAAGGTTACGGAGAGGATGTTGGTGGCTCTCATGATTTGACAATGTTATTGTGACGCTTAGGTTTCAAGGACCAAAATGGGATAGACAATTGAAACTGGGCTAAAGAAAAGACTCAAGAGAAGACACAGAGCAAATGCAAGAAGGTTGCTCAGCACGACCGGTACTGGGTCTTCATGTAGATGTCGGGAATGCTCGATCTCCTGATGATAATAATAGTGCCGGGCCATCTGCGGCGCCGCCTTACTGGACTTTTGTCAATTTTGCTGATCCTTCCCTTTTCCTTCGACTAACCTTGCCCCTCGTGACCCTCTTTCATGGGGTATGCGGAAGAAGTCTCGGGAAACGCTGTTAAATTTCTCAAACCCGTGCTTTCTCAGCTGTTACGGTAGACGAAAGGAATCTTCTAAACTGCCGCTTGTCAGTCAGGCCAAATTGACGACCGTCCGGGCGTCGAAGGAGTAGCGTCTTGGCATCCGGCGTCGCTATGATGACGGAATGGCCTATGTGCTCTAGTGCTGCCCGAGTGTTGTGTTTCAAGATCCCGCGAGTCGTAAATCCGCACACTCGGGGGCCATGATTGGATCGCATGACGAGACATATTCACCGACCTTTATTGGAGCGCATACACGATGATCTGATGGGGAAGTACCAAATCTCGGGCTTAGTATGGGGACTTAATTTGGAACCTAGCTGTTACCCAGGAGCATCATTCGACATGGCACGAGGGAGGCGAATTGTTCCAATCAAACCTGATGGCTGAGCTGGGGAGGGATCCACTCCTAGGCACACAAACCATGCTCCCCAGGACTTCTCGGGGCAGTGGGAAAGGCGACATTGTTACACTGGCTGCCGGCCCAAGTGGCGGCCGTAGTCCGATGGATTGTGTGCGGGGTGCATCATGGAAGAACGCTCAACCCAGCCACATAAGATCTGCATACAAGTTTTCCCACACAGCTACTGCATTCATTTTTTACTTTATCCGGCTCCCCTAGTCTCCATTATCGTTCCTTGTTTAACCGTCCCGTCCCATACCTAACCGTAGCTTCCTCCGAAGTCAATTATTTCCGATGCGCACAATAGCATTATCAAGAGGCCCCGGACGAAGTCTCGGGAATCGAGAGAAATGAACACCAAGTATATTAAAGCTGTTGGCGGTAGCCGGGGTCTCATTTCGCAGCACAACTCATCCTCTCAGCCCACTCTTCTGATGCAAATTATCTGCTCCTTCCAGTCAACGGAGTGTCGATCATGATCAAACCTCTCGTTCTTATTTCAACCTTGCTCTGCGGAGTGGAGGCTAAGCTTAAGACATACCCCGTCCCATCGGGCATCACCAAGAGCACGGCTTTTACTGCCAATGTCCGCGCAAATCGCAACGGTGCCGTATGGCAATCTCTAGACATCTATGAGATCAGCCTACATGAGATCAACACCACCACCGGCACAGCTGCTGTGAGGATGTCATCGTATGCGTACTTTGATTTCACCGACATGGTTGAGATCGCTGTCAGGTACAACAATGCCGTCGCTCAGAATGTCCGCGTCCGCCCAGATTCGTACGGTATCATCCCGCCAATAGTAGATGGCTGGGTCAACTTCACCATCACTAAGCCCCAGAATCTCATCATCCAAGTCAACAATCAAACCTTCGACGTCCTGCACATTGCTGCCGCCAATGTTCAAACCCATGTGCCCTCCCCCACCGACCCGGATGTTCTCTACTATGGCGCCGGCATCCATGACGTTACTGGTGGAGTGGTTGACGTCCCCTCTGGCAAGACTCTCTACCTTGCTGGCGGTGCAGCGCTCCGAGCAGGCGTCACCCTTACCAACAC
Organism: Ilyonectria mors-panacis; assembly: GCA_002991585.1. Lineage (NCBI taxonomy): Eukaryota > Fungi > Ascomycota > Sordariomycetes > Hypocreales > Nectriaceae > Ilyonectria > Ilyonectria mors-panacis. The sequence goes on along the minus strand of PPHJ01000084.1, from coordinate 289,117 downwards.
CACAGGCTCTTCAATCCGCGGCCGAGGCATGATCTACAAGCCTACGTCTGGTATTGTGACCGCCTACGCCCAAGATACATTGATTGAGGGCATCACTCTCATTAGTGCAAATATTGGCGGTGGCCAAGCAACCGGCTTCCATATCCGTGATGTCAAGTCATTCAGTGCCGTTGGCTGGGGTGACGGCATGGACTTTTACTGCTCCAGGAATGTTCTGGTCGAGAAAGTCTTCATGCGCAACTCGGATGACTGTATCGCCATCTATAGCCATCGCGACAACTGGTGGGGCGACTCCAAGAATATCACCGTTAAGGACTCGTCCCTTTGGGCTGACGTCGCCCACCCAATCAACATTGGCACCCATGGCAACTCTGATAACCCCGAGACAATCTCTGATGTTACAATCAAGAACATTGATATTCTGGATCATCGTGAGGCCCAGGTCGGATATCAGGGCTGCATTGCTATCAACCCAGGTGATAGCAACTTAGTCAAGGACGTCCTCATCTCGGATGTCCGAGTGGAGGACTTCCGCCTCGGCGAGTTATTCACCCTTAGGGTCATGAACAATACCAAATACAACACCTCTCCGGGAAGAGGGATCAAGAATATCATGATCCGTAACCTTAACTATACTGGAACCCATGCATCCACAGCCATCATTTCTGGATATGACGAAACCCGCAATATTGAGAATGTCACTTTCCAGGGTCTTGTTATCAATGGCAAGGCTATTTACGACGCCATGAGAAAGCCAAGTTGGTACCAGACTACGGATTATATTCCTGCTTTCGTCAATGAGCATGTCAAAAATCTCACCTTCCTGGCGTAGGCAAGCATCTTACACATTAAGTAGAACATTTAGCTACCTCAGCATTCAATACAACTTGATTGCCTCAATTCACGATTGAAAATTGCCAATAACCACAAAAGACTGATACGTGTTTTATCATGAGAGTATTCAATTCTTTTCTCCGGGACTGACCCCAGCGTTGCTGGTTGGCCGCTTCTGGTAGCTCGTCAGCACCGACCTTCCGCTCTACAGCTGTGTGTCCATAGTGTACTCGACTCGGAGAGTGGATCCAACGACTGTGTTCTCTGGCTTGATCCAACCGTACTCTCTCTCGCGGATATCCAAGTACCAATTGGCGGCCATTGGAGTAAAATAATTGAACCTCGGGGCCTCCTGGCGTTTCCCTATCTTCGTCTTGATGGTTGGATTACGTTTCATGAACCTGGCTATCCAGTGCACGCCGATGGCACTTTCCTGGCCTTGTTGTTTCAATAGGGCAGTCACCGTGGCAGGAACTTGACTGTGAGAAGGAGCATAGCCTAAGGATTCTTGTCGAAGGATTCAGGTGACTATTCTGGCCTCCTGAGGCATTTCGAGATAACGGAATTGGGGTGGATCCGGAACTGCTAGCCCTGACACACTGAAATGACGTCTCGCTGTCGGCGCGTAGAAAATATGGGGTTTTAACGTTTGCCGAAGCTTCCGAAAATTGGAAACTAGAGTCAGCCGACCTATCCGAAGTGCTGCGTACAAAGTCGTCTGAGACGAGACCACAAGCTAGAAAGCTAACTTTCGGTTCCTTATCCGTACAAACAAATCAAGGAACGTCGACAGGGTACTTTTGTCTTTTGACATGTCTAGACTAGGGTCACCCCTGCATATAGTGATTTCGAGTTAGATGACAGCGGAGTCTAAAGTTTGGCTAAGAATTGAATACTTGTGCCGCCCACTCCCAAGGGACCGCCGGATTAGAGGTCCCACAAGTAGAAGTATATGCCGAAAAAAATCGCCTGATTTCTAGTAAATGCTATTTGCGACAAGTGACTGGGTATAAAGATGAAGCACCCAGGTAAACCAACATCGAGAAACTACTCTTCCCCGTTTAAACAATTTGCCTTTAATGCTCAACATTCCTATCTCAACGCACCCACGCAATGACAGTTAAGCTTCTTGGCAGTGTGCTTTTACTTGCCAGCACACTTGCAAATGCCTTGAGCCTAGCGACAGCGAAAGAAAAAAACTTCATCCCTCGTAGCCTTTGGCCTGACAACGAATCTCGACACCAGCCCCGAGATGTGAAGCACATGACGAGCTACAATTGGAACGGAGGCGAAGTCGCTGGCCCACGCTTTGCATCCGTCACAGCAGAGGTCGTCATCCCAAACATCACTTTTCCGTATGGATATAATTCCAGCGCATACTACAGCTCGTCCGTCTGGGTCGGCATCGGCGGAGACGAGAACACGTGCGACAGCCCGAATTGGGCCAACAATGGAGGGCTCATCCAGGGAGGTTACTACTATTTGTACGACAAAGAGGGCGACTTTGGTGTTTTTGCTTTCTATGAATGGTTCCCTAACCCACCGATCTTTCTGGACAACACTGAGGGTATTGTGACTGATATTGGGGATCATGTGCGCATGACTGTGACGCAGAAGGATAACACGACTGGCACTTTTACTTGGGAGAATCTCACTCAGGACAAGAAGTAAGCCATCATTGGAGAGTATTTCTGTTTTACACGATCCTAACTTGCTTTGCAGATTTGAAATCGACTTGACAGCTCCGGTGAATGGGACATTGTGCACGAATCATGCAGAGTGGATCATTGAGACCTTTATGGCGCCTAAGAGTCCTGACGCCTACTTCCCTGATTTTGGCGAGTTGTCGTTTACCAACATTAAGGCGGTGTCAGAAGCGGGCAAGGCGGCATCACTGGCTGATGGGATCATCTTGGCTGCGGAGCCTAAACCGAACAGTGGAAGGTATCTTACAAGCTGTGAGATGGTAGAACTAGACGGCACAACGTGCAGATGGCTTGGATATAAGGGAATCTTTGACTAGACACTAGGTGTTCCGCTTATTACCAATAGCACTTGAGAAAAGAAGGGCGGGTTGGTTAATTGTACTTGAAGTAGATATATCTACTAGTGCGCCTTGTGATAGCAAATATGATAATAAAGGGATATCTCATCACTAGTGTGCAGTTAAGCTGTCTATTTAGTAAAGGGTTTGTGTTGGATCGTGAGGGTCGGTGGATAGTGGGTGCGATCCACGGATGCACGATCTGTAACGGCCCGTGTAGAGACCAGGCAGTCACTACTAGCAGTAACGTGTGCACCACTTTTCTTTCCAATCGAAATAGGTCTCCCCGACTCGCCGCGGGACCTTGGTGATCCCGCCGTGATCCAGCCCACACTTACTAGGGACTTGAGGAAAATCAGGCTGTGTCGTTTCACCGTACGCGGGAAATAAATTGACCCCAAGTCGGCCCGTGCAGGGAATTGCCTGTGAACAGACACGAAACAACATCAAGCATAAGACAATGCATGAAAACAATGTCGCCACTGAAACTGGAGGATCAGAACGTTTCAAGCATTTCTTGGCATCAGCAGCGCCACAATCCTTCCAAACACGTCACCTGCGTGTCCTTCATTTCCAGTGTCCTCCCTCTTATCCTCTTCCGACAATTGTCCAACTTTGAATCAAAGCAGTCCGGGGACTTCCTACATGTATTGTTCACCCGATTGCGAATTATTTTTCTCTCAAATTGACCTACTTTCAATTCCTCTTTCAGAAATACCCAACACCACCAAAACACCATGGCTCCCATGAATATGTTTCGTGCATTCTCCAGCTCTCTCATCGCACTGACTGATGTCAGTGGCGCTATTGCCCAGTCCTACAATGAGAGCATCGTTGGGTGTTCTACTGTCGGTTGCCCGACTGTCGAGGGCGGCACCTCCAATGACTGTCGAGTCGTGGACAACAACTTCACGGTGATAGGAGTCGCTAGGATTCCCGTCAACACGTCCTCGCCGCTCTCCGGTGTGTCGTGGGTGCAAGGTGTCTCGGTAGTAAATATGACTGACAGTCAATATTCCTACGAAAAAACCTTCTACCTTGGCACACCTGCTGAGATGACCATTGGCGACGTGGGTGCCTGCGCTTTATTCTTCCACAACACCACTTCAATGGTAAAATTCGACGGCGGCGATGATGAAGAAAGTCAAGGCACCTGTCAAGAGGCCATGTCTGAGAGTTGTGTGACGGCTATGAATGACCGCGCGAGGGATATTGACTATGATGGGCTTACCATCGATGAGGCGTGCGCCAAGCTGCAGGAGGAGTTTAACGATAACTTGGATTCCGAATGCAAGTCCTTTACAGGTTCAGATAAATGGACAAACATCAAAGTTAAGGGTAAGTAAACCTCTTAGCTGCTTGCAAAAACTCAGCACAAAAATAAATGCTAACACAGCCAGCCCTATCCAGTGTGTCTGAAATTACCACAAAGACAAACGGGTCTTCTAATTGCTGGCCAATCCTACCCAAGTCTGACAACCTAAACGTCGTTGAGTCTTATGAATACATCGTAAGTTAAATTCTGCCACTATGACACTCTTGCTTCGGAAGAATCTTAAAGTGACATTTTTTACTCAGGGAAACAACTCGGCGGCAACCATTGCCAAGAACCTTTACGAAATCACGCCCATCCTGACCGTCTTTTTCCCCGGCAACGGGACCTTGATCACCAATACTAGCAGTCAAATGACGTGCATGAAGAGCCTAGGAGACAGTGTTGCAAGCGAGGCTACGAAGAGCACTGGTGATGACGATGAGGATGATGACAATAGTGCGATGACTCTAGGTCCTAGTGTGGGTATGAAGATGCTAGGTGCTGGTGTACTTGGTCTTCTATTTTTCCTTTGAGCACTAGGCTAGAACTGATGTTTTAGTTAACGATTTACTCCCATTATGTCTTGCTACTTGTGGTTATAGAAAAGTGTTTGGCTGATTTCCTGCGACTGTTTCGAGGCTAGGATACCCATGTTAAATTTGAATGAGATTCACAGCCTGGGCCTTGATGTTCGCTTCCACCTATCATCAACCCAACCCAGAGTTAGCAGTTCAAAATATCAAACCGATGGGATTCCCCGAGTTCATCGCGATCTTATCGAGCTTTTGGAGAAGGACTATAAATTCTGCTATTACAACTATTCAAGGAAGCAAGTTGCGTAGTGAGATTGATATTCCACACCGAACACTTAGATCGCTACCCTACACCGGTTTTAAGAATCGGCGGCTGAACTACTCAAATCTATAAATCACTAATTGAATCATTGTTTTACCTCTGATATCATTTCCTATTTGTATTAAAATATTCCTCATATTCCTCATTTCTTTCTCATGTGACCGCGCTCGCGACACGCGGCCTGAATGCTGATGTCTCGACATTATTCGCCTCCCATTTTCACTCATTTCCTCCCTGTCTCCTTCAAGCACCTGGAGATAGCGGGAGATCGCCCACGACTTAGCGAATATTGCCAATTTCGTCACTTCCCCCGCCAGAGTACAGCCAGACCCGTTCGGCACCTGCGGCGTAATTCGATACGATGTTGTGTTGACTGCCTGTTGGATAACAGCTCTGCCTAAAGCCGTGGTCCACTCTTGCTCAGCTAATAAGCCAATCAACACTTCATCTTGAGAATTGCTCTCAGCGCCTTGTGTTAGTCCTGCACCAACTCGGACCCGACGCTATGCATCGGTCCCGAGACTAATCCAGCCACGTAGATTCTGCTTACACCGGGCTTCTCGGGTACGTCAATTTGTTGGATCTGACAGACTCGACTGCTTGCCAGATCCTCCAGGTTTCGTATGGGTGGAGTGAGCAACCTGTTTTGGCCTTGCTCGGTTCCCGGCACACGATACATAACTAGTCGTGAGCTCTTGTACTCTTAATATAGGCCACCGCTGCCGCGTCCTTGCAACAACAATCTCTCTTATTTCCACATCTTTTACATTGAAGCAATGCCAAACACATCCGTCGGCCCAAATATGTCAAACGTGACCGTTTGACAGTGGCGAATTGAAGGGCCTTATTCTCCCCAGTGGCCTACGCCGTTTTCTAGGAGTCCCCTATGCGGAGCCTCCAGTTGGTGACCTGCGCTGGCGGCCGCCGCAACCTGTGACTCCCTGGACAAACCAGCGCAGTGCTCTGGATTATGGCCCAAGCAGTATGCAGAAACCACCTCTAGCGACATCAATATACTCGGGCGGGGAGACCAACTTCAGTGAAGACTGCCTGTATCTGAATATATGGACAGGGAGCACAGAAGACACCGGTCGACCAGTCATAGTCTGGCTGCATTTTGGAGCGCACCAATTCGGCTCAGCCTCAAACACGCAATACGACGGCGCCGCACTGGCTACGGAGGGCATCACGGTTGTCTCGATCAATTGGCGACTGGGCCGCTTTGGCTTTCTGGCACACCCGGATTTGACTGGCGAGTCCGGCTATGGTGGCTCTGGGAACTATGGCCTCATGGACCAAATTGCTGCCCTACAGTGGATTCAACGAAACATCGCCGTCTTTGGCGGCGATCCTGCCAATGTCACCCTTGCTGGGGTCTCGGCGGGCGGAAATAGTGTGCATGCACTACGAGCCTCACCATTGGCCAAAGGATTGTTCTCGAAAGTCATTGCTATGAGCGGATCAGGAGTGGCACCGCCTGCAGATGGCCATGGACATCCTGGAAATCTATCCACGCTGGCTGCAGCAGAACAGGCTGGAACCGAGCTCGCTGAGATGCTAGGGTCCCTATCCATTGCTGAAATGCGGAAATTGTCTGCAGAGACGATTATGGCAGCTAAATGTAAGAACCCGAATCTCTACCTGTTAGCCTACCCGGCGACTCTCAGTTACGAGTCATCGACCCGGTGGGCGTGCACTCCTGATATTCATCCTTCAGGAAGAGTCTCATAATTCTCCAGCATATCATGAACTGATTGTTAACTTTGCCCATTTAGTACCTCGCATGAAAGGTTGCTGGTCCTTTGACATAATCCCCGGAGCAAAGATCAGTCTGCATGTGTTCGATACGGGTTACCCCATAGTTGATGGACATGTGATGAGCCAGACACCCTTACAAGCCTTCTTATCCGGCTCGGTTATTGATACTCCCATGCTTGCAAGCAACACCGGGAACGAAGCATCAGGCCTCCCTCATATCAAAACTGTAACTGACTACCACGCATATGTCACCAAGACTTTTCCTTCACACGCAGAGGACATTCTCAAACTGTATCCCGCGAGCATAGATAACGAGGCCAGGTTTGCTAGCTGGGATCTCATTCAGGATCAGATCTTCGTGTGGTCAACCTGGACTGCTGCGCGGCTTCAGTCACGGATGCTCAAGGCGCCAGTTTGGTACTCCCGATTCTTACGAGCGCCACCGATAGCGATTGGAGCGGCGGAGCGAGAGTACGCAGGGGCGTTCCATGCTGCCGAAGTCATGTATGCCTTTGGGAATATTGACAAGCGGCCCTGGGACTGGACTGATGATGACCGGACCCTCTCAGGGGCGTTGATGCGGACGTGGATCAACTTTGCGCGTACTGGTAATCCAAATGCGGAGGGCGAAGTGAGTTGGCCACAGCTTGAACTAGGGAGTAAGACGGTGAAGATTTGGGATGTCGAGCCAAGGATGGAGTTGAATGGGCCTGCACCGGATCGAATGGCGTTCTGGGATGCATACCATGGGATTGATTCCTGTTTCATTTAGTCACAATTCAGAAGAGAATCATAGTCACCATATGTTTTTATCGAAACGCTGCCCAGTGTGTTGATATTGACGCTGTGGTGTCGGCTGTTACATGTTATGAAGAATGTCGATGTTTATCTAGTTACGGGAATGCGCTCAACGTCGTGGCTCTAAAATCGATAGTATAGCCGAGAAGAAGCATTCAGCTTCTTGCATAACCAAGCCGCCATGGCTCCTAACACTTACGGATCATTCTCTTCGCTGCGATGTCTGTTTCTCCTCACTGCGGCCCTGACTCGGGTTGCCGGCGCCGCGGATCCCTGTGTCCCGGAAAACTTTTCATTCCCCAAGATTTCGGGAATAGAGGGGGCAACGATCACCGCCGCACGTCTTGAAGACTACACAGGATACTCTGGATGGAAGCCGGAATCAAGTTTTATTGGCCCCGAGGGTGTTAGTGCCTGCAATGTCACCGTCTCTTATTCGCACCCCGGCGAGGGCGACTTGGTCACCGTTCACGTTTGGCTGCCGCTTGAAAACTACAATTCACGCTTCGTCGGCGCTGGTGGTGGTGGATGGCTGAGTGGCGAGATTGGCGGAGATATCACGTCTCTGTTCGCTTACCAGGGCTATGCTGTTGCCGCCACTGATGGTGGCTACAACCACAATCCCTTCTCACAAACTTCTCACACCGCGCAGTCCACGACATGACTCTAATCAGCAAGCATATTGTTGCAAACTACTACGGAGATGAGCCAAGGTTCTCATACTGGCAGGGCTGCTCAACTGGCGGGAGGCAGGGTCTTGACCTAGCACAGCGACATCCTGAGGACTATGATGGTATCTGGGTAAGCTGCCCTGCAGTGGGCTTCCCTGCTCTCTTGATGTCGATGTTATGGCCACAAGTGGTCATGAACACAGCAAAGGTGTATCCGTCGGCATGTCAGTTTGAAGCTATCAGGATGGCTGCTATTGAAGTTCGTGATGAGCTTGATGGGGTCGAGGATGGAGTCATCTCCCGAGATGACCTTCGCCGATTCGACCCAGAGACAGTCATCGATAAAGAGCTTGATCTCCAAGGAACCAAGATCAACATCTCCAAGGGGGTAGCAGAAGTCGCGAAGGCTATACTTCAGGGGCCTGTTGACGCCGAAGGAAACCAACTTTTCCCAGGAACAACTCATGGCACCGCAGCTATTGGGTTTATGGCAACAGCTAATACCGTTTGTACGGGCGAGAGCTGTACATCGGCTAGGCCATTCACGATTGCAAGCGATTGGATCCGTGTCACATATAATATGGGCCTCAGTTACACTACGCATTGGCGGAGTGTTCATTCCACTTTTGCCGTAGCCGTCAATGCGATAATCCGACTGCTGTTGAAAAAGGACTGATCCTTCGACGTCACCACCGTGTCGCGTGATGAATTTACGAAACTCTTTCACCAAAGTGTGCGGGAATACAACGATTTGATTGGTAGCAACAGCCCTGATTTACGAAAGTTTCAAGAAGGAGGCAAGAAAATGATTACCTGGCATGCAACCAACGATGAGGCTATCAGCATTAATTCCATGCGACAATACTACGACAGTATCGTCGCGTTCGATAAGCAGAACAACGTGGACACTGCAAGCTACTATCGATTTTTCGAGGTTCCTGGAGCGACCCATTGCTCAGCAACTCCAGGGGTGTATTACCCTCTGAATGGGTTTCATGCTTTTCAAGAATGGATGGAGAATGGTGTGGTGCCGACCAGTTTGGATACTGTCCCATTGGGTGAGCGTCAGAAGGATGAGGAAGCGGGGAGCCGCCCTCTTTACCCTTTCCCGACGGTTTCTGCCTCGTCGGAAAAGAAGTCAGTCCCCGGTGATGTCGAGGATAGGGTTGACACTGAGGAAATTATCAAGGATGAGCTATGAGATATCCAAGTAGGGTATTATTAGGAACAGACTTCTCCCGCTCTGAGTCCATGAAGCCCGGGCCGAATACATGTTGGGACACAAATTGACCCGTATCTACCCATGTTGCCATTATTGCCATGAGCTTGTCAAACAGCCGGCTGGCCGAGCTAAGTGACAGAGTGCAGATAAGAGGTAATAAAACTTTGTGAGATCATTCGAAGGCTGGAAGCATGCATTACTGGAGTTATATCTGCTTGTAAACATCAGTGAAAACTGTCCGCCGGCCTCGATACCTATCTTCGACATCGTGTCTGAACCCCGAATATTCTCCAGAAGCAACATTACGATATTGAATTTTCCTTCAGCGTCCGGCTTCTGCTGCCGCGTATCAGTGGATACCTCATCCGAACTCATTTCACCCCGCCCTTGCGTAGTCAATTCGCAAGCTGATCCGGTTTAGTGCCGGCCGCCCTCACACCTCCATGAGTTCGGCCGTTGACGATATCTCGCACTTGCACATCACAACCGCTACAACCTCATCTTCTTTCTTCGATCCCCTCCTCACTCTGTGATACGGCTCAACAGCGAAATTTCATACAATCATCCACTATCCTCGACGCGATACACAAAATGAGCTCTTATCAGCCAGCCCCGCTCCCCGTCTCCAACCCCACCTTGTCGTACTGGTTGAGTCAGCCTCATCCAGTGCTCGAAAACTTCTGCTCGTGAGCCACACATGTTCGCCTTCGGGCGGATTCAGTCTTGAAATGTAGTGATTCTGACCCCTTAGCAGCAGCGGCGGGGAGCTTCCGTCGCATGCAGAGACCGTCATCATTGGATCCGGTATCACCGGGGCTCTGATAGCGCAGCAGCTATTTTCAAGGAACCCTAATACAGAAGGGAAGCGTGTTGTGATGCTTGAAGCCCGAAGTGTTACTAGCGGAGCTACTGGTCGCAATGGTACGTGAATGCGATGGCACTCTACCTCTAGATGCTTCGTCTTCTATCGTTGACGAAACGGCACGCTAATGTTGGATCTTGAATCCAGGCGGCCATATCAAGCCAGATTGCTACAAGAACTTTGCTACCTTCCAAAGACGTCATGGTTCTGAAATGGCCAAGATGTTGTGCCGTTATGAACTCGAAAACATGAAGGAATCAGCCCAGTTCATCATTGACCAAGGACTCGATAAGACTGTTGATCTCGTCAAGACCCACGCAGTGGATGTGTTCATGGACAAGAAGGCCTGGGAAGACGCACAGCACTCGTTGAAACTGTATCTCGAAGCTGGTGGAGATTTGAGCGAGATCACCGTGTACGACAAGGCCCAGTCAGAGCAGGTGAGTGCTCAGCAGACCGCGGACGAAGTCGACTTGCTGACCAACCGGCGCTTTGCAGAAATTCCGATTCAAAGGAGTCCTTGGTGCAGTATCGTACCCAGCATGTAGCCTCTGGCCCTACAAGCTGGCCGGAAGCCTCATCGAAAGAGCCGTCTCTGATGGGCTACAGCTCTTCACCAACACACCAGCATTGACAATTTCCCCAGCACCAAATGGCAAATGGCATATCGAAACAAGCAAGGGACGCATCACGTGCGACAGGATTTTCCACGCTACAAACGCATACATCTCGAAACTCGTCCCGGACTTTGCGGGCAAAATCGTCCCAGTCAAGGGCAATGTCGTCGCGATTGAGCCCGGTTCCGGTTTCTCATCCCAGCCCCTAGATCATACATGCAGCATCCAGTGGGGAAGTGACTTTGACTACATGATCCAGCGACCCACGGATGGAAAGCCGTTAATCTTTGGCGGTTGTGATCTTGCGCACCCGAGAAAGCTTGCCGGAGCCATTGGGGATGCGGATGACTCAAGCACAACTCCAGAGATCATCGACGCTCTCCTTCAGTTCCCCGTCAAGTATATGAAAGGGTGGGGCGATAAGGCGTTCGCTCGTGTGGCTTGGTCTGGCATTATGGGATTCACGGCGGATGACCAGCCCTTCATCGGTGAACTACCAGGACGCACCGGTCAATTCGTGGCAGCTGGCTATACCGGCCATGGTAAGTTTCTTAATTGCAGCAAGGCAAGCGAGCATCGAGACTAATATGTAGTAGGAATGGCTCGAGTGTTTCTTGCCGCAAAGGCTTTGGTCCGGTTGGCCCATAATGAATCTGTTGATCCAAGGGTTCCCGGGGTTTACTTTGACATTGAGAGAAGATTGAAGCAGAAGGATGAAGAGTGGGATGCTATTTTGAAGGAAGGCTACAGCGGACTTGAGGAATCCCGATGCGTGCCACTACAAAAGCTTTAGATCCTCACATTAGTTTTCCTCGCCGAAAGTTTGGCGAGACATGAGTATTCATTTGCTTTCCATTTATGTCTGAAGTATCCTGTGCAAGTATATGTGCATGATCGTTAAATGACGAGTCTGCGTATAAAGTTAACATACATCCAAAATGACCACACCTCCATGGCCATACATGCTCGTACATCTCAGCAGAACACGTGCTAGCGAGAGTTGCAGCCCTGCCAGAGGCCACGGGCCGTTGACAACGAACATGTCGATTCAGGAATCCAGTAAATATGCAAGCACGAAGAAAAGGAAGTAAGTAATATAACATTGCTAAACTATCTTTTATGAAGCAATGTAGCGTAAAATACAAACCCCGGCGAATTATTGCAGGGTCCACCGAGCCGTTCCGGGGAACTTTAGTGGGACGATCGGCAATTCCTCCAGTTCCATCCGAACTACCGATCTCTCTACACCACAAAGCGGCACAGAATTTGGGTTATTTCGGAAGGCCCTGTGGTTGACCCATTGTGTGCATTGAGTAGCAGTATCGCCAGGAAATTCTAAAGTCGGAATGGGGAGAACGCTGCTTGCTTTCTTGTGTCCTTCCTCTAACCTTGCGTCAGCCATTTCGAGCCAAGCGCAACGAGTAATAGGTCAGGAGATATCCTAATCCTCGCTCACAGATTCCTGGTTCTTGTTGAGGTCGTTGCATGTATTTACCTAATATAATAGAATCTGCAATTATGATCAACGTCTTGGTGGATCGCCAATCAATCAATGCCGGTTGGAACTAAAATCCAGCTCCGAGGAGAGATTTAGCATCTACAATGCGATCGTACCTCGGCTGTGCGTCAATCCCAACCGGAGATTGAGTGATTCTACTAATTGGCTAACGCAATCCTGTCAGGTTAGTGAACTTGCGGTGACAATTGACATGTCACGGTTACCAGTCCCGATCGGTAGCATGCTCATGCGCAATTCCCGCGGTCACTAGCCGATGTACATTTCGAGCTTCGGTCGTCCACTGGCGTGCGGGGAAAGTAGAATCGACGCGCGATGACCCCGGTCTCCTCGGCGAACTAGAGACAAGAAAGGAAAGTGAGGTGGCGGAGTGAAAGGAGAATTGATTTCATGCTGAAAGAGCGGCTGGTGTTCCATTGACGATTTAAGATGTCCTCATGTTGCCGTTTGATCTCGGTTTGATTTCATCGCAAGTCGCATAATTAGAGTCCCTGTGCATCCATAGACGGTTCATAGGCCTTGTGTTTGTAGGAAATATTGCCATCATGGTATTCACACCACCGGCATGGGTTCCTCAGTTGCCAATAGGTTCGTAACCTACCACTCGATAGAGCTGGATTTTAACCTCCATCACAGATCCGCCGGACTCCATCACCATCGCTGAGTTTATGAGCAACGAAAAGTACGGCCGGTATCCCATTGCCAAATCTCGAAATCCTTATACCTGTGGTCTCACAGGCAAGACATACAGTGCCGCTGAGGTGATTGAGAGAGAACACTGCCTCGCTCGCGGGATAGGGCAAGCGCTAGGCTTCGACCCTTACGATGGCTCGGAGTGGGACAGAGTTGTTGCAATATTCTCTTTGAATACGGTATGACCACCCCGCAGAAGTGGTGATATTGAGATAACTCATACCAGCTTCAAGATTGACTACATTTCCGTCACACATGCGATTCATCGGCTCAATGGCATCGTCACGCCCGCCAGTGCCGTGTACTCGGCCTCAGAGCTTGAGCATCAGCTCCACTATTCCGGTGCCAAGGCACTATTCACCTGTGTGCCGCTTTTACCAGTAGCTCTGAAGGCTGCTGATGCGGCTGGAATTCCGCGAGATTATATCTTTATCCTCCCAATGCCGAACGCAGATACTACGCTGCCATTCAAGACGGTGGACAGCCTAATAAATGACGGCCGTGGTTTGCCTAAATTACCAGCTCTGAAATGGTCTCAAGGCCAAGGCAGTCGTCAAGTAGCATTTCTGTGCTATTCTAGTGGAACTTCTGGATTGCCTGTAAGTCTGGTATGAGCGGCGAGGGCTTTGAACTTCACTTACAAATGATTAGAAAGCTGTCATGATCTCCCACCGCAATGTCATTGCCAATATTCTTCAAAAGAGAACTTTTGAGTCAATTCCACGAAAGGCACAAGGTATTGAAACACAGGTGATCCTTGGCCTGTTACCCTTTAGTCATATCTACGGCCTTGTCTTGATTACCCATGTTAGCGCCTTTCGGGGAGACGAGGTTATCGTACAGCCGCGGTTTGAGCTCGAAAGGTGCCTGGCTGCCATTGCCCAGTTCAAGATTCAACAACTGAACGTCGTTCCACCGATTTTGATCCAGATGTTGAAAAACCAGGAGAAGTGTCGAAAGTATGACCTTAGTAGCGTGCGCTTTGTGTACACGGGTGCAGCACCACTGGGTCGCGAAACTGCAGAAGATCTAATCGCGATGTACCCAGAATGGCACATTGGCCAGGGTTATGGTGAGATTTACAATTATGAACTCGATGATGAGTATGCTAACACATAAATCAAGGTCTCACCGAAACGGCAACAGTTGTTACATCAACCAGCGAGCTGGACATACTTATAGGGTCAACAGGCTCTTTGGTTCCAGGTACGAAAGCCAAAATCATCGACTCTCAGGGCAATGAGGTTACCGACTATGATGTTCCCGGCGAGTTGTTTGTGCAGAGCCCATCCGTAGTCCTGGGGTATCTCAACAGCGAAAAGGCCACTGCAGAGACATTTGTGTGGCATGACGATGGCCGCTGGATACGAACTGGCGACGAGGTGGTGGTTCGAAAATCGCCCGCGGGGAACGAACATTTCTTTGTTGTCGACCGCATCAAAGAATTGATCAAGGTTAAGGTAAGCACTGTCTTATTTCCTGTGCATGTGCAGCGATGTTTATGACGTGTGGAAAATACTGACACGGCCTACAGGGTCACCAAGTTGCTCCCGCGGAGTTGGAAGCACATTTATTGACGCACCCATACGTTTCTGATTGTGCGGTTATCCAAGTTCCCCATGAAAGTTCTGGGGAAGTCCCCAAGGCATTTGTGGTCAAGTCGGAAGAAGCGAGTAGCAAAGCGGATACTGATGCAGTCGAGGGTATCTGCAAGCATGTAGAGAATCATAAAGCGAGACACAAGTGGCTGAAGGGCGGGGTTGAGTTTGTCGACTCGATTCCAAAGAGTGCGACGGGTAAGATCTTACGGCGACTATTGAGAGACAGAGAGAAGCAAGCGCGGAATGCGAAGAAAGAGAAACTGTAACGCTGTAAATAGGACTGACTGGAATTTGATGATCAAATAAGACTATAATCAATGAGCACTTGTCGATATCACTAACCATAACTGTAAAATCAACCGTGAATGTACAGTTCGGGTTAAAAGGCGGACGCGTAGGGCATGGCATTTAATATCTACGATCTATACAGCCTCTCAGACAACTCAACTGTTTCTGGTATCTCAGCATGACTCGGCAACACAACCCAAAGTGGTCCCATAGTTCACAGGGCCGCCAACTTGGGCGATCTGAAGCACACATAAGATAACATAACCGATACCTTCTCCGGCAATCCCTCCCGCAGCTACAGGATAAAAAATACTTCGCACGGGATACTGGAGACCATCTCTTCCAAAAGTGAGCCACAGCAGTTCCTATCGCCACTGTGACGGTGGTGGTGGAGCCAGGAATAGTCATGGCGAGTCCAACAAGAGCCATATTAGGAACGAACTTAGCCCAGCCGCTCAGTGTAGCATGGCGGACCAGCCAACGTTTTAAAACGACACTCGCGACACCGATTAGAGAGAATATGACGGAAAATATCCAACTTGATCGGGATATCGGGAATTTTTTCCGAAAGAATTGCTATGGTGACAATTCGCCAGGAAGTGACCGCCGGCGTGGCAAACTGACAAGACGTCGCAGTAGAATCGATAATGCAGGGATATGCGTTAACGAACAGCATGAATAAAGCCGGAGAGACAATCACGGCGACAAGCGTGCCAACGACCTATGCGTACCATTGCTGGCGAGCCGGGGTCCCAAGGAGGAAGCCGGTTCGGAAATCCTGCACCAGCTCGGCAGCTTGCTGGCCAGCCGCAGAGGAGAGAGTTGCACCAAGTAGGTTGACTCGTGCCGCTTGATCATAACCCGTTGTTGGGATTTGGTCGCGCAAAATGGCGCCCGTGATGAACTGAGATCCCTTCGAGACGACCGCAATAGGGGTAGTTCCAGAGGCTCCGTATACTTGGATGACGACAAATGACCAAAGGAAGCCGAGAACTAAACTCAGAATGTTCATCCCAGGAGCAAAGCTGAACAAGTATTTGAATGCGACCAGGGAGATGACGAAGGAAACTCCAGCCACGGAAGACCACTCCCACCATCGCACTTGTTGATCCTTGGGAACTGGGTCAGGTATAGCAGCGAAAGCGTCTGCAGTGGTTTCCGATTTAGGATGAGAGTTGGTTGGAAGGGCACCCGGCTCGTCATTGGTATCACTCCGTTGGGTCCGCGTCATTCCCTGCTTGATGCGGTGACCTCCGTATTGAACAAGACGAGCAAAGTTCTTCCCCTCCAGCGCAATGCCTGTAAGAGATACAGCAAGCATCATGAAGACTGCTGGCCACAATACCCAGTATCGGGGCGAAGGCATGTCCACAAAATGAGTTGGATCAAAGGCGTTGTAGGTAACCAGGTCTGGGTAAACCTCGCTGTAGGCAAGTCCTCCTGCGGCTCCTGTAGCAACGAGGATAGGTCCGATGATACCCCAGGCCAAGACTGTACCAAACAAGTAAGACATGGAGGCGTTGAGATCAATCAACATGCCCATTCCGATCATCGATGGGGACCAGGACCACGAAAGCCACCCCCAGTTGACGGCAGCAATGATCGAATGCCCGCCCCATTTGTAGACCCACCAAAAGGGATTCCAGGAGTAAAGAATACCAGGCGCGTAGGACGTAGTAACCGACCAAACACACGAGATACAGAAGGTGATGGTGATTCCCCTGACGTTGTCTTTGGCTTGGGTTGTTCCGTCTACCCCGGAGTGCAGCGCTCGAATGGTGATGGCGGACGCCGATCCCATGGGAAAATACAGACTGAGCTGCCGTGCCAGCCGTAGGATGAACATCTTCCGAAAAGGCACGGTAAAGCCCAGGCCCCAAAGCCCAGAGACAGCCGCGAAGCATACTAGTTTCCCATAATCAGACTTTGGGTTGGAACCGAGCAGGTTCAGCTGGTACATGGCTGGAATTCCGCTGATAAACATAAAGCCTATGCCAATAGTGCCTAGGGCTGTAGCCTGAATGATGTTATTTTCGTGGGGTCCAAACTAACCGGACAGGAGAGGCACCTAAGTGTAGACAGGTCAGAGAACGCTCTGTGTAACGGGAGGGATTCACACTTACATGCGACTTCTCTAAGAATTTCAATACGGCAAAGCCAAAAATAGCAGAGAACAGTGTTGCGTCGGCACCCATTCCACTCTTCAGACCTGATCCACGATATCGTTAGCCTACAATACCCTTGTACAAGGGCCGGATATAGTTTACCCAGGTACATGTTGGAGCAGGCAATCAAGGTCCCGAGCACAGCGCCAGTCACAACAGCCCGAACAGTAAAGATTTGTCGGCCATCGTAGGGAGCTACGCCCGAGAGTGGCTGGAATGGGTCTTCGACTTCGACTTCTCCGAGGGCAATGCTCTTAGAGTCCGACCTAGCTGTCTCTTGTCGTTCGAGAGGTGAAATTGCGCTCTTGATGTCCTTTTCCGGAGCCTCATCACGGCTCTGGAGCGCCATTGTTTGAGGATGAATAAACTGGCACAGAGTAAGAAGAAAGTGTTATTCTTTCTGAGCACTTATTGCATTGCGATGTGATTTTGCTGCGGTGATTGAGAGCTCATGATGCTGGCTTGTTGCTCTACTTATAATCCGGGACCCCTCCAGGCCTTATCAGCGGCCAGGATAAAAGACGCCAATAAAGCCACTATAATGCCACCCCTATCAGTAGCAGCGCTAATGGATCTGCTATGCAGATATTGGCCCCTACAATGCGGGGTTGGAAAGCGATTGCGCGATTGCACGATTTCTTATCAGGTATAATGTTGCCAGAACAGGTAATAACTTGGTACAGTTGATATGCAACCCTTTAGCTAACTGCGACAAGCATCCGGGTATTGTTACAGCAGATGCTCTATCAATCGCACCATTATGCAGTCTGCTCTAAGTCGACCTCAGTCTATCATGTATCCAAGACTCAATCAAGAACAGCGCCTCCTGCGGCTTATCAGAAGGAACCATGTGCCCAGCGTCATAGACCTCCACGAAGCTCAACCCTTTAGCCTGTTTGAAAGACCCTATCTCCCGCTTATCCATTGTAAACGGCTGAAAATCACGGGCCTGGAATGCCGGTTGGTGTTTCCAGCGCATGTTGTGCACGAGGTTCTTCTCACCTGCAGCATTGCAATACCAGTCCTTGTTCCCTACATACACGAGAACTCTGTAATTCTGTAATCGATTAGTATAATGGAATACAAATCTGTAATTAGAGGATATCTTACTTGGTCCAGTAGTTCCTCAGCCCATGTGATAGAGTCGGCCTCCATATCACCAGAATCAACGAAGTTTTGGAACAATTCTGCATCAACGATGTTGAATTTGACATCTTCGGGAACTCCAAGCTTCTGCCTTGCGCTGGAAGAGTTTAGGTACTGGTCAATCCACTCGGCAATGTTGGAGCACAAGCCACCGTCCTCGCAGCGCTGGCGAAAGTCATAAGGATTGAGATGCTCCGCGTGGATGAATGCAACGCTCTTGTCTCGGCAGTAGTTGAGCACTTTACCACATACCTCTTTGTTCTCTTTCAATTCTGCACACACCCGCAGCATATTTTCACACACTGCGGCATGTGGGATTCGATGATTGCACATGTAGTCTTATTGAAGATGGGTGAGTCGCCAGTACAACCCGTG
Organism: Ilyonectria mors-panacis; assembly: GCA_002991585.1. Taxonomy (NCBI): domain Eukaryota; kingdom Fungi; phylum Ascomycota; class Sordariomycetes; order Hypocreales; family Nectriaceae; genus Ilyonectria; species Ilyonectria mors-panacis. The sequence continues at coordinate 270,357 of PPHJ01000084.1, read as the reverse complement.
GGGTAGAAACCTGCCCACTGCAAATGCTGAGATAACTGCGCGTTTCCTAGGCCAATTCCCTTTAGGTTGATTCGAACCTCGGAGAAATTTGAGGTCGATGAAATAAGCCGTGCCATCGGTGACGAATGCCGCTGATGGATCCTCCTGGCAAGCGCAGGAACCCACGACCCAGCGTACGATTCACCCATAATATAGAAGTCTTGACGTGCATACTGTGGAAACTTTTTCATGAAGCTTGTCAGAAACACATACATGTCTGTCATGGCATCATCGAGGTTCTTCACCGGGTCGTCCGAATAGGAAAAGCCAACATTGACAGGCTGGCTACAACAACATAGTCAGCTCAATCCCAACAGATAAACCAGGAACGAAAATAATGACAAAAAAAAACAAGGCTAAATTGATATAGAAATTGGTAGACTCACTCCACAAAGATGAGGTTCGCGTGGTTATTCCAAGCATACGGGTTCCGCTTTGTTGCGTTTGGCCCATCGATCAGGCAGGGGCCAGTTTCTCCAAAGAGGCCAAACGCTACCGACGAGGCCCCTGGGCCACCGTTCATCCAAAGAATGACCGGATCGGTAGACGGACTATCACGACTTTCGGCGAGCCAGAAAAAATAGGTGCTTGGAGTTATGATCTAATTGCGATTAGCCTAGTCCTGCTGCAAGTGTCTGCCTCTCGCCTACCAAAGTCAAAGTAGCCAACCTTGCCGCTATCTTCAGATGCGCAAACACTCTGGGGCGCATCTTGGAGTCGAAATGTACCATATCCAAAGACGGAAGCGGCGCTTGCCAGCATGCAATACCAGGGGCGCACCATGTCGACAAATGATGGCTGAGAGATTTGGGGAAATCGGGAGATTTTTGCAGCGATTAGACTTTCCGGCAGTGCTAACAATTCTTAGAAAGATATCTGCAGTTAGCCGTGAGGGATGGCGGCCTTTCGTTCCGATGTTATCACTTCGACGCCCGCAATTTGAGGGTGTTGTAGGTCGGGATGGCTCTCGATTGCCCGATTAGGAAAGAATTTGGGCAAGTTAATTCCGCGTTGTGACTCCACCTGCATGTGAGCGCATGTACGCTAATTTCCCATGCCCAGTCGTTATCTATTAGTTTCGATTGGGAGCCTTGCTCTGGCTTTCCTTAGCATTGGACACGGGCTTTTGTGGGCTGAAATGTCGTTGTTCAAGCTGACAGCTTCCAAGGAAGAGTAATCGGCTCGAAACAGCAGTTGTAGATAGCTGGCATGGCAGTACAATGCCAACTTAACCGAAACACAGTTGCGACACAAAGGTAGCATGAGTAAAGCCACGTAATTAATGCAGTATCCGAAATATCCAATGTACAATTGACACAATTACATCAAGCGCCGCGCATGGTCTAAAATTTCGTCTGCACATGAACTAAAGTCCTGATCCCTCAATACCCAATCCAGCTCCTCACTACTTCAAGCACCGCCTTTGGTTGGTCATGAGGACTCATATGACCAGCTTCATCAACGGTAACCAATGACAGGTTGCCTTTGGTCTTGAAGGTACCTCCAGTAACCCTAGCACCGTTGGTATCCTGGTAGTACCACGGCTTGTATACCTCGGCTTGGAATCCAGCATGTCCACTCCACAACATAGCATCGTAGGTTTTGATGACTCCTTCAGTGTTCCTAAAAGCTGTCAGCCTCCCGCAGCCCAAACGCAGTATCGATGTCGGGTCAGGACTTACACAATAATATCACTATTCCCATTCAACACCAGCACCTTCGTGTGCTTGGAGTCTAAGATTTCCGCGATCTCTCGAATGCTAGGCACCCAAGAATCTGGCTGGGTGGACCACTGGGCGTTGAGATCCATATTTACAGGACGGAAGTCGAACTTTTCCTTAAATCCAAGGGCCTTTTGAACTGTGTCTTTGTTGAGGTATTTGCTGACTGGCTCCATGCCTAGAATCGAATTAGCGGGATGTCTTCGGAGGACCTAACCGAATGGAAGCTCACCAAGTTTGCCGCATATTGGGGGCTTTTCGCAAATCAGTCTGTCATCGTAAGGGTGGCGTCCTCCGGGCGCGACTTCACGCTGAAACACCTCTTCCAACGGCAGACACTTTTCAAACGCTGTGGAACAAGTATCTGCGTCATACGTTAAGTCGCACATGCGGCTGAACTTGTCGCACTGTGAGTATCCTTCTTCCATGAGGGTGCATGAACTAGCGTTGAAGCGGTGGTGAGACGCCTCTTCGCTCGGCGTAGGAAATGGAACGCAGAAGTGCTCATACTTGCCCAATACAGTTTGAGGCATGTTGACAAGGGCATTAACGAGGATGATGGAGTCAATCTTGTGTCGTGTCATGGACGTGTAAATCGGGACGTATTTTCCACCAAACGACTCGCCGGCAATATGAATGGGGCGGTCCCGAAGCGTCGAAAATAGGTCACCAAAGAAGGTGTCAAGGAATTTGTCAAAGTCAATCCCTGCCTCGACCAAGTTTGCAGCCCAGAGGCTGGGATCAGTGGTTTCTGAAAACCCCAGCGCCGATGGGTTGACTAGTCAATGGCATGTTAGCCGCCGTTTGGCATCACAAATCGTGACATGTCCTTACTCGATGAACAACATGTTTGCAAAGTTGGTCCAACTCAGATCGTTTCGCTGAGTATCTTCGCCATCTTCCGTCACAGCGCAAGGCCCAATCTCGAAAAATGCGCCGAGCATGGAGCTCGCCCCAGGTCCTCTATATTGGATGGCTGTTAGTATGGCATTCTAAAAAGCAGGAGTGGTCGAGGTGGCGTACCCATTGAGCCATATTATCAATGGTGCGGTTTCTGGCTCGTGGCGACTCTCAAAGTACCCTGCTTGAGGTCAGTAAAAAGAACCACAACTGTTTCAGCCATTCGCGCACAGAAGAACATGGACCTATTTTCGCCAAGTGGCACTGTCCCAGACCACTGTGAAGAGCCGGCATCGCAGACACTATTATTTTGTCTGATGACTGTCGCCGACGACTGCGGTGGCGATTGAATGCGACCCTCATCGCCAGCTAGACGCCATTGAGCGGGATACTCGGGAAGGGCGGTTGCGACCAACGCAAGAGCTGCGCCAATGGCTAAGTGTTGTATACGCATTTGGCCAAGATTCAGCATTGTCAGATAACTTGGTTGTGAAGCAAATGGCCAGGGCGACTTGAAAGAGGAGAAGCAATGGGGGCTTTTGAGCCAACCCCTTCTCGAAGATAGAGAGTCCTCGGTACGTAGAAATGATGCAGTTTCTCCTACAGAAAGCCAAGAGCGACTCTTTCAAGCTGACTTGCCCAAACAGCTGACGCCAGTCATGTTTGTGGGGATCCTGCCAAGTAACATATTCCAAGCCGCACCAATTTACCTAATTAGGAAGTGAAAAGCGCTGGCGACGCATCTTGTCGTATTTTACCTCACACCTATGGTCTTGAGCCTACCCTATAGTAGGTTCGTGCCCTAAGTTACATGCTAAGGACAAATGTGCATTCCGAGCCAGATAAATCACTGAGTAAATTTTTGGCCATGCAGGTGCCTTCTGCATTTCTAAAGAACACTTCATACAAGGAGGCACCAGTCATTTGACTCAACACCTAACTCTAATCGACGGTAGTTTTCCTCTGACAGATCTGCCTCCAGACCAACAACCGACAGAGAGGATCGACCATAACAATGACTTCTGGCAGGTTTCAAGAAGATGCTGACTTATCATGTTCTAGGATCCTACGAATGAGACCAAGAATAGCTCGGCTCGACTCGCGAATTAATTGTAGGCGGTGGAGATGAAGCGACATGCGGAACTCAGCGATGTGTTCACATGACATGTCGCATTTACGGCACATGAAAATAGTCAATTAAAGACGCGGTGTTTTTCGCCCCTCATGGTATTTTAGTCGATAACCTGACGTGTGTTGGTTGCTTACATCTTGTTCCAACGAGATTAGCTAAGAACTAAGGCGTTTCTAAGCCAATCTTTGATACTCAACTACAGTGACTAGGCTCGACTCCTTCAACGCATTACAGCATTGTTATTCCCATCATGACTCCAATCGAACGAATAACACTCTCTAAAATGGCCCTTTCCGTTATAATCCCCAAACGCAACAACGACTTGGGTGGTTTCAACTTGCAAATGTTTGTGGTGCTCATCAGATCCATCCATGATAAGGCGAATCGAGCGTCCCCGCAACCTTTCCTTCACGACAAGTTCCAGCCCCGTTTCAGGTAGGTCCATCCGACAAGCTCTGGTCCGAAAATACCCGTCCTCATCACGCGCGGGATCAAGACGTCAATAATTGTGGTGCAGATATTCGTACTCTCGCATAAGAGGGCCGTCATGTGTAGGAGTGCCTCGATGGGAAGCAAAGTAAAACGCTGGCGAGATATTTCCATGCCGCAAACAATGCCGACAATGATCTTACCCCCACGCTTCAGACACACTGGCTAGGATTGCAGGGTTGAATAGGGATCGCATATAATTGCACGTCATTCGGGAAATGAGATACATGATGTAGTCAACCGCCTTGCGATCGTTTGAGAAGCGATAGGTCACAATCGTTTCAAAGGATGGGCCGGTGACAAAACCCTGATCCGTGCCTAGATTGGCAATAGGCAAGTCGTGATCACACAGCGAGCGGTGCCATTGATCAAGCCGCTTAGCTAAGTTGTCGCATTGATCCAACATCATCTCTGGAGTCAAGCTTTCAGTGTGATAGTCCCGTTGTTGGAACTGTCGATGGTCGCATTGCCGGTTCAACACTGTTCGAAGCCATTGTCCCGCCATCTCCGATGCACTTGGTCCACCAGGCTGGCTCTGCGTGCTGAAAGTTGCCTCCATGGCGTGTCGACTGTGTAGCCTCCAAAGACTTGAAAGAATGTCTCGGATGGCGAGCTGCGGATCAAGGAAGCTACATGGCTCGTACAAGTCTGTCGCAAGACTAGATTTTCGGGTTCCCAGAGCCTGGAACTTTACCTCATATCTCAACATTCTCCACGCTTTGAACAAAGCCGACATGGACGATGACGAGAAGTCTACTTTGGAGGCGATTGCATCCAGACCGGAAGCGTGATTGCGGATACCCAACGGCGAGCCGACTTCGATCTCGTGGTATGCCAGGAGCAGAGCAGCACCGGCGACGTGTTCGTCTCGTCGATTACCCGGTTTCTGCAGCTCGCGGTTCAGCTTTTTTACAGCTGTGTCGTAGTAATTCCAGCCGAGATTGCTGTCACTCTTTCGACTAAGCGATCGTGAATCGACCGAGTTGTGTTTGTGTGATTCTGAAGTTTCCCGCAGAAAGAGCGAGAACGGCAGCTCGAAAACAGCTGCTGTCGCGAAATAGACTTGGGAATCCTAGGGTAAATGGGATAGCAGGGATGACATGGACCTCAAAGTGTCGAACTAGGGCCTCTTCAGCCGGGAAGGAGAGTTGGCAGTCAGTCGCCGGATCGCCTAGAGACGACTGGGTTGATGGTGATGATCCATCCAAGGGGCCTTCGATGTTTAAGAACTCATCCCAGGTGTTGAAGATTTGAGTCGAACTATTCCCTTCAACCATGACCATCAAGTCATTATTTGTAGGTGTAGCAAGTTTATCTGCGGAATCTGCTTCTGCCAGCGGCCCAGGAAGTTGACCACCAGGTGGAGTGTTGGTATTGGGGGAGTTTTGGGCGACAAGCGGTGAAGGGGATTGCACTGGGTGAGTTTGAGGATCTTGAACTTGTTCAACATCATCAAATGAAGTCTCGACATTGGGCAGCGCTGGTTGCAAGCCCCCATTGTCAAGAAGCTGAAAGGATGGCTCGAATAAATCCCACGACAAGACAATATTATCTGTATCGTTGCCAGTCAGGCCGTTCCACATGGGCGGTGACACTGGAGTCGCGACGTAGGGCTGCTGTGTATCCACGTGTATTGTGTCTTCACCCTGGTCCTGTGGTGACCGAGTCGACCGGTCAGTTGCTGCATTTGTCGGTTTCTGCTTTCTCCTCTCATCCTCCAACTGCAACGCCGACCATCTCGCTGCCTCAAACTTCTTAGATGACTCAGCTGTCAGCTCAGATACGTCCTTGAAGGTGATTGAGCGTTGGTAGCCACTGCACTTGACCCCGCGCTGAATGCAGGCCAAACACTCTGGGCGTGTCTCATCACACTATAGACGAAGAGCAGTCAGCATGTTGGTCATGAACGGAACTTGTAAGCACAACAAGCAAATAAAAGGCCAACAATATGTTAAAAGCCAATGTACCTTTCGTCGCTTGGTTCGGCAGTTCTGGCATCCTGTGCGCTTACGAACTATGTCGGTTTTCCTCGCTCGCTTCGATGACTGCTCCATTGAGAGGCGGGGGCAGTTCTGCGTATTGGAAAAGCCCAATGAGGAAGTTCTGACGATGGACTTGATGACCAGAACGGTTCAAACGGTCTATGCGGCCCTTGAACTGCCAGTGTGAGATTTGGAATTGCGACACGAGGGAGACCGAGAGTTGTCTCAATCAGGTGAGATGGAGCGAGGAACCACAAATGAACGCACCCCATTGGCGATTTGAGCCATGATAAGATAACAAGATAACATAAGAGACCTTGCCTAATCCAGGGTGCAGGAGCGCCGCTAATTAAGCCACGGAACCACAGAAGAGGAAGCTCATGCGCCATGAGATCCACAGATTCACAAATCCATTGCCGGTACAAGAGTCACGCCGTCGCTGTAACTATTCCTAATCCGGTCGCCGAGAGCGAGTACCGATCAGCTTCATCAACCATCATCGCCTCAAGCTGTCTGGAATATGACCAAAAAATCCACTATTTTAAAAGGGTTGCAAACGATGAATTCATATCTGGCTATCTGCGATTGAAAGCCGCGTGTCTGAGAAAAAAGCGGCCGATCGACGTGTCTTATCTGATCCACGTCGAGCAATGAGCATGCTGGAACCTCCGACAGGATGGCCTTTGTTGCATCCCAGTGTTTTCGCAACCCAGAGCCTGGCAACATTTGACACCGATGCTCCAAAAGGAGTATTTGTTGTGATACATGGCCTTCCCGAGTATGGCCGCAATTTTAGTGCGTTGAGCTCTGCCGCTAACTTTGTCACTAGGTTCGTACAACTCTTCGCCGTGCTCGGTTTGGGTGTTATTTACCGTTATATCCCCATGCCTCCACGAGGCAGAATCAAAACGACGCCGGGTAAAATGGGGACCAGTCCATGTCGCTTCCTTGGTACGATAGTCATTGTGTTTTGCTTCACAGGACCCTAACCTTCACGTCAGATTCTTCAAATTGGAATTGCAGCTGCATTCATTGCAAAGCTGGTTGTTCAGCTTCAACAGGGAGAGGACCGCATTGACTGGTCATCCGCAACTATCCGCATATCTTCTTGCCTCGCAGCCATTGCAAACTTCACAGCAATATTATTCCAACACTCATCAACTGCCCGGGGAGCTTATCATTTCATCAGCTGCGGCGCATGGACGTTGCTCCTGACGTCTCGTCCCTATTTGGAGACATGGGGCGACAACTTGTTTCCAGGGATATTCGGAGCCGCCTGCCTTCTCGATGTGTTTTACTCCAGAATACCGAATGATGAGCTGCCGCCAAAACTCTCCCAGTCAACCTTGTTCGAATCTGCTACGTACGCATGGCTCAATCCAATTATCGGCCTCACTGGAAGCCTCGATTTCGACAACCTTCCAGACATCGAGCTGCCTGCGGATTTTGATGGATACCAGTCAAGGTTCTCGCTGGCTTGCTCTCAAGGAGGCGAGGGGTCGTGGGATACATTCTGGGGTTCCTCTTGAGGGAACACAAGTCAGCACTTCTAGCTGCCTCTCTGTGCAGAGTGGTCGATGACCTTTCCCAATTCGGACTCCCTTGGCTGTTGCGTGACCTCTTGGCGTACCCAACCATGGGAAATGTGTGCATAATGTTTTGTTCCCGGCTCCTCGGAAGTGTCTGCGGAAACTATAGCGACTTTCTGGTACGACGAGTGGCTGTCGGGTACAAGGCCATGCTTTCTGCTGCCCTCCACACCAAGACACTCCATCTTGGAGACGTAAAGGTTTCAGGAGACGTCAATATCGCTACATTGGGTGAGGTGGATACCCAAGTCATGTTCCAAGGATTACACCTGCTTCTTGATGTGTGGTCATATCCGCTTCAGGTTGTTTTGTGTCTGGCGGGACTTTTGTATCTCTTGTCCTGGCAAGGAATGCTTATTGTCTTGGTCATTGCGGTAAGTGCTCAGCTCGATGGAGTGATTCAATTGTGCTAATAAACACAGCTTTCAATGTACCCAATTCTCGGATTCATCATTGGAATCATGACGACATGGATTATCAAAGGTATGGCCGCCAAAGACAAGAGGATCAAGCTCACCGGCGAGGTGTTGGGATCGATTCAGTCTATCAAGATGCATGCTTGGGAATCGGCTTTCACAAACACGTTGGCTGAAAAGCGATCCGTCGAGCTGAACGCGCTACAAGGAATGGCAATTTCCAACGCTTGGCTTATCTGTTTGATGCAAACAACTCCTTCATTCCTCACCATTGCTGCATTCGGGGTTATCCTTTGGAAGGGTCAAGTGATGGATAACCAACTCATCTTTGCCAGCATTATGCTGTTCACAATGTTCAGTTCAAGTCTGACCCAGATGTCTAGTCTGGCTACGACGATACAGGTCATGAAGACATCCTTGGACCGCATTCGAAACTATATGAACCTGCGGGAAACCAATCTAGTACCGCTGGGGGAGCCTGGAAATAGCAACCAAGGACAAGGACAGTCCATCGAAATCGAGAACATCAAGCTGCAATGGCCTGGCGGTTCTCGAATCCTGGAAAGCGGTACCATTGAGATCAAGAAGAGAAGCCTTGCTGTAATTACTGGAACCACTGGCTCTGGGAAATCGACGACCCTGCTTTCATTGCTCAGATACCTGGAACTCAATCAGCCACGCACAGAAAATCTCCAGGTAGCCTACTTGCCACAGCAGCCGTTCTTGACAAGCGGCACAGTTCGGGATAACATTCTTTTTGGGAAGGATTATGATCCGGAACTCTATGAAAGGGTCGTGGAAGCATGCTGTCTTCGACCGGACTTCCAACGTCTTCGTCAAGCTGACCGCACCCCGGTTACTGGCTCTATTGCTCTGTCAGGCGGTCAAAAGACTCGCATTTGTCTCGCGAGAGCGGCATATTCTCAGGCAGATGTTTACATCCTTGATGATCCATTGGCTGCGGTAGATGTCAAGGTCCAACGACATATTATCCAGGCCTTACTAGGACCAGAAGGGCTTCTGGCAAATAGCACAAGAATCATTTCAACCAGCACCCCGATGCTCTTGAGGGAAGCTGATTCCGCGTATGTCCTGGATAAAGGGACATTACAACGCCGTCCTCTTTCCGATGCAGCCCTCGTGGAGGAATCATCAACAGAGATGGCTGTCTCTAGCTCCGGATCAGATACAACAGAGGTCGACATCATGGAGTCTCCTAGCGAGGCACTTGACCAACCCGTTTCTCGGACATCATCGTCGCCCAAGGCCGAGAGTCTAATGGCTAGCACGGCGAAAGCCAGCCCCGAACACACATTTAGTGACAGCCATCTCGAACAAGCTGTCCTCGATGTGTCCCAAACCTCAACGGATTCTAAGTTTTGGAAGCACCCCATATGGACATATGTCTTTGCCGCTGACAGGTTTGGATGGCCTATTACGATTTTCTTTCTTCTTTTCGGCAGACTTGTTTCCATCTTTGGCACTTATGTCCTGAAGATGATGTCCTCGGAGCCGACGCCATCAGGTTTAAGATGGGACCTCGTCCTCTTCGCCCTCTTCTCCGTTGCGCATATGTTGCTTTTCTTCATGTTCATCGTCTCGTTGTACAAGTTTTGCATCATCCCAGCCTCGACCAAAATACACACAGGCTTGGTCAAGGGCGTCCTCTCACGTCGGATGGATTTCTTCTCGGTCGTGCCCACGGGTGAGATCCTCAACCTCTTCACGAACGACATCGCCCGAATTGATGGATCTCTCACCGGGTCTCTTATATCACTCATTGCTCAGTTTGCAAACCTCCTCCTCCCTTGCGTCGTTCTTATCGCCTCTACGCCCATTAGTCTTGTTTTCGTGGTACCCTTGATCTTCCTCTGCTTCCACCTGCAGCAGTTCTATCTTGAAAAACTTCGCGAACTTCGGCACATGGATGTATCTTCTCGCGCACCTCTCCTCAGCTACATCCAAGAAGCAAATGATGGCCGAGTGCTCTTCAAAGTCCACAACTCCGTAAGCCTTCGCCTTGCCAAGTTCCAGGAAATGCTACAGACCAACCTCCGCGCTTTCTTTCCGTTGGCCTGCATGGACGTTTGGATAGCCGTCCGCCTTCAGATCCTCTCCGTCATCCTTCAAGTGCTCGCCGTCGGCGCTTTATTCGCGTCATCGGTTGACCTCAGCACCCTCGGCTTTGTCATGACCTACGTATTCCAAGTCACAACTATCCTCGGCAACATCGCGCGCATTAGCGCCATTTTTGAAGCAGATTCTGTTTCAATCTCGCGTATCAAAGAGTATGCCATCCTAGGCATCCAAGAAACCGAGGAATTGGAACCAGAGGAGAGATACAGGGACGAGGTTGGAGAAGGTGAAGGTCTCTCTGCAAAGTGGCCAACAGACGGAAAGATTGAGTTTCGATCCGTCAGCGCAAGATACCGTCCCGGATTACCCTTAACTCTTAACTCGCTCAACGTCACGATATCACCTGGAGAGAGAGTTGCAGTTGTGGGACGAACAGGAGCTGGAAAATCGTCCATGATATTGTGTCTATTAGGCATGATGGATCAAGTCGGTGGAGAGACACTGGTGGACGGCGTGGATATTGCAACGATTCATTCATCCAAACTTCTGCATTCACTCTCCATCATCCCCCAGAGCCCTGTCATCTTCTCAGGATCTGTCCGTGGGAATCTCGACCCACTAGGTCTCTACACTGACGAAGAAATTATTCAAGCTCTGAAACATTCGACGGCGATGCAGGCCTTGGAGAAGTTGTCTGGTTGGAAGAGTGATAATATTGGGGAGCCTACTAAATTTCTGGATATTGACCTTGATCCTGGGTAAGCCTATATGAGGCGTGAATCGCAGGTGCTATTTCTATGAGTCCATGCTGACTCTTGGTTCCACAGATCTAGTCTTTCTTCTGGAGAAATTCAGCTCCTAGCGCTCGCGCGCACCATGCTCCAGAAGTCGAAGATCCTAATACTGGACGAAGGTAACCTACACCATCCAAAAGACACCTCGACTACGTGACTAATCGAAATTCCATCATAGCAACTTCTAGTTTGGACCAGGAGACAGAGAACCTCATCCATGAAACCATTTTTGGGCAGTTCAAAGGCACCATCGTTGCTATCATGCATCGGCTTGAATTGACCGTGAGTCGCCCTCTCCCATTAGCCCCAGTCTTTGCAAACAACCCGTGTTCATGGAATTCAAACGAAACAATCACAGATCAAATACGATAAAGTTATGGTTATGAACAATGGTAAGGTTGTGGAGTTCGACTCGCCGGCTGCATTGATAGCGAGGGATGATGGCTTTTACTCGTCAATGCTTGCTGAAGCCGGTTTGTTGGGTGATGCTCGGTGTAAGTTGAACAACTCCAAGTAAGCCAGATCATCTGTATGTAGAATAGTTAGATTTGACCTGTATCATATTTTCACGAGTTCACTTGCCCATTGTGCGTCGAGGTCTCTACGCCGGCCCCTTCTAGCGGTATTATTCCCAAGCCCATGGTTCTTGCCTGTGGCTCTGGCTTGAGAAATCTGCAAGAGGAATAGGCTCAGTGACAATTTTCCTTCGCGCGTAGAGGAAAATGTTTAGTACACTCCTCACATTCACGAGCGCAGGCGATGTGCAGCTATGGGCGACTATCGTTGATCGACTATCATGGATGCATTGTTACATAATGACACTCGACTAAACTAGCAGTACCATTTACAGATCCTCCCACTCACCACCCAGGGACTTTTGCGTTTCCTTTCCATTGTTTGAATCGACCCCATCCTGGAAGTTAGGCACAAGGTCAGTCGACTTCTTCAAATAATCCAACCAGTATTCAACCAAATTGAGAGCCGAGGCAGGCTGGTCGTAAGGAACCTATCCGGAATTAGATGATGTGCAACTCAAACTCAAACTTGACAGACTTACCATGTGTCCAGCTTCTTCAATCTCAGCAAGCCATAGATTAGGCACGGCTTTGACCCTTCCACCGCGCAACCCACTTGAGGCATTCCACGGCAACTCCTTCCAAGGGACAGCGCGAAATGGTGTACGCCCGTCCCACTCAACGTGCCGCAAGCCCTCATATACACCTTCGGCGTTGCATATGATGTCAGTCACGCCAACATACAGCAATACATCGATGGATCGTTGGACCTTGGCCAGATGCGTCTTGCGAGCGTGACTTAGGATCTTGCTGAGATACCCAGTCGTAGGGGTATAAAAGTCTCCAGATTCAAAGAACCGCCGCTCAATGATCTCGCTTGTCATATCCCAAGACCTCTTGCGGCCTTCGCTCTGGGCTAAAATCTCAAGTTTGTCATTGAGCATGTCATCGGAGCCAATATACGAGATGATGTCCTTTATGTCAGAGTAGCAATTCCCGGGGCTGGCACATGACCTTCGCCGCCGATCGTAAATGCTCCGAGTTGTGTTCACGAAAATGGAAGTGAACTGGTCCTGGCATAGTTCTTTGGGTTGAGCACAGAGAACTGGGTCATCACCTCCTATAGCACAAGCACGTATAGCCGACTCGCATCGATCAACAAGCTTCAGTGCTTTCGCACAGTCTTCTGGGTCCAGGTGAGGGGGGTATTTTTCTCGGTATTCGTAGCACGACGCGTCGTACATTGCGGGGAGCTGTGCAATAGGGCTGATCCACGGGTTGCCAACCATGATGGATCGCAGAGGGATGATTGCGTTGGACTCGGGGAACCCGGGCGTAGAACTGAGAAATTGGTTGTAGTCCAGGATGGTGGATGCAAAGGCCGGGACATAACGGCCAGCATAAGACTCTCCGGACAAGTGGAGATCAGAACTCGCCAGATGCGGGAAAGCCTCGTAGAACAATCTGATGAATGCAACAGCATCGAGTGAGGAGTCTCCAACGCGAGACGGGTATGATGAGTCGTCTTTATTATGATCCGTGTAGGAGTAACCAACACCAGCAGGCTGATCGAGGTAAATGACGTTGAAATGTTCCGTCCATGAATAAGGATTGAACTTAGTCGCATCTGCTCCATCGATGAGGCATGGTCCATTTTCGTACAGCATGCCGTGCAAGGAGCTCCCTCCTGGGCCTCCTTGAAGCCAAATCAATAGGGGAGCATCCTCTTTGTTGTTTCGAGCTTCGTGGAACCCTTCAATGCCAAAGGTCAGTCTTGGGCTTCACGAGCCGGGAAATAAGGGCGAACACACAAAAGAACAAGTGGCGATCTCTCAAACATCAGCCCATCCCGTGTGATGAGCTGCTCCACCGTGGCAAATCGACACGTCGTCCGCAGCCCAACTCTTAAAGCGAACCGTATTGTTGCTGAACTTAGATGTGACTGTCTTGTAGGATGAGGCCAAAGCGGGTGCCACAGTCAGCGCCAAGCAGGCAAGTGCTACTCGCTTCAACGCCATTGTTGGATTTTACTCAGGTTCCCGTGTCTTCGTGCGGCTCGATTGCATGAGCCGAATGGCCGCGTTTAGTAAACAGAATCGGTACCCATTAATCACTGAATCGCTGTTCAATCGAGTGTCCAAATATCGGCCTTATTTGTCTTGGCTTAAAGTAGTAATGAGGAACGGAATCGGCTCCTGGGTCGAGGTGGGGCTTCTCCAGTCCGCAATCAGAGGGAAAATATTTCCTAAACAGGAAGATCTTGGGATGTGGAGGACGATGATAAGCTACCATGGCCACTACCAGGGGGGAGCTTCGCGCATTCGCCCTTCCTTGTGTCACCGAGATCATTGCCACATATTTGCGAGCTAGAGGAATTCTAGGAACAGCATGCAACCATCTCGCTTTGAAGGTCAAGTCAAGTCTGCATATCGCTCCGTTGCAGAAGCAGCCACCCATCCAAATCCAAGTTATGGAAAAGATCTAATCATTCTGATACATGACTGAATTGATTCCCTGGGTGAACCAGTCATTAAGAGCCAGGCTCTTCCTGCTCGGTATCATGGAAGGGTTATCATGTTGACTCGTAACCAGTGATTCCGTAATTTCATATTCTGTTGGCGACTGCAGCAGTTCTGGGCCCGCATCCCATTGCCTCCCAGCTTCATACGTCGAATCACCGGGCCCAGTCGTATCCGGGTCAGACCACTCTGTCTGAAAGGAACTGGCAAGAAGGACACTTTGCATTGCCCGTGAGGCAACGTCGAGAAGGGCGCGCACCATGAGATACGATTTCGCGCTATCTCGGTCGGAATCATACTTCTCGTAGAGAATCACCATTCTTTTCATCAGTTGCAGATCAGTCAACACTGCTGGTGATTTTTTGTTTTGTATGATGTTGACGTAGATGGTGTCAACACTCCATGCCAAATGATCAAGTAGGTAGCTGCACGATATCCTGTTAGCAAATCCTAGACAGTAGTAAAAAATGCCCAGTGGGTGAATTCTTACATCGTATATGGATGGCGAATATCGTGTTCGCCTAGCAAGTACAGGGAAGCTCGCGCTGCTCTGATGCACACAGCATGGCTGCGGGTAATGACAACACTACCGCTACTCGAGTCAGAGCGGGTTGGCGAATGTTTGAAATCGACGTTGTTTATCGCAATAAGTAATTGGAAGTACGTGCAGTGTAGAGTCGTCAGGCACATTAGGAGCCGGTATTCGCCATTCGAAAGGGTCGTCAATGGTTTGTCAATTTCGGGCATGCGATCCCGCCAGTTTTGGAGCTCCGTGTTGAGTTCATTGATATTGGCATACCGCTCCTCAGTGGACTGGTTGGAAGTCAGCCCAGGGCGGAGCATGCGATAGGCCTTGCTCTGTATATCAGCCAGTAGCACTTCTTCTCGCAGGAAATTCATGGAGGATCCATCAGCCAGCGTGAATGAACTGTAGCCATCGTCTGGTTGTTCCTCGGGCAATGGAGGACGAAAATCGTCTGGCATGCAGGGCGGCTTTCCTAAGCGCATGGAGATATCGCGGTCCCAGATGTACGCTTGCCAGAAGAGTCGTTGTCTATGTAACGTTTCCGAATTCATATTGGCAGTTGGGCTCGTCGGATTGCGCTGCCCTGGTTTGACGATCATTTGCACAGTTGCTCTCAGGATAGTCGCGGCGAGGTTATTCCTCGATGTAAGCATCAAATAAAACACCTTTCATGTTTAGCAACGCAGTAACCGAGTCGAGTATGGGGATTTCATACCGTTGACAAGCATACACCAATGGCAATGTCATCTGGCGTCTCGGTGATGATGTACGGAAGTATCTCGAGGGTGTTTTGCAGAAACTTCTCCGACTGATCGTTTCGCATCCCGCTCAGGATGCGAAGGGAAAGGGCACCGACAATGCTCAATGCGCCATACCAGTTTGCTGCAGGGCTCGTGATAGTCCCTGGGCCGCATTGAGCCAAAGCAATGAGTCTGTCTTCCTCAAAGAGGCACACGTCCTCATTCAAAGGGCGAAGGAAAACTGCAATGGGTGAGTAAAGCTTTGGGTTTGGTGAGCTCCAGAGGAACAGACATACCTTTTAGGAAGTGCTTCATGATATTTTCCGAGGGAAGGGGGTCCATGAGACTAAGATCGAATTGTAACATCGGGAGGTTCTGTGAGCCTTCCATACGACGTAGCATTTGGCTGAAGCTATCATGTCCTGCCAGAGTATCAAACCATACTGCAGTTTGTTGAGACAATATTGAACAGGAATCTTTCGGTGGGAAAGTAGGTTGAGTTGATTGTAAAGATGGTGGCGAATGATTGATGGCATCGTTCATCTCCGTGTCACCAATACCCTGCCTTATGAGTGTTGTTTTCGGGGCTGTTCGAAAGTTAGGGTAGACAGATGTGAAGGGTGTGGCGGCTACACATACTCGCTGCGTCTTCCGTGGTGTGTACGCTCGAGGTTGCATCATCGTCGTTGTTTTCGTTGGTCAATGCTTGCCTGCGAGGCTTTGTCCGCGCTATGGATACTATGTGTTGAACTCTGTCTAGTCTCTGGGAAATATTGTGGTATGATCTACGGAGTGAGCTCTCGGGTGTCAGAAGGCCATATATCGCAGTATAAACATCGCTATGGACTTACAGTCTGGTGTTCGGAGCTCTTCTCCTGCTGTGCGTATAGACACAGGCTTCTGCACGCTTTTGGCAATTGGAGCATACAGGATCGACCCCATCACACTTGACCTGCGACGATTGAAGTCAGCTTGGCAATTCTGTCTGAAGCGTGGTATCTCGACATGGCTACAACCTTGCGTTGTCGACAGTTGGTGCATGACCAACGCGATCTTTCTCTCGATGCTGCCCCCGCCGCCCCCGGCGCATTCGGCAGATTAGGATCGGAAGCCATGGGTCGAATTCGTACTCAAGCCCAATCTGAATGGCCCACAGTATGAGGCGATATAACTGGACGCTGGAAGTGGTCGCTTCATCCGGCAAGACAATGAGACGAGATGGAAAGGAAAACTGAGCTGAGCAGGATAAGAGTCGGGATTTTCGGACATTTCGCACTTTCGCGGCCCGGACCCAATTGAGATGCCCAGGATGATGGTCAATCTGTCAACCAATCATCGTTGGGCAATTGACTGGTGGGGACCAAGATGCGATCTAAGAGCTCATGTTCCGAACCCCGAGGCCGAGAGATGCAGCGACTAGTAATGTAGGTAAACCGTCACTCGCGTTGCACTGCAATTTTAGCCCTTTGAGGGGAGTTGGATCACCACCCTCAGCCATGTTGGATGTTCTTTTCACTGTAATTTACGCGCTTTTATACGAGCTGCAGTACCGCCAAGCTCAACCATGGTAGTAAGTCGATGATCTTCTTGTGCTTCTTCCTGCAAAGTCATAGCCTCATTACAAGTCGGCAAACACGGGCCGGCATTTGTTATCAGCTGCCCGCTGGCAGCGGCTGCAATCAGAACTAATGAGGCTATTATCGCCATGCGCACTGTTCGCCTGGAGAGCTGTTGGGGGTCCATTATGGAGGGCATCAGATTCCTTGTGTACGGAGCCTCGATTCCGATTCGCCTTGCACTGCAATTTTAGTACTTCAAAGGCAGTTGGAAAGTCTGGCTTAGCCGTCATCTTCAAGGCTGACTGACCTCCCCGCAGGCCAGTGAGCCCTATGACTGCACTGCAATTTTAGTGCTTCAAGGACAGTTCGGATGCCACAACAAGCATCCTCCTTTAGGCTAATATACTTGCAGGCTTGTCCCACGCAGCCAATCAACCTTCTTGCTTCATAGAACCACACTCATCTGATCCCGTTCCCGTGACCCCCTTCGATTTTGATATCCCCGTACTCCGTAGAAACTCGGCAAATGTAACCCTTCCTGCAGGAAGAATCTCCACTGTGATGCCTAGGCCACCCCAAAAAATATGCCAGAAAATCATGGGGAGTCCAATGATATCGACGGATTCTCGATGAGGCATCGTGGCCATACCATCTGCGAACTACGCCGGTCTTCGCATTCACGCTAAGGAGCTGGAATTTCCGAGTTCTAAGGGTATTCCGAACCCGAGAGCCGATTCATCACCCCACTATGACGCGCTGGCCTACAGAGAAGGGGGATGAACTCTACTACATAGGTCCTGGATTTCTCATAGCTCCCATCATGAAATCCCCCGCTCTTTGTTCCAACAAGTCAAGTCATCCTATTTAGAGTTGGCATCAAAAGTTCGCGAGTTCCGCCCATTGCCACATGTCCTCTCTTGCTCTTGACACGCTTAAGCAGTGAGACCCGCAACAGATGTATCGAGACAATGCCATCGAACTCCCAACCGAGCATGTACCTCAAATGAACCAGTCGCATACCTTCCTCGGCCTTCCTGTCGAAATCCGCATCCAAATCTACCACTGGGTGCATCTTGATCATGCAGTTCAGCATGCGGAGCTCGACCCGGGCTATCTTATTCCTCCAAAGACCGTATACATGACAAGACCTATTCACACAGACCCAGTGACACAACTCAGTCCTGGTCAAGATTCCTCGGAAGACAACTCCTCGTCAAGCCTTTCAGTCACAGCCAATCAACACGACTACGCCCTTCCATCTCAGAACCGGCCAATCTCTCGCATACCTACTTCATTATTAGTAGTAAACAAACAGGTATATCTGGAAGCAAGGGGTGTGCCATTTTTAGAGAACGAGTTTGTGTTTGTGAACTGGTTCTCGTCTGGCTTGTCATCAGCCAAGGCTTTTATCGCCGTCTTGGCACCGTGGCAGCGGGCACTCCTGCGATATGCCAGACTGGAAGCATTACTAATTGACTTTCGGGAGAGCGAACGCGAAAATTGTAGTCGTCTCTGTCGATTACTTTCGCTTGGACTCTGGGGCTTGAGACTGAGGGTCCAGGAAAGAGACACCCTGTCCAACTCATCCGGGTCAGAAAACAATCACCAAGCCATCATTTCCACGTTTGAGTCCTCTTGGAAACTCATAGCATCGGCGCTGGTAGAGATCAAAGCTCTAAGATGGCTCGAGGTAGAGCTCAGCATTGCGGGATGGAGTGATGCTCAGAAAACACTTTGGTGCAGAAGCGTCGAGGAATTTGTAAATAGTACGAAAGCAGAAACCGAGAGACGGCTACGTGTCATTTGTGTAGAGTCAGAAATAAGGCAATAATTTATTCTGCGTCATCTGACAGTCTAGTGTAAACAGACCTTTTGGCGGACTCTCAGTCGCGATTTGTATTCTTTTTCCACTTTCCGGGATCACACGCACGCATATGTGCGACCACAAGCCGAACAGCCTATAGTGCATAATCTCCAGCCTTCAATCCTACGACCAGTTTAGCAGGCGATTATCTCGTTTCTCGTTTGGCCAAGTCAAAGAATATCGTCTTCAATTTTTCAACTTGGCAACCTGGCCTAAATATTTAGCTGGACCACAAGCTCGACTAGTTTATACATCTCGCGAGGGCCATTAAGATTTTCATGACGCAGGCCCTTCTCAGAGAGCCATGTAACTTGTGGTTGTGTCGGGCACAAGAACTTCGTCAGTGATCTCAATTTTAATTAATTGATGTACGTTATGTTATGCCTTGCTTGCCCAGCCTTCCTTGAGGCCAACACGGCTGCGGGATTTGCGGCAGCCTGAGGCATCTGTGCCGAGTTTACTTTATTACTTCTGACACTACCCTACATCAGCATCAGCTGATCACGGTGATGGAGTCAGGCTCTCGTCTCGCTAGGCAATAAATGGCTCTATTTCCACAACTTTGATACTGAATTACTCGCCACTTATTTTCCCATCGTATTGACAACCCGTTTTGAAATTTTCCAATTATGGGTTAACAGGCTCAGAATCAAACCAGGACCCACAAACCAATCTAACCCACTCCGACGAAATTCATGAGGGGAGTAGTTCTGACAAGGATGCATCAACAAAATATCCGTACAGCGTACAGATTCACTCGGATTTAAAGGCACCTAGTATTCAGAGTGCATACTCAGCCAGCTCTGCGCCCTACTCCTCATCAGGGACATCATCAACTCCACGGTCGATACATCCCGGAGAGTACCGCGAGTATGGTGCTTCTTCTAAGCATACAAGCGTAGGTGGGCTTCGACATACGACGCCAAGCTCGGGGTCCTCAATATCTATACCACGCACTAACCCTTAATTTAGACAGTTTCTTCGTCGGGCCGAAACTTGGTTATAAACAGTCATAAAGTTGTCTATGATCCTAATCCACCTATGGTGCCTTATGGGGGGGGGGGGGGGTTATTCCCGCGCTGTCGACAGAACAAGCCCGAGTCTTCCAGCGAACCCAGAGCGTATAGAATTACAGCCCTGGATACAAGATTCCATCGTATCTACTTTCATACGAAGGCTAAATGAAAATTCAGGTCGCAGTGAATGGGATGTTCCCCAACGATAGGGCTGGACTCGTCGAGCGAAGGTGGTAAAGGAAGAGGCACTCCGTGCCATTACTCTTTTCTTCACGCAGCTCTCTAGTGAAGAACAATCGCCTAAACCTTCAATTTTCACGATACCCTTATTACCAGCGTGTAAGAATGCAATTGTGGAGGGTGTCCTTGGGAGTTTTGCGCCAGAAGCAAGCTGGTCGGGGCTCAAGTCGCAGACTACCGTGGTCAATACTCAGCTCAGCGACGCTATTCGTTCCCTGGCCGTCTCAGGTATGTGTCGATAAGAATAACGTCGCCGGTCACCCTGCTCACGAGGTACTATAAGTTAACTTTAATGAAAACACAATCATTCCGGAAATCATTTCGACGGTGCTGAGGAGTACTGAGGCTGCTAGTGCTGCCGACAGGGATTCATTTGCAAGAGCTATCCACCACTCCATACAATCTCTCGCAGAAGACCAGTCGTTCAAGGATCTTGCCCAAGCACTTACTTTTATGCGATACAAAAGATACTCAACGGCTAGACCGGGACGAGGACAGAACCTTTGCCAAGCACACCAACGCGGACACCAACCTCGTCGTCTACGCCATCAGCGAGTGGGCCGCGAGCTAGTCGACCACCATGTGCGGGACCAAGCAGACGCTCGACCTCGCGGGCAGCCTCTTCTGCAAGGCCGGCTTCAACACCTACTCATCCATGGTGGGACTTATCCGACGCCGATAACAAACGCTTATCGATGGTGGCCGCAATTGCGTCGTAATCCGCTAAGACCACGTGACGACTTATCGCCCGCAAAATGCGGCCCGTGAAATTGCGTGTGCGACGCCTGATAAGTGCATTTTGATAAGTTCCCCCTGACTTATCAGGTCTTCCAGCCTACCCAGCCCAGGGAAAAAACACCACGTAGAAAGGCCCCGATCGATCGAGATGGCCGCGGACGACTCGTACACGGCCGCGGACGAGCGCGCCCGTGCCGCCCGGAGGGCGGGCCTCCAGGCGAAGAAGGACGAACAGCCGGCGAACACGGTGCGGAGTTACGCGGCCAAGCAGCGGGAGTGAAAGGCGCGTCCTCCCCTTTCCCCCCCTTTTTAAGTAGGGCCTCCTAGGCGGCTAACAGACGAATACCTATAGGTCTGGTGCCATACGCCTCAGGCTGCAGCAGACGGCTCGCTCTATAGCTGGCCTGACGGCGAGCTTGTAACGCCGGATAAGCTAGCAGCATGGCTCAAAGAGGATATCCTCTTACGATGCGTAGCGCTACTGCAGAAGAAGCTACAGGCGCAGGGTAGGGGTAAGGGCAAAGGCGAGGCCGTATAGCTACAGCAACAGCTCGAACAGAAGCAGCTCGAGGCTACAGCCCTAGCAGAGGCCGAAAGCCTGGCTGAAGCCCTAAAAGTCCCCCTTAGTGAGGCTGTCGAGCTGCTTGCAGACGACTGTAAGGGCTACATACCACCTACAGCCCTTATGCCAGCTGCAGTAGACTGTAAGGGTTGGGGCGGCATGCCCAACCTTGCAATAGATCGTTCCAGCCGTTAGGCCAAAAAGATCAACCAATTCGAGTAAGCTAGCGTTACTCAATCGTGCCGCACAACAGGTTATAAGGGAGGTCCCGCGCCGCAGCGCGGCGAGTCCTCGGCAAGCCCTCGGGCTAGCGCATATCCTTACATAGACCTTACTGAAGGTTCCCTGTTTATGAGGGGTACTATTGACGCCTATATTGCGGCCGTTATCGAGCTCTGGCGGCTCTAGGTAGCCTACGGCAATACGAATATGAAGAACCCCCGGGGCGCTGCTATATGAGGCTTTCTTGAGCAACAGGGCCGGCAGCGGGGGAAGCACAACTGCGCCTCCTTTAAAGACCACGGAACTGACGGGATTCAGGCTGGCTATTCCCCCAATAAATGGCTCCAGATTCAGGATCTCCTTCTCAGCGGGGCTGTATATACGCCGCAAAAACCTCCATACACAAGTCGACCTCCTCTTTAGCTACTACTACCTCTTATAGGGAGAGAACCGCTGTAAGATAGAGCTTACAGACCTATCCCTACTTGACTATCTACCTTTAGAAGGCCCAATCCTCTGTAGCTGCCCCGTAAGCCTTTTATAAGACGGCAAGCTAAATAAGATAGTGAAGAAGGAGTTTATAGGCGCCCTCCAGCATAAGGACCCCTTATTCTATACGTAAGGGGCCCTAGCACAGCTCTTCTTCTGGCGCTAGCATATCGCTAGTAAGCCAGCACTATCCTTCTGGCGCTATTAGAACTGGTATCAGATTAAGATCCTCGTCGGATAGAACTGCAAGCAGGAGCTCTCATACCCAATACAGCTATAAGAGACCTAGCGTATCTTCAGTGCCGCCAGCCTTATTGCATTAAAGAAGATACACCTTCCGCGCAGGATAGGCGCCCAAAATACAGAGACCTACAGCATATCGCTCACCCAGATCTCGCAGGCCGGCCGCTAGAACCAGAGCGTACTCTACCAAACCTATCTGTCACAGGCTGAGCCTGGGTTGCGGACCCGGGCTGTGCCCGGTCCCATATAGGTACAGCTAGATAACTTAACCTGCAGTTAAGTCATTACTTTCCCTTTTGCCTCAGTAGGGAACTGCTACCCCGCAGGAAGGTCGTAGCGCTAGCTGCCGCTTTAGCCCCTCTGGGGCCAACCCCTTACACTATCTTACGCACCTACCGCACCAGTTTATGCATATTGTCGCAAGCTTCTTAGCGTCCCCAGAGGACTACTTCCTCGCGCATACAGCCCACAAACCTCTATACATCTTACAAAAGCAGCTCTAGCTATAGATCGAGGAGTGGGAGCCCCGCTTTGAGGCACACGCACGCCAGCAATACTGGGCAGAAGGCAGCCTCAATAATAACAATCTAGCCGCTAATAGCTTCCTTAAGCTTATACAGCGCCTGCATATAGTACTCTTACAGAACCTAGTGTAAGAGTGGCGCACGGTTGCGCACCTATCTAGCTAGCCTAGCTATTAGTCAGCTAGCAGAGCCCCCTTTTAAGGGCTATCCGGCGAGTACAGGTTCTGCACTCATCAAGTGAACGCTTTACAATACAGTCATACCTACCCTATCATATCTACTGTATCACCCTGGTGAGACCAACTCTTACAATTTATTTACTTCTACACCCTACTGGATTACCAGCGTGTTACACAAGATGCGAGGGACACAAAGTGCTACCGGATGTAGCGGACGTACGGCGAGCGAACTATAGATACTTACCGCTATGTAAGAAGAACCCAATATATTGGGTACTGAAGGAAGAGAGGAAATCCAGCCTTAAATCGAGGAAGAGATTGAAACCCTTATTTAAGAAAGCCAACTAGAAAAACCTATAGAGAAATTAGACCTTATTATATACAGTAGGTCTTAAAGCTAATCCTCTTATAATTCCGAACTCTTAGAATATTATATAATCCTACTATATTGATTCTAGTTATAAGGCTATTTGATAAGTACTTATTATTTATATAAGCCTAATTGTAAGTTGATTCTTATATAAATATTTCTAATAGCTATAATAGCCTAATAGAAAGTATTAAACTGACAATTTTAAAGCCTAAAGATAAGAAGATTAAGTATTTTAAGTATAACTGCTTAAGTAGATATTAAAAGAATTAGAACTTAGGGCCCTAAAGGAATATAAATAGGTATCTCTATATATCTATACTACCCTTTAAGAAAATATAAGTAGTATAGAAATAGATAATTAGATTTAAGCTGTTAGAGATACTAATAACTTTAGGGTAGCAGTAGAAAACTATTAGAAAGATTAGTTAGTCTATAATTAAACTGTATATATAATATTATAAACCTAATAGTAGGTATATACTAAAAGCTTAATAAATTCTATATAGAAGAACTTTATAGACTTCTTTTAGAAATAGTATATAGACTTTAAATAGAGAGAGATTAAACTTTAGAATAACTTTATAGAGTTATAGTAATACCTTAAGCAGTTATCTATAGACTACTTTAATATATAGAGAGCTATTTATATTTCTTTAGGTATTATACAGCTAGAGGATAATATAATTCTAGCTTATTAATATTACTTTAGCCTTTAGCTAAAAGTAAAAAGAGAGATCTATAAGATACAGATTAATATTCTATAGGCTTAAGAGTTAGCTTAAAAAGCCTAATATCTATAGCAGTACTTTAGCTTTAATAATTAATAATAAGGCTAGAAAAGGAGCTATTCCAGTAATAAATAAGATAGATAGTCTAAAGTACCTTAACTAGAATCTTTAAGCAGTTTGTTAAGAAGAAGGATCTTTTCTTCTAAAGGCTAAGGAAGTTACTTCTTTTAATCTAAAGGAATAAAGAAATAACTATTTAAAAAGCAGAAATTGCAAACTATACAGTAAATAATCTATAAAACTTAATCTTATAAATATTTAATATTATAAGTATAACTAATATAGTTACTATACCCCAGATTGCTTAGAGTTATAGAAGAACTAGCTGCAGGCAAAATATACTCTATACTTTAAGCTAGTAGATATTTAATCTATTAAATAATAAGTTAAAGAATTAGACTCTTTAGAAAATAAAGAGATATAAGATCTCTAATGAGAATTTTAATACTAAAACCCAAGCTAATTTCTATTAGTTAAATTATCTGAAGATAAGTATTTATCCTCTAAGCACTTAATAAAGAAAAAATCAGTATAGATATAGATACTTATATATAGATATCTCTTATTAGTTGCAGACTGATATAGAAACTAGGTCTATAAGCTACTAAGAAGTAGTAAGCCCTAAATCTATAAAGCTTTAATAGGGATATTATACTAGTACTATTAGTATATTAGCTAATCTTCTTTCTAATAAACTATTAAGAGTTCCTAAGGAAAATCCAATATCTATTTATAGAAGTATTACACCCTAAAGGAGCTAGTAATTTACTTCTATCTTCTGAGGCTATAGGAGATAAAGGGATTATTATTAATATCTATATATACTTATAGAGCTATATACCTATTTTACTGTAGAATCTAATATCCTTTACTAGAGATCTAGTGGATATAGGAGAGAAGGTATATATTATATATATATATAGTATACTCTTACTAAATAAACAGCTAATAGTTACCTTAGGTGAGACTTAAGATGAGAATATAGAAACTCTAC
This sequence comes from Ilyonectria mors-panacis, assembly GCA_002991585.1. NCBI lineage: Eukaryota > Fungi > Ascomycota > Sordariomycetes > Hypocreales > Nectriaceae > Ilyonectria > Ilyonectria mors-panacis. The sequence goes on along the minus strand of PPHJ01000084.1, from coordinate 245,128 downwards.
CCTTAGAGCTTAAATTAAAGTGAGAAACTTTCAGTAAGAAAGCTATAAAAAAGATACCTCTTTTAGATAGAGTTAAGTACTTAATTAAGCTGCTTAAGGATAAAGAACTGCTATTAGGATGGGTATACTCTCTATTAATAAGAAATAGGTAGCTATTATTTATAAGTATCTTACTGAAAATATAGAGAATAGGTGGATTTATTACTCTATAAGTAGAGCTAGAGCTTTTATTCTTTTTGTATTTAAAAAAGAATAGAGGGATTAGAATTTATATAGACTATTATAGTCTAAATGCTGTAATAGTTAAGAACTATTACTTACTGCTATTAATTAGCAATCTTCTTAATAGACTATTAGAAGTAAAGTAAATTTTAAAAATTAATATTTAGAATGCCTATTATAGAATCCAGATTAAAAAGAAAGACTGCTAGAAGATAGCCTTCTATATTAGATATAGATACTTTAAGTATATAGTTATACTATTTAGGCTAATTAATACTCCTACTACCTTTTAGGTATATATCTACTGAATACTTACTGAATTACTAAATACCTACTATATTATATACCTTAATAATATTATAGTATACTTATAGATATAAGAATAATATACTAAAGATATTAAAGAAGTATTGTAAAAACTATAGTAGTTTTAGCTATATATAAAACTATTTAAGTATATATTCTATTAGTAGGAAGTTAAGTTCTTAGAGTATATAATTACTTAAGAAGGTTTAAGTATAAAATCTGTTAAAGATTTAAATAGTAGTTAAGTAGCTAATATCTATTAGTATAAAGAATATCTAAATCTTCTAAGGATTTTATAACTTCTACTGTAAGTTTATTTTTAAGTACTTTAAGATTATAGTACTATTAATAGAGCTTTTAAAGACTAAGGACTAAAAGATAGGTTTCCTTTAGGAACTAAAATAAAAAGAGGTATTTTAAATATTAAAATCTATATTCTGTTTAGTAACTGTCTTAAGATATTGGGACTTAAAGCTATAAAGCCAGATAGAGATAGATATATTACTAAAGGCAGTTTTAGGCATTCTAATCTAATTATATAGGGACTAATAGAGGCTAGTTACATACTGGTTTAGAAAGCTCTCTAATATAGAGTATTACTAGGGTATTAGACAGTAAGAGCTATTAGCTATTATTAAAAGTCTGAAATACTAAAGTTACTACCTCTTTAGGTTATTAGAAAAGTTCCTTCTATTAATAGATTATAAAGCTCTTAAGAGGGTTATTAAGGCACTAGCTAGAGATTTTTATAGAAGACTAGCTAGATAGATATATAGATTAATACTATTTAACTTTAATATTAAGTATTAGCTAGGGAAATTAAATCTAGCTAATAGAATCTTTTGTTAATTAAACTATATAGAAAGAGAAGTAAAATACAATAATATACTTTCTATACTAGCTTAGAAGCTATATATAGTTAATAAACTCCTATTAGATATCTAATAAATAATTAGTAGATTAAAGGGGAGAATAGAAGTTACTAAGGTATATATATAAGTAGTGTAGGTAAGCCTAATAGGCCCTACTAAACCTTAAGTTAAAATATAGATACCTTTATCCTAAGATTAAAATTAGAATACTACTGAGGAAAGTTAGATACTAGAAGTATTAATCTCTATTATTATAAAAAGTACTAAAAGAGCTTAAATAATAATAGATTAAATAGAGAATACTTAGTAAGAGTAGACCTTTTATAAAAAGTCTAGAGGATTTATCTAAAGCTGGAGTTATTAATCTGGAGTAATATATCCTATATTCTATTATAGAAGAGTTAATAGAGAGCAAAATAGTATTTTTATTGTAACCTTCTGTAAAATTAGAAGGACTAATCTAAAAACTGCAGGCTAAAGACTAATTCTATTAGCTACAGTTAGAGAAAGTTTAATAAGTAATTAGTAATAAGTTAGGAGGATACTATTATAATAAATAGGGTATACTCTTCTTTAAGAGTAGATTTATAATTCCTATATAAAAAAGCGTTAAGATTGGAAATTCTATATAGATACTATAATAACCTAAAAGCTAGGTATATAGAAGCTTAAAAGACTTTTAAGTTAATTAGTTAAAAGTTCTATTAGAATCTAATTGAAGATAATATAGTAGAATATACTGCTAGATATTAATATTATCTTAGAGTATATATACTAAAGTATAAGCCCTACAGTATATTATAATTCCTATTGTTACTAACTTATTTATTTTAAGAAATAAATATAGACTTTATTATAGAGTTACTAAATAGTACTTAAGTAGACAGTAAAAAGTATAATATAATTCTAGTGATTATATACTATATAATTAAGTTTGTAATTTTCTTACTATATAAAAAGACCTTAATAGCAGTCTAACTGGTACAGCTAATCTATAAGTATATAGAATACTAATATAGAACTCTAGAGGGTATTATTAGTAACTAAAATAAGCTCTTTATAAGTTAATTTTAGAGAGACCTTATAATAGAATAGGTAACTACTTAATAAATATTAACTGTATACTATCTGCAGACAGACAGTCAGACTAAAAGAATAAACTAAATTATAAAAAGATACCTCTAAATCTATATAGGTAACTTATTACTGCAGTAGGCAGTATAGTTGCTAGAGGCTGTATTTATATATAATAATAGTTGCTATAGCACTATTAGAGTCTTTTTAATAAAGGCACTATATAGATATTACCTTAGAATTATAAAATATATACCCTAATATTTTAAAACTTTAGTTTAGAAAGTTATTAAGTATATTATAATCCTTTAATAAGTATGCACTAAGGTATAAAAAGTATAGTAATAGGCAGTAGAGTTACAGGCTAAATACTATAATAAGAGATATTAAGTATAGGAATATTAGGTAGAATAGACTGTAGGCCTTTCTATAAGAAATTTCTAATTTAAATACTATAAATTAGCCCCTAAGTATATTAAGGTTGCTATTGCTAAAAGAATCAGAAAATAGACCTATTAGGTCTACTTACCTAAATAATATAGATATATATATAATATATTCTCAGTCTTACTTCTGGAACTATAGCTAGAAGCTTAATAAGTACTTAATAAATACTTAATAAACCTCTTTAAACTGAAAGAAGATAAAAATAAGTAGGAAGTAAAAGAAATTATAGCTAATAAGAAGGTTAGAAATAATATCTTCTACTTAATAAAATAAATAGAATAGCTAGTAGAATATAATACTTAGGAACTATTAGAATATTTAATAAATATATTATAAGTAATTTAGAGGTATTACTACTAAAAAAAGTAAAATTACTAAAAGTAGGATAATAAGTAATATAGCTATTACTTATAGAATATATAATAAATATATAAATTTAAATACTATATTTTAAATACTCTAACTTAAGGATAGACTAAATACTAAAAAAGAATATAACTATAAAAAATATAACTAGAGATACTCTTCTATTTAGTAGGAGTTTTATAGGTGTAGCTATTACAGCAGATAGAAATACTTACTAAGTAAGTAATAGACTTTAGGCAAATAGAAGTCTTAAGTAAGATAGAAGCCTTTAGTTTATAAGCTAGCAGTAATATAATATAAGGCAGTATCTATTTAGAGTGAAATATAAATAAATTAGCTAACTTATTTTCTTCCTCCTTTTTATATTTACTTTTAATCTTTTTTTCTTTTTTTTTTTTCTTTTTTTATTAATCTCCTTAGGTAGTGGATAAGCAGTAGCCTAATATATAGCGGAAGATACAGTAGGCAGACTACTAGTAGTACTATAGCAGACAGAAGGAATACTAGTAAAAATAATAGAAGAAGTAAGAGTATTATTACTATAGTACTTAAAGATAGCAGTTTTAATAGATACTAAAAAATTATTAGAATATACTGATAAAAAACCCTTAGAGAGTATAGAAGTAATAGCTATATATTTAGCTACTAATAGATAATAAAATACTAAGAAAAGAGCTTAAGCCTAAATAGATTTATAGTAGTAAAGAAAAATAGTTAAGTCTGACTGCTCTTATAGCTTAGCTGTAGATATACTAGATAATAATCCCAGCTAAAAATAATTAATAATAGTAAAAATAAGAGGGATAGAAACTTACTATATAGTTAGTTTAGAGCTTAACTAACTGGAAGGAATATAATACCTTTTAGTATAAAAATATAGAGTATTTAGTATCTATATTATAGATACCTATTAGATTCTTAATAAATTTAAGAAGATAGTACTATATAGCTAAAGCTGTTTTTATAGACTAAATAATTTTCTATTATCTTAAGTTAGAGGGAGAAAATATAATATTAAACTAATCTTAAAAGGTATACTAATTTAAATAGTTTTAATACTATTAAATAGTATCTATAAGCTTAATAGAAATCTAAAATAGTTAGAATACTTAATAAATAAATAATAAATACTGGGTAAATACTTATTATACTATATTTCTAGTTAGATATCTTATAAATAGTATAATAAAAAGATAAAAAGCTATATATATAAGTATAAAAGAAAGAATAATACTTTTATATTAAATAGTATAAATAGAGTGCAATTTTATTCTTTATACTCTAGAATTTATTATTAGAAAATAGAAAATCAGTTTAAAATTAAGTTTTAAACTTCTTTAATACCTTTTAGATAACTATAAGAATAGATATCTTAGCAGTAACTTATCAGGCAAAAGGCAAATAGATAATAGGAAAAAAAAGTTTAAAAAGGTTAAGAAAAGTTAAGAGACTTAGAAGAAGAGACAAAATATAATAGCGGACATATAAGATAGTATTGGCAGTAGTATTAAGAGAAAAAAGAAAAGCCGGAACCCTATATAAGTGGGAATAATAATAAATATTAACTCTGGAATTGCAGGCTGATGCCGGTCTGGCTGCAACTCGCCAGGCACTCAGACCAATAATAACAATAATAATAACCCCGCCCTACAATATACTGAGTCCGGCTGATTCTGGAGACTACATAACGACCACACAAGCTACTGTATCAAGCTTCCCCAGAGGTTAATACTACGCCTTGGGATGAGGCTTGCGAGAGGGGGAGATAATTATAAGAGTGGCGTACAGTTGTGCACCTATCTAGCTAGCCTAGCTATTAGTCAGCTAGCGGGGCCCCCTTTTAAGGGCTATCCGGTGAGTGCGGGTTCTGCACTCGTCAAGTGAACGCTTTACAATACAGTTATACCTACCCTATCATATCTACTGTATCACCCTAGTGAGACCAACCCTTACACCTAGCTGTTATAAGGGTTAGGGCGGCATGCCTAACCTTGTAATAGAAGGTCCCAGCCGTTAGGCCAAAAAGATCAAACAATTCAAGTAAACCACATTACTCAATTGTGCCACACAACAGGTTATAAGGGAGGCCCCGCGCCGCAGCGCGGCGAGCCCTCAGCAAGCCCTCAGGCTAGCGCACATCCTTACAGCTGTCTTACAGCCCCGCTACCCATTATTACCCTTCTTTGCCTACACCCCTTTTAACGGGCCCGAGTGGGATGAGTTTACCGTCGCTGTACACTCTGATACAGTAGGGGCTACAGAGCCGTTCAGCCTGCTCATACGGCGCGCACTGCTAGAGCTAAGCAGTATCTTAGAGAGCATGCGCGAGGCCCTCTTACAGAATAGCCAGCAGCTCGCCATCCGGCTAGAGGTCCAGCTAGAGGGGATTCAGGGCGGCCTCGATGCACTCCTCTAGGGCAAGGTCCCTATTACCTTTACCAGCTACTTTAAAGCCGGGCCAGCAGTAGCGCCAGCGCTAGCGCCGTCAACAGCTCCTACCTTAAATCTCAATATAGCTCCGGCTCCAGCCCCGGCCCCAGAGCCTCTAGTACTAGGTATGCCCGTTGTTACAGCTCTGGCTAGGGTCTTTACGGTGCGGGACGTCTGAAAGGAATGGGAGGAAGGGATTGCAGGCCAGCCGGCCGTACGGGAGCTAGAAGAGACGTAGGGAAGCCGCTGGCGCCCGGAGAATGGGGTCAGGGTGCAGTTCTATCGCCGGAAGGTGATCTGGGATGAGCTCTTAGCCCGTATAGCGTCTGGTAAGAGCAAGAAAGAGGCTATTGCAGAGCTAGAGCTCTTACGTGCCAGCCGGAGCTTAAACCAGCTTGTTAACAAACTTAAATAGCGCTGCTGGCGGGGCTAGAGTTAGAGCCAGATACAGGTATAGGTAGGGACCCTTATGCCTGATGACCCGGGCCTGGGCTTGGGACCAGGTCTAACTTGGGGCTGGGGCCAGAGCTATTAGGGGCGCTAAATCCAGCTAGAGAGGAGGCGGACTGCCCCTTGTTGACAGTAAGCTGGCCCTCTAGTAGGATCTTTATATATAATTAGAAGATGTATTTTTAAAGGTTAAAGAGCTGTAGGATTAGTATATTATTATCTTATAGTCTTTACAGTAAAGCCTAGCCCCTTCTTATCCCTTCCCGGCGCTACATATATAAATATCTCGACGGCTAGTAGCTTATATAGCGCTGCTCCTAGACTAAACGCACCGCGGGAGTGTAGCAGTCCCCTAGGCCCCAGAACGGCCTCAATTAGGCCGCTGGCTGTTGAGATATTCGCGTGCGCGGCGCCGGGCACTTATCAGGTGGTAGTTGTGTAATCGCATACGATTTCCCGAAATTACTCCGCAAAACGACCCCACGATAAGTTCTGCTTATCAGCCAAGATAACGATTATCGGGAGTCTTGAAGGGTGGTGGGGCCGCTAGCGGAAGATCCTCGGCACCGTGTTACCCCGCCAACAACAATACACCATAGCGTCATCGCGATATTGCCATTGAGAACAGATGTTACAAGACGACTCTACACCAGCAAGCCTCGCCGCATCAGTCTCCTATTCCCAGGGACATCGTGGCAATGACCCACCACGGCATCTTGGACCACAGCATCTTAGACTGGCTGCACAACGTTTCCGACACTCCTCAGCCGAACCCTCAGCCGAACCCTCAGCCCTATCAAAGCAACCATCACGCCTCATCCTCCTCACGCAAGCGCCGTCGCCCTCTTACGCCCGAAACAACCATTGACAACATGTCTTCGAGCCATGATGGCACCCCCAGAAAACACAAGAGACCCACCGTCGCCCGAGACCAAGACATGACACCGCGCCCGATCCAGAAGCGCATCCAGACGGCCGACTCGGAATCTGACTACTCGGTGCTGTCGGCGTCCCGGTCTCAGTCCCAATCGCAGCGATCGGGCAGCCAATCGCCTCGGAAACAGCTCGACTTGCTCAAGGACTACGACCGTGGCGTCGAGATCCGTCCCATGGCCACGCTCAAACAGCCCTCTGCCGCGCTTCGTGGCTTCCGCGAGAAGATGAGCCTCAGCTCAATGGGAATCGGCATTCTTCCACCGGCCAGCAAGGAACCAATTCATTCGCACATAGCCCAAGACGCATCGGCGGAAACCGTCCCCGACTTTTCCTTTTCCGAGGACAGGCATCAGATAGGGCACACGCCCACGCTCGAGGCTGTCCTGGCCGTGTTGGAAGAGGCGCTCGAGTGCGAGTCGAGGTATCACGGAGAGGCGCAGTGGAATGCCGAGGTGCACAGCGAAATCCTGCGCATGGCTCTGCGGCCACCGGGTCGACCGAGTTTCAGCAACCTTGTTAATTACATGACGTGGTCAGTCTTCCATTGCTCCAGCTGAAACCCTCGGCTTTGGTGTTTGCTAATCCCTAGCACAGTCCGACAGCGTCCATCGTCCGCGAATACCTCCCCCCCTCTGTGCACCTAAAAAGATTGATTTCTGCATCTACATCGATCCCGCCAACGACGATGCTGCCTCTTCCACCGAGATGAAGTCGTCCGTGGCAGCAACAAAAAGCCGGCGTCCTGGGGCGACGGTCAACCACACCAACTACGTGCCCCTCAGCGACCGTCCCATAGCCCTGAGCATCGAGACTAAGAAGCCCGGCGAGGCCTGGGAAGCCGCCTTGCTGCAGCTGGGCGTGTGGGAGGCTGCGCATTGGAACTCTGTCGAGGATTTATGGGGGAAACAAGGGCAACAAGAACAACAAGACGAACAACAACAAGGGCGGGAACAAGACAACATCAATCAACCAACACCTCCGTTCCTCGACTTCATCCCCGGCATCGTCATCCAAGGACATGACTGGCTGCTTGTACTATCGCTCAGAGAAGACGAAAAGACAATCTTGTACAGCAAGATCAACATGGGCGCCACAAACAGTCTCATGGGCATATATAAAATAGTCCACAGCCTTCAAATCATTCGACAGTGGGTCGTCGATACATACTGGCCTTGTGTGCGGCAAGCCATACTCGCGGGATGAGAACCGAATCAATGAGCATCTGGTCAATTAAACCGTTGCGTCAATTCATCCATCCACATCTAGCCCCAGGCAGATCTGGCGCCTGATACCAAGACTGACGACTACAATCTCGTCAGGACTAACTACCGAGATGAGCACCGTGTGCTGGCACGACATTAAGCCAACCCATGACGTTGGCATCAGAGCATCAGAATCATCAGCAACTACCTGCTAGGTCAACGACGACAACGGTGGCGTCTGCAGCATGAAGCTCACCAAAAACTACCCAAGACCGCGTCCAAGACTGATTTGCTACGGGATAAAGCCGTTCTTGGTCCCTAGCTAGTTGGACCCTATCTGGGTCATGGCCAGGTATCTTCTCTCCTCTGGTCTGGCATCTTATGCATCAAGTACCTTGTCTAATTGAGACATGGAACTTAACGGGCCTTGATGAAGTATGCACAACACGGCAAGTTAGGTGGCTGGAGGTGATATCTGATACGAGATGCTCGACGTCAAGTTTGACAGATGCGTTTCCTTAGTAGACCTGGACCTTTGGCCCCAGCAGCTTTGAGGGTATTCAGAAGCCTAATTGGACGCCCCGGTTAGACATGCACACTCTTCCCGCCAGAGATTGATTCAGCGCCCTAGAGGCCACTGATGGGGTACACGTCCGCCTTGTCTTGACGTCCCATCAACCAACGAGCAGAACATTGTCCATAGTCCTCATCTAATGTAAAAATTTCACGACAATGGCTGCAATGCTATTCTTCCTCTGTGTTAGCTAGAGAGAAAGTTCACACCACGAACTCACTTGTTAATGTATCATTATCTGCTCCGGCGCCCAATTGATCTTCGAGCGAGCCATCTCTTGTGACGTATTTCACACCCTCTATACAAAGTATCAGACATGTAGAGACTCCACTCCCCACCTCAAAACTTGAGCCACTCCCAATCTGCTAAAACGTGGAATTCCAAATGAGAGTACGAGATGTCATTTCGAGTGTGAATGTTCTTTAGACAGGACTCGTTTTCTTCCCTTCGATTACTCTATTGCAAAACACGCATGATTCAAGGGCAAGCTACCACCAACGGCTTAATAAAACAATTAAATGATACCCAGCATGACCGCCAGCGTCCTCGCCTTCATCCAGATTTCTAGAGACATCCGGTAAACCCAAAAGGCCAACAAAAGGCATCTCTTGAGCAGTAGTTAATACTGGATCGTCGACGACGTAAGCCGGACAAGCGTAAAAGACTTGCTGTAGATCAATGAGGTCTGCGTGCTTTAAAGCTAGCAGAGGATATATCGGCTTATCCTTTGTGCTATCTCTTCATACCGATCCATCAACACGTGAAGAGGGCGGATCAGTGAGGTCATCTTATCCTCACCTTCACCCAGGCTCACTGGATCTTCATCAAGCTTAAAGTCCCGCAAGAACGGGGACTCATGCACCGCTCGTGTTGTCAGTCTGTTTCCTGCATGCCGATCATAGCACATCAACTCTAGCCCGCGCCTAATCTCTATAGCTTCTTGTCAGCCACTATGGTTGTGCCACGAGCACATGCATGAAAGTGCATTTTTGTACCTCAATATCAAATGCGATTGGTGGGCTGCAACATGCAGTTGGCGCCCGAGGCTGAGCGGGTGCAACAGCAGCCGATCAAAACCCACACGTCACTTTTCGCGTCAGTCGTTGCATCCCAACCCTCTTCACCTACCTGAAGCACCGGTAATCATGTCAGGCCTCGAGCCTCTGGCCGTCTTTGGCCTCGTGACCGGTACGATGCAAGTCGTTACCTTCGCTCGCGAATCCATCTCCATCTGCAAGAAGATACACGACAACGGCTCTCCCGACCAGAGCCTCTTTCAGGCAGCCACGCAATTGTGTGGCGCATCGGATGCTCTTCAGCGTCACTTGATGACGCGTCCACAGCCGCTCACCGCAGACGAGACAGCGCTGGTCAAAATGGCTACAGATTGTTTCAATGCTTCTTTGAAGCTCTCCGACGAGATAGCCAAGATAAGTAGCACGCCGCCGACTGGTAGGGCTAAGCTGCTCCGGGTTTTTGGACGGGCATCGAAGAGAACTTGGAATAAGCCCAAGATTGATGGGCTGAAAGAGGATATGAATGGTTTCCAGAGCGTTCTCAGCACTGGCCTCTTAGTCCGACTTTGGTAAGCGCTGGATTCACTTTGAACCTAGTTATCTTGTTATCATACATCTACATCGTTGCATTCACCTTGATATTAACACGATGAAGCAAGCAAAACGACGCCTTCACCTTGGCTAGAAGCGATGATTTCCATAGCCTTGATCAAACGCTCCGCAACGTCATCACGCGTTACTCCCAAGGCTATACACAACTTTGCGACCTTTTCGAAAGCTATACAGGCTCAATCAACGCACACACATCCGAGCAGCACAGCATAACTAGGCAGATTGTCACCGATGAGCATGAAGCGACACGTGGCGATTCAAACCAACAGCACGGGCAGACAAGAGACCAGCTCTCTAGGCAATTCGCAGACGTGAACATGGAAGTTGAGCGGACCAAATTCATGGATAGTCTCAATTTCCACCGCCGCAATGAGCGATTAAACAACGTCGGAGAAGCACATCGGAAGACTTTCGAGTGGCTCTTTGGGGGTCATGTTACGCCTTCAAGCGATTCTGAGCGTGGCTCTGTATCCGACTCTAGGCCCGAACTTCGGCCAGACTTAATCAACGAGTCTCAGGTTGAAGACGACTGGATACTCCAAGAATTCATCGAAGAGAAGAAGCAAAGCACGTGGGACAGCTTCAGCAGTTGGCTCATGTCTGACGATAGCCTCTACTGGATTGGTGGCAAGGCCGGCGCCGGCAAGAGTACTCTCATGAAGTTCCTCCACTCAAATCCGCAAACAAAACGTCTTCTCGATAGAGAAGGTAGTAGAGACACTTTGGTTGTCTCGCACTTCTTCTACTTGATGGGTCAGTCGATGCAGCACAACATCAAGGGTCTGCTTTGTTCCCTTCTCTACCAGGTGCTTCAGTCAGACTTAGAGAGGGCAGTTCTCTCTAACCTGATCCAAACCTTTCCCGAGGTCCGTGGCAAGAAGTTTGATACGGACTGGTCTGAGAAAGAACTTCGGAGCGTCTTGTTTTATACCCTGAAGAGAGTCATGGCGACGTGGCCGATATGCATCTTTCTTGACGGCCTAGACGAAATCGTCGATGATGGTGGAGCCCATTCGCTGCTAGACTTGATCAAGGAGCTGCAATCATGTGGCCCTCAGACCATGAAGCTGTGCGTGTCGAGCCGACGAGAAGAAGTCTTCAGAAAGAGGTTGGGTTCGGAACCGCAGCTTCAACTCCACCAGCTTACTGCGCCGGACATGTATCGAGCTTCCCTGGAGTTCCTCGAATCACCTACAATTCAGCTACCAGATGATATTCCGAGTGAGAAGTCGTGGTCTTCTCGTCAACAGAACTGGGTACGTTGTCGTGCTGTTCAAGCTCTCGCGAGAAGAGTAGTTGAGAAATCGGAAGGTGTCTTTTTGTGGACCCATCTTGCCCGCCACAGTCTGCAGAGGGCTTCCACAAATAATGACACCTGGGACGTCATTCAGAAACGCCTCGAAAAAATGCCCAAAGAGCTGGGGGAATTGTACAAGATGATGTGGGACCGTCTCAACGAGGGCGACGAAGTATACAGAGCCGATGCCGCCTTTTACTTCAATCTAGTGCTTGAGTGGCCGGGTGAACGCACCTATTTTTACCTGAAGTCGGTACAAAACAGCGCGGACTCGTCCAGCTTCACTCTTGGACATTTGTCTCTTGTTCAAGATGCCATTCAGGCTCCTCGTACATGCGAACATATCTCAGACGATTTGTTTCACAAGACATGCAGATTGCTTTACGAACAGATACCCATCCGAAGTGCTGGACTGCTGGAGCTTTCTCCAGCCACATACACGAGGAAGTTGGCGCCTGGAAAGGCAGCTGAACCCCCCGACATAGAGGTCCGCTTTATACATCGCACTGCACGGGAGTTCTTGGTCGGAGGCGAGGGCCGAAGTATACTCAAATGGGACGAATCGTCTCGCGAACAACGTGCGTGTGGTATGTTGCATGCGTGGCTTTGTCGACCTTTAGCGGATGCGTCACATGAAAGGAATAGTGGGGAAGCACGTCTTCGGTCAAGTCTCCTACCTTACAGTATTGCTATTACTCTACGAGAGGCTCAAAGAGATCTTCCAACAGCGACGTGGCTCAAGTGGATTGAGAAATGGGAATCCTTGCTCTATGGGATGCCCGCAGGATGCATCCGAGAGGCTGACGATGACATACTCAGCTGTGCTGCCTGGCTAGGAGTAAAAGACTATGTTGTCTTGTCATTTGAGCGGCAAGCTCTGTTTACCCCTGACTACAAGAGCCACATCCTGCGCTCGGCCATGGTACAGGAAAGTGCAGCGATGATGCTCGACGAATTCAATGATTCGCTCGATATGCTTGACTTTCTTGTTTCCGAGGAATGCAAGCCCCAGTTCGGACCAATTCTTTTTGGCCCCTCCTCAGCCAGTCCTTGCGAGCTTTTTCTCCTGGGAGTGTTGAGTATTATCGAGTCAGAGTCGCTTTTATCAAACGAAGAATTGTGCGACAGAGTTGTGCGACACTTGCAATTCTTGATCGACAGCGGAGCTGATCTGGCCGAGTCTTTTTATTGCGTCTTCGCACGACAAGAACGACACGGCTTGTGGCTCCACCCTCACTGTAACTATGGGCATGAGGCAAAGAGAGTTCTGCTAACATGGACGATACAGCATGCCTTGTTTTACCTTGCGCGAGCGACGCACGGTACAGCCTTTGGCCGCCGCCTGGGCGAATTCATCTCCTCATTCAAAGGGAATGCAGATCTAGCTAAGCCAGAGGTCATCTTGATTGGTGAAGGAACGAAGGATACTTGGTTGCGTCATGCCAAGACAGCCAACGCCGCTGTTGAAGAGCGCATCCTGGAAATCATCCATAACCCAGTCCCTTGGGGAGCCAAGACCTACCATCGGAGCATCAAAACCATGCAAGACAATCTCGACACGGCGATTGAAGAAGCGTTACGCGATGGAGACGGACCCGAGGATCTCCACGACTATCTGGAGATACACCTTCACAATCGTGATGGTTGGCGGGCCCTGAACGTTCTGACGGAATTGATGCATCTTGTAGCCCAAGACCATGACAACACTATCGAACAGTTGCATGAGCGTTTCGACGACACGGTTGCACGAGTCTCTGCCGATGGCCGCTACCTGGCGTCCGTGCTTAGTTTGGATGCTAAACGGCGGATGCTTGAGATCATTATGACGTTGATACAATGGGCAGCGCAAGGCCCCGATCAAGGGGTCAAGCAGCTAGAAGAAGACCTATATAAGGCGATTACGGAGGACGTGCACGGTGGGGAGTCGCCTGGAGACCTTAGCCAGTACCTAATGTCTGAGCTTGGGCTGGAAGACCTACGACCGTACGCAGTTATAAGGGGCGGCAAAGGCACAGCAGAAACATTGAGTAGGGCTAAAAGGGATCTTCAACGCGAAAGGCGTAACATAAGGTGCGTTTGATCGGTCGATTGTGCTGGGCCCGGTAGCATTACTGCTATCGTAACCGAACCTGGTTTGATCTTACTAATAGCGTAACCAGGTTACGGTGCAAAGAGGCATTGGCGAGAATGTCTGAGGATGGCTCGTTCAATGAGGCATGCAAGTGAAACAATTCATTGTTTCGCGACACCCCTGACCCCACAGCTCATTTCCAGTTCAACGGTAATGATTGGAAGGACAACATAAGTACAATGACCCAAGAAAGTCGGAAATATTCAAACGGATGACCGAAATGACGGTTAGCAAAGTAAGCCAACTAAATATGCGAACTGAAGGTATTCTGGATCAGTCGGTCGGATATGTCATGCCGACTTGCGCCCGGGGGTCAGTATCGCATGATCCATACGCCTCAATGTTCAGATAAATACATCGTCCAAGAAGCAGATAGATTTTCTTGGACTACGCTTTTGATCTGTGTATACGCGCCATTCATTCAGTCATTGCATTTGCTAGTTTTGGGCCGGTTCCTGTCTCCTTACGCAACACATTCTTTTAACACTACCATTCTGTATCAACTCTGCCAAGATGATGCTTCAAACCTTCTTCTCCGTTACCGCTATGCTGGCCACTGCGGCTGCTAAAAAGCCATGCCGAGTCAGACCGATAAGTTCTTCTCACTCTGTTGAGACACTTGCGGCATCGTCATCTGTTCTTCCAACTGTCGCCTCTACTGTTGTGTCTAAGTCAACGACCTCGTTGCTGATTCAGACTCGACTTTTGACATCGGCGACTTCGGAATCCGCTCAACTTCCCACAGTGACTGCTTCAAAGTCCAAGGTTTTGAAGTCCAGTGTCTCCTCTGAACCTGCGTCCTCGCAAGTTCAGACCAAAACTGAGACAACTGAGGCCACGTCTGCTGCCGAGGACTCGGAAGTCTTCATTGGATTAGGAACAAAGTACGGAGATTCTTGCACCGAGGAAGATTGCTGGCAGGGTGGTGCATGCAGCTTCGTTGATTACGAGCTGCCCGCCAATGCTGATGGATCTACTTGCGTATCTGAGGATATCTGGAACAATGGCGCGAACTGTGGTGGCTGCATCAAAGTCTCCTACAAGGGCACTGCGATCACTGTCATGGTGAGTATATAATTTTAGGCACCACATAATAATCCAACAAGCTAATTTTGTCAGGTAACAAATCTAACAGGCGGCAACGCAACACACCTCGACATGACTCCTAGCACCTGGTCCAAGTTGACTAATGGATACTCAGGTGGTGGTGTTGACGGAATCGAATGGCAGTGGGTTACCTGCCCAATCGCGGAGACTACGCCCCTCGAGATTCACATGCATGGCGGAGCATCCAAGTACTGGTTTGCAGCAACTGTGCAGAACGCACGGCTCAGGACGGCGAGTCTCGAAGTTAGCAGCGATGAAGGATCAACCTGGAAGATGACAACTCTCGAGAACTACAACATGTTCACTCTTGACGGCACTCTCCCTAACGACACTGCCTGGGTTCGCGTCACTAGCTTTGAGGGCGATCAAGTTGTCGTTAAAAACGTTGCGCTTGAGTCAAGCAAGATTACAGCTGCGACTGATAATTACGCATAGATTAGGGTGTTGTTCTTTTCCTTCGATTCCTATATTAACTTTTAGTAAAGTTGTATATGGGATGATGTGTATTATTAGTATTCATCAGCACTCACAACGCTTTGCTCTCTCAATTATATTTAACATTGATGGAGAAATATCTTGACCTTGCCGTTTAGTGATTGTTTCAGTACATTTCAATTGAGTCTTTGCCACTATGTGTGTTGCATCTAGCAGAGGGAAATGATCATATGTGTGAGAAGTTCTTGCTATTCTTCCTATCTAATTGAGGGTCTTTGGGTCAGTCTTATACATGAAAATGACCTCGGATGACCTCGGACGGCCGAGAGGCTACGGGTGGTCCGGAGTCTTTGCCTTTAGCCAGCTATTGACCTGATCAAATGAAAAGTTAGGCCTAGGACTAGACCGATGACGAGGCAGGTGGCGATGGAAGTCTGTGATGAAGGAAGAAAAGCTTCACTGCCGTCACAACCGCAGAAATCCGATATCCCGATACATGTGACATCGTCTCTAGAACTACAACTCTCCTCAGTAAGTACCTAGAGGATGTCATAAGAAGCATTATCAAGTTATCCCATCCAGAGTCATACGATTCTACGATGAGGGAGCCAGTTAGATAGAGATACGGATGCACAAACTGTAGGTATTTCAGTCTCTTAATACGGCTCCTTCACTGAAAAGATACGCCACATTTTCCTTCCAACAACAGCACGCACTACTCGGCTATCAAGTGCCGGATCCCTTTTATGCAGGCAGATCGGCGACCCACACAGCTACATCCACCCAACGACATCCGGCCAGGGATGTCCATTTAGGGATCTGTTAATTAACACCACCGGCCAACACGGGCATCTGAAACTCGTGCAATGTTACATCAGGGCAAGCAATCAAGGTACCTAATTGCGTGCGAATGGGCCGAAAACATCACCGCCTCGCCACAATTAACAAACCATGGCGTTCACAAGGCGTTTGCGAACGGGACATGAGGCTCCCTGTCACGATGGCAAGAAAGACATCTTCCCCTACAAAGGCAATAATCCAAGTTTTATCTACCATGTTTGGACACAGGCAACACCGCAAAGAACGACATACCGAAGTTCAGCACTTAATTTCATCAGGCTAGCATCCACATTCGTCGCTAAGACTGGTGGCGTTGTCACCCGGGAAACTAAATTTCTTCTTAATGACGGGAAAGGGAAATTTATTGCAGCATGTATATGTATCTCTGGCTTTAAGTGCGATAAGCATCCAATCTATATCCAGCTCCCTGCACTCCCGACTGAAACTGATTGATAAAGAACCTATAGCAAGAGCGTTGCAGGGCAGTTCCGAGCTATCTAGTGTAGATTTTATCATATGGACGGAAAATCAATAGAACTTCTTCTGGTGTTCATGCGCGTCTTATAGTTTCTACCTGAGCACAGCAGCCAGTGTAGTTGGCCTACTTACTGCGGCCGCCCAAATCTCCAAGCTTCTCACCAATGTCATCGATAAAGCCCGTCACGCGCCCGAAGAATGCAAAAGGGTCAAGGTAGAAGTGGAATATATCGCCAATATTCTGGGCGCATTGCAGGTTTTCGTCACTGGCACCCGTCGTGCCTCTCAGTCGAGGACTTCACTCATCCTGGTTAAGCAGGTGGTTGCGACATTAGCTGCCTGTGTTGCGACCTTTTCAGAGCTCGAGACATTTGCCACAGCACTTCAGCTGGAGTATGACCTGAGCATACTCGATCGGTTGCGATGGGTTGGTAAAGAAAAAGATATCAGAGCGGTCCTTGTTAGACTAGAATCTCACAAAAAGTCTCTGACACTGATGCTCACGATATTGACGTGCTAAGTCAGTCCGAGCCGTTAAATTAGCCGCTGCTAACCTAATTTCTTCTTCTTCCCTTCTATCCATAGCCAAGACGAGGCTGAAAGCAATGTAAACAGACTTTGTGGCTTGGTTGAGGAAATGCTCACACAAGACCGACCCCTAAAACAACGCCTGGCTGCAATAGCGGAAGAGGAAGATGTGCCCAACGAGGAAGATACGACTGATTCAAACATACATCAACCACAAGTGACAGAGAGCTCGGTCAATGATTTCTCATTTCCAACTTTGGACGGTGGCAACCGCCCGAACTGGCAACACAATGTCAGAGGCTTTGCCTTTGAAGAGGTGCTCATAAACTCGAGAGCATACCGCGCTGCTGCGCAAAATAATCCCGACGCCTTTCTATCACCACCGCTGCCGGAAGAACCGCCTCTTGGCCAATGCTATCCGGTTTGAGTCTCGCCGAAATCTCTCACATTAGGATCCAAGCGATTCCAATCTACGCTTCAGACATCACCAACAAAGACCACTATAATTTCGATTTTCCCACCAGCCAATCCGTTCCTGCAGAAATCCATCACATCCCGGAGTCTTCTGCCGAGAAGAAGCTTTCTCGGCGGACCTGGTTCAAAAGTGTACTTCAACGTCCACGATCTGTAGAGATGTCTGAGCCTGTGCGTGTCGTTTTCGGGGTTCCTTTGGAAACAAGCGTTGAGTACGCTAGGGTGGCCATCTATCAGTCAGACTGAGTTGGCAATCAAATCGAGTCTGGGTATGTCCCTGGAGTAGTTGCTCAAACAGGGGCCTGCCTGAAAATATACGGTGAGTCAGATTCCTCCCTCGGCCGAGTCATCGCTTGTTGGCTAATGCGGAAATAAAACTGAAGACATTTTTTCTGTCAATGGAAACCCTGTCGGGATAAGCCGCGTACAACAAACTTTCAACTCACTACCGCACCATGGTATGAAAGTGCAGTGAGGTGAGAATACGGTCTACGATGCGGCTGGTATCTTATTGTGATATTTAAAGTTTCTTCTTGAACCTATTATTCCATATGCACACTACCACGGATTTGTTGAATGGCTAGGCCCCTACCTGGAACGAGAGATGGATTCAGATGAGACTACGGAGGGAATACACATAGTCCACCAACTGGTTCGCAACTTTCCGGAAGCCAATCGTTTTCTATTCTTTTACGTCATGGACATTATGGGGATCTTTACCTCTGGGGCAACGAAAAACAAGATGACTGCGTTAAGACTGGTCAGTGTCTTTCAACCGTCCATCTTGGCCGGGGCCACCATCTGAAATGGACGCGGAAACTCATCTTGTCGCCAACCAGGTGGTTATTCTTTTTCTTCCAAATGTAGAACAAATTTTATACTTGTTTCATTAAAGTCCATTAGGCTTATTCAATATTGTACAATAAATCAAGTCTATGCAGGAGTTGTGAACAATGGGGGCACCTGAGTAATACACCCAGTGTCGGAAGATACAGTAGCATTGCATAGTATAAGATATTACAGCTGTGCTAATATCGTCCATTTGAACGGTTGTATTAAATTAGCAAACTTCGACTGTGACATGTCTCAGAACTTGAATGTTGCATTTAGTAGATCTGGTTAGGCAATGTATGACTATACAATAGGATCTCCCGATATTTCGCCATGAGATATGGCCCTAGTACCCAACCGAAATAGCTTCATCTAACACAGTAGCCATACATGACCCCACAGCCCAAACATTTCTCTCTTTCCAAAACCACAATACCGATTTAGTAAAGTACATTTCGCCTTCATCTGGCAGGCAGATAAGCCCTCCGTTGGCATTTCCCATCTCTTGGTCCTGCTGCGGCCAGAGCACCTCCATAATCGAGTTGAATATCACAACTGAGGCCTCAAATCGTCTGTGTACGGGCGTTTGCGACAATTGCCTTCTCCGCACCTCTCCTGCTGCCCACCGCAGTGACCGCCATATAGCTAGGAGAATTTTATACGAAGCCACCATCGACCAAGGTGCCTCGTGCAAGGCGGCTTGCCGATCAGTCGTGCGAATTGACGACAGCGCTTCCATGGCCTCGTCGAGGATGACTAGAATAGCATCATCTCCCGAAATCGGGCGCGACATACACTGCTGTCCTCGTCTGGCGCCGGCGTAAAGTCCCAGGGTCAAGTGCGTGGCTGTTGCGAGACCAGCAACGATACTGCTATCGACAATGCCGCCGATCAAGAGGTCGTCCGGCTTGTAAAGGGCAATCTTGACAGACAAGGCCATGCGCTCGATACTGGTCCATATTGGTCGGTCCGATTCGTCACACGTCATGTCCCGCTTCGAGACGACTCCCAATACGTGCCGCAGCGCCGCACTAATCTGCTTGTTTTGGGACTGTGTGAAAATATGAAAAGCCGAAGGGTCTGCTAGACCTGGCGGGAATTGATAATAGCATCGTGTTAGATCTCGTATGAACGAGTCAATGTTGGTCAGCACGAAGAGAGTGGCGATTGGAGACGCTGACAGAGCCGCCAGAAGGGAAGGGCTCGCGACTTCTGACATGATGGACTGCGTGGCCAGCATCAGAGATCGAGACGCAGGACATGGAAAGCCCAATGACTCATCAAGCTCCAGCAAAGAAGCAAACTGGAATTCTCCTTTGAGGCTGTCCAGCCAGAGCATTGCCGTGTCCGACTCCCAAAGAGATCTAGGCAGCGGAAGTTCCCAGTCCAACTCAATCGGGGAGATCAGTGGACGGACGTTGCATGGGGCTAGTATTTGGAAGTCGAGGAAGAGCAGCGTGTACATGGACAGTTTCATGGACTCTTCGTTGACGTACATCATCCAAGAGGTGTGTAGCGCTTGTGCATCGCCTGATTGTGCGGCTTCTGCGCCAGCCTTGATCCATATACCCGGGACACAGATGTGGCGACAGTTTGCTTGAGAAGACCGAGGTCTTGAGCAGCCTGCAGACAGATTTGTTAGCGTTTAAACACAACCAAGCCAGTATCGGGCATTCTTACGTCCACAAGAGAGCGTAGCATGATCTTTGCCTTGCCGTAGCGAGCGGCACCACCCATGTAAGCCCCGTATATAATGTGCAACAGCCAGGCTTGCATGATCCAGGTCCTCCGTAATTCTCTCCAGTCGGCGCCCACCTAAGATGAACCAGCGTTAGCAAATTATCTTGGGGTAATAGGGGGCATGAGGTGAGACACACAAGTCGACTTAGCTCCTTCCGCCCGGCATCCCAACGGCCTTGGCTCCAATGGACACAAGTCACAGCATCTTCTTCGGAAAGAGTCTGGGCTGTGTACAGGCTCCCAATGGCGGCGATGATGTCCCGTAGGAGCCTTGGGGTATCGTCGCCGATGGTTGGGCGATGAAGCAACGGGAATGAGGGGTGAAAATACTCAAAGTATGCGGCCATATGAGTAGACTGAGTAGAATGATCTTCTTTGGCGCTATTAAGTAAGTCAGAATAATGATGATCAAAGCAGATAGAGCTCCAGAGATCAAGGGGCGAGAGCCGTGATAAGAACGTACGGGGTACTTGATGCAGGCTCCGATGGTGACGGCCCCTTCAAAGCATCGATTGGGCTAGCTCCATTTTCTACTGAAAGACCTGGATCGACGATGATTATGTCTGTAAGAGCAAGCGGACTGAACGAAGGTATCGGGGGAGTTGGTGGCGAAGCAGCGTTGTCGAGCCCCGGGTCGCCGTCGACACGGTCGGCCGAGGTGGGCTTTGGGCCTATGCGACCCGAGCATCGTCTCGTATGCCGCTTACAGACATCTCGCCGTGAGAATCTCGTCTGGCAATAGAGGCACTCAAACGGGCGGCGACTATCATCTCCGTGTCCTAAGCAGTCAGCGCGGCCCCGCGATTATTTCGCCCTGCGGTTTTACTTACTCGAGCGTCGATGGCGTTCCAAGTTCTCGTTCCTGGTAAATGTCTGGGAGCATTCACTGCATAAAAAAGGCCGGATCGACGTCATCTTGCGCAGGCGTCTTGATATCAAGCCGCTGGAGTGAGGTTGTGCTATGCGCAGACTTGGTCAATGAGGGACCTGATTGTGGTGGGTTGTCTTGAGTCGCGTGTAGCGCGCTGAGTCATCCGGTTCTGGACTAGCATACCGGCTACGGAGCAGTATCACTCTGGCCTCCTTTTGTAGCCTCAAAATTGCTTCGTCCAGATGTATCTGGAAGCATCTTTATGGCTCTGCAAGGCACAAATGTGCGGAAAACTTGAAGAAAGTCTCCTTGGACATCATAAGCCATCTCACCAAGATCAACAACCCCATCTTTGACTGTAGGTTCATATCATTGAGACCAAGCGCAGGCTTAAGATACACAACGTTCTTTCAATGCCTGGAGAAATTTTTAGTCTCAGATATTCTCAATGCCACAGGAGCCGTGATCAGCCTACTCAGCCATGTCATGGCAGTCCCCTCGTGCTGGCGATGCGGGAGTCCATCATGGCTCGTGACCAGGTCTTAACCCCATGAGGCACGTAACTCGCTGTACTCAGGGGCTAGATGCCGTAATATCCTCCAAAAACTTGGTGAAATTGACTTCTCCTTACGTTTGAGCTGTAGTGGCAAAAACTGCTCAGTCAAAAGATGGGGCTTCTGAAGTAGTATCTGCGACGCCTTTGAGGCCATACTCAGCGGATGGATTGGGGAAAACAGAGATGAAAGATCCAGATTCCGACTTCTTTATGTTTGCTAAAACAGGAGCTTTGTCATATTTCCGCATCTATCACTTATCTCGTCAATCTTGTTCCACCTTGCACCCGCAGCTGCCGCATCTGGCGTCACTCTCGAAGCTCGTCATCGATACCGACAGGCATTGATGGAGCTCCACTTGCACATCTCGCGGACAAGATATGTATGAGTGTACGATAGCGGAATATCTCCTGATGATAGTCCTAGGCTCGCTTTGCTATCAATCGACAGATAGTTCTCCTCTGATCCCAAAGATGTCAATACGTAGTACACTGTTACGAAAATATCTTCCGGAATGCCCGCCCACCTCTCTATTTCATCCATAAGCACCTAATGACGTACACATCACCGAAATCGAAGCCCAATTCCCATTAATAGCCGAGGCATGAGGGCCTGCTGTAGGGTAGCGACGGCGATGCTGGCCGACGACATCACGGGCTTCAAAACGGCTATTGATCCGAACGACCCGGCCAGCTGAATCAAACTCGGAATTGATGATACCTATTCTAGCTAGCTGATTGATAATAACGATCTTTGGTTGCATCTACATGGCTAAGCAAGGTTGTCCTTGAAACTATGACAATCGCAATCATGGGGCCTGGTCTGTTAGTTCCGGGGAAGCAGAGCCCTAAAGTTGCGGTGGAAAGGAGACCCTGGAACTGGAGAAATCCAACCAGACCAGACACAGGATGAACCTGGTTAGCTGAAAGCGCGATACCGGACAACAATCGAAGAAAAACGTGCGTCTGGTCACCGCGTGTCATGTCATTACTCGGGCAACCTCCACATAGTGGATCACTAGAACGAATCATGGCCTAAGACACGATAACCCTCCACCTGTATCGGTGGAGCTCCACATGGTCTAGAACAGCAGCGTCTTGGGCTACTGCAGAGCATACGGAGAATAGTGCTCGCCTGAGTGAACAAACATACCTAGATTGAGGCCATAACCGAGACCATACCCTCACGGAACATTGAGCCGAGGACACCCATTACATACCTCTATCCCTGCGAATTCCTCGGTCACGACGTCAGTGCCAACTCGGTGACAAGCCGGTGTGGAGGTGAGTGGAGGCCGATGGTCCGAATCTTCGCCAGCGGGGGTGGAGCGCCACACGAATCTGCGCAGGTGTTGCAGTTCCAGGCCGCAGGTACTCTCGTCGTTTGGACCGTGGACTCAAGGAGCCGGAAGCAGACCAGGATCTCGAAATCTGGGGGCGGGGACTTGCAGATAAGCCGGGGCACTACTCCATCTGTCATCTACACACCGATAGAGATGCGGTAACTACACTGGTCGAGACGCACACGGGCCTCAACTCAGGGTGAAGCGGCTTGCGAGAAGCAAGATTTAAAACCCCGTCTTCGCACCTCCAGACCATTTTCTTGTCAGAACCAAACCACCGGTTCTGTCTCTTCCCTCTCCAATCCCCTCCAACTTGGCATCTACCAAACCACCACAGGACCGACATATCCCAATGTCATCCGCCAAAGACAAGATGGTTCCGCAGGACGGCGGCGACGTCATCCGGACGCCCACCGACGTGGCCGAGGGAATCGTCGAGAAGCCGCATGCTGCAGGCGCCGACCCTGCGCTCGCCTTTACCGGTGGCGAAGACCTCGAGTTTACTCCCGAGGAGGAAAAGAGCGTCCTGCGCAAGATCGACTGGGCTCTCATGCCGCTGCTGTGCTGGATCTACGCGCTGCAGTTCGCCGACAAGACGTCTCTCAACTATGCGTCGCTGATGGGCATCCGCGAGGATACCAAGCTGAACTCTGAGAGCCAGGAGTACAGCTGGGCTTCGAGTATCTTCTACGCAGGTTACATTATGTGGGAGTGAGTCAAGGTCCATATTCCGCAAATCTACATCTTGAAACTGACCAGCGATGCAGATTTCCCACCACCTATCTTCTCCGAGCTCTCCCTCTTGGCAAGTACACGTCTGCCAACATCATCCTCTGGGGTGGTGTCCTCACCTGCCACGTCTTCGTCTTCAACTACGCCGGTCTCTTGAGCGTCCGCTTCTTCCTCGGTGCCCTTGAGGCCACCGTCACACCCGCCTTCGTCATCCTCGTCTCCGCCTGGTACAAGCAAAACGAGCAAGCCAAGCGCATGGGCTTCTGGCTGAGCTGCAACGGCCTCGCCCTGCTTACTCTTGGACCCATTGCCTACGGACTCTCTGGCGTCACTAACAGCAAGTTGGAGACCTGGAAGATCCTTTACCTTGTCCTTGGTTTGCCCACCATCATCACGGGAGCCTACTGCTGGTTCTACATGCCCGACAACCAGACCAACGCCAAAATTCCTCACCCACCGCGAAAAGGTCATTGCCATTGAGCGTATTCGAGGCAACTTCCAGGGAATTGGTAGCCGCGAATGGAAGTGGGACCAGTTCTTCGAGGCTTTCCGTGATCCTCGCACCTATCTCTACATTGTCTTCTCCCTGCTCATGAACATCCCAACGGCGGCATCACTTCATTCGGTTCCCTCGTCATCAACTCTTTCGGCTTCAGCAAGCGACTGTCTCTGCTCCTCAACATGCCCACCGGCATCGTTGATATTACCTGCAAGCTGACATTTACTTTCCTCTCCGACAAGTACCTCGACCGCTCACTCTTTGCCTTCATTGCTATCCTCATTCCCATGATTGGCGGCATCATGATGATCTTCATCCCTCTTACCGCCAAGGCTGGTCTTCTCATCGGTTACTACTTCATCGGCGCTGCCGGTTCTGCCTGGTGCCTGGTCATGGTCATGATCTCGAACAACACCCTCGGCTACACCAAGAAGGCCACCGTCAACGGCGCTCAGATCCTCGCCTACGCCGCGGGCAACTGGATCGGCCCCCAAACATTCCGAGCGAACGAAGCCCCCGAGTACTATCACGGAAAGATGATGGTGGCTGTCATGTATGGCTGTGCAGCTCTTACCCTTGTCGCTCTTCGCGTGGTCAACATCATGGAGAATAAGCGTCGCGACAAGCTGGCAGCCGAGCAGCCGGAAGAGATTGTTGAAGGCACCGAGTTCTTGGATTTGACTGATTTCCAGCAACCGTCTTTCCGATATGTACTTTAATTAGAGGGGGAATTACTCGTCGGGCGATTGGCGACACACAGTAGGGTAAGTTATTGGTTCGCTCTGGGGTTGGCTTAGTCTTTCCCTATGAATGATCTGCAAGTTCAGGGGCTTGATCGCGGGGCATCCTCAATTGCTTCACCCGAATATTTATTTCTTGTGCTATATACTTTACTATACACTGCTAGTACTGCAATGTTAAATCTTGAGTCTCCTAAGTGAACTAGTACTCGACGGATTAAACAAGAGCAACAACGAGGCGTCTTTCCTATGTGTCGATCCTCAACAGAAAATGGCGATTCAATAACCGAGGTGAATTCATAAGCATGAATACTCAAAAATAGTTTCTCTTGGAATTGTATTGAATACATAGATCCGAGGTCAATTTGCGCATCAGAATTTTTCTCGACCAAAATGATGTGGAGATGGGGACGAATCATGCCATCCGGTGAAAATTACTGCAAATGAAGACCCTTGTACCAGGCCCAAGTCAGACCAGACGCCTGGCCTGCACTTGAATCAATTCTGAAGCAAATGGTGTCTGGTCGTTGTGCAAGACTCGAAATTGCAACAAGAGACATGTTCATTCCCAGTACGAAGGTGGTGGATTTAAAACCTCTTACTTAATTTAAACTCGCAAACGATGATATTAACAAAATGACAGATGCATTGACAGAATAAGTCTAAAAAATTGGAGCTCTTCTATTCCACTACTCAACTCATAAAAAAAATGCCTCAAAATCTTCGTCAGGAAGCTCAGGTTGCTTCTCGCTACCATCCAATAGACCCAGGTACCAGGTAAGATCACTCCCGTCATTCTCACGAGCCGCAAAGCCGTTTCCAAAGTAACCAAAACGGTTCGATGTGGTGTACTTCCAATCATAGTCCTCCCAGCGAGGCGTCGCAATCGTCTCAAAGAACTGGATACGCGATCCAGGCCACATCATTGGTTCGCGATCAACGGTGCCTTGCTTGAACCACGAGCGGCATGGCGAAGTCCATGCAGTGCGAGGGAGGAACTTGGCTCGGTGCTCGGCGAAGTCGGCGACGGCCGCCTCCTTGGGTGCGAATGAGGCAATCTCCTCTTCGGACATCTTCTTGAGCATCTGCATCAAGTATCGAGAGACGGTTTCGGTGATGGGGAGGAAGCTTCCGTGCCCGTACGGGCCATATGGTCCGTTAAAGACTTGTCAATGTTAGCCGAGGATTCTCATGTTGCAGTTTATGTGCTTACTGAGGTAATTGGGGAAGTTGGCTATCGTCATAGAAAGGTATGTGTTTGGGGACGTCTTTCCAGTAATCGCCCAGGTTGACGCCGCCACGGCCAATCGTGGGGTATGCAGGTCGCCAGCTAACGTCAAAGCCGGTAGCACAGACGATAACGTC
Organism: Ilyonectria mors-panacis; assembly: GCA_002991585.1. Taxonomy (NCBI): domain Eukaryota; kingdom Fungi; phylum Ascomycota; class Sordariomycetes; order Hypocreales; family Nectriaceae; genus Ilyonectria; species Ilyonectria mors-panacis. Next base: position 218,658 of record PPHJ01000084.1, on the reverse strand, counting down.
AAACTCATGCTCGACGCCGTCGGAAGTCTTGATGCCCTTGGAGGTGAACTGCTGGATATCGGCCGATACCACCGAGACGTTGTCTTTGCAAAGCGCCTCCAGGTACCCGTTGCCTGGTGTAGGTCTTCTGCAGCCGACGGCGAAGTCCTTGGGAACGATGATGTCGGCAACTTCGGGCTTGTTTGCGAGCTTTGTTTCGCATATCATTCTCCGCGAACTAATATCCTGGTTAGGGACTGGAGATAGAAAAGGATTGTGGTAGATCACTGACATCGCGAGCCTCTTGCTGTTCCTTGGATCCGTTGAGGATGAAGCGGAAGCGAGAGTTGAGCTCCGACTCAATCTTCTTCCGGTAAGCCAGATACTTTTTGGGGTCATTTCGAAATATCTCTCGCTGCTTTGCGTTATCTAGATACCAGGTGTTAGACGAATTGCAGCTTCAGGGGGTTCGAATTCTTACACTCAAAGTTGGTGCCCGCCTTTCCGGCAAAGCGCTGTCCGAAGCCGCCCGTCACCCAAGACGCGCTACGGATGAAGCATTTCATGTCGCCGACGACTGGTCAATTTGTCAGCCTCTTCTTTGACAATAATGCCATGATATGGGTGAACTTACTGGGCTGGATATTGGGGACAATCTGAACAGCCGATGATCCACCACCAATGACGCCGAGACGCTTTCCCTTGAGGTCGACGCTGTTATCCCAGTTTGCGCTATGGAGCATTTTCCCCTCGAATGACTCTCTGCCCTTGATCGCCGGCCACTTCCACTTGCTGGGACAGGTCAGTTCTGATTACCCAGATTCCAATACATCCCGGAGCAGCTTACTTCAGGACACCGCTGGCATTGACAAAGACGTTGGCCTTGTCCTCGATGATGTCGTTGGGATCATCTCCTCTTTGGATCTTGATGTGCCACATGTTCTCGTCCTCGTTCCACGTAGCAGCTACCACTGTGTGACTAAGTCGGATGTACTTGTTCAGGTCATACTTTTCTGCCACATCCTTGAAATATTGCAGGATCTCGGGTGCACCCGAATAACTAGACGAGGCCGAATTAGTTCAGTTTCGAGTCAAGTGAGGTAGCGCACATTGTAATTGTACGTACAAACACGTCCATTCAGAGGACGGCGCCCAGGAGAATTGATAATTGACTGAGGGAATGTCGCAACCACAACCCGGGTACCGGTTCTCGTACCACCTGAATTAAATTAGCTACTCCTGGTCTTCACTTCAACCAGGATCCATCATATAACTCACGTGCCGCCAATGGAAAGGGTTCTTCTCGTAGCAAACTAGCTCAAGGTCCAGGGTGCTTGTGTCAATCTCGTGAGCAAGGTTCAGGGCGCTGGCGCCGGCTCCGAGACAGATGACGCGCAGCTTGCGGCCTATTCGGCTGGGCTTTTCCATGATTTCATAAGCGGGCTTGGCCGGGCGCCTGTTAGCCAGGAAGAAAGAGAACCCATGGCTACGACGTTGTGTGGGAGGTTACAAAAATATAGGCTTTAGTCGTTTGTATTCTGGTGGTAGGCGTGGCTCTTTGATCAATCACCGAGAAAGAATTGAGATACGGCAGATGAGAGTACTTGAAATCGTGCTGACTTGCTCAGTCTTGGGCGGCATATTTGAGGATCTGCCCCTAGAAGTGGCAGCGGGTGGAGCTCCCAACATGGCAGTGAAATTGAGACAATTGCTATCATTTGAGACTACCCCGGCCCTGTCATTTCATTCATGATTCGTCCTCGCTCAACACCTCCACTCCTCTAAACATCTCCTCCACACCTCCACGAGATTTGGGCGCCGCCTCCACCGCCACCTCCACCTCCGCCTCCGCCGCCTCCACCAGCTTCAGGAATCTAGCTCCACACAGCTGCGTCTTCAATGCTACTCTGCAATATCATTCGCTAGTTTGACTTGATAACGGATGCAGTTTCGTGAACAATCACCTATCTAAAGCCGGGGTAGGATCATGTGCTCCTCCACCCCGCCGCAAGGCCGACGACCATGTTGGCGGATAGCTCAAACGCAGGGCCCAGAGAAAAGTTCATATCCTCGGTGTTGCCATGGCAGCTTCAATACCATAAAAGTTCATCTGTACGCATGATAGGCAATGACCGAGGGAAAGTCGACACGATTGAAGAGTTGCCTTTGTACATGCCTCCTGAAGCCGTTGGGATCACAAATTATTTCCATTGACCGCCACGGCTACAAAAGCTCACCTATCGAAATCATCTGACAGATTTTAGAGCCTACTTCACGACGAAAAATACTGCCAGTGCTCTCATGACTTGTCTTCTACTCCTGCGGAGATCCGAGTAAACTGTCCGCCGGAAACCAGCAGCCTCCGAGACCCATCCCTTGCAGGAGCCTTCCTTCATTTTAAACTGCCCGATAGAGCTTTCAATTCCATTTCTTTTTAGGCCGGGACCAGAAGCTTGCGTATTGTGTCTCCGGTGATTTGCTGAGAGGATACTTAGACGTTTGATAGACCGTACGAGGTGAGTATAAAATGAAGAGATCGAAATGTGGAAGCGCCATTTAACTAAGACAATATATCAACATTATACACTATGTATCTGATTTAGAGGTTTGGTATCTTACAAACTGTCTATGGTATCGAATGATCAAACAGTCATTACAGGCAATAAACGAGATTTTACAGGCAATTTGTTGACAGCTAACGTCCACGTCAACAGAGTTTCTCGTATATAGACAGCCCGAGAACCCACACAAACCTGAGGCACTTTCCATGACTTTGATGTCTCAAAGATTGCATCGCCGTGCCGCCATAGTAGTCTCAACTTGAATGGTCAGTCCGCATAGCAATGTCAGTAGATCAGCATCGCAAGGATACAAAGTCGTCATAAAATGGATACAGATAAAGAGTTGAACTAATATTTAGAGAATATTATCGAATTATGTAAAGAGGTAGATAGCCAGTTTAGTCAAGGGTACACCAGCTTGTTAGGCCTAGCCCGGCACACTGATATACTAAGCTGCGTCTAATTGCTTTCTCCCATCACCAAACCACACCCTCCACCTGCTTAATCTTCTTGACATTAATGTTCTTCCACATCATAACTGAAGCCAGCGTGATGGAGTACATGCAGGTAGCGGTGATCAGCATCAGTCGCTGGGTGTCACCGTAGGCCATGTTGATGGCATCTCTAGCTGCTGATCCAACCGGGTAAGAAGATTGGACGGTAAGGTCGCCGTAGATGTTGGCAAAGTTAGACATGGCACTTTCGGGCAAATATTTCTTGAGCTTGCTTGGGAAGATGCTCGTCCACATAGCCGCGGCGATGGCGTCACCGATAGAAGCACCCATAGAAGCAATCATGCTCTCCATGGCAAGGACGGCGGGGATATCCCTCTGCGTCGAGACAGCCATGACGGTCATTTGTTCACAGATGACAAGGATGCCGCCTCCGAAGGAGATAAAAATCTGGCACATGACGATGAACCCGATGTGAGAGTCAGGTTGGCGGAACTTGATCATCAAGCCAACACCAGAGAGCTGTCAGAGGGACACCAAAGTAGAGGGCTTGCCACTTGAGACGGCCGTTGATGCGGATAACGACTCCCATGACAAGGGCAATGAAGGTGGCGCCGACGGTGTAGATGTTGGTGATGTATGTAGCATGCGTAACGCTTTGTCTGAACACGACAATGAGCAACGAGTAGAAATAGTTGTCCCAGATGTACCAAGCGGTGTAGATGCTGGCCATCATGGTGTAGGTGAAGAAGACAGTCCTGTTCTTGATCAAATGCCAGGGGATGAAGGTGACGGGCGCAAGATACTTCTCCCACAGAGCAAATGCAATTATAAGTAGTCCGCCAAAGATGAAGAAGCAGATGATCAATGGGGATTTCCACTGGTCTTTCTGGTAGGTGTATATGGAGAATGAGAGCAGCAGGAACAGAGCGAGGCCGGTGGCCACAAGCAGAATGCCGATGATATCAAACTCCTTGGCCCAGTAGATGATGGACTGGACGATAGTGCGGCCGCTAGACTCCTTCTTGATCAGACCAGCCTTCTCCGCCTTCCTCTGGTAGAAGTAGAACAAGGCCCACAGGGGGGTACAGACGACGGGGTAGACAATGGCCCAGATACCCAGTCCCCATCGGAAGCCGAAGCCATCTAGGGCGCTCTGAGCTGCAGGACCGTAGGCCCAGACGGTGGCCAAGTACGGCGACGAAGCAAAGGCAATCATAAAGGCTCGGCTCTTGAGCGAGGATGTATCGGCAATGAAGATGGTGGTGGTGAAGTTGATGGTGCTGTAACCAACGTTGTAGAAGACGAGCGCGGCGGCGTAGACGTAAACACTGTTGCAAGCGGCCATCATGACGAGTCCGAGAGTGATGATGATGATCATCAGACCGAAAGACTGAGGGCGACCCCAAATGTTCAACAACTTGGCGTAGGGTAGCTTGATGAGACCGGACATGAGATTGGCGACGATGCCTATGGTAGAAGTCAAGGAATGGACACCGAAGCTGCTAGTAACGTATGGCGTCATGGTGCCAATGATGCCGGATGAAAAAGCCTGAACGAAGCAAATGAACCAGATACTAGAGCTTAGTGTTAGCCTTGTCCTTCAATGGTCCAGAATTGGAACATGTTCAAGACGTACAGGATGTAGGCAAAGATCAAGTCCCTCTTAGTCCAGATCTGGGTCATGGCACGAATGGCCTCGTCACCGCGCTGGAAGTCGACGTTGGAATCATCTCGTATGGAGCTGGAGTCTGTGTCCCTGACTTGGGCCGCCTCCTTGTCGTCTGTCACGGTATTTTCAGCATCCTGTGGCGCCTTCTCCTCCTCCACGACAGGACGGTCGTGGAACTTTGTTGAAAGCCTGAATCTCATCGTGGCGTCTCAAGCGATGAATAACCTGAGGAAGGAACCTGGCGGAATTGCCTCAACCAAACCTGTCGCAAATGGCTGATGGGCGATAAGAGAGAGGAACTGGATAGGATCGGCAGAGGAAGATGTGATATATACCCGACCAGAATAGCCGACAAGGAAGCCGAAGAGCAACAGACCATCCACAGTCCCACTCACGTCTTCCGTTATGGCTGAATCTTCCGAACTCAGTGGAGGGAAAATTCTGCATACACTAGAATATTTGATGGCGACGAATGACCATGTGGAGAGATCCTCCTCCTACGTAGCAGGAAATGGTAATAGTCGTATTCTTTGGCCCAATACCACCCACGCAACGGGTATAACGGCAGTTCGCAGGCCCACTCCCTACCGTCCGGTGAGAACTGCACGTACGAGGTTGGCCGCGAGGGAGTGGATGCTTTACTGGAGACAACTAGGGCTGTTATCTTATCTGATCATGAGATATGGTTGTCTAATCCATCTATAGACGCCAATCACACCCTAAAAAAGGCCTGTTTCGGCGCAATTTCCAAGAGTAAGCTAGGGACACGCGTACTTTCCCTGTATCCTCGTCGGCTGTTCGGGGGTCGTCCTATCCCCGGGATATCCACTGCTATCCACAGGATCGTGGGGTATTTAACCCTATTGAGTACAAGGCCGCATGAACCAGGGCACCGGGACCCAAATTCGCATCAATCGACAAGGGACGCGTAGGTTTGGCAAGCTTAAAATTATTAAGGAAGTGACCTTGCTTATTCTCTCGGAGACTTCTATGCCCTGCGTTGAACATGTAGCCTCTATCAAGCGATATACGGGGGAGAGAAAGTCACTAGAAACGTGGATGGACGACATATGCTGATCGGAAATATTAACCGAGCCTGGAATAATATCCAATAGGATACATTACAACAAATTCATCCTTGCTGTCCTGAAATCCTCCTCAGATTTGTACTCCATCCACGGCTCCTCCCTGTCCTAACCCCCATCATTCCCGGGCGTACTGGGTTTAATCTCGCCTGCCACTAGAGTAACCCGTGCCCTGCGTCCCAAAATCTCGCGCTCTGGTGTGTCGTCGGCTGCCTTTGATTCGCTGCGGTACGACTTCTTTTCTGCTAAGCTAGATTCTGCCACGTGCCCGACTGCTGGTTGTATGGTTCTTTTATGGGTTGCGGTCTTGTTAAACCGCCATCTTCTATTCGCAGACCTACGACAAATCATAGAAAGATGGGACCGGTGCTGTATCGGAGCACGGTTTTGGTGCTTCGGTTCTTCTTCTTCGCGGGACGGCGTGCCAGCGTGTCCTCCGATTGTGAGAGTCGTGGATGTATGACCAGTTCGACAGACCAAGTCTTCAAGACATGATTCGAACAACGCTAGATGTTAAAGCTCGCCCTCGTAGCGCTATACCAAGACGGCAGCATCGACCAAGACATATCCACCTTGTCCTTCCGCCTCAAGGAACCATTGATCCACCAAACACCCCACCACAACCCCCGTGTTAGAATATGGAACCCAGCGAGGAAGCCAAGAAAGCTGTTCTCAGCCCGGTCACTGGGCTGAGATATCCACACGCCTCATGAGGACACCCACTGCGAAGCCACCGATGGTCAAATCCCCACTACGTGAGCGAGTGTTTAGCAACACAGACGCTGCGTCTGCCCTTTTGAGGCATTACCTAAAGATGGTGCCGCGAGTTCGGCGTTGGATCCTTCTCATTTAACCGCTTACTTGATGGCGTCTGATCGGCACCGGCGACATGCCTTGTACAGCCGCTGTTACGTTGCTTGTGGGACTTTTGCCAGTCCCGATTTTCCACCCACTCCGCGCCCACTTTTCACGATCGTGGCGTGATTGATGGAAAACCATGGTGAATGAGCGTGTGGACCAGTGAACAGTAACAATCACAGAGATGGAATTGATAACCAGTAGCCATAACAGGCAGCTTCCTGGTCCTGTTTCCACTTTGATCATAAATTATCCGCCTCCATAGTGCTGGATACGAGCAATACAAACCAAGCATGGCATGTTATTGATGCCAAGCGCCACTGCCGTCCTAACCCCGCCAAGGTCCGTCTGCAGAACAGGGGTTTTGGATGCGGACAGGGGTTCTCGTGGCTTGGCTGGGAATGAATCTTTGCTACCCTATAGCAATATCGCACTGTCACAGTTCTCTGATTTCATGCGATCTCACACTTCTTCCTAAGTTGTTCATCATTTGAACCCGTCCCAAATTTAATTCAGATGGTATTGGCTACTTCCTCTAATCTTTAGATGATTCTAGATCATAGATGAATCTTGTGAGTGTTGAGGCTGGTATTTTGCAACCCTTAAAATCCCCGCCGCAATCGCTGGTTATCTACCGTTGGCCGTGGGTTATCACTTTCACGGTTGGTCTATCACTTATGATACTGAATGATATTAAACGACTTTAAAATCAGATGAGCTAAACTCACTACCTCACAATACTCCACCCAGCTTCTTCGGTTTAAATGCAATCCCCACGTGCTGCTCTACCCCCTGCACACTAGAAAGCCAGCATACACGATCCTCAATAAACTGCTCGACCCTAGGCTTCAACTTTGTCTCGTGCAAGTTGAAATCGTCGACAGTACCAACCCGCAGGATACTCTTGCCCGGGAACGCCGCACCGACGCGATACATGAGGGTTCCGCATGTCGAGCAGAAGTAGTTGGTCATTAAGCTGCCTGATGCGATAGTTTGCGATTGAGCAAACGTCTTGAGGTTTTCCTGCCCGCGCAGATGCTCCAAGTGAGTGTCGGCGATGGTAAAGTTGGATGCGAACATGGACGCGGTGATCTTGCGGCAGTCGGTGCAGTGGCAGACAAAGGTACTAACCAAGCCTGGACCGTGGGTAGGCTGTAGGATTTTGAGTCAGCGCTTGAGTAGAGGAGACGCATGAGCCCGAAAGGGAATTTAAGGATTGGTAGATTTGGTGGGGTTGGACTTACAAATGCCAGCTGAACGGCGCCGCAGAAACATGTGGCTGTGGCTTTATCGTCGGTGGACCAGCCGTCACTAGCGGACCCTGCCAGGGGGATATAAGGCTTAGACTTGTCGGCGGATGCGGCCATTTTGTTGCTTTTGTTGGATTGGTTGAAGGTGGTGTGTTGCTTGGAGTTGTAATTGAAGCAAAGACAGAAGTGATGATATTGAGTTGGATATTGAAGTTTGGCGTAGGACTTGGATCGTTTTTGTAGACATTTGCTATCTCAGGAGCATGTTCACTGAAGTGCCGAACTCAATGACGACGGCGCGTCGGACCTGCACCGCTGAATGAATATCCGACTCAGGCTGGTGATGGAGGAAGCTTCTCCGAGCTTGAGACGGAGTTTGAGACGGAGTTGCGGAACGGAGACTCGGAACCGAGATACCGGCCAAATCCGTGTTAACTAGTCCCACTGCCCACATCAGAACTTATCCGTCCACACACAAACGCAGATCGTGCCAGAGATTTCACACTACCGTGACTCCGTGGCCGGCGACTCCGAGACTCCGCGATTCCGGTGCGCGATGTTCGACCGTGTTCCACAACTCCATCAATCGGATCCACTCACTCTATTTTGATGGTGCCGATCAGGTTATGACATAGCTACACCGCAAAGCTATAAAGGCACTTGGCTCCTCGAACATTTCAGAATTGGACCATCCAGAAAAACAAACACCATCGAAGCAATCAATTTGAAGAGCACATCCACTTAAACCCACCCACCCACCTACACCTCGACTTCCACATACACTTGCACCACAACCAAGCCTCTTATCATTTCCCGCAACACACAATCAACCAGCAAAATGGGCTCCATCACCCCCCAATCCGAGTCCAGACTCTTCAAGCCCTTGAAGATGGGCAATGTCACTCTCCAACACCGCATCGTCTTCCCTCCCCTGACCCGCAACCGTAACGACGACGACCACACGCCTCTCCCTCTCATGGAAAAGTACTACGCCGACCGCGCCTCCACACCCGGCACATTGGTCATTTCTGAGGCCACTTCGATTTCGCATGCCGAAGAGGGACAACGCAACATCCCTGGTTTCGTTACCGACCGCCAGGTTGCGGCCTGGAGCAAGATCATCGAGGGTGTCCACGCCAAGGGCTCTTTCTACTTTCAGCAGATCTGGGGCCTCGGACGAGCTTCCACAACTGATTACATTGCTGAGCGCGGTTTCCCGTATCGATCTAGCAGTGACGTGCCCCTGGAAGGTTGCGATGTTGCACCCAGAGCTATGACGGAGGAGGAGATCCTTCAGACGATCCAGGACTTTGTTGATACCGCCAAGAGGGTTGTTGCGGCTGGTGGAGATGGTGTTGAGATCCACTCCGCTCATGGATATCTCCTCGATCAGTTCCTCTCCGACGCTGTCAACAAAGCGCACCGACAAGTGGGGTGGCTCCATCGAGAACCGATCACGATTCACTCTCGAGGTGGTCAAGGCTGTTGTTGCGGCCATCGGCGCCGAGAAAGTCGCCATTCGCCTCTCCCCTTATGCTGGGTTCCAAGGAGCCGTCAAGTCTGACATCAACGAGCTGTACACGTACCTCGTCGAAGAGCTCAAGAAGATGAATGTGAAATTCGCCTACCTCTCTCTTGTCGAGGCGACGGGTGATCCCGCTGCCATTGTTCTCGGCACCGAGGCACCCAACAAGGGCAAGACTTTGGACTTCATTCTCGAGGCTTGGGACAACCTATCACCTGTTCTCGTCGCGGGAGGCTACACACCCGACACTGCGGGCTGGGCGTTGGATGAGCACTACAAGAAGTGGGATGTGCTCATCGCGTTTGGTCGACACTTCCTGGCCAACCCTGACTTGGTTTTCCGGGTCAAGAATGGCATTGAGTTGAACAAATACAACAGGACGACCTTTTATCTCACCATGTCGGATGAGGGCTACAACGACTACCCATTCAGCGACGAGTTTTTGAAGACGCAGGCATGAGCCAGATTGGCTGGAGTTTGAGATGGCGCGAGGATAAATCTTTTATTTAAAATCTCCGATCGATACATAGACATAGAAGGAGAAGGGACATATATGCGAGCCATGAATTATCACTCTGTTTACTTGATTTGATTCCTGACTGTGAGCGTGTGATCTGACTCCTCTGGGCGGGAAATAAATAACGAGCTCAGAAAGAAAATTGAGCTACACTAGATTTACATACTATGTATTAAAAGATAAGTGTGCAATAACCTTACTGCACGAGATCCTGTCTCTTCTGGAAGTAGGTGTAGTGTTAAATGTGTACGCCTATTTCTTTGCAACTACTACAAGGCTTTGGTCTGCCTGGTGGTATTGAGCCGAGCTAAGAAAAAATCGTAATAATACCACTTTCATTCACTGTCTAAATAGGCCCTTCATAGTCCTGTTGCATCCTACCTTTGCTTCGCAGTGCTCGTTTCTGGATACCTTTGAAGCTTGACTCATCTAACGCTTGGAGGCGCCAAAGCTGTGGTGGGATGTGTTCTGTTGAAGGCACTAGGCGTATATGCCACATACACACCAGCCATAAGTACGGGACTGATCCTTTGCTTGGCTAATTTAGTGGTTCAACATATCCTAATACGGAAGAAAGAAGGCATCACCTATAAATGGTGCTTAAGGCATTTCGCCAAGCGCGACTAACAGCCGCAACCAACTGCAGCCTCGCCCGTCTGCAGCCTTGCTCAGCCGCAGCCTTGCACAGCCCAACCGACCCCGCTCGCTGATATCCTCCAGACGATTGAGGCTGGAGCCTTTTTAAATACCGCATATGCTTCGCAATAACACTAGACTCGACAGTCTCGTTCAATAGCCAGATAAGTGCTAGTGCCTACTTTTGCCTCTCCAACTCTTGACCACAGATTATTGCTGCGCTCTAAAACGACGTCGCCGTCCCTTGCCGTCCCTGCATCATGTCGAATCCTCAAGAATACACGGTCGGATGGATCTGCGCGATTACTACGGAGTCCGTCGCCGCCCAGTCTTTCCTCGACGAGAGACACGACCCGCCTGCCGAAGTCGCTCAAAACGATAACAATTCGTACGCGTTGGGTAGGATCGGTAAACACAACGTGGTCATCGCCGTTACGCCGGATGGGGAATACGGCCTGAGTTCTGCCACATCTGTTGCAAGAGACATGCTACATACCTTTCCCAACATTCGAATCGGACTGATGGTCGGCGTCGGAGGTGGAGCCCCAAGTCAACGTCACGATGTGCGACTCGGCGACGTTGTGGTCAGCAGCCCGCGTAGTGGTAACGGCGGCGTGATACAGTACGACTTTGGCAAGGCAATACAGGATCAGGAATTCCTGGAGACAGGCTTCCTGAACCAACCGCCTACACTGCTACGGACGGCGGTCTCTGGGCTCAAGAGTAGTTATGAGGTCAATGGCCATCAGCTTGAGGAGCATATCAACAAGGTTCTGCAAGAAAAAACTCGGCTCCGGAAGAAGTACTCTCGCCCGCATGCCGACAGCGACAGGCTCTACATGTCAGAATTCACGCATCAAGACCCAGAAGGAGACTGCCGCCAGTCGTGCGGTCATGACTCGTCAAATTTAGTACTACGGCACCCACGAGACGAGGACGAAGACAATCCGATGATTCACTATGGGCTAATCGCGTCCGCCAATCGACTGATGAAGGATGCGCGTCCCCGGGACAAATTAGCCGCCGAGAAGGGCGTCCTGTGTTTCGAAATGGAGGCAGCAGGACTGATGAACAATTTCCCCTGCTTGGTCATCCGTGGCATCTGCGACTATTCCGATTCGCACAAGAACAAGAAATGGCAGGGTTTTGCAGCTATGGCGGCTGCAGCGTATGCACGGGATCTACTGCATCAGATACCCCCAAACAAGGTCGAGTCGGAGAGGAGGATCAAAGAAGTCTTAACCAGTGGTCAGTACACCAATGCCTAGTAGCAGCTATTCTGACCTTTTAAAGTGCAAAGAGATCTCGCCAGTATAGAGAAAGTGTCGCATGAGATCAGGACTGATGTACATGCGATGAGAACTGACAGCCACGCCGCAAGCATCCAGCGCTGGCTGTCGCCTGCGGACCCATCTACCAATGCCAACAAGGCAAGAAAATCTCGGCACGTAGGAACTGGAACATGGTTCCTTAACAGCGAAGCCTTTGCTGAGTGGAAGCTCGGCTCGCGTCGGCATTTATGGCTCTACGGCATGCCAGGATGTGGCAAAACGGTTCTCAGCGCCACTATTCTTGATCATCTTGAGGGGATACAAGACTTCCTAACCGTCACCTTCTTCTTCGATTTTACCGACACTAGAAAACAGAAGTTAGCCGATATGTTACGTTCGTTGGCTTTCCAGCTCTATAACTCTTGGCCAGAGTCTCAAAGGCACCTCGGCAACCTGTTTAGCTCTCATAATGACGGGCGAAGGCAACCAGACACCGATAAGTTATCTACATGCCTTAGGGATATGATGAAAGCTCGTGCCAGGCTTCTTATCCAGCTCGACGCTCTGGATGAGTGCTCTGAGCGAAGGGAACTACTAGAATGGATGGAATCCATATCTACCGTCGCACATGTTCAACTAATAGCAACTGGACGACCCGAAGTCGAGTTTGAGCACACCCTTCGCGGTTGGGTCGGGAATGAGAACTGTCTTCCTCTAAATAAAGAGTGTGTAAGCGACGATATTCACTCCTATGTCGCGGCCAGACTAGATCAAAGCCCAGAATTCAAGAGGTGGGCTGCATCACCGGATGTGCTGAAGGAGATTAGGGATACCATTAGCAATAAAGCCGATGGAATGTAAGTACAAACGACTGTTCCAAACGCAATAAATTGGCCTGTATTGCTATTAGTAATTTAGGTTCCGGTGGGCAGTCTGTCAACTGGATAGCCTTAGGGAATGTCTTGATCGCGAGGCACTTGAGGAAGCGCTTCGATCCCTACCCCGAGACTTGAATACGACATACGCCCGCATTCTTCAGAACATTCCACAAGCACGCAAAAACAAGGCAATCCGCCTGCTACAGTTCCTTGTTTACTCAAGGCGTCCTTTAACCCTCGAAGAGGCCGTGGATGTCATCGCAGTTCGCGTTGACAAAGGGGGCTTCGACGCAAAGGATCGACTTCAAATTCACGAGGAAATCACAGGATACTGTCCCAGCCTTGTATCGCTTGTACCCACCGCAGGCCGGGTGGTAGCACTCGAAATACAGCTGTCCCATTTCTCAGTAAAGGAGTACCTCGTGGGTTGTGACGTCACGGACTTCACCCACCCTGATCCTATGGTCACCATTACGGAAACGTGCTTGGCTTACCTTGGGAGCATACAACCAGACGAGGTTCATATTACATGGGCACGATTTCCACTAGCAAGATACGCGGCAGAAATCTGGATGAACCATGCAAAACAAGCCGAAAGTTCAAAAGAATTTGTAGACTCAGTTGTCAGGTTCCTCCAGGACCAGCCAAAATTCCGTCTCTGGGCCAGTCTGTTTAATCCCGATAAACCGTGGGAAGATGATCCAGGTATACCCACAGCGTTGCCACTTTATTTTGCATGCCTCAATGGCCTTAGAGCGACTGCACAAAAGCTATTGCTCAGTGGTGCTGATGTCAATGCCGAAGGGGGCTACTATGGTTCTGCACTCCAAGGTGCTTCAGCAAAAGGCCACCGGGAGATTGTCCAGCTGCTGCTAGAGAGAGGGGCTAATATCAATGCCGAAGGGGGCGTCTACGGCTCTGCACTCTCTGCTGCTTCAGCAGAAGGCTACCGGGAGATTGTTCAGCTGCTGCTAGAGAGAGGAGCTAATATCAATGCCGAAGGGGGCGACTATGGCTCTGCACTCCAAGCTGCTTTAGTAGGACGCCAGTGGGAGATTGTTCAGCTGCTGCTAGAGAGAGGAGCTAATATCAATGCCAAAGGGGGCTACTATGGCTCTGCACTTCAAGCTGCTTCAGTAGGAGGCCACTGGGAGATTGTTCAGCTGCTACTAGAGAGAGGAGCTAATATCAGTGCCGAAGGGGGCTACTATGGCTCTGCACTTCAAGCTGCTTCAGTAAGAGGCCACTGGGAGATTGTTCAGCTGCTGCTAGAGAGAGGAGCTAATATCAATGCCAAAGGGGGCTACTATGGCTCTGCACTTCAAGCTGCTTCAGCAAGAGGCTATCAGAAGATTGTTCAGCTGCTGCTAGAGAGAGGGGCTAATATTAATGCTGAAGGAGACGTCTACGGCTCTGCACTTCAAGCTGCTTCAGTAGGAGGCCACTGGGAGATTGTTCAGCTGCTGCTAGAGAGAGGAGCTAATATCAATGCCGAAGGGGGCTACTATGGCTCTGCACTCCAAGCTGCTTTAGTACAAGGTCACCAAGAGGCTTACCAGTTATTGTTAGACAATGGGGGTTATGTCTAGACGAAGAACGCGCTCCCTCGAGCCCAGACAAGGATTTGAAGGGATACTATATTATAGGTGATGGAGGATGTTAGGTATTACATTTTATTTTACAACCTCCTTTGAGTCTTAACACACGTGTAGGAAAACACATTTCATTCTCCTCCAATCTACCTTTCATAACTATCAGACGGCCACAGGCGGATTTTGCAATTTATACCTTGTAGTATAATTCCAAAAACCTTTGAGTCGGATATATGTTTAGCCACTTCTCCAATGAGATTAGCATTACGAGAGTTTGATGCCACTGACGCACTTGACAACACTACGCTCTGAGTACTCTTAATGAACATAAGCGGCCGATGAGCGGCTCAGTAACGAGGCTCGCTACAAGCTAATTTGGATCGGTACGTTCAGGTTGCCCAGCCCGACTTTGTTCCTCAAAGCTCTTGAACGAATCTAATCGCGCAGAGTTTCCTCTATGCCTTGAGAAATGAAGTGTTGAAGGTCTTAGGCTGTGAGAGACTTGTGATGATCAGGCTCTAGTAGCACGGGTTCGGCTGTCCAAGACCTGGCCGTCTGGTAACAGGATTCCAGTTCCCGGAAAACCCTAGTAAGTCCCTGATCCGTTAAGTAGTCTGTGCTTCGCATGGATATACTACTTTGCTTCATACCTCACTCTGCCTTCTCTCGCCTGGGCTGGACTAGCGTGATGAACCCTAGCTTTGATCTTTTAAATGCCCCCAGATTAATGTAGTTTAAATTGCGCGGTAGGAGTGTGGGCCCAGAGCCAGATTTGAAGTCTGAGCGAGTGATTACATACCTTGGTTCCTCAGAGCTGACTTGGAGTCTTTGTTATGACGACTGGCATTGATGTCACTCAAACATTTCCACAGAAAATCGGGTATGTTTAACATTGGCGAAATGCTCACTCACGTTTACATCCCTACACCATTGATGTAAATCTATCCCAACACACAAAAAGCGTCTTATTGCAATCAAAACATTTGTGCACTGTTCATTGTCGTCTATCCTTACTAAGGTTATTAGGTTTGGAGAAATGACGCGGAAAGAGTGGAACCTTCCGTGGAACGCTCCATGGAACAGGGACGGATTGGCGTATGTACATGGAGTTTTCAGTGCGACAGGCTAAAACTGACGATCTCTGTATGACGTATTTTCTGCAATCACAGATGACTGATAAGGCCCATTCCTCCGAAACTCCGCAACTCCGTCCGACACCCGCTTTATCCCCCGTTTTTGCTTCTTCCTCTTCCAATTCTCCGGCCGAAGCTCCGCAACGCCCTGGATTGTACGGAGTAGACGGCTTCATGACGTCCGCCAATGTCCAGCTGCCTCTTCCCGCGGGCAACGTGGACGAGATCCAGACTCCCGTCAGACGTCCGCGCAAACAAGTCTCGCGCGCGTGCGACTGGTGTCGAGCGAGGAAGATCCGATGCGACAACGCGCAGCCGTGCAAGGCGTGTCGCCAGCGGAATGCGCAGTGTACGCACAAGGGCATTGAAGATGAGCCGAGGACGTTGCCACAGGCGCTGAGGTATGAAGTCTACATGATAACTGATGATACTGTCTAAGATGGCCTTTTCAGGGAGGTTGAGAGATTGAAGCAGCGCGTGAGAGAACTTGAAGCGAATCTACTCTCCACTGCCAACCGAGCCTCCATCCCCACCCCCGATCACACGCCCAACTTCTCCAGTCCAGGATTCGACGGCCAAGTCTTCTCGCAAGGTGCCCCGTCGCACATCTCATCGCCGCCGACATTCTCATGCATCTCAAAGCCGCAGTGGAAGGGCATCTACGTCGACACGGCGCGGTCTAACCAGCCCTCCTACTACGGCGCCGCCTCGTCCTTCTACTTTGTTAGTAGGATCGGAGGGTATTTGGGCAAGGCCCTGCAGCAACCATTTGCAGACCAGTCGATGCAGCTCCGAGCGCCGAGTAAAAACGTCCATATCGATGCGGCTACGAGAGATGACATTGAAGATCCGGCCGCAGCCGCCAGGGAATGCGCGAGATTTATGACGAGGCCGCAAGAAGAGTCGCTCCTCAGGTTATTCTGGAGAGGGCTATCACTGCATCCTCCCCATCATCGACGAAGTTGAGTTCCGGAAGCACTACGCCTCACTGTGGGAACCCTCCCGGTTATGCCGAAAGCAGTGTCCTCTCGTCGACATCATCCTCGCTCTGTGCCTGCAGTACGGCTATGCCTACATCCCACACGCCGCGACTAACCCATCAGGTGGCGAGGCATCGCTCGAAGACGCCACTATCGCAGGACGGTGGTATTATCGTCGCTCACAATCCCTGCTCATGGCCGACCTCGAGAGCCCTTCCACAACAACGGTCCAAAGCTACCTCTTTGCCAGCGTCTATCTCTGTTGCGCATCGTTCCAGAACATGAGCCACATCATCACCGCCCAGGCGATCCGCACCGCCCAAGTCCTGGGCCTGCATGTCGAGCCTCCAGCGGACATGCCCAGCGGCGAGAAAGAACTGCGCAAGCGCATCTGGTGGATGCTTTGGACGTTGGACGCCAAGATATCCTCCAAGCTGGGCCGTCCGTTCCTGATTGATGGGTCTCAAGTGACAGTGACGATGCTCTCCGACGACATGGAAACTGCATCGTACAACGGCGCAACGCTTGGATCTTACGGGCCCAACGTTACGTGGCTGAGCTATGCAATCCACTACCAGCAGCTATTCCTCACCATGATCAAAATCCACGACACGCTATGGACCAGGTTCGGAGAAGTCATCAGCCAAAACGGCCTCTCGTGTCTGTACACGGATCCCGATGCAGTAGAAGTATGCGCTAAACTCCTCGCCACCAGAATCCCTGCCATGAAGGCCTGGGTCGACACGGTCCCTGTCGAACTCAAGATGCAGCGCCGCGGTGGCGGAGAGCCCTATTCCACCAGCTGCTTGGCCGTCGAGATCGAAGCCCTCGCGCCGACTTGGCTTCAGCGGCAGCGTGTGTGTCTGGAACTTTCATACCACAATGTTCTCATCAACCTCACTCGGCCCTTTATCACCTTCTACTCTCACCCGGGTACCTACACGCCCGTTGCCGAGCGGCACGCCACCACGTGCGTCGACCACGCCGTCTCCTTCACACTGATAATGCACCAAATAATCACCGAATCAGATCTGATGAGCGGCTGGTCCGAGTACTTCAGCATGCAGTGGAACTCAGCCATCACCCTCGTCGGCTTCGTCCTTGCGTATCCCATCCATCCAGCAACCCTCAAAGCGCGTCAGGCCCTAGACAAGGCGGTTGCCGTTTTTGACATCTTCGGCGCCAACTTTGCGGTGAGTGCTGATGCGGCTGCGATTACGAGGGACTTGATGGCCAAGGCGGATATTCTCGCTGGGCTTCTGAGTAGTGGTATCACATCTACCACCGGAGGGAATGATGTGGCACAGGCTACAACTGTTTTGGATAGTATCAATGGCACGGGTGATGGGCTGGCGTGGCTTGACCCTAGCCAACAGGATGGTTTCGGGCAGTTTATGGATTGGGCATTGTCGGTGGATTCATTCAACAGCTTCGAGCGGTTTTTTAACCCTGGTAATCCAGCAGATTTGTAAGTGGTTGTGTAGGATATAAAATGCCAGGAACCCGGTCTCCATTATATATCAGCTTGGTGCATGCCCTATCGATCAAGCGGGAGCGTCCATCAGTGGCTCTTCTACGAACGATATCTTGTTACTATTTAAAAGTCTACATTTTGCCTCGATTGACCGCTTGGCTATGTCATGCCCTGGACCGAATGAGGCATCGCTCGTCTTACATTCAGCTCTGAGAGAAACTTTTGGTCTGACGTCAGACGCCGGTGGCATTTCTAAAGTAAGCAGGACTATATATACTATCACCTTCCGTTTCTCGAGCACTGAAGCGGTGGAACTACGGCCATTTCAGGCAAATATCACAAGAGGAATGCCCTCTGCTACACCAGTATGACGACGAATATCGTCCCCTTCACTTCTGGCCCAGTGCGTGAGAAGAAGGTCATCTCACTTGGCTTCTTCCGCACTGGCTCAAACTCCCTCCAAGAAGCCCTCAATATCCTCGGATATCGCGATGTCTTCCATTCGTCGGCCATGGCAAGATCCCCAGAGAAGTGGATAGGCCTCGCAGCCGCGGCCGACGCCAACATTCCATGCTTGCCTTCCTACACAGGTCGCACCTACACTCGCGAAGACTGGGACGTTTACTTTGGTCCTTGCGAGGCCTTGACCGACGTCACGCCCTTTGCTGAGCCTTTGCTCAACGCGTATCCGGAAGCTCGCGTCATTCTTGTCCACCGTGACTTTGATGCTTGGGCCGAGAGCTTCTTGAATACCCTGGTCCGTCCTTCATCTGAGGGCGTCTTAGCCTGGTTGAGCGGAAACTTTATGGAGCCGATGTTGGGGATGTACATCAGCCAGAGCGCATGGAAGTTGTACATGGGCCTCTTGGGAGTGTGCGACCTCCGCAAGACGACAGACCGCAGCATCATGCGTGCTGGCTACGACCGCCACTACAATAACGTGCGCCGTATGGTTCCTCCTGAGAGACTGCTGGAGTTAGACCTCAAGGATTTGAACTGGGAACCGTTGTGTAGGTTCCTCGGCAAGGAAGTTCCGAACGTGCCGTTTCCTCGTTTGAATGAAGGGCGCGTCTTTCGGAATGAGTACCGCAGGCTTCACGTTCTCGCCATCTTAGGGGGATCTCTCAAACTGGCTTCTTTTATCGGGTTAGCAGGCGGTGTGCTTATGGCCAGCATTTGGTTGGCCCGGAAAAGGGGATACATGCAATAGAGAGACTTTGACTTACTAGTGTCGACATCAAATATACTGCAGAAATCGCACCATGAAACGTTATATGTCACCAGGAAGCAATTAATAACCGCATACGAGCTGTTGGGATATACCTTTCGTTATCTGGATCTGATACTATAGATTTGACTGATGCACTCGAGTCCACTATCGAGACAGTTACTTAAGGATGTCAAAGGCCTGAGGTTAATGGCGTGAAACATTTCAGTTGCAGCATTTTACTGGGATGAGACATGTAGGCATCGGGTCAACCGGCTTCGTAATAGGTGTTTTGATAGCACATTGAAGAATATGGAGCTTGCTTGGCAGGATCGGACAAGCTCGAGGCAACTTGGAGAGGAGCCGTCAAGTGCTAAAATAATAAAAGAGTACATGGACTCGGCTATTCTGGCACATCAGGGCTTCTACAAGAGGGGGGTCTGCAACTTTTCATATGCCAGTGACACGTGTACGCACTCAAGCGGCAAGCCCAGCAATTCGACTAAAAGGATGCATGATTTGTCCCCGGATGGATCAAGTTGGCCTGTGCCACCAAGACCGCTAAAACGGCAAAGACTGACTAAAGATCCGACAAGGAGTGAAGAAGCAGAATCTTCAATACAAGGGGAAACAAATTCCGAGGTTGGCGATTGGGATTGCATAGAAGCAACCGCCACCAAACTCCAAGGCACAACACAGTCGTCATTTAAAGATCACAGTTACGGTCTTAACAGCTTGCAGCGAGATTGTAACTTGGAAGATACTATGGGACAGGCTGTCGACCACTGTAGCGGCTTTTGATCAGCTTATTCAGGGAAGCCTTGGCGGGGAGACGTTCATTCCTGATGATCTGTTTGACATATCGGCGATGCCGAGTTCCTTTTGGGGCGGCTCCTCATATTAGAATTAGCTTCCGCCGGATATATTTCAGTCCTCCACTAACAAAGTTGTCACTGAGTCTCAATTGCCATGGTCTTTTTAAAAACGAGTTATCATTTGTAGATAGGAGATAATTAGCGAAATATTTACTAAACCCCATTCGAAGAACTGTTCGAAACAGCCCCCGATCCGTTTCGGATCTCCAACGTCGTCCCGTCCGCCTGCTTCCGGTTCCCCTTCAGCACGACCTTGGTTTCCTCATGCTGCTCAAACCGACGGTACGCGAGCGGCGCATCGTCCAAACTGTACTCGTTCGAAAAGATGAATCCAGGACGTGCTCGGCCGTTGTTGATGAGCTCGGAAATACCCGGCACGTTAGCCTTGATGTTGACTAGGCCTCCCTGGACCCGCAGCCCTTTGAGCCAGGCCTCAGCGATAGGGAAACTGATTTCGGCTTTGAGACCAAGCTTGACCCCGGCATCAGTACCCTTGCCATCGTTAGTGAGGGCGGACATGTAGACGCCGGCGATTCCGACTCCGCCACCCGCGCTTGTCATGCGAATGGCCTCACGTATAATGTAGTCCTGCTGCGGCTTGAGTTGGTCGTTGAGACACACTTCGCCGACGCAGTCGACGGCACGTTTGACACCACCGGGGCGCAGCGCGAGGATCTGGTCCGACGCCTTGCCGCCGCGCGTGAAGTTGATGGGCATTGCGCCAATGCCGGCCGCTTTGGCAAGACGTGATGGCTCGTGGTCAATCACATACACCAAAGACGCGCCGCGGATGATGGCGCTGTAGGCGCACATCAGACCCACGGCACCGGCACCAAAGACGGCAACTGTGTCACCAGCCTCGAATCCGGAGAATGACAGGGCTGTCCAACCCGTCGGGAAGACGTCAGCTACCGGAAGCCACTCCTTGTCCTCCAGCGTGGGCGGGATCTTGACAAGAGATGAGTCCGCCCATGGAACGCGGGCGAATTCGGCTTTGAGATGTTAGTTGCATGCTATCTTCAGTGTGCGAGTGGTGAAGCATGGAAACGTACTTTGTAAACCGTCTTCCGTGCCGAACTCAGAACCGAGACCATAGAACATCAGCTCGTCTCTGGAAGGTTCCAGGCCAGCCTTGGGGACGAGGTGTCCATCTTCAGCGGCGCAGACAATGACCACGCGGTCACCGGGTTTGAAGAAATCTACCGCGGGACCAACCTCCTCTACGATACCGACGGCTTCGTGGCCGATACCGTGTGGGACGTCGTTGGTGCCGAACAGACCGTGGTAGATATGGAGGTCAGAGCCGCAGATGGCCGACGAGGTGATGCGCACGAGAGCGTCCTCGGGCTCGGTGATCTTGGGCCGGGGGATGATGTTGACGGCCACATCACCGATTTCGCCTTCCCACTCAACGCCGCGCATGAAGCCAGTTTTGGACGAGGAGGTCATGGTGCTGTTATACAAGGCACAGTTGAATAATTTCTAAATGATGGCCAATACAATGTGAAAAATACGCTTTAGTTGCTGAAGCTTAGAACTAGACAGTTCACGTTGAATATGAGAATGCGAATCAACGGTGCCGCAGTCTTCGTTTAGTCTGTTGCATCGTCCTCGTCCTTTATAGTTCATTGAATTGTACTTTCGCATCAGGGTGATGTGAGAAATACCAATTTAAGAACAACATAAGCATAGTCTCCAAAAGGAAGTCCCGCTCAGACTGTAACAGTTCATAAATCTGACAGTTAGTCTAAGCAGCCGAGAAATTCTCGCCACCATCATGAGATGGCACAAAGTCTCCATGTAAGCTCACGAGACTGTAAAGAAACTACCCTGTATCATAGTCAGCATAGGATTGGCAAACATCTCAACTAGGGCATGTTCACAATCATTGGCTATCTGCAGGGGACGGGTGTAAGCACGGGGTTGCGATGATGGGTGTTCGCTGCGCCTCGCTGACACGATGCAACCTCCACGTGCCCAGACTAGAATTTAACCTTACGCATGACATACAGTAGCGCCCGCCAAGAGTATTGGTTTCCAGAGTTAGTAGAGTTTCTACGCGGTCCATCCCTATACGTGTAGATGTTAAATCCGTGCCAAGCAGCAAGCAATGCACCTTTGAGGCGAGGAAATAAAAAAGGCCCGAATCGGCCATTAGGAAAGGCACAACTGTAACACGAAATCCGGCCTCATGCCCTAAGTGTGACGATTTGGCTTAGTCTATACGGGGTAGCATGATCACGACGTTGAGGGAGTAATGTAGGTCACGGTTCGGTAATGTGTCAAGGGGTGGTTTGATGTAACTAAGTTTGTTGATAGCTAAAGAGCATAAGGCTCGGTTCTACTGTAAAGTTGCGCTGCCTTTATAGGGGGTGAGACGCGATCGACCGATTGAATGCATCGATCATTCCATCATACAGTCTGTTGATCCCATTATGATCCATGTCGCTTCCCGTAAAGAGATGCCCATCCTGTGAGGGGAATAGCAACTGTCGAAGCTCCCTGGCTAAGCCTTCGACAGGGTTGAATTCGGTCCAGAATTCGCCGAGAATTTTCAAGAACCCCTCGGGGCTCATATCCACCGACTTGTTTCGCGACACGGACCTGAAATCCATAGAGCACCATCCCCAAAGTCGGCTCGTCTCTGGTTGATATCTCAGTGATCTCGCGTCATCGCGTTCGCGGTCGTTGCAGATGGCAACCCAGAGGAGTGCATAGAATAACGATTCCAGATCATGTCGATACGTGTGTAGATCCCCAGTCAGGATGCCGATGGCCATGATACCCCTCTGATCCGACTAGCTCTCCGCTCCTCGCTGGACCCTTCTCTAGATCTAGTGCGCCATCCAGATCGATGAGAACCCCCTTTGCGTCTTCCTCATTGTGTCGGGCGGAGATGATTAGATTCTTGACGCAAATATCTCGATGGAGAATCTTCCCATCTTGATAGAGAGATCTGAGGGCCCTTGAAACGTCTCGACATGCCTCCAGAAACTTCAGGATAGTTTCGAACTTGTTGATTGATCGTCCAAGACGGGAGGTCGTGATGCAAGAGAACGTACGATTGAGGAGCGGTGGAACATAGTCTTCGTCGGACCCTGCACCTGCGGCGGTAGGTGTGTCGCCTGCGGAGGCGGCTTTTCCACCAGTCGCGGCTGGCAGGAAGTCGTACGGCTGATTGAACTGGAGACCATGCAAAACGACAATGGATCAGGAGGGTCCAAAGCGCCTTGTTAGATTCACTAAGCAAACTGAAAGTGCCAAGTAGTTTAAATAAATCATTAAAAAGTATTGCAGCCGTTATGACACTAATGCTTTGAATGGCGAGCCGTTTAGCACAATAGGAGTCACACTCTTTAGAAAAAGTCGATATGGACATTTGCTTGTGTTACGTGACATCGGATATTTATTTCGGCTCAAAGTGTACGAGTGTTGCATACGAACCCTGTGCACAATACACTAGCTTTTAAGGTGCGTCTAATGGCACAGAAAGAGGTTTATTTTTTTAAAAACTTTTAACTTTACTCAATTGTATCATCAGATAGATCAAAGCCATGCAGTATCTACAAAAAGGAGACACGTATTTAGTACTACACCCGGTACTAGAAGCGACAATAGCTTAGCAGTAAGGTTGTTGCACACCGACTTTTTCCTCAAGCTTCAATTCAACTTTTTTTCTTCAGCCTTGGTAAATGTAGACAATCACTTTGCTGTCTGACGGAAAGGGGATGGAGCACAAGTTAGCATCTGAGAGTCGGACCCTTAACTTTCATTTTTGAAAGGGTAGGGAAATTGACCAAACGGGTGTCCTCTACGTTCCCCTAGGTTAATGAGTATTGACAACCAAAATTGACTACTAATAAATTCATATTGTAAGCAGTACGAGGTATTAGAGCAGGTTTTGAAAAGCTACCGTGCAATTCTACTTCATCCACCCTCTACTCCCACAACCCTCTCTCTCGATGCGCAGAAATAACCCATCTGGGTGTCGCTTTCTCTCGCCATTTAAATCTTACCAAGAAGTGTCTGCGCACCCTGCTATGATGGTTCACTAAACCTACCAAAAGGGGATGTCCGTAGTAGTATCCATGGCTTTTGGATTGCTTCGACAAACCCTGCCAAGCTAAATCGGTTTTAGAGGAACACGCGAGCTCATCTTCGAGTACGATTACATTATGAATCCGCTTGAGCTTTCTTTAAAGATAAGTCGCCTTGATTAAAATATCGACATAATGAAGAATGAGCTTCTATGAAGCCGGAAGGTATCATCATCCAATGCAGTAGAGCTGATCAAAACGGTCCCAGACCCATGTCTCAAATTCATCACCGCTCCCATGGCCAGGTTGTGTTTGAACTGATTGCTCGGGTTGAGCTTCAGAACGTCGCTTTTTGCGTGGTAGTTGGCCCAGGTCTTGTGAAGTGTGAGGTTCCCCCTCTTTCTCAGTCGTGGAGAATAACGTTAGAAGAGTACTTCGCTCATTTTCGGTTGTTCCCAGGGCGCCTAGGAATTCCGGCAGAGAGCTCAATGAGTTGTCCTCCAACGAGTCAGATTTTGGAAGGGCGTGTGCGAACTTGAGTCTGCAGGCCTTTGCTGTTTCATGGGATCTGATGAAGAATGGTTGTGGTCGATCTTGGGTGATAAGATATCTGAGTTCTGTGTCTCTTTGCGTTGTCGCCTCTTCTCGGTGTTTCGTACTCGGTTGAGTGACGGATGTGTAGTCGAGGAGTATGAATTCCCCGTAGGCGGGTCATCAAAGGTGTCTTGCTTCTCAAGATGAAGTGCACATGATCCACTCAATGGCGAATCTCGTACAGATCGGCATCCTGTACATGTCGGGTCCAGTCCTTTTCCTCGTTTCAACTCCTCCTGCACATTCCACAGCTGTGTGTGAACTACAGGGACTTTCCGTTCCGAGACTGGCATCGTGGGTCCAGGGATCATGTCAGGCGGAGATGACAGATGTCTGCAGCTCGTGCCGTTCCGGTAGTTCAATAGCCGACGGAGATGTGTTCAAGCTGGGACAGCTGTACTTGTGTGAGAGGGAGCCGCGACCCGGAAATTAACTGGGTGCCGATGCCGAGAGAAATGGACACGAAGTCGACTTGGGCGTAGGGGAAGCTTCTTGATTCGTTGGTCAACCACGCTATACGCTCCTGATCCACAGTAACAGATTTGTAATCCGACAACAGATTTCTAATCCGACATGATCCGAAGATAAGCTCGTCTTATACAGTATCCCGAACTCGCCTTGGGCCACCGCCTTTTTAGATGCTCCTGACCCCGCATCGGTTCCGCGGGGTTCGGCATAAAATACGTCATTCACTACCGTACGGTAATGGTCATTGTGATTTACTACGGCGAATGGTGTGCTGCATTGCAAAAGACCAAGAATGATGAATAAACGGCCCGCACGCGCAAAAGGTTTTCTCCGAAGAATATAGACGTTCTTCAAACACACCAAATTTGTCAGCATGTAACAAGCTGCTGGGGCTGGCCGGGTACCAGTCGGCTGTTGATCCGATCATGGACCTCTACCCGTGATACTCTGAGAACCGCACATCGAAGGGATGTAGAAGAATGTTAAACGAGCCCTCTTTTTATTTGCACTCGTACTACACTCATCCTTGGTCCTCTTCCGCAGACATGGCTTCCATCGGAAAACCGTACTTTCTTGGGCAAAACAAGGCCCAAGGGCTCGCCAATTACCCACATGCCCGCATTATACCCATCTCAGCAACCCAAAAAAATCATTCATGTATCCGGCATATCTTCGAGACGAGGCGATGGAACAAATGAGGGCGTGATTAGACAAGATGACGGCAGCGTGGTATTAGACATCCGCAAGCAGACGGCTGCAGTTCTCCGCAACATTGATCTCGTTATCAAGGGCGCTACGGACGGCAAAGGTGATATTCGCAATGTCGTTGATGCCACCGTCTTCTTGACCGATGTCGAAGGGTGTTATTCTGGTATGAATGAGGAGTGGAACAAAGTCTGGCCGGATCGGGCTGCTGCACCAGCCAGAACTACAATTGGGGTGAGGGAGCTGCCGAACAAGGTGCTGTTGGTTGAGATCAAGTGCACGGCAATGATTGGTTCTTAATTCAAGGCTTGGTCTTACTATGCACAAGCCCTCTTTTATAAGGTGATTGTGGAGAAAGGTTGGCACGCGTCGCATTGTGATGAGTAGTGATTATCCATTCCCTTTGGGCGAAGTCCCCGAAGCAGGTAGAATGATTGCGTGAGATGAGAGGGTGGACGGGTTCCTGAATTGGAAGTAAAGGGCAGATTCGCTCGCGCGGAACACCCTGGAGCTTCCCTAACCCCTCGAGAGCCTGGGACCTCTTACTCGCCCCCGGATCCTATAGATCTCGGTCAGGGTCACGTAATTGACCGTAGGGAAGCCACTTATCCCGCCGAGTATGGAGGTTTGACCGGTTGTGCGGCCCCCGGGCGCCATGAGGAGCCCAACCTAAAACAGAGATTTGCATTTGGCGAAACCAATAGTACGTACTATGGGCCCTTGGGAATGGGAATTCACTATTTCAGCAACCTTGAGAAGATTCTTCTAACTCAGCCTAGGCAGCCCAATTCAAATATCAGATTACAAGAATAGTAACGATGACGATGACGAGAATGACGAGAATAACGACGACAATAACGAAGTCGGCTATGAAGATGATGAGGAGGATGATGACGATGATGACGATGACAAGGCTGTTGACAACCGCTTGGCGTTGATCGCTTACGAAGCTACCTACATAAAGACGGCCAGCATAACGGCTACTGGCGTTATTGATGCGGTTCTTTTAAGGGACTATTCTGCTATAAAAAATAGTAGTCAGGCGGATAATAGCCTTGCTCCTGCAGGATACTCTGTGTACTCTCAGCCTCTTAAAAACTAGATAACTATTGGCAATATAGCACCTGAATTCTGACAAGTGAAGACAAAAATAGCTAGCTTGCCTTCTCAGCCTACAGGCCATCTGCCAGATAAAACATTAACAGAGTTTGAAATTAGTTACTTAAAGTTTTATACTTGAAAATGTTAATATTAATTAATAAGCTTTCTTTAGAGTTACTATATGAAGAAAGATTTATGCCTAAAAAAGCCAAGATAATAACTGAGATTAAAGAAAATAAATAGTCTAACTAGCTAAAATAAGCTTAAGAAAAGTAGTAAGTATAGCTCTGGCAGTAATTAAAGTGTAACGGGAGATAATTATAGATTATAGCTACACTTCAAGCAGTTAATAGTAAATCAGAGTATACAAACTGCTATTATAATACTAAGGAATAAAGAACCCTAGTGTTAATAAACACAGTTATCTATAGACACTCGCTAACTCTTAGACAACACTAAACCTATCCCGCTAGCAACTGCACCAAGTTGCAACATATATAAAGAACAAAGATCCACCAAGATTGGCAACGAAATAGCATCACCTCAACCAACCACTCAACAAGGAGGGTCAAGTCCGGCGGCTATTTCCTCTCCTCGAGCTATAGGCACTCTGTGTTTGATAGCCAACAGCGATGGCATATATGAGGTTGAAGCACTGCTGGCCATGTCCCAGTAGGGTAGAATAAGTTATTATCTCATGAACTAGGCAGACTACTAGTGCCGCCCCCTTAAAAACAGTTACTATATCAAATCCATTTTTCGCAGCAACGTCAGACGCAGTCCTCCCAAATTTGTCTCGGATGAAGAAGTCAGCCCCCTTCTCCATTAGAAGTTTCACTATGCTCACGTTGCCGTAGGATGCTGCTCCAAACAGCGCCGTTGTCCCGCGATCGTCCATCGCGTTTACGTCCGCTCCCTCCTGAAGAAGTAACCGCACAAGCGCCTCGTTGCCCTCGAAAACCACGCCGAATAAGGTCGTCATGCCGTCGAAGAACTTGGCCTCTTTGTTTGCCCCCGTTTCCAGCAACAGTCGGATGGTGGACTCCCACCCATCGCCAGTCATTCGCCTTGGAGATTTGGTATTGCGCATTGGCGAGGACGTCTCATCGTCATTCTCTCCCTGCTCCCAGTCCGTCTCCTCAGCAACCTCGTCATCGTTATGTCCATTTGAAGTGCCTTTGCCACGTCCAGCCTCCTGGCGCGCGGCGGAGTGTATTTCTGCTCCAAACTCGTGTAGTCGCAAGCATGTATTTCTTCTCCGCAAGGGTCTCGAAAATTAATGCTCCAATGTGACAACTTTCTCTGTAGACCTGCATCGCATGCAAAGCCACCACGTGGAGAGCCGTTGGACCACTATCGTCGACTGCTTCTAGGTCCGCTCCCTTCTCCAGCAGTAGGTTTGTGGCGCCTCTCCACTCGCGGAACACGGCCCAGTGTAGGGCTGTCCATTCTCTTTCATCCCTTGTCATAATGTCTGCACCTTTTTCCAGTAGCTTCATAATTGTAATTTCATGCCCAAGGAAGGCTGCAAGGCGCAATGCTGTCAGACCGCCGATGCCTCTGATCCCAACAAGGGGATGGTGTTCCGCCAATAGTCCGACCATCTCTGTATGGTTCTCCATAGTTGCCCAGTGAACCGCTGTGAAGACCTTTTTATGATGCGTCGTAAATAAGGTCCGTAACCAGTATCGGAAGAACGTTGAGTTTGTTGGCCCACGCAGCGTAATGCAATACGGTCCATCCACTTCGATCCTGGGCTGCCGGATCCGCGCCGTGAGAAAGGAGTATCTCAACTATTTCATTGTGTCCCTCAATGGCCCTAGATGCAGAGCAGTTGTTCCATCGTGCGTCTGTGCCACGTGTCGACCCCATGTTTGAGAAGAATATGAGCGGTCTCTTCATATCCGCTCCAGCTTGCCCAATGCAAGGCTGTCCAGCCTCTCCTGCACTGTAAATTAGTGCTTGCCCCTTCCTCTATGAGGCTCTTAACCACACCTCCCTCGCCCATAAACGTAGATAGGTGAAGTGCCGTCTTTCCTTCGTTGTCTTGAGTGTTCGCGTCGGCTCCTGCTCGTAGCAGTAACTTTACGACATGTTGATGGCCATCAAGGGCTGCCAAATGCATCGGACTCCATCCAATATCGTCCTGTACAGTCGCGTCCGCATCCTTGCGTAGCAGAAGCCTGAGAACTGCCTCATGTCCATTTGCGGCGGCCGCGTGTAACGCGGTCCATCCAGTCTGACCCTCGGCAGCGATATTGACTCCGTGCTCTATGAGCAGCTGAGTAATAGCCAAGTCCCCGATAGTTGCTGCTGTATGCAGTGGTGTCCACCCTGAGGTAATTTCTATCATCAAGTTGTCGCCAAGCTCTAGGAAAGACTTTACAACATGACGCAGCCTGAAGTACGTAGCCACTTGCAGCGCCGAAAAGCCCGCGTATTTGTGTTCTTCGCCTTTCGACCGAGTCTCCAGGTACTGGAGAACCTGGAAGGAATTTGAAACAAGTGTTTGGTGCTTGGGAAACTGCTGGATCTGATGGTTGATATCTTCGTCTCGACGTATTATTAGCGCGTGATCCGCCCAGCAGCTCTGAGCAGCATATGACAGCAATGGATACTTTCCAGTCGAGCCGCGAGCTCCGTATCACTATGACATGAATTGCCGGAGAAGGCGTCGAATGAGAGATACGGAATGCACCTTGCTCTTGCCGTCCTGTGGAAATCTAGGAATAGCTCGCTTCGCCTTCACTCAAAGTATTGTTCTGTCGTATAGTGAACGAAGCGAATGATGCTGCTTTGTTGGTCGACAGCGACTAAGCCAGCACAAACAGCGACTAGTACTTCAGCATCTACTAGATCGTCTTCGTCCATGTCGAAGTCGCCTGGCTGGACCGCCAGGGCGTGTTGGAGTTCTCCGACTGTAAGGGGGCGGACATTATGGCTTATCTAAGAGAGCACTTGAACGACTAATTCGCGGTCTCCCTCATCCTGGTTCCCAATTCTTTGCATGGCTTCGTCGTAAGTGCTTGAAATCTCCGTCGGCAGATTCTTGACAGCTACAAGAAGAGCGCGGTGATTGCGTTTTGCCAGTAGCGAGTCAATATGCAGCCGAGCGATAAGGAACCTACGTTCAAGGTCAGATCGTACGCTCGCTAGGTTGGGAATTGGGAGACGTGGGCACCCACATTCCATGGGCGCTTGCGGAAATACGAGTTACTATGTCATCCTCAAGCTCTGGAAATTTCCGGACGCAGGTAGCTAGGTTACCGTTATGGTGGATTTGGAATCTCAGGTATCTCTCGATATCTTCGCCATTGGCACGGATCTCCAATGTAGCGTCAACTTCGAAGTCGACCTCGACGGCAGGAACATGCCGTGGACTGGCCAAGAGATTGACCTTGTGACGCAGCAGTCCAAGTTGTTGGAGAAGGATGCGCCTGGAACCATCTTTTTCGACGTACTCATCTAAAGCATCAACGACAATGAATATTTTTGGAACTCGGTCAATTTCCAATTGGAGAAGGTTGGAGTAATCCCCCAGTGTCGGCCGAGTATGTCTCGACATAGCTTTCGTATAGAAGTCCTTGACGTTTTCAGAGATCTCAGATTGGCTTTGGACAAGCTGTTGCACTAGGCTCGAGATGAAATTGATCGGTGTATGCTGCCTTCCTGACTTGTAGTCGCAGTATATAAAGGCGACGCCCGCTTCTTCTGACTCGAATCTACGGTGAAGCGAGTCTATGACCATAGAGCTAGTTAAGAAAGTCAAAGTCCGCCATTCATTCTTCTCTACTCGTCGCTGAGAGATGGTCTTACGCCAGGATCGTCTTTCCCACGCCGGCTAATTCCCAATTAGCACTCTATTAATTACCGCAGAATGAAGGTATCATCATAATCACACATACGTATCCCATGGCACCATAGAGTTTGCTGTGTTCCATTGAGCCAAGTCTTGAACTCGTCGCACTCCAGGAACCTCTCGCCTGTCCGCTCTAGCCTCTTGCTGAAGACATCTGCTTGTTTCGGCCGGAAATTCAATGGAGACAGCCACGCGATAAGGTTCGTACGTTCAGTGGCTGCGGCGCGGCTTTGTAGATCATTTACTCCTCTGGCAACCTCACGCACGTGTTCATGAATGGACTCCGATAGCCGGCTAATGCAGAGATTAGACTCAGAAAACTCAAGGGTATGGAAAGGATATTCCACTGACGTATAGTCCCTCTGAAGACCAAGCATAACCATAGATTTCAGTCTCTCTATTGCTTGGAGAGTCTCTTCTACCTCTCTCTTCTGGAATGGCCAACATAACGCCTTAATGATCTCCATTCTTTTAGCATGTTCTGCTGTATGAGGCCAGCGTGGTAATCCAGTTGCATTAGCGCTGTGAACCTAGCAAGCCTTGTGCAATCAGTGACTGGTATATCACGTGATAACTATCGATTACCGCCGAAGAACGATCCACTTCCTGGGGGAAGATGAGATCCCGGAGCATTTACTGCGGTTCGGTTGTGAGAAAGAACCGATAGCACCATCTGAACTGATATACGCTCAATTTAGATGACGCGTTTGCAATCCTTTAGTGACGCGACGCTGATCTGCTCAGCCACGTAAATCCACCAATCAGGATTTGTCTAATTCCGCTCGGACTTATCGGATACAATAGAAGGATTCACGCCCATCAAAGGCGCTGAGGGGGCCAAAGCTGCAACGAGGGCGACATAAAGATTAAGTGGCATTTGGGGAAAACAGTGGCTGGTTTATTTAATCCACCAAAGCTGCAGACAAAATACAATCCTCATCCAGGTCTGTCTGGTAGGAGCGTCCCAGTAATTCTCTCACCCCTCTTGTGATGCGCCATCCTTTTCTAACGCCGCTTGGGGACTCGTACACTCTACCTTTCAGCAGATGACGACAGTGCCATCATAGTGGTAAGGATCGACATGTGCGAGAGTCTCCAAACAAGTAATCAGTGTAACATTCGGCATAGCCCTCTTTGCTCCGCCCAACTTGCCGGTACTGTACTCAGCCCGGTCCGACCGGAGATGGCTCTAATGGGTGCCCTCCATGCGTCCCATACTCCGTAAGTTAATTCCTTCTCGATTGCGTCCATGATCCAAGGCGTCTCCCACTCAAAGTAGGCTGTGAAATCACGTGAAGCATTGCCTTTCTCGGCCGTTGATGTGGCTCGGCTCGGCTCCTCTGACTTGGACCTTGCAATCGCTTTTCACGCCATGGATTGGCCAATGATGTCCTTTTCAGCCGGGGCTGAAGGATCGACGCAGGATCTCCTGTCGAGCCGTCTGATCCGTTCCAGCTTCTATAAACGCTATAGAATGATAATCTCAGCCAATTATGGATTCGATATCCAGGACCGAAGGATCTGTGGAGGATTTCTAGCCTTATCGTCTTCTACTACGTAGGGAGCAATTACAACGGGAATCCCCTCAGCTGTTTCAAAGGATGGAGTCCGCATCCAAACCATGCCGACACCCGTCATCCTTCTTGGGTTGGAGAAGGGCCACGCTTTTGGGCGAAATAGCGTCGTCAGTTTATATAAAGCCCTCGATATTCCGCGAGAAATCACCATTTCACCTCACCATCACCACTCTCATCTCTCACCCTTCACCATGCTTCCCCTTCTGACACTTGCATCCCTGCTTTCTGCAGTTGCCGCTGTAGAGGTGAAAGTCGTCTGGCGCCACGAAAAGGGTACCAGCCGCACCTCTCTTAGCGCCTATAACAGGGAGAAGGGAACTTTAATTGCAGAGACATGCGGCAGCGTCCTCAAGGCCGACAGCCCCATTGACTTCTCAGACGTTGATGACAATGGAAGCGGTAACTTTACCGTTGGCGACGACACCTACAAAGTTCATTCCAAAACCCACCACTCAGGTGGCCCTGAGTGCTCCAGAACATTCAATGAGGACTACGCCTGGCTTCAGTGTTCCGGCTTCGAATGGGACTCCACCAATGCCACGCAGGGCAATAGTTCGTATTGCTTCGAGAACTCTAGGTCTCACACAGAGTTCCGGACTATGGAGGGCCGTGACAAGGGTCACGGCAAGAAGACCACTCGAGGTCTTGGTCTCGTGGAGCCACGTTCTGAAGACGATAAAAGCCTAGACAAGAGACTGGGTGGAACTTGCGTGACAAGCCAGACTACAAAACTCGTCGGCGACGGTATGTTATAAGTCCAAGATTGGCAAATATTCAAACTCCTGACTTTTCTACTAGGCAATCCGCATCAGAACTACTATCTTGAGCAACTCTCTGTAAGTCTTAGGTCTCAGGCGACGAGCGTCAATTATATACAGGATTAAGGATCTCGACTGACTCCAACTCCTGCTAGGAAACTATCAACTGTGGTACGGCAGATTCTTGCAGCGTGGGAGAAACTCAATCCGAGTCTGTCACCATTGGCTTCAGTGTATCGGCAACACTCTGGGAGTGGCTTACTGGAGGGTTTGATGTGAGCCTATCGTGGACCACTGGTAACACTTACTCCTGTACTGCTGATGCAGGAGAGACCGTTTGTATCTGGTATAATACTGCCCATACTGCTTGTGAGTTCCCTTTCTCTGTTCCTCGTGTATCGTGTACTAACAAGACTTTACAAGACACTGTGCAAAACGCCCATGATGGCCCTTGTCTCAATGGCCCGGTAGGAGATAGCATTGTTCTTTTCTCACCCAACGCGAACAACGATGGCGGCGGCTACTACTGTGTCGTTGGCACATGTCGCTCCCAGACCGATGGCTACTGGAACTACGATGGTCCTGCTGGTGGTCCCCCTTAAGTCTGCGAAGCGCGCAGCTTGGGCTTTGATACGATGGTACCTCTGGCAATATCATAGTCGATCCAATATATAGTGTGCGGCGATATCCCCCATTATATTTTTTGAACGTACAACAACTCCTACCCTCGAACATGGATACCCCGTGAGCCAATATCTAGTCTATCTCCTTACGCATGTTTTGTGCCCTTCCCCTTTGGCAACCTGAAGATCCATAGAGTGTGAGAACTGTAACTACATTGAACCCGAGGTAAACCTAAAGGAGGCAAAAGTTCCTCCACCTGTCATTGTAGCTGATATTGAACCGGGCCAGGAACTCATCTGTGTCCACAACAGAGCAGTACCTACACGAAGCGGTTACGCTTGGCTTCAAGAGGACACCCCCGGCTGCTTTAATGTAAAGTTGGAGAAATTCACGGCAACTCATCCCCGGTGGTGAGGACATTATGAGGATCTCCGTTGCGGCACACATTACGACCGACTTGACTATAGCCGCTGCCACTACCCCACCAACGAGATACGTCGCGAGTGAAACGCGATACATAAAGTGCCAGAATGAATGTAGGAATATCGGCGTGAGTAACAAGACAGTCTATTGTCTCCAGTAGGATCAAAAAGTTCTGTCATGGATCCTTCTGTGCATCAGATGTCGCTAGTTCCACGAATGAACCTCTTTATATAGTGTCCACACAATAAACCACAACCTATCGTCAATGTCCCTGGCCAGCTTGATACCAAGGAGCTGTTTCCTACCCCGCATTCACTAGGGACGAGTAATGGATCAAAGCCGCTAATCAAAGTTGGTCACTGGATTGCGTGACACTTCCAATTATTAATGCCCCCCCTCTGACCCCTCTTTCAACAAGGCCTAAATCGGACCATTCATCCACCGAATCTCTCACAAAGTCCCTCATAGTCGGACAGACGGTATCTGCCATTTCCAGGCACCAACCACTGCAACTCAGATACAGTGCAGATATAGGGACAAACCCCGCGTCTGAGTCAAGATCCGTTTGCGTATTTGGCTTTCGAACAAAAAAAACATCATGTCCGATAGCCAAGCTACCGCCGCCCCATACAGGGATGCAACCCTGCCCATCGACACACGCGTTGATGATCTGTTGCAGCGTATGACGCTTCATGAGAAGGTTGGCCAGATGTTTCACAACATGATCGTCATGGGTCCAGATGCATCCCTTGCCGAAGCCAATCCCGCCTTTAACCTGGAGAGCACCGAGCACTCAGTGGCC
Source organism: Ilyonectria mors-panacis (assembly GCA_002991585.1). Lineage (NCBI taxonomy): Eukaryota > Fungi > Ascomycota > Sordariomycetes > Hypocreales > Nectriaceae > Ilyonectria > Ilyonectria mors-panacis. The sequence goes on along the minus strand of PPHJ01000084.1, from coordinate 183,765 downwards.
ACCAAGCTGATGACCCATTTCAATCTTCTTGGACCTGTTACCGATGTTGCAGAAACGGCGTCATGGTACAACAACTTGCAAACGCGTGCGAGGGCAACCAGGCTCGGCATTCCCATTACTCTGTCCACAGATCCCCGGAACCACTTCAACCAAAACATTGGCACGAGTTCTAGAGCCGGCGCCCTTTCCCAGTGGCCTGAGACTTTGGGATTTGCTGCCCTCAGATCGCCCGAATTAGTGCGCCGGTTCGCCGACATTGCTCGTCAAGAGTATGTTGCTCTCGGCCTCCGGTGTGCATTGCACCCACAAATTGATCTTGCCACTGAGTATCGATGGGCGAGAATCAACGGAACTTTTGGCGAAGACGCGGATCTATCGGCTGAACTTGTCAAGGCCTACATTCAGGGCTTTCAAGGAACCTCATTGGGCACGTCTTCCGTGTCCACGATGGTCAAGCACTTCCCGGGCGGAGGGCCTCTTCTTGATGGAGAGGATTCGCATTTTACGTATGGACGCAAACAAGTGTACACGGGCAACAATTTCGACTATCATTTACGGCCGTTTATAGCGGCCATCGAGACGGGCGCCTCTCAAATCATGCCATCGTACGGCATGCCTGTTGGCCTGGACTGTGAAGAGGTTGCATTTGCTTTCAATCGCGCCATGATTACGGATCTGTTGCGTCGACGGCTGAACTTCCAAGGAGTCATCTGCACTGATTGGGGTCTGATAACTGACGCTGTCATTCGGGGACAGGACATGCCCGCTCGAGCTTGGGGATGTGAGGATTTATCAGAGCTCGAGCGAGTCCAGAAACTGCTCGACGCTGGATGTGATCAGTTTGGCGGCGAGTCCCGTACAGATCTTTTGTTGCATCTCGTGGAAGAAGGGATTGTCCCGGAGAGCCGTATTGACGAATCAGTCCGGCGGCTAATACGCGAGAAGTTTATTCTTGGCCTGTTTGACAATCCTTTCGTCCAAGTTGACGAGGCTGTCAAGGTCGTCGGAGGCGCCGTGTTCTTGTCTGAGGCATTTGACGCCCAAATGAAATCGATGACACTCCTCACCAACCATGACGATATTCTACCGCTCCAAGCTTCACAAAAACAAAAGGTCTATTTGGAAAACATAGTTGCCAGTGCGGCAGAACAACAGGGCATAGAGGTGGTCAAAGACTTGAAGGAGGCTGACGTTGCCATCATCCGGCTTCAAGCGCCGTTTGAGCCACGGCCTGGAGGCTTCGAGTCTATGTTCCATGCCGGTTCCCTCAACTTTACCGAGGAGACCAGGCTCAGGATCGCCGAGCTTCGCGCACATGTTCCCACAATTGTCGATATCTCTATCTTGACAGACCTGCTGTCCTGACTCCAATCTTGGAGTCGGCCTCGGCAGTGTTGGTAAACTATGGGACCAGTGATGATGGTCTGATGAAGGTTGTAACAGGCCAGGTTGGGCCGCAGGGCAAGCTGCCATTTGATCTTCCATCGTCTATGGAGGCTGTTGAGAAGTCTCATTCTGATGTCCCATATAACACAGAGAACCCACTTTTCAGATTTGGTCATGGTTTGGAATACTCGAGATGAGAAGTGAGATTGAGATATCAAGTTAGACGCCTGCTTATTTCCATAGTGTGTTTGGTTTCGGAACTGGGCACACGAGGTCTCCAACATAGAGTTACAATATCAGCTTTCATGCAAAACTGCAGGCGGCTCTTGTCAGTGCCCCTTTGTCCCTCGCGGTCCTAACGTACTAGTTTTGAAGGAAGATACAACCTCCGAAGATGAAGTGTATGGTACCGAGGGGTGTGTCATTATTACGAAGTACATGGACAGACTTGGCGAAGAGCGGCGAAGTTGTAAACGAACATCTTATGCGGACGCCCATAAGGGTCCACCGAGTGAATTGAAAGTGGTGTGCTGATGGCATAACACGGTGTCGAAGCTAGTCAGAAGTCCAGGCCGCCTAACACACGTCCAAAGGCCGGGAATAAACCAGATAAATAGCGCCGTATGCGAGCAAGGGGTTTATCTATATAAATATGAGAGTAAAGCCCGCCGCTAGAACTCCCAGGCTGTCGTTAGTATGAGAGATTCTTTACGTATTGAATTTGCGCATTCCGCGCCTCCTAATGACTCAACGCAGGGATACCAGAAGAAACAATTCCCATTTCCAGTGCTCCGTGTTTCTGGAACCAGGTAGGCACTAGTAGGCTCTCTTGGGGCCCGGCGTTGCTTTCCCATAAACTGGTAGATTGTATCGGTTTATTTCATGATACAATGAATTCACTTCTTTTGTATCATTTCACATGACTTTTGTGGAATCATATTTATTGTTTGCAGCTCCATGTATTAGACTTTTAGTAGTATAGCATCCCATACTAGCAATCGTGCTTAACCATAAGGATTACAACTTCCACTTCCTCTGCCGCTTCTCATCGGTGTGGCTCTTTGCAGCTTCTATCCGTACCCAAGCAACCATAACAGTGGTCGCAAATAACAAGGCACCCACCAGGATCGCCATTCCCGTGTAGTCATCAGAGCTCTTGGCCGTCTTGGAATCCTTGATCAAAACTCCAGCCACGGGCGTTCCGATTATAGCTCCCACGCCTTGTGTCATGTACATTATTCCCGCCACCCGTGGCAGCTGCGATACACCGAAAAGCTCGACCAGAGTGGCTGGGAACAGGCTGACGTACGGGCTTGCAAAGATGCTGTAAAGGACTGTAAAGGCAATAAAAAGAGACTTCCCAACGCCATTGTTGCTGGTTCCAACAATTGTACTGGGAACCCACAGTCCCATTGTGACTCCAGCGCTGAGAAATGTGGTGAGGAAGAACGCGTTGAGTCGTCCTACCTGGTCCGCAATGAAGCCAGCAGCAATCTTTCCTATGGCATTGCTAGCATTGCTCACAGCTGTAAAGTTTGCGCCATCAACATCGTTGTATCCAAGCGTCTTGGCATACGAGGCCAAGAAGAAGACGGGAGTGGCGTATGCCGCGCTCTGTAGAGCAGTGCCCAAGGCTTGTGCAATAAACTTGCGTTGCTTTGCGGTTTTCCAGTCTGGTAGTGGAATTCGACAGAGCTTCGTAACCCAAGAAGCTCCCTCATTCTCGGCGTGTAGCTGTGCGGCCATTGAGGGCTCCCAGCCAATGACGCAACCTGCGGCAAACATGAATACGGCGGCAATGGCACCCGTTAGACGGAGAGTATTGCGAAAGCCCATCTGGTCAATGCAAGATCGCAAGGCGGGTGCCCAGACGAGGCCACCAATGCCAGTGCCGGAAGAAATAATACCCATTGCTAGGGCTCTGTGTCTATCGAACCATGTAGGCACTACCGTCATAGAGCACATGAGTGATAGGCAGGTCGCGACACCTAGTAGGAAGCCCTGGGTCAGCTGGAAGTGCCACAGCGCGGTCCCGAAACTCGCCAGAACGCTGGCTATTCCGTACAGAAGGCCGCCGGCACAGATGACAACGTGTGCGTTCCAGTTTTTAGCCCACGCTACCGCAAAGGGGGCACCGAGGTTCATGACGGAATTTGAGAGGCTGCCGATGAGGTCGATTTCGGCAGGCGAAGCGCCGGTAAACGGGGTGGACTTTTCCAACGCCATTGTTTCGTAGTGGGCCTGATAGACGCCGAAGCCATAAAGGAGACCGCAAGCTGTAAAGTTGATTGTAAAAGCGGCGGCTACAATGAGCACTTGGAGTCTGTAATCGTTAGCAATCTCGATAGCAGGAACATGTCCGGACCGCTAGTTATTGGACCCTGTTTTTGCAAACGTGACTCTTACTTCTTTGAATGCTTCTGCTTGGGATTTATCTCCGCCGGAAGACTCATCTGGCTCATTTCTTCTGGCATATTTAGGGCTTGATCTTGCAGAGGCATCGTGGTGCTCTGAATTGTAGACTTGGGAAGACTGCTCATGTTGACGATTGTGGGTTTAACAGTTCAAGCGGCGCGGCGAGGGTATTAATGACCAACTAGCGGGATTGTTCCGGCCACCGGTTGGGTCTGGGAACCATAGTGGACACCACGTCCCCGCAATCGGAGGACATAAATCATGCGTCAATTGGGTAGAAAGACGTAATCTTTGTTGCGCATTAGACTGAATGAGAGCAGCCCTAATGGAGTCTGGTCGGTAGACGATATAAGCACATATGGGTAGCGGAATTGAGCCCGTCCGTCAACAACATCAAGCTAAACCGGAGAGCTTCTACATGGGCTTACATAACCGAAAGTTATCAAAGGAGATATACGAATGAGAGGTGGGTATTATTCGCTACCTATTGAAGAGTCTCCGAGGAGATGCAAGAACCAAAGGTGGGAACTCATCTGGCCTGAGTGTCAACAAAAAATAAAATCGCACACCACAGGCCACGGTGACTCCGGATGCGAAATCGATACCTCTCGGTCGTAGAAATACTTTGATTTATGCCGTAAAATAACAGAACATGTGGTATCCAGTACATGCGTCTTTAGTGTATGCGTGTGCATGCAGATCAAGATGTGATTAGAGAGCCGTCCTCAATTAACTCAACCTACGAGAACGTCGATATGGAAGTCTTATCCGAGAAGAAACTGGGCTTGGCAGTTGTAATCCTTGTAGCCTATAACAAGTTGTATGTGGGTGCATGTGAGACCTGCTGCTGTCAACAAAAAATAAACGACCAATAGTAGAGTTCCTTGGGAGGCGCTTAACGGCGGCTTTCTTACACATTCGTGCATTTAATTGGGCCTTTCCCGGCTGCAGGGCATGAGTCAAATCGAGGCCTCTTGATGACTGGATTTCCAAGCGAATACGGAGCCCCCAAGTACGCTAATCTCGGAAGTACGGAGGGATTATACCGGCATTAAAGGCCATCAAATGCCACTTTCGATTAGCTATTCATTTTCTCTCTCATCAGCTTACTTCATTCTATCCAGACTGTGCAATTCTTCAAACAATCTTAACCCCAACCAGCAAAATGATCTTCCCATCGCCAGTCGATGCCCCAGAGCATGTGCTCCAGCTTTTGTCTCGGGTGCATAAACTTTCATTGGACCAAGAGGCCGGCCTGTCCAACACCGGCAGGTTCATATCCTCGGAAACCATGGACGACATAACCAAAAAAGTAACAGACGACGTACCGCGAGATGCATTCAATAACCTCATGCTTGATAAACTCATTGCACTTGACGAAGACAAATGCCAGTTTATGTACCAGCTGATTCTCTCCACCGGGGCTACAAGCATTGTCGAGGCGGGGACTAGCTTCGGAGTCAGCACCGCCTACCTCGCTCTTGCTATTGCCAAGACGAAGGCGGCGACTGGAAAACAAGGAACAGTCATTGCTACAGAGTGGGAAGCGGAAAAGGCGGCGAGTGCGAGAAAGTTTTGGAAGCAGTGCGGCGAGGAAGTAGAGACGCAGATTGATTTGAGAGTTGGAGATCTTCTTGAAACCTTGAAGGAGGATTTGCCAGAGGTAGACTTGCTTCTACTAGACAGTAAGTTGCTTTGCCATATTTCTCCAAAATGGCCCGAGCTCAGCTTGAGATGTGGCCTGCACTACAAAACTATCCGTCCAGAATGCTAATGCCAACTCCCACCACTAGTCTGGCAAGCAGTTGCCCTTCCAACACTCAAGACCGTCCAGCCAAAGCTCAAGTATGGCGCTGTTGTCCTTACAGACAACACCATCAAGGGCGCAGATGGTTACGCAGACTTGCTAGGATACCTCCGAGATCCAGAGAACGGCTTTCGCAACATGACTCTGCCTTTCAATGGCGGCTTTGAGATGAGCGTATACCAGCCGAAGGGGAAGGAGGCTTAAATTCAAGCTTGAAATAGCACCAAATGAGGGAATACATGAGTGTTTATGGTCTTCTTATTATTCACGGTTTCGGCCTAGTTGCTTCTCTACAGGGTCTCTTTAAATACCGCAATGACCACAAGCCCGCTTGGGCATCAAGCATAATCCCCTTCGGTCTTGTCACTAAACTGCAAAAAGATGACGCGTGTACCATATTTCTCACTAGTCTGCGTGATTGGTGGACACCATGTAGTGCTGGTACCTTAATAGGCCCGTTTACATCACCAAGGCGCAATTCGTCTCCTGATGGCCCCTCTACCAAGCACGACGCAGGGACCTCGGCTGGCACTTGATCAGCAGGCTTTACCCTCATGATTGGGTCGCAAGTACGCATTGCGCTCAGTCGTCTTAACCAGGAAACCAGTCCGCGCCAAATCCGGGGAAATGCGACCCTGGAGTGAGGGTTTTTGTGGGGGAGCACATCGTTCATTCGAGCGCAAGCGTGGCGGCCCACTCGCGGTGGCATCATGACCCCGGAGTGATCGGCGTTTATAAAGTTAATACTCCATGTTCGTATTCTCGGACCGTGCTTCCCCGAGGAATATAGTGGCTGATGTTGGTATTATACACCGCGTGATGGCGAAAATAGCGGACTCTAAATTGACTATAAAATGATTCCCGTGTCCGAGTTGAAGTCAGGTACAGGCTAGAAATAACCATTCACGATGCGTTCTCTGTGGATAAATTTCATCGGACTGGGTGTGCGCTTTGTCTTAGCGCAGGACACCTCAGCCGAGCTCGACTCAGTTCTCGCTGATGTCGCTGTCAACAACATCGACGATGTCAGAGGCAACTTGTTCCTACCCGAAACTGCCTCCGACGGCCTCACAATCACCTGGGAGAGCTCCGACCCATCTATCATCTCCGAAGATGGTCGCGTGACCAGGCAATCATCAGATGCCGAGATCAGCTTGACCGCTTCCATTAGCCAAGATAATGTAACCCGCACACGGGTGCTCACGGCCAATGTCCGAGCAGCTGTTGTTCTGGATGAGTTTGAAGGCTACGCATTTGCCTACTTTACCGGAAACAGCATCGCCGGCGAGAAGATTTATTTTGCTGCCAGTGAAGGAAACAATGCTTTGGACTGGGACGAGTTGAACGGTGGTCAGCCCGTCATTACATCCACCCTAGGAACAAAGGGCTTGAGAGATCCTTTTGTCATTCGGTCCCCCGAAGGCGATACCTTCTATCTTCTTGCCACCGATCTTTCAATTGGCAGTGGAACTTCATGGGGCAACTCAGTTCGCACTGGAAGTCGGTATCTCGAAGTCTGGGAATCAAACGACCTCATCAATTGGTCCGCCCAGCGCCACGTCCTGGTCTCCCCTGCCACAGCGGGAAACACCTGGGCACCTGAAGCCTACTACGATGATGACTTGGGCGCATACATTGTCTTCTGGGCTTCTTCCCTGTACGCTGAGACTGACACGGCCCATACTGGAAGCACCTATCATCGCATGCTCTACGTCACCACACGCGACTTTATCACATTCAGCGATCCCGTCGTTTGGCAAGATGCCGGCATGTCGCGCATCGACTCGACTATCCTCAAGTCTAACGACGTTTACTACCGCTTCACCAAGGATGAGGGCGCCAGTGGTACTGGGTGCAGCGATATTATCCAAGAGCGGTCGACGTCGCTGCGCGCAACTCTTGACTCTTGGACTATTGTTGCTACTTGCATCGGTAAGAATGCTGGCACAAGCGCTGTTGAAGGACCTACTGCGTTCAAGTCGAACCCCAATGATGTCAATGGCGAGAAGTTTTACTTGTTCGTTGATGAGTACGGTGGCCGCGGGTATATCCCTCTTGAGACGGCGGATATTTCCAACCCGGCTTGGAAAGTCTCAAGCTCGTACAATCTTCCATCCAGCCCTCGCCATGGAACTGTTCTCCCGGTTACTGCTAATGAGCTATCTGCACTCAAGCAGAATCTGGCTAAAGCGAAGCGACAGGGGTCTGCAACAGGCATCTTGGAGAAACGCACACCAACCCTGTGTTGACTGGCCTCTACGCCGATCCCAACATTGCCATCTACAACTGCTTCTACTACATCTACGCGACGACCGACGGATACTCCGGCTGGGGCGGCAAGGACTTTTATGTCTGGAAGTCCCCTGACCTTGTGTCGTGGTCTCGCTCTGAGGAACCCTTCCTCACTCTCAACGGCACCGCCGGCAACGTCCCCTGGGCCTCTGGCAATGCCTGGGCGCCAACAATCGCCGAGCGCGATGGCAAGTACTACTTCTACTTCAGCGGACACAACCCCACATACAACAGGAAGACGATTGGCGTGGCTGTGGCGGATTCTCCCGATGGACCTTTTGAGGCTATGGACAAGGCTATGATTCTCAACAACGAAGCCCTTACCTCAGGCCAAGCCATTGATCCTTGCGCGTTCCAGGACCCTGTTTCGGGCAAGTACTATCTTTTCTGGGGCAACGGAAGCCCCCTCTATGCGGAGCTGAATGACGACATGGTTTCTGTCAACTGGAGCACTGTTGGAGCGCTCAGCGGCCTGCAAAACTTCCGCGAGGGAACCTTTGTCAACTACCGTGAGGGAGTGTATCACCTCACTTATTCCATCGACGACACTGGGTCTGAGAACTACCGTGTTGGCTATGCGACTTCGGACAGTGTCAACGGCCCATGGGTCTACCGCGGCGTCATCCTACAGAAGGATACGTCTCTAGGTATCCTAGGCACCGGACACAACTCCATTGTTAATGTCCCCGGCACGGATGAGTGGTACATTGCCTACCACCGATTCCACATCCCAGATGGTGATGGCACGCACCGCGAGACTGCGCTCGACTCGTTGACTTTCGATCCGTCTACTGGTCTGATTAACGAGGTCATCCCGACGTTGGAGGGGCCGGCGGCGAGGGTGCTTCCGAGTTGTCCGGCATATCGACGACGTTACCGACGGTCGTTTGTATAGTGTTTGAGAAATATCACAGCTTAACCGAGCCATCTGCAGTCTTGTTTTGTAAATACGACGATCCATAGATATCGCAGATAGCTATGGAGACGAGAATTAAAAATTGTTTACCCCCATTCGCCGTAACATGAACACCCGAGACACGAATACAACTTGATTGGTCATTTGTCCCACTCTTGCATATTCGGTGCTACCCCAGAATCACGTCGGGTTGTTCAGAACTTGAATCAGGCTCGGCAATTGCAGTAGGCAGGCTGTCGTATTTGCAGTGAGATGGGCGGCACGGCTACCCTAGAGCACTTCAAGGATGAGAATGCATTAAATAGCGGCATGTTGAGATCATTCATGCATTTCTAAGAAACCAAGTCGTTATTATGCACATGATATTGTGTATACACCACTAGACATCCGTCACTCATAATTGTCCGCCTCTATCCTTCGGCGCACTCCGGCCGGTGAATCAGCGATTTCTGACTCGGCAGGGATGTGCTCCCTCGGCCAGATCCACCCAATCGGGACATCTAAACAGCTGAATCATAATTACTGACGCCCTACTGGTTGTTTTCTTCAGTTGGACAAGGGAATCCTAGCTTGAAACCGCATTGTCGAATGATATGGAGCGGGGTGATGCTGCGTGCTACGTGGTATGTTACACTACAGACGGAACCCGACATTACCATGAAACAGGCAGTACATAACCATTGCCGCCGCTCTTTTAATCCTGCGAGGATCGGCGCTTGCAATTAATAAAGCAAATTTTCATCTACAGTCCAACCAAAATGGAGGTCTTAGTCTCCAGCCCCGACAGTCCCTTCATCTATACAGCGGCCTTCATCCTTGGAATATTCCTCCATGTCGCCTTGTTCAGGGTAGGCGAGTGGGATCTTTGGGTCCCCCAGCTGCTGTTCATTTCCACGACATTATACTCGGCATTGATCTACTGCTATGTGTTTTACTCACCTCTGGGCCCCGATCTCTGGGTTCCTATTATGACCGCCTCCAAGCTATTTTCCATCCTCATTGCGGGCATTTACACCAGCATCGGCGCATACAGACTATTGTTTCATCCTCTGCGTCGATTTCCAGGGCCTTTTTTTGCTGGGTTGACCAGCCTCTACCCGACGTGGCTGTTGGTCCGAAAATTTCACCAGTACAGCGAAGTACAGGAATTGCACCAAAAATACGGCGACATTGTCAGGCTAGGTGGGATTGTAATGTGACGTCGATCGTATTGAGGCGCTGACACCTTGACAGGTCCATCTGAATTATCAATCGCAAACGTGAGCGCTCTCCATGCGATTCATTCGGCACAGTCACCATGTGCGAAAGGGCCATGGTACAACATATTCCATCCCATGATATCTGTCCAATCCACAAGGGACCACAAGGAGCACGCACACCGGCGGAAGGTCTGGGACAAAGGATTCAGCGCCAAAGGTACAGATCTTCTGGAGAATTTACAAGGAAAGAAATTGATAATTGACAGCACTGCGAAACTATGAGCCCAGAGTTGCCAAATACACGGATCTGCTTCTGAGCCAAATCCAGGCACGCGCAAATGAGCCCGTAGACGCCACCCTCTGGTGCAACTTTTACGGATTCGACGTCATGGGAGACCTTGCATTTGGCAAGAGCTTCAACATGCTAAATGACGGAGTCGCGCACCATTACATGGAACTGATGCACAAGGCTACAGTCTTTGGTACCTCATTTGGACGATTTCCCTGGGCCTATCTCCTCTCACAGCACATTCCCATCGTAAATATCCAGCAAAAGAACTTTATCAAATGGCTTACGAACCAAGTCAAGAAGAGAACCGAGGTAGAAATCCCCCATACTTGTGGCTGTACCCGTCTGACATAATGTGAAGGCGGAACCGGAGCTACCAGATGTATTCACTGCGGTTCTAGATCCATACAAGGAGAAAGCACATCCTTCATACAAGGATAAGATGCATTTGATTGGAGATGCAAACCTCATCGTTGTGGCTGGAAGGTAGGCTTGCAGTGCTCTCTGACGAACAGTACTGACTGAATGTTAGTGATACGACTTCGGCGACAATGACCTGCGCTTTGTTCGAGCTTGTGACGCACCCCGAGGTTTGCAAGAAGTTGCAGAATGAAGTAGACGAGTTCTTTGCGCAGAATCAAGGACCGGAACATATGGCGCTGTCGAAGCTCAAGTACCTTCAGGCAGTTGTTGACGAATCAATGCGCCTTCATCCTGCCGTTCCTTCGGGTGTTCAGCGAATCACTCCTCCCAAGGGTATGACCATTGATGAAACATTTATCCCTGGGAACACGATTGTCCAGATCCCTACATATACAGTTTCTCGCGGTCAGTATTCCGGCTCGGCACTCAGCTGGATCGGTCAGCTAATGCGATGACTGCAGATGCAAGATGCTTTGAACGTCCAGATGAATTCATTCCCGAGAGATGGACAACACAGCCAGAATTGGTCAAGGACGGCTCTGCATTTGCCCCCTTCTCCATGGGTGAGTGCTTCCCTCAAGGCGCTCTGCTCGTATTGCGCAACGACTAACCCCCACAGGTAAATATTCTTGCGTGGGAAGGCAACTTGCACTGATGGAAGTCCGTTTTGTCATAAGCCAGATTGTACATAGATACAACATTAGTTTTGCACCTGGACAGACACCAGAGGCTTTCTTGGATGGATTAGTCGACGGCTTCACGTTGATGTGCCCGAAGCTAGAGCTGGTCTTTACGCCGCGAAAGGCTTAGTCTGGAGGAAGATCCAAGATTGACGCCGAGCGGAATTCCTGTTTCACGTTAGCTGGGAGCGAGACTGCAAATAGACGCTAATTTGCGGGGTAATCTGGCTAAGCTGATTAAATCACATCCGCATGATTGATTTCTCCGCGTTTTTTCCCTGTTGAAGTCTGCCCTGATCATCCGCGGCAACTCTTCACTTTGAAATCAAACACGTCAGAACACCATGTCGGACAATGAAACTGTCGCCCAAGATTCTATCCCCAAGAGTGAGGCTGCCACGGCCCTGACGGCGCAGCGTATCCGGAAGCGAGAGCTCGACCGACGCGCCCAACGCACCGCGCGCGTCAAGACGAAGAATCGCATCGCGTACCTGGAACAGCTGGTCGAGACGTTCCGCGACCAGGATGCCAACGGGGCGAATACGTCGCTCATCAAGCAGCTGGAGGGAGTGTCCGCCGAGCGAGATGGGTTTAAACTCTTTCTTCAATCGCTCGACGACTCAATCAGGAGCCACTTGGCCGGTACCCCTGGCGCAGTAGCCTTGAACCCACCCGGCCGGCCAAGGGATCAGAGCCTGCTTCACCGCGATGCGTCTGGGGAAGATTCCCTGTATCCTGCCACGCAAAGTCTTCTCGAGCCCGCGTCCATCGCAGCTCCGCTTGACGCAAACGTGCCGCTGCTGGAGTTTGGGAGTGAGATGGACTACTCAATCGACGGCTCGATAAATATCAATGCTCCACAGTCCGAGAGACCGGTAAAGATGACTACCAATCCCATCAGTGGGGTCGAAGGACCAGGATCCAGCCCCGAGGATGGGGCTAATCTGTCGACATCCCACCAAGTCCCCAATGTGCAAAACACACATTGCCCGCCCATCATTACTCCCCCATCACATTGCGCTTGTACATCTTCTTCTTCTCGAACTCGCCGACTATTCGACGGCACAGAAGTGAGCTTTAACATATGGCGGGCGGCAAACCAAGTTCTCAGCAAGCCCGCCAAGCGCTTGGATGATAACCGGGAATGTGACTCCATCAGCGACGACATCATCGTGAGGGCAATCCTCGAGGGGTGGGAGAGTGTCGACAAATCTCATCCATTAACTCCTTTTTGGAAAAAGGTCCGCTATATCGACGAACTAGGGTTCATGGGCTGTGGTAACGTCGAGAGATTCGGCATCTTGTGGATTGTCCATCTCTTGATACCATTCCAACACGACGCCGTGCCAGTGAATTCTACCGCCTTGCCAAAGTGGTATCGGAAACCGTGGGTTTCACCTTCTTTTCAGTCCAATTCTCAGTCCTAAATAACCCCGCAGGTCGTCAAATCATCCTCGCTACGTTCCCGGCGTTGAGTATCTCCCCTGGTAAGAAACTCACAATCACCATTCTCCGCGAGACTGACATGCCCAAGGCCGGGTGTCCGCGAAAACTTCAACCAATCGCACCATCGATACTGCCAAAACATGTTCTGGCATCTCTTCAAAGAACACGTGCGCATCGTCTGGCCTTTCGACTTTCGCGATTGCTACACGCAGAATGTACAACAAGGCCGCTACCATATATCGAGCGCCTTTGAGCAGACAATCCGCAACGGCAGGTCTTGGACCATGGAACGGGACTTTTTCGGATATTTCCCAGAGCTGCACCACGAGATACCCATCTTCTTAGACGTAATCCCGCCGCCGCCGCGCATGGGTGGTTGGGAACTCGATACAACATCTGCTCACGCGACGGGTCGAACGACTGATGATCTAGAAGCCACATCATATGTGGATATTGAGGACCAACTATTTGGTTTCCCTTTATACGGACCCCCAAGACCAACTGGTTGGAACATCAACGACTACGACCAGTCTGCAGGGTATCGGATTTCTTATGATGATTTGGACGCCATTGGAGGGAGCAATCCCCACGCGGTGTTGTAATTTCGGTTTACTCTGGGTTTACGTTAATACCATTAAGCTGGTTCTAGTGAGGATGTCAATAGCCATTTGACAGTGGTTTTAGAAGTAGAAGCATTACTAAGCCCACTATCGAACTGTAAGATATGGAGCAATAGGATAACAAGAGCCATCGTCACGTACTGAAATCATCGTGTTCACCTTCAATTTGACGCATCCATAACGGTGAACAAGACATCACAGCGCACAAAATGCCACATGGGCCAGTCTAAGCGAGCGGGGTTTCGGTCAGTTGATCTGCCTCGGTATGGCTTCTCCAGACTTGGAATAACCCGACCCACCTCTACCGAAACACCACCTCCGCGCCTCCGGGGAAGGCCCACATGTCCCGAGCCTCGAATGAGTCGATATCCCGGGGTAATTGATGGCTCATTCAGCTCTTTGGTACAACCACCCAGCCGCAGAAGTCTCCACCTCGTTGCAGGACTTGGCTCCAAGAGCGGTATGCACCTTTGTTGGCTGTGCCGCATGCCCATGCTAGATCAAGCCAGGAGATCGTCTTGGTGGCACGCGTACCTTCAGCAACGCTACGCAATAGGCGTAAACGAGACATTGAGAGGCCAGCCTCTACGCAAATGACCTGGACTCATCGTACTCTCAGGTCTACCCCGCTTCATGCCGAGGCCAGTCTGGCTCCGGCATGCTGAGGCAACTTATCTGCCAGCCATGTCTCGCTCTTGTCAGGTTCAATGTAGTATCTACTAATTCTTGAATACACTTACTCACGCCACCGATCCCAAAGCCAAAATGCCTATCCAGTCGCGTTGGACCACGCCGCTGCCCGAGTGCTCTCTGCAGAAATGGATCTTTGGCTCATCCTTCGGCCCGCTGCCAAACCACCCAACGTTTCTTGATGCCGACAAGCCCGACTCTGGGGTAGTCACCTTCTCCGACTTTCGACTGTGGTCTAAAAAGATTGGTCTCGGTCTCCGAAATGCAGGACTGGGTACTGGGGATAGAGTCCTCCTGTTGAGCGGAAACCACATCCTGTTCCCAGCTCTCTTCGTTGGTGTGCTCATGGCCGGGGGTGTTTTTACTGGAGCTAGCCCGGCGTTTACACCAAGAGAAGTCGCCTACCAACTACGAGATAGTGAAGCCGCCTTTCTCATTGTCGCACCCGAACTAGCCAACACCGCTATCGAGGGTGCCAAGCTGGCTGGCCTTCCCCCAGCAGAATATTCCTCTTCAACGACACAGCCAAGCCAGATGCGGGGACATCTTCCCAGGATGTACGGAGGTGGGCCGAGCTGATCGCAGGAGACGCGGAAGCCGCCGCGTTTGACTGGGTTGAGCCCGAGGATCCGCGTTCGACAACCTGCTGCCTCAACTACAGCTCCGGGACGACAGGAGCTCCAAAGGGAGTCGAGATTACACATTATTCATACGTGGCAAACGGAGAGACGGCACTCCATGAAGATCGTGTTTCCCTGCAACCCAAGTCAGATAATGATCGCGCTCTTTGCTTCCTGCCGCTCTACCATGCGGCGGCCCAGACCATCTATTGCGTCAACTTTGCGAGACTCGGGATGCCGGTCTACATCATGCCGGCATTCAACTTCGTGCACATGCTCCAGCACATCCAAAACTTGAAGATTACAAAGGTGGTCGCTGCACCGCCCATTATCCGCGGGCTTGCAACCAGCCCCATTGCGTCCAAGTACGACCTGA
Organism: Ilyonectria mors-panacis; assembly: GCA_002991585.1. Classification (NCBI taxonomy): domain Eukaryota; kingdom Fungi; phylum Ascomycota; class Sordariomycetes; order Hypocreales; family Nectriaceae; genus Ilyonectria; species Ilyonectria mors-panacis. Next base: position 168,606 of record PPHJ01000084.1, on the reverse strand, counting down.
GCACCGTGACATTTCTTGGATGTGGCACTGCGCCGCTCGCTCCAAACTTGGCCAAAGAATGCGAAAAGCTATGGCCCAATGGCGATGTCTACGTGCGTCAAGCTTGGGGCATGACAGAGCTCACTTGCACGGGGTCAGTCGCGGATCCGTTGCAGAAGTCGAGGACCGACTCAGTCGGCGAAGTGGCTCCCAATGCGGCCATCAAACTCATGGATGGCGACAAGGAAATTACTGAGCCCAACGTTCGTGGCGAATTGTGGTTCACTGGACCGACGGTAATGAAGGGATATTGGCGCAATCCCAAGGCGACCAGCGGAACCATTGCCTTCGAGGGCGGGACTAGATGGCTCAAGACTGGCGATATTGCCTATGTGGACTCGTATCGCCCCGGGGGGCAAAAATCCACATCGTCGACCGAATCAAGGAGCTCATCAAGGTCAAGGGGTTCCAAGTTGCCCCGGCAGAACTTGAAGCGGTTCTTCTCGACCGAGAGGACATTGTCGATGCGGGCGTCGTCGGCGTCACGATAAACGGAGAGGAAGCCCCCCGAGCGTACATCGTCAAAGCCCCCGGCTCCAAAACCTCCGCCGAGGACATCGTCAAGTGGATGGAGGGCACGACAGCCAAGTACAAGTGGCTCCGCGGCGGGCTTGTCTTTGTCGACAGCATCCCTCGCGTGCCGGTGAGTGATCAACACCCAATCTTCCGCCTGCATTGCGCTAACCTGAAACCAGTCTGGCAAGATCCTCCGGCGCGTCCTGAGGGAGCGGGCGCAACAGGAGATGGGTGTCCGGCCGATCCGGGCGGCAAAGCTGTCGTAGGGGGAGATCCCTTGGGTTCAATGATGTGCTGCAAGGATGGAGACGAATCAGAAATATTGACTCCGACACACGGGCCGAGGCGCAAGTACGGTCGATTCCAAGCGTCATAGAAGGATTGGGGGAACATTTGAGGCTAGATAAGGTTCCGAAGGCGCCGTAGATCGAGACTATCAGAATGCTATAGCCGTTGCCCGAATAACCCATGTCCCTCTATGTCAGAATATCATGACTCGACAGAATCAGCCCCCTTCTCCCCGCATGGCTGATCCGGGGCCCCGCACGTGTACTCCGAGACCATGCTGGGTTGGGATGGCTTAGTAGCTTCATTCCCGTAATTTTAAGCCGCTCTCCCCAGGCTTTTGGGAGTAGTTCTTCCTTGTCATGTCGGTTCACTTCGTTGCATCCGAGTAAAACAAGATCGACCTGTCAAGATGCCTAGACCACGCGCGCCAAAGGCATGTCTTCGTTGCCGGGCGAGAAAAGTCCGCTGCGATGTTTCAATCTCGGGTATTCCGTGTCGGAACTGCGACCTCGACCACACAGCGTGTACAGTCGCAGAGAGGATGTCGAAGCGGTTAGTAAATCGCGACCAATTAAGCCCGCTGGCTAATGCTGTTTGCAGCCGACTCCTCACGAACAATGAGCTTAAAAATGCGAGTCCGACGGCCACGATTCTACCGCAAGGAGCAGCCGATAAAGAGGTCTCCCAAGCACCATCCGAACTCGTTTGGCATCCACAACTAGGCATGGGACTGAACAGTAGCCCGCGTCAGGGCACAAGCCGCCGAGCGAGCAACCTCAAGGGTGCTCAAACCAGTCCTACTCATCTCGTCTTGGACATGTCGCCCTCCACACACAGGTCACAACCACCGACTGAGAAAACATACGGCCTGGACACTTTGCCAATGATGACCTTTCCGCAATACAACGGGGCCGTTAAATCCTCTACAGCGCGTACAAGTCAGCCCACGCGCCTAGATTGTCTTCAGGCTTCCGACTACCCATTTATACGACTCCCCGACTTGTCCAAAATGCCTTCCGAGGATATTGACTGCCTGAGCCTCCAAGGATGTCTCCAGTTGCCTCCAAGATTAATTCTAGATGAATTTGTCAGGCAGTATTTCCTCCATGTCCATCCCATTATGCCTCTTCTCGACGAGGCCCACTTTTGGGGACATATACTGTGACAGGCTTGGCGATGGGCCAGATATCGAGAGAATCCCCATGGTGTTGTTCCAAGCCATGCTATTTGTCTCTTGCAGTGTACGTTGAGAAACTCATTTCCGAGCCACTGATACTGACTGCGGCGCAAGTTTGTTCCTCGGAATATCACAGACGCATTGGGCTTCGACTGCCCCCGATTAGCATCTGCTTCGCTGTATAAGAGAGCCAAGGTACGATCTAGCTTAGAGGAACTTCTGACCTTGTTCATGACTAACAAATGATAGCTTCTATTCGACCTAAATTCCGAATCATCGTCCATTGCACTAGCCCAATCAGCGCTTCTTCTCACATACTGGCCGACATCCATTGGAATAGGGCCATCAAAGCCAAACACAATTTGGCTCAGCATGGCGATCCACCATGCCAAGTCTGTACATGCCCATCGCATGCTCGATCAACCGAGTGTGCCCCCAACAACGATATCCCAGGGTAAGCGCACAAGAACGCTGAGACGGCTGTGGTGGTGCTGCATCATCCGTGACCGCGTTTTGTCCCTTGGTCTCCGACGCAGCATCCAGATTCCAAAGAAATACCCGCCTTTGGAGAGTGAAGACTTTGAAGAGGAGATTAATTGTTCGTTGGTACATGAACCCAGCACGAAACGGCACCTTGTTTGTATACTTCAACGCGTCATGGAATTGTGTGTCGTGTTAACCGACCTCTTACCGCTGTTATCATTGTCGGATGAATCCCTGGAGGAGCAACGAATTTGTCATACAGATAGCCAATCCAAGTTGAATGACTGTCAGCAGTCGCTCTTGGATTGGTACAGTGCAACGCGGCGGCAATTCCCTATACCAAGGAAAGGAAATCAGTTCCGGCATCAGTCAGTTATCGTACACACGAACATGATGTACATCTACTACCAGTGAGTGGACAGCCGTTGGCATCATCCTTACGTATCTAATCACTTCAAACAGTGCCGCAAGATTGGGCCTGCATCACCAAGAAGTGCTTGTCAGTACTTGTCTTTCACCGACAGGGACCATGGACGCAGCCACAATAAGCAAGAAGCGCCGAGAGGTTCGGAAGGCGACGATGAGAATAACGGACCGGCTCAAGGAATCCATGCAGCTTGGGCTGGTTCGTTATTTTCCCATTAGCGTGTAAGTCCAAACGATACATTTCCAGTCAAACGCTGACATTGCTAGTCTTGCTCTTATTGCCATGCCTCTCCTATTGCTCATCCTCGACGTCAAGATGCAGGCTCCTAGACATAACTGTGAAAAGGCATCAATGCGGCAGGATTGCCTTCGTACCTTAGTGCAGGCAATGAACGAATACCATCTACAGTATCACGGCGTAGACCTGATCAGTCACACCATCCACCATGTCGTCGATCTTGCGCAACTTGATCCAGCCCTGCAAGCGACCGGGGAAGAGATGGGTTGGGGAGATGTCATCACCCATCGACCAGTCCAGTATCTACGACTCACACTGATTATGGATTTGAGTCTCACTCACGCGAAGCTGCCTGAGAATTATGAATTCCCAAGTAATCTTCAACGCCTCCTATGCGACAGAATGGGAGCGGCGGCATTCCTCCCGTGGAACTTGCCGAGCCCGATTCAGGATAGTCCTATCTCAGAATCTGGTGCTCTCAGCGGAAAGGCAAGATCTCCAGACTTGATGGAATTGAGCGACTCACCTGCTACTACAATCGTTCCTGCAACGATGGAGTCAGTATCGACGGATGAAACCGAGGTGTACGCCGATCCTCTCTCACACGACTTCTCATTCGCACTGTCTACGGAGCTTGACATCAAGCAATCAATATGCGCATCGACCGTCGAGGAACAAGAACCTACAGGCGAAGACACTATCGATTGGGACGGTGTGGTGACTGATGCAGCATTAGATTCCATGGGAGGCGTACCAAACCTCGATCAGACTGTCGAGGGCGACCACGTGGAGGAGTTTGTGAGCATGTTATACCAAATGGCTGAAGCACAAGATGATGAGAATTTCCGATTAGAGGAGCAGCTTTCTCCATCGCATCAATGGCTTGGTCCATCCACGGAGGGGATGCCTTCATAGCGAAAATGCTCGAGATGATTTCGCGCCTTGTCGTTACTATATACAATAACTATGGTCTATATACGCTAGAACTGTAATTAATTCCGTCTGCCTGTTCAACAGACATATGTGGCCCTAATATCACCTCACAAGCCTAAAGCCGGGGCACATTTGCGAGCAGGAATAGCGCAGCACCGTCGCTCAAGACCGCCTTCGACTCATCCTCAAGTTTCACCCTGATATGCATCTTGCGTCCTTCAATCTTCTTAATCGCGGCTGTCACAATCAGCACCTGATCTAATCGAACGGGTTTTCGGTAGCTGACGTCCAATTTAGCCGTCATTGTGAAAGGCGATACCGTTTCCTCGGGAGGGCTATCAATATTGCACGTTGCCAATCGACCTGCCACAGTGTCGAAAATATACGAGACGAAGCCGCCGTGGCTTATTCCAGGCCAGCCCGAGACACCGTTGCCTAGGTCGAGCATTACCGATAGCTCAGGAAAGGGAGCCAGGGAGTCCACCGCTTGTTGAGGCTGTCGATGGTAGAAGGCCAGCTCAGCCCTGACGCCATCTTTGAGATTGGAGACACCTTCGGCGAATATTCCCTGGTTCCTGATGGTATCTTGAAACTTGTCGTGGTTGTGGAGAAATGCAACACCTGGGTCGTTGAGGAGTTTTGCGCACCAAGGAATGGAGAGAAAGTGGTTCAAGTCGGTAGTAGCCATTTTATGTTTCAGGTCAGGTTGCAATATGTAAAGTCATCATTTCTCTTACTTTCTTCTCCTTGCAGACTTATAAATCTCTCCAAGTATTCGATTGCAGTGGTGCCCCTCTCGACCCTCCAAGCCGAGGATGGAGGTGCCCCACCTTTGCTGTTTTACCGAGGCTCTAATCCATAACAAATCATGCTCCATCATGGGAGACCTCCATATCATTGCACGACACTAACAGGCAAGTCATACATCACAGACATGCGTTCCCAGGCACTGTGTGTGCTGTTAAACGTGTGCCCCTATTGTGAGTAAATGCCGTACGGCTTTGACTCATCGGAACTTACTAAGATAAATAAATAGATACGTAATGGATATTCGGGGGTTTTTTTTAACTTGACTCAATATCATTAGATAGATTAAAGTTAGGCAATATTTATAAACAATAGAGACACACATTCGATACTACACGTGGCACCAGAAGAGACAATTGCTTAGCAGTAAGGTTGTTGTACACTGGTATTGACTTCAATTCCACCCTTCTGTCTTCAACCTTGTTCACTGTGGACAATAATCTTTGAATAAGAAGAGAAATTAATCATACAGTATATGCTGAATTAATTTACTTCAACGATAGCTAGACTTCCGCACGCCACGGTTCAGTTCGAGGATTCCTTTCGATACAGTGACTTTAACCATATTTCTCTCTTCTCATGATTACCGTAAACATCATCACATCTACACTCTCCATCTATCCGCATCATATGACTACCTAGACTGCCTGAAAAGAAGTCAACATGTGAGGCACTTCAACTACTTTCCGCGCAGCTCCATCCCAAGTTCACCGCTACGCGCGTGTTGGTTGTTTTCCGCATTGTGGCCAGATCACTTGCGCTTTCAGAAAAGAGACAAATATCACTGCAGAACGGAGCATTCTAAACTTGAACTCGAACATATCCATTTAAATTTACGCTTTTATTATCCTCGCTGTTTCTAAGCCCGCTGTGGTTCTTTAAAGTATCACGTATGATGCAGTGTGGGAACTTTGTAGAGCGGGCCGCCGTCAACACAACCCCTTTCCTTTATAATCGTACAAAACCTTCTTTCGCTGCGACTGGGTGTTCCCTGTATTGAGACTAGTTTGTCTGTTGACTCATGCCTACACTGTCTGTAGGTTCATTCTGGCATGGGGCGAGGACGTCCCAAGTCTGTTTCCTCCCCGCTGGCTCGACAGAATGAAGTTCATGAGATAGTAATTCCATTGAATTACATTAATCACAATTCACACACCATAAATATAGTTTTCAGTAGTGACTAACTCGGAAAATTCCTCATCAGGTTTCAAGACTAATCTCCGCATACATAAACTCCCTAGCGCTATTAGTCAGCCAAGACTCTCCTCCATGCCTTAAGCTGGTGACAGTAACAACACCCTCCACTGCTAGGCCTCTAATGGAGCCATTGTCGTTAGCTGCAGTAATAGAACTGTCGGGAATTTTGAACTGACCTCTTTAATGCCCACCTCCTTGTGGCCCCATCTTGCCCGCCACTACCCTCGTCCTTGCTATACATCCTTGACACAGGAGGTGTCACCCATCTGTTTTGTCTCCAAAAATATGGCGTTGCTCTACTAGCCCCCATGATAGATCCATCCCTGTCGTTGATGATTAAGACTTCTCTTTTATCTCCCTGATGGATATGCTTTCGTTGTCGAGCACTCTCATACATGGTTCTGATAGTTGTCTTGAAGTGGTCCCACTCCGAGCATCTCAATCGTTCATCACCAATTTCGACAACGTACAACGGGAGCCTAGGCGGGTCGTTTTGCTCACTCGGAGCTGGGTTGGGAGGCGGGAGACGCGGGGGGGATAGCCTTGCCAGAGGTGCCGAGGGAGTCGGGAGGGATGTATACGTCGAGGTGCCCGTCGGACTAAGATCAATTCTGAGTCTTATGGGATAGTGAGCTCCTAGGAATGCCTTTTCATAAAGTCCTCTGCTTGGGACTCTAAAGTTCGTAAGCCATCATCTCCTGATATTGCGAGTACAGCATCATCCCATCCCCAATAGGTAGTGGCGTTAAGCATGCGGTCGCGGTGGAAATCCAGCATGTAAAATGCAGACTCATTCTCGAAGTTCCAGCCAGCGTGCTGTAGTGTTGTTGAAGGAACCCCACGTAGAGCCGGGTCGTATCGGATAGATGTGTAGAGATGAAATGGCTGGTCCGTATTTGTAGCTGTAGATTGATGCATTTTGTGAAGCTGTTTGTCTTTGTTGTGTCGTCTAACTGGCTATTCGCGGCTGAAAATTGGAATCCTTGTCTCTTGCTTGACGATCGATTAATTCCGTCGGAAATATGGAACTTCAAATACATATTCTTACGCATTGGCAGTCGGGTAATTACCCCCCGTTTTCTACAGAGCAGAGTCCTCGCAACTCACGAGCGCAATGAGCTGACGCAGCAAAGGAAATGTGTCCCAGAAGCCAACACTATTAATCAGGCAATGTCCACTAACACAAGTTCCCTCGAATGCTCCAGCTCGGATTAGAAACTGGGACCTTGCCTCACGAATGACGGCTTCTATCTAGTTGCCGCAGCTAGCCGGAGGAATTGTGAAACTGCATTGCATAATATCGTCACACCTAGGTACTTGCTTTCAGCGAGGCATCCAGGTGAGACAGAGCTACTCGGCAGTCCATACGACGGCGTGGGATATGCCTGCCGCTCCACAACACCCACGGTCATGTATCTAGATGTACTCGAAAGTACTCGAGCACCTGACTGCTCAGGCATCACTCGGAATTGTGGCGTCTCATCCCACTGATAGCGGTGTTTACGTGCATATGTAATTTGAAATTACAAACGCCCCAGCCAAACAGGAACTGTTCCTTAGCGCCAAGCGTAGTCGGCGAAAAGTGCAATCGGATGAGCATCCAATCAACAGCGCCAAGCTCTCGGATATGTGAGACATATTACTCCTCGATATCACATCTGAAGCACCGGGCGTTCACTTGAGGTTGACAAGTTATCTTGCCTGCCGTGGGGTGCTATTCATGCACATCCGCCCATGTGTGTATCTTCCCTCTCATGCAACTCAGCTTGAGGTGATTTGCGGCTGCAGCAAGCTGCAACTACACTGCAATAGACTACCCAGGTCTTAAAGCAATAGAAATATATATTATAACTTAAATTTTCGTATTTATCTATTTTAAGAAATAAAAACAAAACTCACTGAATTACAAATACATACATATTCTACATCTAAGTCTGTCAGCACCAAACAGCAGAAGCCCGGGAACACACTAGCTAACAAACAAAATATACACCGCCTTATTTTTCACACTCAATAATCTGCCGGCTTGCTGCTGTGGCGGCGGCGGCAATTCTCTTGGCGGCGAGTCTACCCGTTTCATAGCGGCACTTATTGGCCTCGCCCCATCCGCGTCAGGCTGTATTCCCGCCCGCCGGCAGACAAGCTCGGGCCTCGAGGTGCGGGTGGCTCCGAATTCGATAAGTAAAAGGGCCTTTCAGCTCCCGCATCCAGGGTCTTGATGACGACAGACAACAAGAGACGCACGCTCCTTGCCCTTGTATATCCATCATGGAGGCTGTACCCTACACACACACGCCGTTCTGGATTCCGCTCTGGCTCTGCAGACCGTACGCTGCCCGCAGCCTGCATTCCTTCGAGACTCATCTCTGACCACCGCTCCCAGATCGCTGTGTGATACTCACGGCCAGCCAAACTTCCGCCTAAAAGCCTACTTCCGCCTCCAGCTGTGGTCGATCTTCTTGTTTATACCCGGCATCTTCATCATCTGTTTCGCGATTATAGGGATATGGCCCGCCATCGACCGAAACGTGTGTCCAGAGATCGTGTCGTGCGCCGACCCCTGCCAGGTCGAAGCCGATCCCGACATCGTCGGCATTGGGGTAAGTTAAGCATGCGTCCATCTCAGGTTTGGGTTTCCCAGCCGTAAGCGCTGGTACCGATCTAGTCTTTCTCACCGAGGAGCCGTACAACATTCAGGTCCGCATCGCCACCTACGTCCAGACGGTATGCAACATTCTCGTCCTCGGCTTCTCGTCTAGCACCGACCGCGCCAACGCCGTCTACGGTACCCTCGTCCTCATCTCCCTCTCGACCGTCATCACCGTCGTCGTCTTCTCCGCTCGCGGGGAACTGAGCCTCCAACACGCCGCAGCGTCGACATCCCTCCTCAACGTCACAATCTTCCCCATGGTCATCCTCGACCATAGGAGAGTGCGTTCGCCGGGCATCTTCGTCGCCCAGCAGGTCCAGATGGTCCTGTACCTCGGCGTGCGGCTCTGGCTGACAATCCAGATGCCCTGCCTCGGCAGCACCCCTGAGTGCAACCTCTGTACTCGGACCAGCCTGGCTGGCGTCCCCCAGCCACCTGAGCACCCCGACCAACCGGTCCTTTCGCCTGGCATTCTCTGTCTTGGTGGCATACTTCTGGCTGAGGACCCTGCTGTGGGTGTACGGGCCGCCACACCACGTCCAAGCCGTGCCGGCCATGTTTTCCGAGAGGCGGAGGCGCACGTGGACGGACTATATCAAGGCCTCAAAGGACTCGGTTACGCTCTGGCATCACAAGGAGCCGGAACGTCTGAAGAGTGAAAACATCCGGCCGTGGATGACACTGTTTTGGATATGGTACGGGGACGACCGCGACCACAGAACCGTTGCCGAATGGGCGAGACAGCAGACGCAGTCCCGCGGCGGCCGTCCTGTTCGCACTCCCAAGACCTGGCCGGGGAGAGTTTGGGCGGACGCGGGGATTGCTGCCCGAACGCCCCGCTGCCAGAGGGCGTTCTGCGCCCTGCTATGGAGCGCGGTCCTGATGCTCGATACGGAGCTGTCGATTAAATACAACATCAGTGCCACGCGTGACGAGTGGGGATACGGCCAGATCTTTGCTCTGGTGTCGACGCTGCCGGCGCTGTCGGCGGCGACAAAGCTGGTGCTGCAGTTAGGGAAACGGGATGATGTATCAGTTATATAACTGTACGAGTAAAAGCAATAGTTATTAGAGAACTGCTTATTAAAGTACAATCTTACTTTTATAAAAAAGAAAGGTAGTACTATAGTAATAGAGTGTATTTTTTTAGTGCTTTTGTAGCAGAGTGGTTAACTGCTGAGGTTATCTTTTTAAAGGTTGTTAGTTTAATTCCAGCTAAGAGTTCTACATCCAGCGTTTGGTTGTAAAGAGCCGTGAGCCAGCCAGTCATGATGAACACCGCCTGGACCGTTGCTGGTCTATGGGCATCGCCAATACAATGCTCCAATATTGCTCATTTCTGGGACAGTTGATTCATACTCTGGTAGAGGCTCAAGTGATTTTGTTCCCGAATGATGTTGCTCAAAACTTCCATGAGAATTAAGACAGCGTTGTCGGGATCAGTTGCACTTCCACTATCCTTTGCAATGAGGTTTTGTAAACTCGTCTTGCTCATGGAAAACACTAGAAAAGACACGTGAAAATCCAAACTCTTCGTTTTCAACAGACGGGGTGCCTCCTGTCAAGGCATGTAGTAGTTGTTCACCCCCAGTTAGATTCGGTAACACGCCAGCAGGTAATATCAGCACCCTCCATGAGCATTATGAGTTAAAATGATGTCGCTCACGCTGGTTGCCTTGAACGGTCCCGTTTTGATTGAGATCCATGACCAATTTTCGGCTTTCTCATTCAACTTGGTAACTGCGTGAAGGAGTAGGCGTGCGAGAATGGAGACACCAGGTGTAATAAATAGAATCACCAGCCAGGATCGCCACCAGAAGGCGCCCCCAAAGAAAGGCTCAGCTGGAGAGATGAAGGGGGAAGGGAGGGCGGTGGGTGTTCACATTTTGGGACGTTTTGTGCGCGCTTAGAGCGTCCAAGACCTGCAGCCACTGCACTTTGTCACGAAATGGAAAGAATATTGGAAATCTCTGCAAGGCTCATGCCGCTCCAAAGTACTAAAATCTGTCTCATATGATTACGCTTGAGGGAGAGGCCTCCAAGGCATTTGATGTGTCGAAGCATTACTCCTCCCACTAGTCAGTCAACCTCGGCAGGTTAATCTGGCGAACAATTAAATTTTCGGCTCCTTGCCTCCTTCCTGTCTAGCCTTGACGATGTCCTCTAGATCTATTTTTAGATATATTTTTTTGTAGCAGGTATAGCTTTCCCGCGTCTTTCTCGTGCACCTTCTCAAATGCGTTGGCAACTTGCACCAACGTCTCTTCTCCGAATCGCCTGGCGAAAGTGCAATGACGGATCATCAGTCCATCAATACTCTGAAAGATGGGGTGGAAAGTTTATTCACAGGATTTCAGGTGCAAGTGCAATGATATCACCCTTCTTGTCCTTTACTACAGGTGTGTCGGGGCCATAGAAGCCCAACGGTACCGCGACGAGAGGAGAGCCGCCGAGACTGGCGAACGTGACAGGCGTACCGGCAGCTGTTGGGGTCACCAAGACATCCAGCTTCTCCCTGTCCAACGCTCCATCGATGCCACCCTCGGATGCAATGTAAGCGCGAAGCTGCTCCAGTTTCTTGAACTTTTCCACCTTGTAGTCTCGACGTTGTAACGAGGATACTCTTCAGCTGGGGCTCTCTTTGTGTATTAGACGAGATCTTCCAGGGAGTGCAGATTGTTGGGGTTGGTTTTGAGCGTCTTGAAATAATCGGCGAGACTGTCGGCAAGATCAGTGACGGTCACCGTCAACCTGTCGGTGGACGAGGAGCTTTCCCAATCCTTCGCAGCCAAAAGCTCAACATTATCGACTATCTCAGCGCCCGCCTTTTCGAGCTCGTTGATGGCCTTCTCGAACGCTTTCGATTCGTCTGGCTCTATGCTTCCAATGGATTGTCGTGGAATACCGATTCGGATACCTTTGAGTTCGTGGACCGACAAGCCTTAGTATTGTCAGGTACCGTGTCAAATGGAAGGTCCCAGGTACGGTTTTCTCTTTCACTCTTTCCCGCTATAGCCCTTAAGATGGTCGCGGCATCTTTCATGGTGCGAGTGAACAGGCCGACGGTGTCCAGGCTGTTCGAGGCTGAAACCACACCATCGCGAGCAACGAGACCCGTCGTTGGCCTCAGTCCAACCAGATTCCCCTTTCCAGCAGGATTGCAGATACTGCCGTCGGTCTGCGAATGGATTACGAGGAAGACAACACAGAGGCACGACGAAATCTCATACCTCCGTTCCAAGCGCAGCAAATGTCGGACCAAGGACAGTGGCGACGGCGCTCCCAGTGCTACTCCTTGAGGCCTTTATGTTCGGGTAGAAGGGACTAGTGCATTGTCCGCCTCTGGCGCACCCTCCGGTCGGTGAATTTGTCCATCGATAATTCGCCCACTCGGTCAAGGTGACGTTTCCCAGTATAACGGCACCCGCTTCACGCAGTTTCGATGCCACAGTAGACTCGTGTGCGGGCTTCACGCCCAGCAGCGCAACTGTGCCTGCCGTGGCCTTCATACGAGCGAGCGTGACAATGTTGTCCTTTAGCATAATAGTAACGCCGTGGAGGGGCCTAGATTGACAGTTTAGCACTAAACGCTGGTCTGGAACCATTAGAGCACACCCTCGCCTTCCCGACGTCTTTGCCTCCTCGTCCAGTTGCTGGGCAATCAATGCCGCTTCGGGGTTGACCTCAAGCACTGGCCGAAAGACATGGTCTACTTCTTGAATGCGTTTGGTGTAAGCGTGGACCAGCTCGACTGCAGTAAAGGTTTCCTTTTCAAGCTCAAGGCGGGTGTCGTCAAGCGAGATTTCCAACAAGGGAATGCTTGGTGCTACTGAGAGCGTCAGTTCAAGCAGGGGGCCGACGGGCGGGTTTCTTGGCACTTTTCATCGAGAAGAGCAGCTTTGCGATGGCCAACATAGCGAGGCAAGTGGCAAGCCGGAGCAGGTTACGGTGTGTAATGACCCGACGGACTGACGTCTGAATGCGCATACCATCCAACCTGAGATCGGCTAGGGTCAACACTTCAGAATGGACGGGAGATGGAACGCGCTCGCTGATGGAGGGTGTGGAGAATCGCGGGGAAGCCACAACTGTAAGGGAAGGGAAGGGAAGGCTATATTCGTCACCCAGGTGCAAGTTAGAAATCTCTCATAATCTCTTCAGCCATAAACCACATCGTTAAAAGTGTGGATACGTACTAATGCTGTGTAGTTTGTGGTATATATGCCTGGTCCCTTCAACAGAATCTTATCTTCACTTCAAACATAAACATATAACTCGCAAATCATTGCGAATGTGATGCATGAATATGGAGAGGTAAAAAGCTTCAAAAGCAGAATATCTCCTCGTGAGTTCTTTTCTTTAGATACTGATACAATCTCCCCAGCCATTCGGCTGTCGTGATGCGTCACTCAACTTCCCCAAGGGAGAATGAAACGCCCTAACTTTGCTGCTTCTCCGCTGCCTTTATCCCCAACAAACATGGGTTCATTATAGGTTATCTCTCTAGCTCTTACATAATTGTAGCTCGGCGGGGGTAGCATGACCTTGTGAAGCTCCCCACTCTCGCAAAGACAATTGCGCATAGCAATGGCAACCAATCATATTCGTAATGTCTCCAGGGTTAAAAGCAATATGCATATAACTTTCCACAAGTAACCTATAGTATAACAAACTATGGGGTCATTTTGCCTCTGGGGAAAGCTTTGAGCTGGACTTGGTATCAAATGACACGAGCCATGCCTTTAAAGATATTAAGTAGGAATTATCCTGCTGTACCTAAGTGTTCAATCCAATACTGAGCCGTGATAACTTCATATTATATGAGTTGTATTAGCGGTTTCAAAGCTTTCAACATGGATCTCTTAAGTTAACATGATAATTTATAACACAAGGAACAAGTGGGTGCTATGAGCTTACACAATTCCATCTCCTTTGTGTTGGAGTAGTCTCTATCCTAGCAATCTTGCGACTAGTGTTGCATTATGTGAATAATTGTCAGTACGGACAACATATGCACTACTGAATCATTCTAGATCTGAAGACTTGGGGACCTATCGAACAAACACGTTTGTGATTAGGCTTCTACAGAGAATATTGCGATGAAGTTTCAAGGATGAACCCCTCCTCACCCCCAAGCTGCGCCTTCTGCAACACAAAATACCGAGGCATATGATGACGGCTTGATACATTATCGCATCACTACACATTTATGAAACCAACAGTAGTCAATTCCAATTCTTGGAAATACAGTCGCTAAGATAGGTTTTCCCGTCCTTGGGTTGGTTCAACTACCTTTTTCTTGAAATCACGATCTAGCAAAAGGGGATTATTTTTTATAAAAAAAGAAAGAAAAAAAAAAGGGATACGATCCAATGGGAGCCCGGTGAATTTGAGACAAAAAAGAATTTGTCGCGACACAGGCCTGATTTGAACAGACGCCTCCGAAGAGATATGATTTCTAGTCATACGCATTAGACCACTCTGCCACTGTGCCTTTTTTGCTGATGGGATCTGGGCTCTATAATGCGAACCATTTGTTCGCGGCGAAAGAGACTTTCGAGTTGTAATACAAATGCTTGAATTGCATCGAGTTTTTCTCTATGTTGGTTTTGAGTTATTGCTATTCGTACAACCTTTATTACATGGGCTTTTTTTCGCCCTGCATCTCGTCACCCCCGCCGAGTGTAAGTCAGGGAACGCCCTAAACGACGGGGCAAAATCCCCTGCAGCCAGCTAGTCTTGAGGCACCAGCGCCTGCTAAAGCCCGCCAACACACCCAACACTATATACAGTAATTAACTATCGCAGCTTTCAACACCACACTTCCTTTTGTTTTCACACCTCACTTTTATTCTGTACGGCCAATTGTTATAGCTGAGCCTCTCGAGATCCTAAATGCTGCTGGTGACAGCCAGTTCCTCTGCAGTTAGCGTTCTATGACGTATTGTTCATTAGATTCCAACAACAGCAAAGGCTTGTTCGACTGCACTGAATGCGCCTGGCGAGTGTCCGTGCCAAATTGAGAACCAGTGAGGACAGTGGAAGTGTAGCCACATAGCGCCACTGTAGCTCGATCGAGGGAATTGCATATTGTGGCGGTGGCAGTGACATTCCCGGAAACTTCCCCTAGTCTATCACACAGAGTCTAGACTTTACTAGTGCGCCTGGCAGCAGATGATTGTTGGGGATATGGCGTAGATGTGGCTTTTCTTGCCACGGGCTGACGGACCTGTAAGCTCATCAATATCAGCAACAAAAGCAATGCTTTACCAAATTGAAGTGAAGCGTCTCCGATCACTTAGCCTTGCATTAAACTGGTAGTGATATTGTCAGTGCAAACTCCTTGAGACATACCACAGCTCCACCATCTGTTCCTAGTCACAAGCGGCTTGTGCGCCCTGACTTTAACACCCCGATCGGAGGCTTTTTGGTTGAAACTCAGGAGTAAGCAGCATTGCATGCTGTTATCGCATTGACGGCTACGGCAAAAGTGGAATGAACACTCCGCTAATGCGTAGTGTAACTGAGGCCTATATTATATGTGACAGCTGTGAAACCATTCCCGTACATGTGCTGGCCATGCGGCCGCAGGAATGCTCGCCATATGCCACTTCGGCGCTAGTCTCAACGCCATCGGCGACAGTGTTGCCTCGGCGTTCTTTGTCATCCATGTGAAGCAACAACCCACATCCCAGGAATTAGCCCAGAGAGTAGATGAGAATCCCTAGAAAACTCCATGATGCTGTTTGTGTTATCGAGGACTGTTATCACCTGCTTGAGAGTGCCTGGCACTGGGGACTTGGGGAAGAAGATTGCCACCGCATCTACGGAGTACCAAAGATAAAGATGGCATAAAAGACGTCTAACTACCCTCCAATATCTAGTACCTGGTGGATCCTGCTAGTTACGCTACTCGAGTCCTCATTCGGATGCATCTTCGATTTTCGAATGATAGCTGTGGAGACGTCTGACTAGGTTTCCAAATGTCGGGAGGTTAAACCGAATGAGAATCCGCTCGACTGCCGGTTTAGCAAACGGAGCGGAGGAAGCGATGATCAGCAATAATTCTTCAAGCCTGCACCAGAAAGAAATCCTGTACATGGATCGTAAGATATCAGGCGAAGTATACCCGTCTAGCTTCATCAGGCTGATTTTTATGATGGAGGCAGCGGTTGCTGTAAGACACAGCGCCATCAAAATGCAGATTAAGCCTCGCTCAACAGCAGGTCGGCTCAATTTCATGATGATCAACGCGGGCATTATCGCAAATAGGACATCGCAAATTAGAGAGACTCCTTTCACACGATCAGTAGGGTTTTCGGGTTGCGTCACCATGATCCTTACCGCAATAAGTATACGCAACTATCCAACCGACCACTGCCGGAGCGCAGTGAGCATCAGCGACGTATTCCCACATAGCTCGCGTGGGCTGGCATGTGGCAAAGTCATATACCAAGGTAGCGATGAGCGCCATTACTTCAACGGTGATTGAAACCCACAACGTTGTCTTCCACGCCGCTGAATCGGGCATGAAGTCGAGGAGCAGGAGCGGCATGGATACCCTGGCGAGGGTGGACGCCAACATGCCTGCGATCTGAACCCCAAAGAGCCATCTGATGACTTGCGCCGTGTCTTGGGGTGACACGAAATAGCTGTGACGCCCGAGCCCGTAGGCGATTGCGCAGATAAAAAAGGAGAAAGTGAGGATTTCAAATAGCTGCAAAGAACGATTAATATTTGATCCATCCTAAGTGGGGGTTCTGGTGATATCTCACCACTGCCGCCGATATCACATAATCCGCGCGCCCCAGCTTGTACGTCGGTCTGACCCGTGTGACGATTCTGATTGTGTAGAGGATCAGTCCGAGCGCGAACAGCGGGGAGCAAATGGCTAGGCCAACCGGACCCAGACTGTCGTTTGAAGATTGAGACGGAGGCGGCGATTCGACTGTAGCCATGTCGTGGTGCGTGCCGCTAAGAGGAGAGGTCGGTGCCCAATTCGTAGCAACGCAGGAATTGGCAAATACGAGCGAGATTCAGCTCGACGGAGACGGGCTGCCCTCCGTTTTGTACGCCATGACCCCCATGTCAACATCTCCCATTAAGGAGCCTCAATATCAGCCGGCTAGGGGCATGGCGCCCCGTGTCAACTTAGTGGCAAGCCACCGAAGCCGATGTTCCCCAGCCCCACGCCGAAATGATCTGTCACCCGAGAGAGAGAGCACCGGCGCCCCGGCCTTGGGAGGCCAGTGAAGTAGTGCCAATGACTTCTCCCACTTGTAAAAAGCCAGCCAATGGAGGAATATCACTCCGGAGACTTCCCTTTTCGCCTGGGAGAGTATAAGGTAGTATAGTTACTGAATACAATATTATAAAAATAAATCTT
The DNA here is from genome assembly GCA_002991585.1 of Ilyonectria mors-panacis. Taxonomy (NCBI): domain Eukaryota; kingdom Fungi; phylum Ascomycota; class Sordariomycetes; order Hypocreales; family Nectriaceae; genus Ilyonectria; species Ilyonectria mors-panacis. The sequence continues at coordinate 151,466 of PPHJ01000084.1, read as the reverse complement.
ACAGTGTTATATTTCAGAATAAGAAATATGTCAGACGGAGATATGGACCACAATAACGCTACCGACAAAAGAAGTGATCAATCCCTTTTACCGTAGCGGTATTGCGACAGTTATAAGCTCGGGAGGCTTAATTGCCTGTAACTTCTACTGAAATTGCTGTTGTATCTATATTTAGCAAACCCTATTGAGATGGTGCTGACTGGCACACTGGGGTTTAATGATAGCAGGTCTAGCCTGACCAGACTAGAGCCTACTTAAAGGAACAGCTCTTCCTGTAGTAGGAAGGGCACGCTTTTTCCCTTCTTCAATTTGAACTTTTCGAGGCGCTCATTATTATCCCTTTGCCACTAGACCAGCTGTTACAGCAGCTCTTATTCTTTCTTTGTCGTTCTTTTCTATCTTATCTTGTGCAGAAGCATTTGATCAAGAGCTTACCCTTCTTTCCTTGCCAAATTCCCTCAGCTGGTCTTAGCTGTAAGACCCCCCCTTTAGTCTGAACTATAGGGTATCTCAGACTTTTGCTGTTGCAGGCCCAGTCTGCACTAAGTGCATCTCCCACCAACAAACTATCTAACCAGATTAGCAGTTTGAATCTATATCAGTATACTGCAGAATTAGGCTTATTAAAGCAGCTAAAAATTGGATTTTGCTACTTAAATATTATTACTATTACTATTAGATAGTCTTAAATAATTATCAATTTAAAGAGGTATATTAAATGGAGATATAGACTATAATAATACTACTAATAAAAAGAGTAATTATTCCCTTTTGCTATAGTAATATTGCAATAGTTATAAGCCTAAAAGGCTTAATTACCTGTAACTTCTACTGAAATTACTATTATATCTATATTTAGCAAACTCTATCTAATTAGATTAGCAGTTTAAATCTATATTAGTATACTGTAGAATTGGGCTTATTAAAGCAGCTAAAAATCAGATCTTACCACTTAAATACTATTACTATTTTAGCAGCAGAAAGGGACGGAAACAACACCCAACTCATTAACTTACCCTAGGGGAGATGCACAGAGGATCGTCGCACAGGCGTCTTGGCTGGTCAGCCCGAAGCTGCACCAGATTACGCGTATGAGGTCGGGTCAATCTGAGGCTTATGTCTTCTGGTAGGGAAGCATCTAATGAGGTAGAATATCGGGTCGGTCGCAGGAAAGTTCGCTGGCAAGGCATCAATAGAGTCCGCGGCAGCCCGATATCTAAGGGAGGTTGAAGACGGAGGCAAGACAAAGATCGTAGTGACCGTCAAAATAGACTCAAATAAATCTCTCAAAAATAAAGACCGTCAATTAATAGACTTCCTAGCAGTCTCGAGCCCTTACGGCCTCTCTGACTTCTCGGAAGAATCCCTGATAAAAGAAAAAGCGATGATTCCTCCCCAGTGACAGACCTGACCTCCCCTTTTAACCTCATCCGGGCCACCCTAGAGACATCCCCGCTAGCGACCAGCTAGCCCAAGCGTCCCTCACCGCCTGTCACACTATTACTATTAGATAGTCTTAAATAATTGCCAATCTGAGGGGGTATATTAGATAGAGATATAGACTACAATACGCTACTAGTAAGAGGAGTAATTATTCCCTTTTGCTGTAGCAGTATTGCGACAGTTATAAGCCCGAGAGGCTTAATTACCTGTAACTTCCACTGAAATTGCTATTGTATCCATATTTAGCAAACCCTATCCAACCAGATTAGCAGTTCAAACCTATATCAGCAGAGCTAGCATACACCACGCAAAAATCAGTACCGCTATATATATAGCTAAACACACTATAAGAGCACCATCACTATTAGATAGACTCTACAATCGCCAATCTGGGGGGGTATATTAGATGGAGATATAGACCATAATAACGCTACCAGCAAGAGGAGTAATCATTCTCTTTTGCCGTAGCAGTATTGTAACAGTTATAAGCTCAAGAGGCTTAATTGCCTGTAACTTCTACTAAAATTACTATTATATCTATATTTAGCAAACCCTATCCAACTAGATTAGCAGTTCGAACCTATATTGGCATACTGCAGAATCAGGCTTATTAAAGCAGCTAAAAATCGGATCTTGCCACTTAAATACTATTATTATTACCATTAGATAGTCTTAATAATTACCAATCTAAGGGGGTATATCAGATAGAGATATAGACTATAATAATACTACTAATAAAAGGAGTAATTATTCCCTTTTACTGTAGCAGTATTGCGATAAAATATACTACTTGTAAAAAAAAAATAGTTTTACTTAATATCACCAGATAGATTAAAGCTATTTTGTTGGTGGGAGCGGCTATTAGTGCAGACCACTGAGTAGGGGATTTACGGTCTTTGGGGATGTTGGTCATTTGATCAGATCCTTGCCACAGCTGGAGCTAAGACTGCTGCAGCTTCCTTCAACAGGAAAGGCTGCACGGCATAGGGACTAGTGGCCTGACCCATTAGAGCCCATAAAAGAGCTTGGATGTATAGATAAGCAGCAAGCAGAAACCATCCCTCTTGCAAGATGATCATGAGGACAGCTGCCCGACCACATCCTCAGTCATGATCAGTCTTCAGCTCAATTTACAGTCTTTCTAGCCCATTTTTCTTCAGTCTCTTTTAGTGAACCGTTTGATCAAATGGTACTGAATGCAGTAGTCATTAGTCCCATTCATTTGATCTGTTTTTCCCCGCCTTTGATCCCGACCTCTATCTGCTATAGCAGACACATCACGCCTTCAGTCATCACCAAAGCTGCCTTTTGGGTGGGTTGTGTGTGTTTCTAGTGTCTCTTGTCCCTGCCCACCACTCACCACACCCGTCCGTAGGGTAGGAGCTGGAGATGGTAAGAAAACAAGGGAAAGTAACAATCTGGCTGTCACTGGGGAGATAAGGTGCAGGAAGCAATTGATCTACTGCTTTCTGATACCTCAAAGGAAAAGGGAAAAATAGATATTGATAAAAGCTGCTGCGACAGCTATAGTGTAATGAGTGTGATGCGACAAAGGTAGGGACTTAATTGGAAGAAGGAAAAAGTGTGTCGTTTCAATTCTTTGGGCAGACTAGACGCCTTAAGTAGGGCCGTAATAAGCTAGCTACTGGCCTCTACGGTATTAAAACTCCAGGTGGACCGTTGGCCCCATCACACTATATATACTACTGGTATATATTTCTAAGTATTCTTACTTATTTTTACTTAAGTACTTAAAATTAGTTAAATTAGTGAGTAAATATTATAATTTAAAATTACTAAAATTACTAAATCATTTTAGTAATTTTTATTAAATAACTAATACATAAATATTTAAGAAATATATTTTTACACCTACAAATTGCATTCTGTCTGCAATAACATTATATAATTAGCCTAAAAATAGTATCACAACCCATATTGAAAACACCCCCTCCTCCTGTGTAGGTAGTCATATAATAACAACTGGGGCCTGGCCTAAGGGTCGCCGACTCCTTGCCGGGCACAGCCCGAATAGAAAGGCAGCCAGGGAAGCCTATAACCCCTGATTAATACTACGATAGCCTAGCTAAGAACACACACAATACACAGTGATTAACAGCGAAGTCCACTAAGTGCCATGCAAGCTTCCTACTCGAGGTAGAATTCGAAATCGGCTTCATGGCCGAACTCTCAATGAATTTATTTTTGACCCATATTTAGCCGGAACTAGCTTTATATGGCCAGATCCTCTGGATTCGCTTATTTCCAGTTCGCACGGTGAATGAAAACTTCTGCCTAAGGATTCAGTCACGAAGCCGGCCATTGGCGTTATTTTCATCGTATCACGTAGAAGCCCAGTATGCACCCAGCCTTCGGGGACCTCGGAGTACGCCGACGGTATGTACCCCCTACAATAGGTAAGATCTTACTTACCAGATGCAAGCTGAAGGTAAGCGGGGGGATGAATGGGACGATTCTTGCGTTCCAACCCCACTATAATTCAAAAAGCTGTTCGCCGGGCTAACTTGAAAGCCACATTTTCATTTTTTGACCTCTGAAGGCGCAGCAATGGCATCGCCGAAACTCCAAGCCAAGAAACAATCAAAGGATATGCATCATGCGGTCACACTACCACCAAGTTGTTGGACTTCAGACTCTTCTGGGGAGGAATCTCACCGGATAATTGCTCAACTCTCGATGTATATATACCGGGCTTGTTTCCGTAGAGGAAAGCATTTTCAGATCATCTCGCAACTCACACTTCTTTGAGCACTTCTTGCAACTCATACGTCTACCCACACCAGAACTTCCAGCTCCACGCAAATCACAAAATGAACACGTTCGCAGCTCTCAGTCTCCTCTTGCTCTCAGGCTCCAGAGCCGCAACCATCAATCCGCGGGAGTACCGACCCAACGAGCACCTGATGCTCGTGGACTGCGGCATTGGAGTCCTCCCCAATGGCGCCTCAACTTCGCGAGAAATGGCATACTATGCTGGATCATATAACCCAGGTGGCGGCAACAACAAGTGGGTTCAACCCGATATGATTGCGAATGTGCCTTGGGACGGCTCATATCCATGGAGACGAAGTGGTGTTGCCACTAAGTTTCCCAACGGCGACACTTTCCAAGTTTGGATCAACCCGGATATCAAAGACTGGGCCGAATCCAACAGCTATGCAGGCGACGCAAAACACACACCTACGGAAACGATTTCAAGTGCTGGGCTGAGCATGGCAAGCCGGCATTCCAGCTGGCGGACGGAAAGACTTGTACCAGCGCCTACATTTGCTGGCACATGCCAGACACCCCCTCACCACCCCCTCCGACAAATTGGAAAACGAAAACCGACTATTCTATGTCCAAGAAAGACATCAGCGTGCGCGTGCAGGGTACCAACGCTGAGATCGAAGCTTGGAAACCTCAAAATGCATTCCACCACATCAACGACGACGATGAGGGCATTCAGTGCAAAGGGGCGTCTTACGGCATTGGCAGCGATTGTAGCATCAGATTCGACGACTGCTTCTTCTCGGCGCGCGATAACGTCGATGGCATGAAAAGGACCCTGATCGACGCCGTGGGGCCCGCGGTTGCGAAAGACAAGAGTGACGAAGAAGGGTCACTATAACGGGAAGTGCCCACCTGGTGGTGGCCCTTGTGAGCCGGGTTACGACTTTGAGTACGGTCAGTACACGTACCCAGAGACTGGTTCAGTCTTAGTGAGTGTCTATCCTGAGGGCAAAGAGGACAAGGCGACTACCCAGGCGAGGATCCATTGGACTATTTCGTGTTCGAATCAAGGGTTCTGTGGGTCGTTCTGTGACAACAATCTCAATGATATTGTTGATTTTGCAGGTTCGTTTGCAGGCGTGCCTGCTGTCGGGAGTGTTATCTGTGCATTTTGCTGAGGAGGGAGCTCAAGTCTGTTTGATAAATCAGCTGGATCGGATGTAGATAGTGATGCGACTAGACGACTGATAGAAGGAAGGATGCGCCGGGCCCAGGGAAATAGACCTAGATGATAGAAGTTGAGCGTGTAGATGAGTGAGCTGGTACTTGGCTTAGAGTTGTTTCGCTTCAACAAACTTGCCATTCTTTCGCTACAGCAATTCTCCTTATAGACTTGGTGCTCCGCTCCGCTGGGGAAATAACGTTCCTCGGCATTCGTGGGCAGCGGAGTCGCGAAGTCAACAGCTCGGAGCCGCCGCCCATTTATCCATATCTATATATACCAATCTGTGATTAATCTTGGCCTGAAGTGCAAGGCTCACAGCCATCACGTGATCACATGTCAAAGTGCAATTGAGACTCTCATGCAATTTCGACTGTTACGGCGCGTACATGAACGCGTACGAATGTGATCCAGAAACGCCAATAATTCTCAGCAACGAGCTTGTGATTGTCCAAGAATGGCACCGACACGCAACTTGAGATCCAAGTCCAAGCCAGAGCTCAAGCAAACCACTCTTTCCCAGACCTCTTTCAAGCGCAGCGCAGCTCCATCATCAGCCAGTGCCGCAGCCCATCAAAAAACAAAGAGAGGAGCAAAGGTCAACAAGAGCCCAAAGTCAGAGGCCAGGTCAACTTTGTCCTCCGCTACGACAGAACGCGTTCAAACCGATGTCCTCTTGTCAATCTACCCCGTTCACCTAGCCGACATTGTCGCCCAGCGCAAGAACTATGAGTACAGAAACTACCGCCTACGCGACGGCGTAGAACGCTTATGGCTGTACGAGACTGGAGGAAGTCAGAAAACTAAGGGATGTGCAGCAATCACGTAAACACCACCCGAGACGGATCTTGATAGCAGTTGTGAATCCGGGCTAACTCTCGCAGACACATTGCGACGATTCCTTCCGACATTCGACGCACCCCAGGCACTGTACCGGAGGAACCGGTTGGTATCGGTAATGCTGACTTCAATGCCGGTCTGATGTCGTGCAAGTTTGGATATGAAATTGTCGAGCTTTATGAACTCGTCCAGCCCATCACGCTAGACGAGATGAAGACGAAATGGGGAATGGGCGGAGCTCCAATGGGACGGTCCTACGTAAAGCAGGATATGTGGCAAGATCGATGGGGAGAAGATGAGGAGAGAGAGGTCAAAGTAAGACGCGTTTTCTGAAATCACGGTGCTCGCCGCAAATACGTCGTGGGTTCTTTCGAACAAGCAAGCCAAAATAATCGAGTCAAGGTCACCGAGCCAACTGGCTGCTGCAAAGTGGCTATGTCGTTCGTCTGCTCAGGATGCTACCTCATTCCCAAGCAACTTTCCAATCTCGTCCGCAATAGCCATCACCCTTTCTTCCGTCAACCGTCGTCCAATGATCTGTACGGCTGTTGGTGCACCGTGATACGCCTCCGGATCATCTATATGAACCATAGTCAGCTACTGTATCAAACACATAAAATGCAAACAACTTACATTCTGCTTGTACCAGGCTGTCAATCTCTGTCAATGGCTTGAACCCTGTATTCTCAACATCGATCGTCTTGTCGGCAAATAAGACGGGCAAAACAACACTCGTAAAGTCCAGAAGATTGATTGCACTCGCGTATCCGTAATACTTGAACTGGTCGTGTTTCACGGCAGCTGTGGGCGTGATCGGAGCAATGATGGCATCCAATTCAGTGCCATGTTTCTTCTCAAATGCCTGAATAGCGGATAAGTACTCGCACTGGTATTTCCACTTCTCTAGGTGCGTGTCCCAGAGCTCGTTCATGTCGATCTTAGGTAAGGATGGATTGATCAGATCAGAGAAATTTGGAATTGCTGGCTCTCCAGAAGACTTGAGGGTATTGAAGATATCCTAAAACGGTCAGTATTTGCAGTACGGGAGAAATGAAGACCACCGACAGTTCCTCCATCAGAGGCGTAAACCTTGTTGATAAGGTCTACAGCGTACGGATGCTTGTAGGGTTCCCAGGGGAGGACTGAATGTCCAGCCTTCTGCATCTTGTCGACAACCGTTTCGACCGCGCGGATGATAGGCGGGTGGGGAAGGACCTGCTGGATCAGTCAACGATTCAATACTCAAAAGATGTAGAACCAACATTGCCATCGCAGGTGTAAAACCCTAGAGTTAGTCCACCGGATGCGATTTTGGGACTTCACTGCATCCTCCTCGCCCTGTCTCCACGGCATCGGGATGACCTTTGAGTCATGAAGCCACGGCTGCTGTTCCAAAACTGAAGTCATGAATAGTCTCATGTCTGCTATCGAATGGCAAAGCGGCCCGCACACACTGTGGACGGTTTCCTGCCCTTCCATACTGTTGGCCATCTTTGCATACGGAAGGCGGCCATGGCTGGGTCGTAAACCATACAGGAAGTTGAATGCTGAAGGAATTCGAATGGAGCCACCTATTTTGTTAACCCTTACGTTAAAGCAACCGTCCTATTCGAATCTCTGCACTCACCAATATCGGTACCGACACCAATGATTCCGCCACGGAAGCCGACCATGGCACCCTCACCACCTGAGCTCCCTCCACAGGACCAGTTTTTGTTTCGAGGGTTCACTGTTCGTCCTATGATGTTGTTGAGGGTTTCGCAAACCATCAAACTTTGTGGAACGCTGGTCTTGACGTAGAATACTGCTCCGGCCTGATGAAGTAGAGTGACGAGAACAGATTCGTCCGTTTCATACTTGCCAATCCAAGCGACGTATCCCATAGTTGTTTCAAAGCCCTATAGGCAGCTATTAGCATGCTTCAGTTGGAAATTCTATGACGCTAAATGTCATTTTCTTAGTGAACTTGTTTATACCTTGATGCGAAACTGGTCCTTTAGTGAGATGGGCAAGCCATGTAGAGGCCCCACCGTCTTCTTGTTTTGGGCATAATACTCGTCAAGCTCCTTCGCCCGTGCCAGAGCCATTTCAGGGAAGAACTCCAGAGCGCAATTAACCTACACGATACTTAGTATAATTTGCATTCATTCAGCACTCACAGGGTTTATACTAATTGATGCGCCAAGGCAGCTCTCTTGCAAAAAGCTGTAGTCACTGCAACTGATGTGAGATCGCCTGCAGCTATTCTCTTCACAATATCCGTAGCTGATGACTCTGTGATGGCCAACTCGTCAGCAGACAAAATACCGCTCTCTTTGGCACATGACATCACAGAGACACCGGATTGCGGCGTTTCGATGCGCCATTCAGTTGGGATGCTTGCATCGATGCGGGTCTTCTTTTCTGCTGCACGGGTCTCCCACTCCATTTTTGCCGCTGTTTCAAAGTCGTAGGAGACGAATACAGTTGTATTAGGTATGAGTCAAAGAGCCAGTACTACCCTGAATAGAGTGAGGGGAAATGATGAGAATGATCCGACACAAGTACCTCCAGAAGCGGGGTTTCGTTCTATTTTATACTGCACGTTCTTATCTCTGTCTTGCTTATCAATCGGTCTGTATCACTTGAGCGTTGCAGTACCCATCTTGGCGTTCCTTTGGTCGAAAGTGTTCGCAGTTTTGCCAATCAAATAGAAGCGAAAAGCACCGTTGCGGTGCACACCTGGTATTTGACATCGATAACTTGAATGAACTGTTTGTATTACAATGTGATAGATATCTTACGTCGGGTTGGACAGGACCGAATCTAGAAAGGTTTCCAAGCTTGCACTAAGCAAATTTATCAGCCAACCAGTCAGTGGGTTATTACTCGACGCGTCCAAATTGGAAGGAATCATAGCTTGTAAATAGATGTTTCATTATCAACTCTAAGACTCCAGCACCGTGCCATGAGGCGATATTATAGCTTTAAGCCTTTTCGCAGCCATAACGGTCCAAAGAGTCTTCCGTACACGCATACCCAGGCCACAGTGTCTCCCAGCGTCCCTTAGCTGTTTTGTAGTTATAAAACTTCGGCTTGGCATTCCAGCGGAATAGGTCTTCCATAGCCGAGGCCACCCTGATGAGCTTGGGCTCAGAGTACTTTCGTCCGTAGCCGCAGATTCCACACGGAAGACTGTAGCCGCTCTGTCCAATGGGTACCGAGGCGATGGGGTAGCCTGCGTAGGACGGGATTGAGGAACAGGCGTTGTCAAAGCCACCGGACGGGTCGTTGGGAACCAGGAGCCCGTCAAGCTCAATCACGGTGCCATTTTTCAGGACATGGGCGTGGCCTCTATCGATTGCCTCCCGGGCGGTGCGACGTCCCCAGCCGAACGCCTTCCAGAACTTATCGCCCATTGTCCCGTTGGTGGCGATGGCGTTGTCGTAAAAGTCTTGTCCTGAAACAGTATTATACCACCAAGTGCCATTGCCCAACGATCCCGTAGTCTCATTGTGGGCGTCGTTCCAAGCCGCCATCTCGGTAAGACTGGACATGCCACGTCGCTTGTCACCCTTGGGGAATGTCCAGTTTCGAAGCCACTCGCCGTATCCAACTGTGAGCAGAGTGTTGTAGGCTTCTAGCTGACCGTACTCTGCGGCAACATCTGAGGGCTGACCAAATCCGTAGCGGCTGGCGATATTTTGAATACCTGGGATGTACTAGATTGGGTTAGCAAGAACTCAGAGTGTACACTGTTATCGATGAATGTACTGTAATGTTGTAGATCTCTGCTCCGGCTGCTTTCAGCTCCCTCACTCGCTTCTCGTACTGCTCTCGCTGACCAGGAGAGTTGATGGACTAATTCATTGGTAAGCAATTTTTCTTCCGGACGGTCCAGTCGACTTACGCTAATGGTTGACCAGTACGGGTTCCATGGCAAACCCAGCTTCATCCCCCGCAGCGCATCCTTACTCACAACTTCTGCGCTATAGCCAGCCTTGGGATAATAGCTGAGTGCGTCAAAAGTGGAATTATCATAGCGATCTGCACCTGCCATAATATCGAATAAAATAGCGACATCCTTCATCGACCGAGCAACCGGTCCGGGAGTATCGTGATAGAAGCTGCCCGGGACAATACCGTGTCTCGAGATCAGACTCGAGATCAGACCGGGAGTCGACTTGAGAGTATAAAGACCCAAGAGGGCAGCGGGATGCACAAGAGAGCTATTTACTCGTTAGTAAGGGTTGAATACCTGGGCTTGTGCCGGACACAACATACCCATGAGTCTCAGAGCCCAGGGCAATGGCCACCTGGTTGCTTCGGACAGCCACGACAGATCCTCCACTGCTACCCGAGGTAGGCTGAGTCAAGTTGAAAGGGTTCCTGGTCTGTCCAACTCTAGTCGAATATCCATCCGAGAAATTCGACAGAGCACGGTGATCTGCAGCCTCTGACAAAGCCGCATGGCCCAGCAGGACACCGCCAGCCGCACGAATCTTGGCAACCACGGTCGCCTCAGATGAGTACCTCCCACCAAGCAAGACCAGGCCTCCCTCGCTAGTGTTGTGCTTATCATCGGTGTAGATGTTATCCTTGACCATGAACGGGATTCCGTGCATTGGGCCACGGATGCCATGCTTGGCCCTCTCCTTGTCGAGGGCGGAGGCAATTGAGAGAGCGTCAGGGTTGACCTCACTGACTGAACGGAGGTAGCTATGCCAGTCAGTTCTCCGTTATCCAGTATTTATGAGGCAACTGACCCATTGGTTTGCTCAATTCGGGCAACGTAGCATTTGACGAGGTCCCTACTAGTAAGGTCACCAAGCATCATCCACCGCTGGAGTTCGTCGATGGTGGCATCCTCAATGTCGATGCCCTTGCAGAGTGGCACTGTGATCTGTCAGTCACGAGACCACCGTGTGGTATTATAAGCTCACAAGGGAACGGAGAGACGCCATTGCTGCTCTTAGCGACAGCAGAGGCAATGAGACCCGCAGTCACCGCAATTGAGACTGGCCGCATGGCTGCTTATGGAACGGAAGTCCCGGGTGGTGTCAGTGCAGATGCAGGCCTGTCGGGATTATCCTTGCAGGTGTGTGTTAAAATGGAAGAAATCCAACCAACTTAAATAGCATTACGATTGATATCTAATTTCCATGATATCTCGCCATCTTTCGTCCTAATCGTACCGCGAGTCATTGATTGATTATCGCAAGACCCAGGGACCTGGTATCTGCGAATATTCGTGCGGAGGTGCGGAAAGTCGATGGAGCTCCGCACATGAACACTGAGACCCGGCCGCTAACCTGATCTTTCAGTTCGCCGCCACTAAGAGTCTCGGCAGTGAGATCGGCCAACCATTGCTTACTTATCGAGTACTATCAAGTGTTCTACAAGGAATTTATTTGCTTCCGAAGCGTACGGATGTCACCTCTCCATCCCCGTTTTGCTTTCGGTGTTTGGTGTCCAAATTTCCCATTGCTTAATTGACAATTGAACAGGGAGGCTTTCAGTGCGCTCAAATTCTAGACTTCGTTTTCTAACTGCATGAATCTTCTTGACTATCACTCATACCTTTTCTGCGGCATAAGGAAGACATGCCGATGAAGATAGATTATTCATCTTGGCTGTCGCGTGCAAGTAATATCATATGCGTTCGCGTATTCTTGCAGAATGCGGCTAGGTGGTGGAGGAACTATTTACGCCTTTAACTGCCAAAAGAAGAAGTGGAGAGTGCCCCCTCAGTAAGGACCGCAGTGTATAAAGCATCAGGAACGCGAATCCAATAGTTGGATAAGGCGGTGACCGATAGATCATCTTCTCATGATTGGGTAGTTTAGTATTTTGCGCATGGATTGAGACCATCCCACGTGTTCGCGATAAGCTGATCCACCTTAAATTAGAGGTCATGCCATGAGAGTCACTAGTCACCCAATCGGAGACTATATGGAGTTAAGACCTTCACTTCGAAATACCCGACGATCATCCGACAGAACAGAAAACCATCATCGAACGAGGAGCAACTTGTATTTGCCCTGTGGTGTTTGTGTGATGCGAGAAATAGCGAGATGTCACGGAGCTAAGGCGGATATAAACGAAGCTACTGTAGCCGACGTGATGGGTCATGACTAGCGGCAAACTTGTGAGTGAAAGATCAAGTCAAGGTGGATCAAATATTGGATAGCGATTTTGGCAGCTCCAGGCAATGGACTAATCAAGCAATTATGCATTAAGTGATTATATCCAAACCAATCTTGCGACCTTTCCGCCAAGCTCTTATCTTCGGATTACCCGGGTAGTTCAACCGGCTTGTGTTGTCGATCCCCAGGAAGCTCAATTGGGTCAAGGGGAACAATATCGGAATCCTTAACCGCTGGAGAACGGGATTCGGAGTGGAGTTCTTGCTTGGGACTATTTGGCGCCAGCTCTTGTGGCGCGGAATATGCCGCTGTTTGTTTCTGTTTCCGGCGCCAGAGAAAGTATCCGACTCCAATCAAGGCAAGAACGGCGACACCTCCGACTGTGCCGCCTGCTATTGCTCCGACGGGTGTGGAGGAGGAGGAGGAAGAGGATGAGGTGGAAGACGGAGAAGCGGACAAGGATGTCGAATCTGAACCCGTCGATACTGTAGCTACTTTCCATGTCAGCGGATAGAAATCCCAAGGCCTAAGCCATTCTTACCGTTGCCAAACAGTTCTTCCACCGCATCGCTACTCCAGTCAACCGAGGCAAGTCCCCTGCGATACCATTAGCGCCTATAATCTGTGAAACCGCGCTCAGGTCAAAGTCGTACCCTCCACTGTACCAGTCCATGATGGTATCTGGTGAATCATACGCATCTGCGTCTGCGTCATATTTGTCACTCCATCCCCAGGTATTGAGGTCGAAAATACCCAAGGCTTGAGCCCACGGGTCGGGTTCAGACCAGTCCCACTCTCCGGTCAAGCCGCCTGATACAAGCATCTGACTCTTACCCACGAGCGCGCAAGCATGGCGCAAACGAGAAGGCGAGGTGACGTCGAGGCTAAACCACTGGAAGCCAGGGATTGACAAGACGGAGACATCGCTAAGAGTACCCGTCGCGCGGTCTAATCCTCCATAGACATATCTATCGAATACGTCAGATCCTGCAAAGTAGATCGAGGAACAACAACTTACATGTCATATGTGCCATTTCCTTGGACACCCACTGCACAGAACAGCTCACGACCCCTCGGCACATCTCCACTAGCCTCTTGCCAATACCACTGCTTTTGGACGGGGTCGTAGAAAGTAATATTCGCGAAGTCGGTGAAATCCGAGTCGACCCTAGCAGCTGAAGTTCGCGGTGTCGTCTGGCCTCCGATAACGAAGACAAGAGAGTTCGTTGTAAACCCGGGTACACAAAGTGCTTCGCCCGAGATCCAAGTGCCGTACGGAGGATTCAACGGCACGGTTGAGTCGTTGGCCCACGTCCGGTCGGTCATATTGTATGTCAGGACTCCAGGGAGCGGCATTCGATCAGGAAATACCGTCTCGCCGAGTCTCGAATCCGATGCGCCGCTTCCGTAACCACCAACATAAACGCCCATATCATCGCAAACCGTCCCTGCTCCACTTGCGCCGCTGTATATATCCGAGAAGAAGTCGTCGTTTGCTGCCGACTTTTCAGCCCATGAGCCCTGACCGCCGTCATCCAATTGGATCGCCCAGAGAGCAATGTCGTCGCCCAAGTCTGTATTTCCATACGGACCATCGCCTCCCCATCGATACAGTGTGTCGGACTCGGCTCCGGCCCAGAGTCTCAGGTTGTTAGCGGGCAGAGGCTCATCTTTTTCGATCTCGATAAAGGTGACGGTAGCATTGGTCCACGATGTATTCAAGGGTATCGAAAGTGTGTTGTTGACTGCGTCTGGGTCAGCATCGCGAAGTGTAGTTGGTTATTAACGGAACTGTACGCCAGTAGGAATCAGCCGCCAAGGTGTCGTCTGTTTCGTTGTATATAGATATCTCTCCTCCCTCAATATAGAGGCGATCATTCAACACAGCGACTAGAAGTACATCAGCCTTGCAGTTGTTGCCTGCGGTTGCATGCCATCACTCACTTGCATGCAGCGCTCGTCTCCGATAGGTAGCGGTCGAAGTCGAGCGGCCCTCCAGCTTTACAGGTGATTCCGCATGGCTCAAAACGAGGGAAACCAGCGTTGAAAGGGCCGCTGTTACCTGAATCCGCCCCATCGTAAATATTATTCAAGTGCAAGAGCACCGCAGAGCCCAGGTGGAACAGAAGAGGGAACTGCAATCATATTAGAGTGGGAAGGGGCTATGTCAATCAAATTTGAAGCAGCATAACAAGGTACCATCAAATATCATTGACTGTACAACGTCGCAACGTGCCACCTCCACGGTCCCGGTCTGCATCGGAGTACAATGGAATTGGGGGCGGTTATTATTGACGCCAGCCAATTACATCTAAAAGCGTGCATTTGGACCCAGTTCATCATGACGCGTACAGGTGAGATTTTCATGAAGGATTCGAATCGTGCAACTCGCCTAGTGCTTTGACCGGGAGCCCCTGTTGTTCCAAAAACCTGCCAGCACCAAACTAGGATGCCCGATGTATCACTCCACTGAGAGCGTTCGTTTTCGTCCTAGCGCTGGGAAAGCTGGAAAGATCCGTTGGCTTTCGGACTCGGATGGATCAAGTTCCCGGACATCGCAGCAATCCAGGTTTTGCGCAGATATGACGTCTTGAGTGCGTTCCAGCGACACCATCCTGCACAGAGCATGTGTATTCCTCGCATAGATGTCCTCAACAAGGTACTAGAACAGAATCAGGTAATTGTGATAATCGACGGAGTGACTGCGAGAACCGCAGCTAATGTCATCAGACCCACTCGTCCCGCCATTTGCATCCCAACATCCAGGGATAGGCTTCACGGGATGTTCCATCGTGTCCAATGTGGGTCTATAAGGCGGAAGGCACGGATATCTTGGGCATTTTTTCCTCCATTTGCACAAGTCCGCGGAAGAGAACACCAGGGCCCTGGTAATTAAGCCATAGACTAGCCTGGGGTTGGCCAGTTGATTATCAAGAATCGCGCGGCTTCAGCCCTGCACGGATATTGGGTGACGACTGGGGGTGGGGATGAACAAGCTATCGAATCCTCCGGCAAAATTAGGTGTCAACTAGCAGGGCTGTTTGTCCAAGGTCATTCATTATTCATTGCACAAGTCTGATGAATATGGGTAGGCATTAGCTCCTCTTATACTGGCAAAGATCAACGGGAGATCTATATGTACTTCGTACATCCGCTTACCCATCTCTGCAACTGTTAACAAGATTGGCTCTCATATTCAGGAGCAACGATATTCAAAGATGAACCATTCTTGGGTCTTCTATGATACGCGCTCTGAGACCAAGCTCGTTTCAGACGCGTTCGGGCAAGGGTGGAGACTACCCTATAGCCACCCAAATTCTTGAATTTTAATATGTTCAAGTCACCTGCTTTGCCTCGTAAGGTCAATAATATCAAAGTCAAAATAACCTTATTAGAAAAAGGAGGGGTTGGCGCTTGCTATAACACACACGCCGTAATGTTTCCATAACACGTAGATGCAAATAGAGACCCTATCATTTACTGCTTATATCTTCAAACCTACACAATCTCCCTTTATCTTCAGCAACTATCATCAACTACTTCTGCAACATCTTGTCCATAGTACGAAATCTCTATTAAGCATACGCAGACCAGTAAACACGACTAGAGAAGCCCGAGGCTGAGATTCTGACTGCGGACATAAAGAGACCAATGGTATTGATCTGATCTTCGCCTACCCCCGTTTGCCTAAGTGAAAGAATGCGCTGGTGTTTTAATCAATCGTTGTCTCGTAATTGTGTAATAATGTCTTTAAATTTACAACATCATTAATTTAGTTAAGCAAAGGAGCGAACTCCAAACGCATGAATTTGCATGACTATAAGTAAACACTTTACACTCGCCATCCCTTTCAAAATAGCTTTGAGCACTGTGTCGCATACGCCGCTGTCGCCCGAGCTGCTATTCTATGTTTCTGTTCTCCCCACTTCACGTCCAGAGCTACCAATGCATCCTTTGTTGTGACAAAACTGGCTGACTGAATTCATACCCAGGTTACGTTCGTTTGTAGTATGGGTTCGGGCTTCAATATGAAGTAATACATCGTTATGAAAGGCGATCGTGTCACATAGGATCGATCAGAAAATGATATTGAGTTCGGCCTATTTAATGAGGGCCCCTGGGGAGGTCTTATAGAATAAATTCGGACGATGTGAATGCGGGGGAAACACCAAGAGAAGCTAGAAAGAGGGGAAATTCGGATCGTTCAGGATGTCGGTTTTAAGGTTCACCTAGCCCAACTGTGATGAGAATGATAGGATCCAGCTGATCCGGGCATTCTAGAACATCAACGGCTGAGCCCACAATGCGACAAATCACAAGACAGCCTCAATTGCAACAATGGATAGATCAATCGTACCCCATATTTCTGGCTTCAAGTATTTCTAGCCATCATCGTTTACTCACGTCTTCCCCAGATGCGGCCGAGGGAATAGAGGCAAAGTTTCAAGACGAATTCGACCTTGAATAGAAGTCGGGATACCATGTAGTTACGGGACGAGAACCACATGGGAGGCAGGTATGAAACAAAGTGCAATTGAAATGTCTACTCAACTACCGGGACGAGGTTTGATGCGGCGGCTCCAACCCGATGGTGGAGTCCTAGTGCGGCCGGCAATGACTCACGGCAGTAGATGCTCATGGAGCTAACGGATTGCGGCATGAGTGATCGTGTATGTGCCCTGTAAATACGAATAATGAGCATGAAACTGTGTGCATGGGTCTGGGAATGCGGGGAAATCTAGACACAAAAGTACACACCAAGCCTCGGAGGTCGGGTTGGTTCCGGTCAATGCAGCGGGGTTATGACACCAATTGGGAATAGACTACAGTGCCTGGCATTATGCTGTGTTACTTAATATCATCGCATGTAGTTGCCACAGAAAATCACTGATCCTCAAATCCTAACACATCTTGCTTCATCTCTCGCCATGGCATCCGAATTCTCTATCGGGAGAAGTTGCGGTTATTACCTCGCCTGACTTGTCTTGGTAGGTTCATTCTAAAGATACATTGCTATGGACCAAGTTAATTAATTCTGACAACTTGTGTCAGCACCGTTGAAATTGTTAGGGATCGTCTTACGCTCCCTTTTGATTTCCCTGGCTCGAGGGCTTCCGATTGGGCAGTACCTTTCGTGTGCAATTGTCAGAGTATTTCTGGGAACTTTCACACCTCGTCAAATCCAATACTTATCTCCTTCAACCAAAAAACATATACGAAGCATGGATAGAACGCAAAGTCTCGAAAGCGGAGAAAGTCGGCAATGCAGAGATTATTGGAAAGCTACAGTGCGATGTTGAACCCTTAGACGACGGAAACTCATCCCTTCTCTGGCTTGGAAATCGTCGGAAGGCCAAAAAGGTGGTTTTGTTTCTACATGGAGGTGGTTACATTGCGCCTATGTTGCCTGGACATCTCGAGTGGTGTTGGCGAACGTATATTGCCGCGGGGATGGAGACGAATGTCGAAGTTGCTGTGGCAGTACTCCAGTACACCCTTTGCCCCGAAGCGAGATATCCGGTTCAACTACGCCAGGCTGTCGATGGCCTTTCACATCTTTTAGCATCAGGATTTCATCCGGAAGATATTGTTGTCGGCGGTGACTCTGCTGGAGGCAATCTGACGGCTCAGTTGCTCTGTCATCTGGCCCAGCCCCATCCTGTTGTCCGGAAGGTTGAGCTTTCTCGACCGCTAGCAGGCTCATTCCTTGTCTCCCCATGGCTCAGTCGACTTACCAGTCATGCTTCATATTCGGAGAATGGCTGGATCGATATGTTATCAGGCCCGATCGTGGACAGTTCCACCAAGGCGCTGTTGGGATCTGAGGCAGCACAACAATCATATGCCGACCTGGCCTTTCCCTTGGATATGGAGAGCTCGCGTTTAAGTGGACTGAATAACGTTGTGAGTCAACTCTACGTCACCGCAGGAGACCAGGAGGTTTTCCGAGACCAGGATATCGCTTTCGTTCACGGTGTACGTCAATTGAACCCCACTCTTAAAGTGCAATTCGATGTTCAGCAAAAGTGTGCACATGATTTCATCCTGTTTGAGGGCCTGGACGAACGCAGTGGAGAGTGCATGGAAGCGATGAAATTATGGATGACAGATCTACTAGCTACGAGCAACCAGCATTAAATTGAGTTTATACGTGCTCTGCCTAGTTGGGCTGTCGGGAACTTGATATTCTTAAGTTGATTCGGTATACTCGAAGCGCTGAAAGCTTTGCTTAGAAGGCAATAAGACTTGATCCAGCCATTTGTCCATTGCTTTCCAGTGACCCCCGGATGCCAACTCAAACTTTAGCTTTGACTCTTTTGTTTTGTAAAGAACAATGACGCAGTTAGTTGAGATGGTCACATGTAGTTGTTGCGCACTCACCTTTGCATCAAGCTGTCATTTTAGCCCTTACGTCCTTCACCATGGTGTTCACGCGTAATGATTTTGCTGCACGTGAATAAAGCACCTATTCCGGTATAGCAAGGCACACTCAACGCTCGGTGTTATCGTCAAATAGAGATAGGGCAACATAGATGGTGTGTCGAGTATATTGGTGAATTTGGGAGAATATTGAATATTTAATTCATTCAAGCGTGTGTCTGATAATTAAACTCGAAGTCTTACAAACAAAACCCATCGAACCATTTTAGAAGCTAAGCTGAGAGACAAGACGCTTCATAAGCAACGGCGAATACCGTTCGAAATCCCGCTGATATCTCCAACCTATGTACCCTAAAAGAAATACGCAAAACACTGCGCCAAATTGAAAGAAGATCTTTGTTACCTTTCGGAAGAACGAGGCCTTGGTCGATTTCTCAGTACCCTGGTCGAGTTAGCCTGGACAAATAACTCACATTTCGCTCTGTACATACCGTAATATTCCAATCACTCCAAGTTGGAAACAAACTTAGGTACCAGAAATAGCCTTGCGAGTAAGGATAGCTCATAGCATTCCACGTCTTGCCTTGCTCCGGCGTTTCTTGAACATACCAGCTCTGGCACCCAGAGTTCCACACAGTCTTTGAAAGATCATACTGGATGCGGTCAACGGAGAGTACTTCAGCATCCCGCTTGAGCTCGACAACTCCCGCCTGAGAGTCCAGCACTGGCTTAAGGATACGCAATGCATAGTTGATGCTATTCTCGGCTGCCAGAATCGCGGAAGTATGCCCTGTTGCAGCATTGGGGCCTGTTGAATCGCTCACTATCAGCTTCAAGTAAGTTGTCCAAATGCTTGATAGAACATACCAAGTAAAATAAAAAAGTTTGGGAATCCACTCATAACGGAAGAGTTATAAGCCTCAGCTCCTCCAAATGAGTTCCAGTGCTCTGTCAAACTTTCACCACGTCCAATGACCTCGATGCTGCCGAGGAACTTATTTGTGACATAGCCGTTGGCCAACACAATAACATCAGCTTCAATGACGCCGCTCTCAGTCTTGACTCCTTCTGGTATGGTCTCTAGAGCGCGTTCGTTTGTCAATGTGAGATTTTCGGAATTTAAACAACGAAGGTAGCCAGAGTCGAAGATTCTGCGCTTGCAACCCGCTTCGAAGTCCGGGATCAACATATCATGATACTTCGCAGGAGCTGTCGACCTCATATACTGCTCAACCTCAATGCGACGCTTTTGGCGGAATCGAGCCCCTGATTCTGTCATTGGAAATCCCTTCAGTTCATTTTCAGCTGCTAGAAAGATAATGAGGCGTTGCAGCACCATGGACCCAGGTATGTACTTGAACACAAGTCGCATCGCGTCTGTGTACACTCCATCAATGGCGGGAAAGATCCAGTGCTTTGACCGGACAATTTGTGTGAGGTGTTTTGTCTTGTTAACGATGGAAGGGACGATCTGGGCAGCTGTGCAGCCATTACCGAAGACGACGACATTTTTCCCTTCGAGTTCAACGTCACTCCTCCACTGCGACGAATGAAAGATGGGGCCTTTGAAGTTCGCGGCCCCTGGAACATCAAAGTCCCTTGGCTGAACCAGTTGGCCGGCGGCAGCAAAGAGAAACTGACACTCATGAGCGAAGACATGATCGGTCTTCAAGTGGCGAACATACAATCGCCATCGTTTCTTTTCCTCGACCCATTCGCATTTATCGACACTAACGCCAAACGTCATCTTTTGGGGTAGTGCATACTTGTCAGCTACTCGCTTCAAGTACTTCCAAAGCTCATCATGGGAAGGCAGAACCCGAGTCCAGTTTGGATTTGGCTCAAAGGAGTAGCTGTAGAGTGCGCTTGGGACATCGCAGGCACAACCTATTCATTCAATTAGTACCGTCTATTATCTCAAGACTCAGATGGCGCAGTTGAAGGGCATACCTGGGTATTTGTTTGTTGACCACGTCCCACCCAGCACAGCAGACCGTTCAAAGAACTTGACGTCGGTGATGCCATACCATCGCTGCAGTGTTGCACCAAGGCCGATGGCTGAGAAACCACTCCCAATGCAAGCAAACTGGCTGTAGTTGCGTGAGGTTTCCGTCTTGAGATCCATACTGAAGGAGTTTGATTGTTGCTGATATTGGAGTTGTGTGGAAGTGCGAATTAGGAAGAGAGAGCGCCTTCCCTTTAAACTTGTACTTCCAGTGGTGATATCAGCATGTGATGATCCGATTTGGGGACGCAATTCTGCTCGCTAACATGGAAACGAAAGTACTGGCAGCGGACTTTCGGTGCCGCGGTCAAAGTCTACCCGGGTCCTAAGGTAATGCTGTTATTCGTCACCTCATCCGAGGACGGGTGTATCTTTGACCCGTACGGTTACGTCGGGTTATCTCCGAAGTTTCGGGAGCATTCCGCTGTCGAGTCCCTCATTCTATGCAGGTGATACTGCATCTCCGGACACACTTTCTATGGCTTGGCACACCGAATTATTCTACGCAGCGATGAAGTTGGGTCATGAATCACTTCGCACACGGTACCTGTCATGGTAAAGGTAGCGATGCAGTTCTGAGAAGAGTTCGCCTCCCGTATGGAGTTTACGCCTGCCAATTTACTTTAAAATCCCTTTTCACAATGGTTTTAGACGTCTCATAGATCAAATCTGTAGAAATAAACGTGATTCAAATATCTAATTGACAAGCGACGTGTTTTGTAGTTCACAACTCTGGGATTAAAGCATTCCTCCTGTCCTTGCGGACACCTCCTGTCGTCCTTTAAAGTCTACAGCTAGTTTATTTGTTCCCTCTCTTGCTCCATGCCAAATCCATTCTGGTCCTCCTTTCTACTTAGGATATTAGCATTGAACGGTGACTTGTAAGTAAATATTAAAGTGGTGGATTACCAGCAAAGCGACATATCGCATGATCCCCAGCAAGTATATCGTCTTCCCATATCCACTATAGAGAGTGTCTGCAAGTGACTCGCTCACAGTGTTCACATCCAAGAGCGGGAATAAAAATGGTGATTGTTTTGTTTCGCCTTTGAACAAAGGCGTGCGAATAAAGCTGAGCATCGCTAGCGACAATCTTACGCGAGGTGCCTTGTGCGCGTATTTGAGCTCTAGCTGTAACGCCTGATGCCACTTTTAGCTTCGAGAGAAACCCCCAAAAATGCTGTGTACTTATTTGGATTGATTACTCACTTCGTGTAGAGCTATCAAGCCCGCCTTAGTTGCCGCGTAGTCGGCTACCTTGCTAGGTGGGAGAAAAGCACTCATATAGAACTGATGTTAATAATGTGGCCATGGTTGCATCGCGCCATGTTTGGTAAGAACTCTTTGACCAGCAAGAATGGCGCGATGAGGTTTGTTTTGATAGTGACCTCGACATCGGTATATGAGCCGTCACAAACCGTGAAACCGCGACAAATTCCGGCATTATTGAGAAGCACCGTAGGGTGACCGACCTCTTGTCGAATTTTCTCACAAACCACCTGAATACCAGAGGCTTGACTCAGATCACACTGATAGTAGTGAATATGGGACCCGTTTTGTGGGTTCCATGTCAATGGTACGTAATCAATAATCACGATTTTCGTGTCGGGATTGCGAGCGTAGAGCCTGCTGAGCGAGGCTGGCCCCTATACCGCTGCTTCCGCCCGTAATAACGACGATCTCGTTGTGCCAATCCCAATGCGAACTGCTTGTCCAGTTGTTATGGTACTGTTTGTTGAGGTATTCGGTGGCGTGCAATAAAGCACCGCAGGTGACCACAAAGTATGTGAACACTCGAGCTTGTTCCAGAATTGGGCGCCAACCTGGAGGACTTGAGTCATTTGATGATCCCCAGTGGATACTGAGTGCCAATGGAACCGAAATGATGGGGTTTAGAATGCTGCTTCGAAAAATTCTGCCAACGAAATCGGCTGTAAATCCTTCTCGTGGAAGAGACATGATGGAAATGCTATGAAGATGATCGGGATAAAGAGTTGACCTAAGCTGCTATTGATTTATGTTGTCATTGCAGCTAAGAGGAGGGATGTTCCATTTATTCAAGTCAATTGGCGACGGAGAATAAAGAAAGGGATCAAACCTCGGATGTCGGGATGATGTCGGGATGATTCCGGTGACCACCCGAAGGATCAACTTCAGACAAAGGTGGGGGCTTTGGTAAACATCATTTTGTTGCTGGTTACGTGGCCTCCCAGGTTCATCGAGAATGCATCGACCCCGATCCCAAGCTGGCTCTACCAATTGGTTGTAAGACATGATCTCGGGGGAAACATCTCACCCCCAGGATGAGGCTTGTGTGATCATTCCCAAAACTACCAAATGGAATAGGAACACTGAAGCCTTTAAGTTCAAGTTAATGTATGTTAAAGGCTCAGGACACGAATTTATATTCCTTCATGAATGGCAATATAGTAGGGCAGAGTATTTGGAAACCGTGAAGCGTGGGAAGAGTAAAACATAAACCCATAGAACCAAAAGGACTGAATAATCCATTGAACTTGGGATTCTTAGCTCGTTTAAAAATGTTATTGTCTACTCTCAGGTTCGTACTCATTGAGAACTAGCAACTCTCGTATTGAAGGACTAGAACTCCTTCAATAGTTCCAGATCTTCCTTATCATTCCCGATCCATCTTAGCATCTTCCAGAACTCCAGCCCTAGTGGCTTCCTCGATGATGATCTCTCCGTAGACACGGCTGCGAATAGTAGCCTGGACGGGAAATGGCTCGTCTGTCGACTCTTGGTTGAGAACCTTCGGGTTGTACGGACCGTCCTGCGTATATTAGCAACATGTTTAAGGTCGACTTGGGCTAGACCAACCGGTTTGAGATCGAAGCATTGGATAAGCCTTGCGATGTTAATAAAAAGGCTTCTCTGTGCAAGGCGATATCCCACACAAATCCGGCGCCCTCCTCCAAACTGCCATAAGCCGTGACTAATGTCTGTCTCATGACCGTTCATCCACCTCTCTGGATAGAACATCTCCGGGTTCTCACACTCGTTGCTAACGGGAACTTCGTTGATGACGAAACCTGTACCAGCTGGGAACCGATATCCTTCAAATTCAAGGTCCTGAGATGCGACATGGTCTGGGGTGAGGATAAAGATCGGTCGCCAGCGCAACATCTCCTTGGCGATGGCACAGATAAATCGTAGATCTTCCATATCTGACAGTACTGGCAGGCGTGCGTCTTCTCCAGTACCGCAAACTTGATCAATATCAGTTCTTGCCTTGGCGAAAGGCTCGGGATATTCCAGCATTGCCATGACCATAATGTTGAGCGCTTCGCGAGTGGTATCACTTCCGGCCTCAACCAGTTGCATGGCAAGGTACATGCAATCCTCGTCGTCACCCTCGTATCTGGTGTCTTCATTCAACAGAACATCTCGCACAAAGGACGGGGGCGCAGTCCCATCCTCAACTTGGTTCCTAGCCGGGACCCACCAGGAGTTGTAGACATTGTAGTTCCATTCTCCCAGGGCTTCCCAATGAGGCCGCCAGGGTTGCAAGAACTTGGGCAATCTGGCCAGGTCTGGGAACCAATCGATGATACTGGATCCAATACTGCCAACGAAGAATGTCACGCAGTTCTGGAGATCAGCCAGTTCCTGTGTCGATTTGCCCAGTCGCTCGCCGAGGGTGATCCGATGAACCACCGAATTCGCATATCGATAATGGTGCTTGTACCAAAGTTGAGGCTTGAACAAGTACTCGGCCATCATTTGGGTGCTTTCGAGCTCTTGCCACTCGCCATACTGTTTCAAGGCAGTGCCGCTGAGAAGGCTGTGCATGACGCGTCGTCGCTCCGTCCACTCCTCTTGAGGCAGAATGAGAGACCTGCGATCGTGGCTAACGATGCCGCTTGAGATGGGCATAGGAGACCGTGTATTCGTCGCACTGCCGCGTTTCGCAATTATCTCCGATACAACGCGATGGCTATTGAGGAAGATCCAGGTCTTGGATCCTAAATGGACCGTCGTCATTTCGCCATATTTGGCGATGTCTAGGAGCTGCAATTCAATCAGTACATTGCAACAATCGATTTGGGCATTACATACGAATTTGTGGTCTGGGTCATGGCGTCCGTCATTCATCCCGTGCAACATCCCGATAATGGGTAAACCTGGCGGGCCAGGAGGAAGACGAGACTCCCTGCCATCTCTCAATCTTCGTTTGCCTGTTGGCTTAAAGTATTCCGCTGCCGCCACAAAAAGGAGTAGACCAGATAGTGTCAAGAGGAAGAAGAGAGACACCATCTGGTTTTCCTCAAGGAAAGAGGGGAGAAATTGGTTAATTTGACTGATCATCTTGTCGTGATTCTAGCGTAATGAACGCTCTGCGGGTGAGTTTCAACCAACATCAACCTTCAACGAGAATGTGAAACATGCATCGTTTTCAAGTTATGTGTGATTAATCATACGAGCCGCACTACTACATGCTTAGACCTTTCCCAGCTCTCTGCTGGAGCAATACCGACGACGGTTAATGATAATAGCGATTTCACCACACGTATTGCTTTACTGTCGGTCCACTCGGCATCGGAACGGACCCGACGCTACCCTAGAGCAATCAAGCAGCTATCATGTGCGTTTCAATTGCTTACGATTCTAGAGCAAGGAACTGATGGTCAATGCCACGCCATGGTACTTTGTTTCTTCTTGATTTATTTTCTCCGTCCTCGTTACGCAGCTTCAATGTCACGTCGGATGCAACCCGAATGACCACGGCGGAATGTCTCCGGATGTGGGGCGACGCGGGACGGCCGTGGAGACGGAGTAAAGCAGATGTCTAGATGATATCACCGCCACACACCAGGGAGACGACAATTTAAAGATGCTAATTTGGTAAGGACAGGGTTTATAGGGGACGTTTAAAACATAAAAACCTTATCGTAGTGTGCATCAGTACCAACATGTTCGGCTACCAGTACTTGCTTCTCACATCCATAATTGTCCCTACTTTATTGTTCGCAATGGGCCCAGCATCTCGGCTATTCTCCGTTGTCCTGACGTTTATTTCGGTGGTCAACAGTGGTCACATCGACACACATTTCCATGCTCTCCCGCCAGCCTATATAGATGCCCTCACCACCGCTGGCGGCGATCCATCGGGGTATCCCACTCCGGCATGGACCCTCGAGGCGGCAGTCAAGAGCATGAACTTGATTGATACGTCGTTGGGTATTGTGACCACTCAATATTGGATGGTGAAGGTTGAAGCTAACTAATGCTAGGAATTCTTTCCGTGTCATCCCCAGGCGTCCCTGTCGCAGGAACGGGAGAAGTGGCCAGGACACTAGCTCGCACCCTCAACGAAAACCTTGCCCAATACTCAACCCAAAGTAAGTACAAGGCCAAGATTGGATTCTTCGGCGTCCTACCCGACTTTCAGGATGTCAATGGCACCTTGGCCGAGCTCGACTATCTCTACAAAGAACAAGAGCTTTGTGCTGGGGTTACCGTCTATACTAGCTACGGTGGAAAGCTCTTGGGCAACCCCGAATTTTCACCAATATGGGCGAGGCTGCAGCGTTATAAAGCTCTTGTCTTTATCCACCCCTCTGTGCTTGATGTTACTCCTCACTTCATCGGCCCAGCGATCCCTCAACCTATCGTCGACTATCCTCTGGCTACCACCCGCGCTGCGGTCGACTTGGTCATGACCGGGACCATGACTGCCAGTCCGAATGTTGATATTATCCTCTCCCATGCCGGTGGTACTATTCCCTTTATCGCTGGCCGCGCCATCAACAGCCTTGGTATTCCAGAAGTCGCAAGTCTAGCCAACGTCAACCTCGTACAAGCGAAGCTAGCCTTTGCTAGATTTTACTACGACATTGCATTAAGCACCAGTGCAGCTCAGTTGGATGGACTGCTAGACTTTGCAAGCACCAGTAACCTTTTATTTGGATCCGACTTCCCCTATGTCCCACAATACGGCATTGATGCGGTGCTACTGAGTTATAGCACCTATGTTGCGACAAACTCAAGAGGTTCCAAAGTCGCGCCTGAGGTCTTGAAGAGGAATGCTGTGAGCTTACTCAATAAGCATTCCTTGGGCAGGGTATACGCTTGAAGAGCCAAGTTATGTCAGGGCGGTCTTCTTTCAACATTCAAGTCCTACTTCCAACAGGCTCTGAGACATGTCATTGCTAAATTCCCGATAAGACTGCGTAATCAGCCTGCGTAAGGATGTGCTACCGTCCACATTATTCGTTAGAGAGACCAGTATCAATATTAGCACGAGGATCATCATGAACAAACGGCCACTCGACTAGGCCAGCAGGCACCGATTGATAGATAAAAAGAGCAAGAAATGATATCATTGAGGCCCTGACCTATCCAAAATTGGGAGATGTACGTAAGCTTGGGCGTCAAGGCGAATGATGCACTCGCCGGCTCGGGTGAGTCAAGTATACGAGGCTTGGAGCTTAGTGCATGATCCGGGAGAAGAATGACATCATAATATGAGAATCGTTAAACTGTAAGGCACCTGTCATGGATACGTTGGAGAGATTCCTGTCCACCTGACAGTCTATTCTCTAGTGCTAAGATGTATATGATAGGGGGCTAACTGAAGGCATGCTATTGAGCGATGTGAACTGAACCCAGGCAAACGTACCCCAAGATCAAATGTCTTTTCTTGACTAACCCTAACCCTGAAACTGCAGCCTTACGCTTACACTCAGGATCATTCATCATTATAACATGCACTTTAAGACTGGAATTGTGCATACTTGTCGATCGTTTCTGTGAGAATTACACTGAAAAGCGAGACAAGGATGAATTCGCCCCCTTCGAGCGGGAGCCGCGGCACGTGGTTAGTGCAAATGCACCCCGCACTATACGCCCAGTGCAGTCAAGTCACTAAAAAAAGTATTTAGAGGTTGCGTGGCCCAGTGGCTTTTTGTCTTCCGCATCCCAGCTCGCTCTCGAGTCTGGAGTTACAGGTGGTGTTCTGGCTGGATTGTCACGCACTTACGCCCTGGAAGAAACGAAAGACGCGGAAATACTTCCTCTTTGAACCGTCGATATCATCGCTACCGCCGCAATGGCCCCCGAACGTCAGCGCCGTCGCAAGGTGACTCTGGCCTGCGAGCCTTGCAGGTATCGCAAGTCCCGTTGCGATGGAGGCAAGCCAATATGCTCAACATGCCGTAATCGATCCCTCGGCCTCGAGCAGTGTATCTACACGGCAGCAAATTCTCGCACCGCCTGTACCGATGAGTAGGTCTTCTCACCGGCTTGGCTGATGCGTGCCATTCCGCTCAATGACTCTCCACAGCTACACCAGGTCTCTCCACGAGCGCATTCGCGAGCTCGAGCAGGCTTGCTCTGCCCAGCAAAAGGAAACGCCCGCGCCAGCACCCTGCACACACACGCATCCGCAGGTACAAGAACTCACCGAGCAACTTGCGACGGGCCAAATATCAAGTCCATCACTTACGCTTGGCTCGGAAATCGCCCATGATCAGGACAAGACGCCGTCAGCGAATCCCCACGACGAGAATGATCTTCGCGAAACTGCGAGTGGGGTGACCGCCATGGGCACCATGCTCTCGGAAGATGTCCTGAACGGTTCCTTGGAGCGATCGCGGAACTTTTACGGCGGTTCATCTGCCGTCTCCTTTCTAAAAGAAGCATGCGGTCCGATAGGCCCTCAGTCTCCAAACATTCCGCCCCAAGTGAGAGGACAGCAACCGCCCGATGTTCTGTCTGCGTATTCAAACTTGGCCAAATATCCTCTCCCGCCCCGCGCTGTAGCAGATCATCTTGTCCAAAAATACTTCGAAAGAGTTTACTACCTTTATCCATTCTTCGACCGCGAGGCGTTCGACAGCGCTTACCAGTGCTTATGGCAATCGGGCAACGAAGCTGGCACTGATCCCAAGTTGTACCATGGCCTCGGCCTGGGGAGCTCCCCAGGCGCTGACTCTAGCTCGAGCGTGTTTCACTGCGCTCTTAACGCCATCTTCGCCCTTGGTTGTGCCTTTTCAGATCTCAACGTTTCTGAAAAGCCGGCTGCTATTTATGTATTCTTCAAACGGTCCAAGTGTCACGTTGGCATAGACCTCCTGGATATGAACAACGTCGGCGTTGTCCAGGCTCTCCTACTTATTGCGCTCGTTCTGCAAGGCACCCCGTTTCCTAATCGATGCTGGAACGCTGTTGGCGTCGCTTGTCGCGTGGCACAGGGATTGGGCTTGCACGCTGATGGGAGCCATCAGTCTGGAGAATCGCGCGAGAAGCAGGTCCGGCGACAGACCTGGTATGGCTGTGTCATCATGGACATGTGAGTATTTTGAGCTATTATTTGGTCAAGCTCTAACATGATGATTCAAGGCTCGTCAGCCTAACGTTTGGCCGTCCGAATATGACGACACATCTCCCTGCTCCGCCTTCAGCTACACATGCTGATAGGATGTCTTCCCTACATTCCGAACCCGAACGACTGAAATACCAGTTTAATATGCAAAGTGTCCACCTCGGAAGAATCTTGGAAGGCATTCTATCCAAGGTTTACAAGCCTTGGCTACATCAAAGCCCAACTAATGAGAAATCCACAGCACTGGGCTCAGATATCCATTACAGCCTAGATAATATTGTGGAGATTCACACCCAGCTCACTAGATTCGAGCAATCTCTTCCCCCGTCTCTATCATGGAAATACCCAGCATCATTTGAGACATTCACTCAAGAGGACCAGCTTATACTGAAGACTCAGAGAAATGTGCTTCATGCCAGGTTAGTACAAGATGCGAACACTGTGTGTCGTCAGCCTTGGTAATCTAGAAATAGGTTCCTTTATCTACAATTGGTGCTTCATCGTCCAGTACTCACCCGCCTCCTGAAAGCAGATACTACTGGCGATAGTACCACCGAAGCTGGAGACGCAACTGGCGTGCAGAGTCTAAAAAACGGACTGATAGAATCCTTTGATCTACAATGCGCAAAATCGTGTATCGAAGCCTCCGTAAAGCTCATCGAAATGGTACACGACACACACCAGACTGACGCGTCGGATATGTGGTGGTGGAACGGACTATGTAAGATACGCCGACCTTCTTTTTAACCTAGGTGAATGCCAAATGAAGCTAACGGACAGCAGACGCGTGCACTGCGGGCCTTGTCCTCATCATATCACGCTTGTACCCCCCTCTTTGGACTTCCCTGGATGAAATGGAGATTTCCAAGTCGTGGGAGCAATGCCAGACAGTACTCCGAAATCTGGCCTCTTTCAGCACTTCAGGCCGCAAGTCTATTGATGTCTTGCTCAAAGTTAATGAATTCGTCTTGGCCAAGCAAGCAGGTGAGTCTATCTATCTCCCGTAGCCCCATGAACTCAGATACTAAATGGACCCACGAAAAACAGCCAAGGCACGTGGTTTAGAGCAGTTACCTGAAGCGATCGTGGACACCCAATCAATACCCCCGCCGGGTGACCAAGGGTCACCGAGAGAGTTCTTTGAGCAGGGTTTTGCCTTCAATTTAGATATCTTGGATGTCGATCAAATGGACATTGTAGGGTCTTTTTTCTCGACATGGGATCAGCCATTAGAATCAATGCCTCCAGACTTTTATTAATGTGGATTAAACACCTGGTATAGTAATCGAACAAAACTTGCATACCCTTTGTGTAAAGAATTGGTGTTTGGGGGCAGGAAGATTATAGATGCCCTTTAGAATACTGATCTAACGACTTCAGGCGCTTCTCACAGAAACTCAGACAGAGCTTATGATTCTTGCGAGCGAGTTGGATCGGAATTGGCGAAATATAGGAATATTTGGAGTACCGTCATGTAATGTGCGGACAACTCAAGTAGAAATAACGTCACTGGAGTGTATCAAGTATAACAGTTCATCCAGCTAAGCTGCCTAACCATATGAGGCCAAAATATTACATCAGGTGCGAGTAGATCGAAATACATAAAACTCTAGGATTAAATGAGGACAGAAAAGCACCGTATATTCAATCATTACGTCCATCATTATAAGAGAGAACCTAATATGATACAGAATTGCCGAATATAAATCTTATCGTTGAAAACTAGATTGGGAGCTGTTGCGATTGACGTTTTTCATTTGAATCAAATGCAACTCATCGTTGTCACTGAACTCAAATGCCTGCATTGTGGAACAGGCAATTCCTATCTGGTCTGGCGTTGGAGAATAGGTTGTCGCGTTTGCCATCTCGTGCTTCGTCTTTTGATCACTCCTGACATTTCGCAAACCCGTTTTGTTGCTCTCCAGCCGGGCTGAGCGATCCCGGGAGATTCCCAAAATCTTTGGAATGAAGCGACCGAGTAGTAAGCGTAGAGATGGCATGCAGGCACAAATAATACCCACGTCCATCTCGATGTTAGACCATTTGGTGATCTCTACAAAGTCCCAGGTAGGATTCTTTGTGTCTGGTCCAAAGTTGATGAGTGTCTTCAGTCGAATGATGCTGACAACTGTAACACTAGACAAGAAAGTTAGGCGTCATCATCAGTCAGTAATGGAGGGGAAAACATACAAGGGTGCCAACACAGAACATCATTCCAACCCCAACTTTAGCCTTCCAGTTTAACTTGAGATGCCTCAATTGTGAAAAAGGAAGGATTAAAATCCAAAAATCAAGACCAATGCTGATTATTGCATGAGACCAAGCAGACACGTTAATATTGACGCAATGTCCAGTATGCTCGCCGTCCCACCTCTCCCAGAAGAAGCTAATCGGCCGACATTGTAATATAGCCATGAGAAAATAGAAAAGACCATAGATAACGTTGAAAGTTACAGTGATCCAAAGAAGTCGGTGTACTAGCTGTCTGGGAAAGATGTAGATGTAGAAGAAGAGTAAGCTAAGCTTAATGAACATGATCTGCAAGGTGTATAAGATCATTTGAACATAAAAGAACTCGCCAAATTTGGTTATCTGGGTATCGAGCAAGGTCCATATATCCTTGCCCAAGCCGTTGGGGGCGGTGCCAAAGAGATTGGTAAACAAACTCGCAAGGCCAAGCAGAAAGGTGATCAGGACAAATAAATCATCAATCCTGAAGCCATTATCACTGGACCAGGCGAGGTAAAATCGTTGGATAACAAATATGCCGCTGATAATGTGTAGCGTGTATGCCATCGCTTTGTATTCGCCTAACCTGTTGCGAATTGGAGCGCCGCACTCGGTCATGGTTGAATTCTTGGCTCCTTGACCGCGTCTTGTTAGCGGGCTGAACATGGAAATTTTTATTGCAGGACATACTAAGATATTCTTTGACAGTGCAGCCTTTTGTAACGCAGTCTACGAACTCCGTCTCCAAGACGTCGTCATTGCATGTGCACGTCTGGTTTGAAGCCGAGCACGGTGAATTGGCGATCGCAAGGGCGAGACACTCAACCTGGGAAATGGTAAGTGATTCTGATCTCATGGTCTCGTTCCAGGGGGCTGGGATGAAAGCTTACTGCGCAATCGGGCATTCCTGCAGGCGTAGTGGCTAGCGACTCTTTCTCCCCTGCCGCTCCACCGGGGACTGCGGCGAGGCACATTATCAGAAGCCATTTTCGTAGATTTTGCATGTTGAGGTGGCTATTAAGCGACGATCCTTCAACAGGAGAGACGAAAACAAGTGGAGGTGTGTATCTTCGATGTCGACATGCATTATCGGGAAGGAACTTCGATGCCAATTCTTGAGCATCAGGACTGAACAGTAACGACATTGGGATTTATGGCTACGCATTTAATTCGGCATTACGAATATGTAGGGGGTGCAATTTGTAACACGATGGCTAAATTCGAGCACCTGCATAAGCCACACGTTAGGCCCTGCCACACACACCTCTTCAAGGGATCCAGAGCTCCAGCCGAGGCATCCTCGGCCAGGGGGTGGCCAATTAAGTCCTTGGCCAAAACTCGGCGTGCCGAGGATATCGATTCAAGTGACCTCTATACGCAGGGTAGAGAGTAATAGTAAACTCTTGAGGGAGCCGTTTGCGACATATCGACGGGGATGTTCAGCAGTGCTTAGATGAGAGCTATCACGTCAAGTCCACTAAGGAATAAGTAGACGTTGGAAGATGACCCTGTATTACGAAACCTCTGATAGATTGATATCCTGACCTTAGTCATGAAGGGGGGTATGATAACCCCTCTTCCGGCCGATCCGGATGACCGGAAGGATCAAGCATCTACATCATCATCACTGCTTAATTCATCGATCCGATTGATCAAATTGACCGTAACGGATCCATCAGTAGACTAATTGAAGAAGCGAAAATAGCTTCTACACTAGGATAAAGAATGCGGGGAATCCCTACAGCATGAGTATGCAAGGGGAGGGAGCCAAGAATGGGGTGGGCAACGAGGTACAACCGGGACCAAGACCAAAGTAGGGTTAGGACGTGGGAGATCTTCAGAAAGGAGCTGGAATACATCGGAGTTTCCTGGAGTGGCGTAGTGAAGATTTCGCATGTGATGATCCTCTCACACCAACAAGCATGAACAGACAGCCAGCGCCGCTAAAGTCTGACCACCCACAGGAGAGGCCTTTTTCAGCTGCGAGCATGTCGCGAGGGACCTGGAGCTCTTGAAGCCCAACCCGACCAGCCCGAATGTGGACAAATGTCATCCATTACAACTACTCTGTATAGTCTTGAGACATGGCTGAGTCTCAGCACCTCCCCTAACTTATTTCTGGGACTTTGCATTGTCTCCCGCGTTGCAAATTGTCCACATACGAGTATCTCAACATCTCAAGTGGCGTACACAGGGGTCCGTTCCGATGGTGTCGGCTTCATCCCGCGCCCGGCAATCCGGACCCCGCGGACAGCTCAAAATGAAGCCCGGGAAGAAATTGAATCACAGCCACAGTACGATTGATTCGCTGAGGTCCTTCTGGGTGGATCTTCAATCGATATTTACCCCTGTTCGTCGTGCTCTTTTAGCACATCAACTGCGTCGTGGCGTCGGGTTAGGAGGACGGTCGGATCAGTCCCGCCTCGCCAATAGCAGACATGACTTGCTATTCGAGACGAAAAGGAAAGCTTTGCGAGCTGTCTGATTCAAACAGGCTGACTTATGAGCCATGCATGCATGCATCCATGTTTGTATCAGAAATGACACATTATATTTGCACGTCAATGCGAAGCTGCGTTCCAGTCTTGCTTGGATCCTGATCGGGCATTTATCCTCTCCCGTGCCTTATAACATTAGCATCGGGAGTAGGGAATATGACGATTATTTACAACCGTCTGAGAGCCATGGTAATGGCTAGACAGTAATTGGTCTGGGATTGTAACCTATCTCCACTGGTGATACTGTGCACAAACGGCATTCAAGGATCGTCGTCGCCAGTGGCAAGCAGGGGTATTGTAGACGCACGCCAATTCTGAGAGAGGAAATTATTGATTTATATCTTCGCAACTTCTGTTCCTTCCGTACCCAGTTCCCGTACAATCCCCGAACTTATCCAGTCACAGATTGCCATGATTGTGACCATAGGATTGACGCCACTTGCACTAGGCAGGACACTTGCGTCCGCAACGTACAATCCTTCGCAGCCCCAAACCTTTCCACGCTCATCGACAACGCCATCCCGTTCAATGGAACTCATCCGGCACGAGCTCATTTGATGCGCCGATGCAAAGGGCGTGTCCGGAACCTTATTACCGTGTAACTCCATTTCTTTCAGCCAAGCCTGGAATTTCTCATCTGTAATCCCCGCTTCAGGGACAAGAGCTTCAGAAGGACCAGCCACCTTTGAGGCCGTGGAAAGATCTGCTTCGGAGCGGATGAATGGTCGAAGCCCAGGTAGGCTGGGGTGAATCTCAACTGCGCCTTGAATATAGAGGACTTTGGCCAAGGCAACCATTCCCACCATGTTATGGTGACGATCGAAGGCTGAAGGAGTGTATGTGACGCGAGGACCACCACTTACAGGATCAGTGGAGATGCATCCACTGTCCCTATCCCGAACAATAGCAATGAGCGACTCCATGTGGCGGTACTTGGACAGGAGCATCTTGAAGTCAAATCCTGATGTCCAATTGAGGAAAATGGAACAAACAGAAGGCTGTAGCGATGATTAAAAGTTGTCGTTTAGTAAACTGGTAGTTGACTTACCACCATTGAGGCACGCTCCAGCTTGACACCATGCCCTTTGCCATCGAGGTCTTCAAAACTAGATATGACAGATGTGAGGATACCACCTAATAGATGTCAGTGCACATAATTTGCAGGAGCATTCGTGTTAAAAAGACTCATACCTTCCCAAGGGCGAACATCCTCTTTAAAGAACCCGGATACAAATGTCGTCGGGTGAAGTCGTAGGTTGCGACCGATTTGCTTATTCTAGTTTCATTAGCATTTCATTCAACTGTAAGTAGATGGCTATTAAACTTACCTTCAACCCGCTCTTTTGCAAAATAACTGGACTCCACAGACTTCCTGCAGAAATCACCACCTTTTTTGCCTTGATGACTACCCTTTGAGAAACCTTCCCGTTGGCCGGGCCTCCAACTGTACCATCCGTGTTTCTCGATGTCCACGTTCCCACAATGCCATCAGCAACCCGCTTACCTTTTTTATTGTTGAACAATACCTTCTCAACGTTGAATCCTTCAATGAACTTTGCTCCACACTTTGCCGCGTCTGGAAACCACCCGTTTACTGGGCCTTGCTTCTCCCCTTTCCAGCAACCCAACCCGCAGTGGCCATCGGCATGTTCGCAGCCACCAGTATTTTGTGGTACGGCCTTTGCGCTGAAGCCTAGTTTCCGTCCACCATTCAACAGAAGGGAATTACCATGGTTTTGTCGAATAAACTTATCGCTGACCCCCATGTGGTCTGACACGCGGTCAAGACAAGCCTGGAACTCGGCTGAGTTGAAGAACTTGAGGCCTAGTTTTCCAGCCCACTCATCACGCACCGTGCTTTGGGTCTGTAGAGATGCGCTCCAGTTCGCTGTTCCACCTCCACCAAAGCAAGATCCGGCCATGACAGTGGTAGACCCATCCTCAGACGCGATCAAGCCTCCCTGTTCGAATAAATGAAAGAATGCCTCCTCTTGATTGAGAGGCATAGACGACGCGGGAAAATGAAATCCCTTGTCGACAACAATCACTTTATGACCCGCATTGGCAACGCTCCTGGCCACGACGCCGGCGCCGCAACCTGAACCAACCACAATGACGTCTGTGTTCAGCTGGATGGGGGAGTCAGAACCATGGAATTGCATGAATTCGAAAGGATAGGTGCGGCCCGGCGACCATTCTCGTGGGACCGACGGAAAGCCGGAAACGTTACTCAATCGTGAGCTGGTGCGGACATAAATATGCTTGGCGATGACTGTGAATTGCTTGAAAAGTAGACGAAGAGACGGCAGTGAGCTAGTTCTCCAAGAATGGAGTACCAAAGTTCTATCGTGGATGGAAAGGTCTGGGAAAGGGGTAAAAAACCCAGTCAGAGGAAATGTAGTGACTCGGTTGCTACAGTAAACATTGTTTAGCTTATTTTGCTAGATAGCTGGATTGGCAGATGCGACATACTTCATCATTGACAATATCATGCGGATAGAAGCCAGCTTATCCTCAGGAAACCCAGTAATTACTCTTTTCAATACATCTTGAAACGACGGTAACTCTGACGGTCTCTCAGCAAGATAACTATCAAATTCTGCAGGGTTTGAAAGATCAAGAGCTGTGGTTTGGTGGAGATGACCAATGGCTCTATCATATTCGATGTCGGTGAGATGAATCACATCGAGTTTGTCTGATACATTTCGCTGCACGGATGGCAGCGCAGTGTCCATTATAGACATCAAGACAAGCCATTGGTCATCTGTTAGAGGTAATGGGCCAGATAGCGGTGGTAGCCCGCATGGGGTAGGACGTGTTAGAGACGTTGTGATGTCCGTCATGCTTATGTTGCCAGACTGACACGGTTGATACTGAGTGCCGCTAGGAGGGAGCGAGTAGGAAATACTGTACTAGAGTTGAAGATGACGGAATTGAGCTATAGTCCAAAGGTATTGGGGTAGCTCATGTTTAAATTACATGCACCATTAAAACATCAACATTCACATGTGGAGATATCTAGTTAAGGAAAGGAAAACAAACCGAGGTGGTACTCCACAACCACCAATTCCGCATATCGGGATGGTGCCGCCAAGCCCAAAAATGGGATCGCACACCGTAAAAGGAAGCGCATACCGAAAATGAACTGCATACCGTAAAAGGAATAACGTCAAATTAAGTCCACCCCATAGCACGAATGAGCTTAAACCACAGGGGAAAGGTCTGAGACCCCTCACGGAGAGGGCATCTTGTCAGCTGAATGCAACTCGCACACTAGCCTTGGTATATGAGGCTAACTCACAATCCTGCCGAGGCATCTAGTCAACGTATCGGAACTAGCCCAGTACTAGAGGGGAACAGCTCAACGCGGGATTGACCCGACATGCCGAAGTGCCGAGTTTGTGGGGGAATTCTTAGTGCCCCTGGACCCATGTTGTGATACTTTGCGGGGCCGTGGATGAAAGGTGATTATTCTCGGATTCATATTCCAAAGGGGAGGGAATTTCTTAGCCGATAGCTACCTCGCGGTATATATCACTAATAACTGAGCTTCCCCAACGTGTTCCTTCTGACCACCAACAGAGGCGACGTTTATAAAGAGTTTCTCCTATTTCAGACATGACGCGGCGATCTGCATGATGCCTACAGCAACAGGTACTAGCACAAAGGTTTTATGCATCGCCCCGGCATCACCCACAATGGTTTTTTCCCGCAGGTCCGGATCTAGTTTCTCAAACAAGGTGCTCTGTGCGCTTTCCCACACTGCCCTGGACTTCCTCTGTTATTAGGAGCCAAAGCGGACACTTCGGGTGACGCCGAGACTCCGCTCCGTTGGTGTCGAGATCGTCCGGGAACCGGCTTAGCCGCAGCTACACAACCTAGCTCAAGCTGTATTACCCCGCCTTCTCACCGAGAATAAAGCATGTTAGAACACTAAAGACCCTAGAGTATTAAGAGGGCAGAGATCAGTAGAGATCGTTCAACGTTCCACGTAAGCTAGTTACTAGACCGCTACGTTTGCCCTGTCTGCCTCTTTTACTCCCTATCGTGTGTTCGAGCCCTGTCATCTTCCGTCCTCCTGGTGAGCGTGGCGACTATAAAGCTAGTCGCGATCGACAATTAGTTACAATGGCAATAGACACTGCTCAGCCGTAGACAATATCCGTCGTTGAACTAGGGTCTAGACAAACCATCGGCTGCCTCCACCAACCACCAACCAGATGTCGACTATGATAGGTAACCAGGTAGATCTTGATGAAAAAGAGGAGGGACCTCAAGAGGAGGTACACCGTGACGGCGAGGATGATCAAGGGGAGCAGGGGCATGACCGGCATGAGGACTCGGTCATTATTAATGAACTGTAAGTAGATGAGGATATAGCAAGCGACCACTTAAAGTTTTGTGGTGTCGGCTGTTGCCACTGTGTATATGAACACTTGCGTGCGGTCGCCTAGCCCACGATTAGGGAAGGCGCGCCGTGCCGGAGTGGTTTAGAAGGCGAATACTGCAAGGCATAGATGACCAGAGCTACACCGAATATCACAGACTTGGTGGCAGCGAGCCCGCCGTTCCATGTCCATTGGCCACCAACCGTAGTGAAGGCCGGGAGAACGGTAACCCAGGCACCAGCGCCAAGTGTGAAGTCGATGACAGCCAGGCAGTTTCTAATGCTAGTACCTGTACAGGATAGATGCACGGAAGGTAGAAGAGGGGAGTCGGAGCGAATACAGCACCCATACCCACGTTCATGTATGAGAATTCGTTTTATATGCACGAGTACCTTGAGATAGAAGACACATGTTAATGAATCCGGGGGTACATGAGGCTGTTCGCCACAGTCATGCCGATGGACACATTCTTCATCGGATGTGTAATATCATACTTGCACAGCAATCGACCGATCAAAATGCTGAATAGAATAGCGCTGTGTGTATACACTTCAAGCTTAATTTCTCTGACAGTTAACGTCATATTTCGCCCATCACAAAAACTACTATTGAATCCAACAATGAGTTGGCGAGAACAGCATCGCTCCGTTCAGGGGGCATTGTCAAACAGCGAGGTTACGAGACACTGGTGAAAATTCTAGATACTATGAAACAACTGGGTTGGTTCGCGGACACGATGTCTCAAAATCCCATTTGTAAATACACGTCGCAAAACATGAGCCCGTAGGGTGAAGTAAATCTCGGCGTGCTTATCACCATGGTACCTAAGATTTTGCGAGCTCTATCTCAAAGACATGCATAGCATCGCAAGCGTAAAGGAACATTCAAAGGGCGTATAACAGTCTTAAAAACGAACGTCCAGAGCGGTAGTGGCCATGAGGTGGGATTTGAAGCGAGTTCGACGGGTGCCTCTCATCATCAAAGCTTTATCTCAAAGCTTTATCGAGTACCCAACCTCGGTGTAGTGCTGGCATTGTTTATGTCACACACGACGGCCACTCTTAGTGCTATTTCAAAATGTTTGATCTCTCCGCGGTCGTGCTAAGTACTCATTTCAGTATTATGAAGAATTGGGGGAAAATTGCAACTCACATTCCGATCACATAGCCGTGTCGAGAGTTCTTGGGCATGCTAGGCTAAGCTGAAGCAGGCTCCCAAGCGCCGGCCGCAATGTTGATAGTATCGAATGGAGCATATCCTCGACCTCTGGTGTAATCATCGATCCGAAGATGCCACTGTATATCTTGTAAGCGCCTCAGCCTAGTCAAACGTTAGACTTTAACTTCCGATGACGGAGTAAATGTTATCCGGGAACAGCAATGGACCTTCACCTTTAGGATAGTGTCGGATCCAAGTTGCTTTTTGATCACCGTCCAGCAGTTTGCGCAGAGGCTTGAGGCTTTTGTTTGCTCGATAAGCTCGTTGGGTCCGTTCTTTCCCATGCGGTAGTATGTTCTCGTCGATACATCGCGCCATATGGTAACATCCATGCCAGCCCCAGAGAGGAACTTTTCAGCAGTGGTGAATGTACGGAAATCGTTTGTGTAAGGCCACATGATGTGCCAACCGTCATTATTGAGGTTACAGGTTCAAGTCGCCATGATCACCCTAACTGCAGGATCCCAGATGGCATCTGGCGCTCAAGTCAGACACGCGTTCGGGGGTGAGATCAGTTGTAGACACCGCTCGACCATGTAGCCATGTTGTCATTCGATTCCCATACCACAATGGGACTTGGATCCGTTCTCGGTGTCTTATACGCCACCGTTGTCATACACATGAAGATCCTATCCATATAAATGTTAGTTGCGATGTAGCCTGAAATGAGATGATACTTACTGTTGCGATAATCCAAACTGCCTTTTCATCTCGCCCCCGAACGATACTGGGGCTGCGGGCTTCTTTAGTCCCAACGTTGGAGACCAATCCAGGATTGCCCCCGTTCACCTGAGTCCACGATCCTGGGCTGTTGTTATTGCTAACGTCGAATTAGATCCGTTCACCATTTGCTCCCTCGCCAACAAACTAAAACATAGAGAATTAGACGACGGTGACATGAGGAGTAGCCCAATAACAGGACGAACGTGAACATAGAGGTAATCCGTATGACCTATATTGGACTGTCGTTCATGGAGGTCATGCTGGTCCGAAACTGGTAAGCTCGAAACTACCTCGGCTAGCATGGCTAATTTGATGAACAAACATGTCAACTTTATTGTGGATGCTTTGAAGATTGAGATTTGCGTGGTAAGACAGAATCTAATGGACATGAAATTGGACCTCAGCATGTTGTATCTAGCATATGGAAATGATCATATGTGTGAGAAGCTCTTGTTATTCTTCCTATCTAAACGAGAGTCTTTGGGTCAGTCTTATACATGAAGATGACCTCGGATGACCTTAGATAGCCGAAAGGCTCTGGATGCTTTAGAGTCTTTGACTTTAGCTAACTATTGACCTGATTAAAGGAAAAGCTAGGTCTAGGACTGGGCCGGTGGCGAGGTAGGTGGCGATGGCACCTGCTGGTGGCGATAGACGCCTGTGACGAAGGAATAAAAGCTTCACTGTTGCAATAACTGTAGAAATCCGATATTTCGATATATGTGAGACAGAAATTGACTTTGGCATGCGGGACGAACTTTTTTGTGTAGAAACGTCTGAGATGTCGTCTCATGCGCTGCTGGATCTGAGGTACAGAATCGAGCTTCTATTAGCACGGCTAGTCCCAGTATCTCACCCTGCTATAGGTGTGCACAAAAGGACAATAATCCGTGGTAAATTTAGTAATTTCCGGATCTGGGTCACGGGTAACGGAGATGGTTATTCCTGACCAAGGATCACGGAACAACGGTCCGCATATACGTTACTGTAATCTACTACCGCAACATCATGATATGTTTCCAGAACAGGGTCTTGATAGATCTAACTTCGCTCGGGTAAAGGCCTTACAAGACAAAGAGCTAACTATCAATAAATCCTACTCCGGAAGGAGAGGTCCGTCACCAATTGAGCTTAATCCGCTTATGGGTGGCACAACCTTGAACTAGGCATTATGAAACCACACCTGGAAGGAGGAAGTTGCTGCGCGCGCGCCAAGACGGCTAATATTCACACGGTTTAAATCCATAGCGGGGAAAATCTGAGAAGTTATTGCTGTGATTTCATTTTGGTACCATCGTCGCATTATCACTAGCTCTAAGCACCACTTGCCCACTGGAGGAGCCATTCGACCGAGACAAATCAGAATGGGCAGAGATGGAGATGATCTCATGAGCTAAAAAATTGCGCCAATAGTTCGGTTTGATGTCCGATATTCCGGAGTTGGTGCAGCCGGGATCCTAGCCGAGTAAGTTTGAGATGCTGCGGATTTGTTCTTGGTTGAACGCCTAGAAGGCAATGTACGTGAGGCGCAAAAGTGATAAAAGGGACGTCTAATCTCAAATTCTTTCATCATAATCAGGCTCGAGTTCCTCGTTAAGAACTATTACCATCATTTGTTATCCATCAAACCTAAGCAAAAAGAGACAACATGAAAGCAAGTCTTGTTCTTTTTTTGACGCCTCTTGCAGCAGCTCTACCAGCCGCCTTCATCCAGCTGGACTCTGAGCTTGCCGTTCGCCGCGAGAATGTCACCGAGCGAATGGCTACCTTAGATGAGCGTCAAGCTTCCGTAAGCATTGATCAGCTTTTCAAGAACAAGGGTAAAGTCTATGTTGGGTCTGCTACAGATCGCGGTCTCCTCCAGACGGGCAAGAATGCAGCGATCCTCCAGGCCAACTTCGGCCAGGTGACACCTGAAAACAGCATGAAATGGGATGCCCTACAGCCTAGCCAGGGTCAGTTCAATTGGGATAATGCGGACTACCTTGTCAACTGGGCTCAACAGAACGGCAAGTCAATCCGAGGCCACACTCTTGTCTGGCATTCGCAGCTGCCACAGTGGGTGAAGAACATCAACAACGCCGAAACTCTGCGTCAGGTGATTCGAACTCATGTGAAGGCTGCTGTTGGACGCTATAGTGGTAAGATTAGGGCTTGGGTTCGTGATCCCTATTCCTTGGCCACTTGTTTGAGACAGCTCATAACATATTGTCCCACTAGGATGTCGTCAATGAGATCTTCAACGAGGATGGCACTCTCAGAAGCTCAGTTTTCTCCAACCTGCTTGGAGAAGAGTTTGTTTCCATTGCCTTCAAAGCCGCCCGAGAAGCCGATCCCTATGCCCGACTCTATATCAACGACTACAACCTCGACAAGGCGGGATCTAGCAAGGTCAACTTGATGCGCGCTACTATGTTGACAAGTGGATCTCTCAGGGAGTTCCTATTGATGGCATTGGTGAGTTTTCGCGCCAAGTTTAAGCAGTTCTGCATGCATATTGCTTTGTTTGCTGCCTTCCATGTACTAGTTAGTTGGCTAACTCATATTAAGGCACCCAGGCCCATATCAGTGGCGGAGGGGGCAGCAGCATTCAAGGTGCCCTCGAGCAACTTGCGACTGCCCCAGTTACTGAGATATAGCCATCACAGAACTGGACATTGCTCAAGCCCCTGTTGATGACTACGTTGCAGCTGTAAGGGGTTGCTGGAATGTTGCCAAATGCTGGGGAATCACAGTTTGGGGCATCAGTGACAAAGTAAGACATCACCCCCTTTGTGGACAATGAATTCCAAAAAAGAAATCATCTAATATTTTGTCTATAGGATTCTTGGCGCACTGGAGCTAACCCACTCCTGTTCGATTCCAATTATAATGCCAAGGCTGCTTACTGGGGCATTGTTGACTTGCTCGATTAATGGGCGTCAAATGGTCGTCTACGAGAAGCCAACGGAGGGTGTAGACATCAAATGATACAAAGATTTACCATGGGCTCGATCAAGGTCGTCTAGGAATAAAATATCTTCCTCCAGACACAATATACTCATTCGAGTCGGGTCCTAGCTCTTCTTTTGACTGGGCGTCGTAGCTTGCAGGTCAGTCGGCCTGCCATGTGGCTGACCAGCAAAATAGAACC
Source organism: Ilyonectria mors-panacis (assembly GCA_002991585.1). Lineage (NCBI taxonomy): Eukaryota > Fungi > Ascomycota > Sordariomycetes > Hypocreales > Nectriaceae > Ilyonectria > Ilyonectria mors-panacis. The sequence continues at coordinate 108,184 of PPHJ01000084.1, read as the reverse complement.
AACAACCTTCGTAAAAGCAGTCTTGCAGTAAAACAAAACACTCTGCCACAATGGCAAAAGGAAGGCAACCTTTGGGGGTTGCGCCCGCCCGAGGAGGGTCTCGAACCCTCAGCCTTGCGGTGACTTGTCTTGAGGAAGACGTAAAAGCCGCACGCTCTGGCCAATTGAGCTACCCGGGCTGGTATTTGGATCGCCTCCAGACCATTTAATATCATTATTACCGGAGTAGATGAATAATCGTAGTCGTTTTTAAAACCGACACTAAAAGATGACGACTCAGGAGCATGACCGACGAATCATGGGTGGATTTGTTTATATGATGGCCATTCAAAGTTTGTGCGAGCTTAATTCAATCTGGTTGCTCAATTTTGTGTTCTCCATAGTCCTAGATAACATTGTGCACTCAACATATATAAAGTAAACCCAGGACAACGATTCCAAGCAGGTTAGACCCCTAGCCACTAGACCTTCTACTGAAGTCGCGTGTCGATGTGCTTCGATCGGTAGTGGTTGGACAAGTCCTTCTCCCGAAAGTATCCCTTTGCACCAAATCGATCACAGTTGGGAACTGTGCACTCGAAGGGTGTCTCTTGGTGAACACTTCTCATATGTCGATAATAGTCTGCATTCCTGGCAAACGACCACTGCGATGGGAAGCACTCAAGGTGTGGACAGGTAGGGACAGAAGTTGAACTTGTTGGAGGTGCCTGAATGTCTGAAGCAGGGCCATGCTTGTGGTATTGAACGAGGTGCTGCGTGAGATGGTCTCGCCGGCGGAAGGCCGTCTCGCCTCGATGCTTGTTGCAGAAGTGGCAAGGGTGTTGGGGCTGTCCCACGTCCTTGGACTTTAGGTGTCGAGCAAGAACATCCCACCTGGAAAAGCGTCCACCGCAGGTACAGGCAAATGGACTATGACCGAGTTGCGAACCATGCAGATCCAGGGCTGTCTTAGTTGAGAAGATCTCTGTGCACTCAATGCACTGGTGGCCAATGGTGAGAACAGCTATGTGCGCCGTTTGACTTTGCCTTGGGAGGGCCTCACGTTAGTTTAAATAAAATAAAAAAAACCTACCCCGCTAGCCCCACTCTAGGCAGCACAGGCTCAGCTGGACCTGGCTCAGCTCGGTCATTGAGGTGGAGCTCCTGATCTTCTGGGTAGCCGAAATCCACCAGCGACACATTGGCCAAGTCATTAGGCATGTATGCGCCATTCACGAAATAGTTGACGCCGTTGGGAATGGTGATGGCTGGCTCGGGCCCAGTTGGCTCATTGAAGGTGAATTCCTGCTGCTCTTCCGGACGGTCGAAACTCATCAGCGACATATCTACCATATCTTCAGACATATATGTGTCGTTGGCGTGATTGAAGGTGTTGGGCATGATGAATGTTGCGTGGCGTTTGAGCGTCGGTATGTGATGCTTCGTAATTGCAAGCGATCAGTCGGTCGTGATGTTTGGATGAAGTTTGCTTGAGAAAGATCAAATTCGATGCGAGCACCGTACCTACTCTGCGTTCCCTGATTCCCGCTCTTTCTTGCCACGTCAGCTATGTTAGGGGCTAATGGAGGCAAATAGGGCGGGTGGCTGACTTGCACATTGGCTAGCCAATGAGGCGGTTGGCGATACTGAACGTTACACAGGTAATGGATTGTACGGATTCAATACCGGCGATATTGGAATTTAGTTAATGAGGAACGTGACTGGAGGAGGATTTCCGTATATCAACATTCAGGATAGGAATCTTTATTTCAGTATTGAGTATTATTAAGCTATGCCGGTGTGCGGTGTCGTTTCTTCTGCGTCCCGTGTACCCGTCGACGAGTGTCGTTGGGGAGTGAAGTTTCGTATATTGGATGAGACAAAAATGTCGTCAATTCTTGAACTTGTTTAGGTTAGTATTCTCGGCCTAATTTGATTTCTTCTTTCCTTCATCAATCAAATCACTCATGTCATTTTTATTTGGTTCACCCATTATCTCGGAGACATTGTTATTTGGTGGTGGCTATCCCACTATCTGGGTCATAGTGTGTAGGATAGCTGCAGTACTCCTGTCATTGCGACGAAGTCTGTGACAAACTTGAGAGCCAGCTACGTTTGGGATTGCAGTATAGTTACATTGAAGATAAATTTACTCAAAAAAGCAATGAGCAATTGTTTCGGATTTTGCAAGCCATCTATAATCTTGCCTTTTCTCCTCTGTGTGGACCTTGGTATTGCTCTCGGTGAGCCGTCTTTGGCAATCCGCTCCATCCCCAATAGTTTTGCCTGCGTCTGCTTGCATCCGAGTGCGTAACCACTCTTCCACCGCTTCCAGTAGCGCCTCGACTTCCTTTGCAGTATTCCCGCATGCAAGCAGATCCTCACCCTCTCGCTCCCCTCCGGCACAGTCGGAGCCACAATCGGACGGACCATGAACCCGCCACGCTGACAGTGCTGCGCCAAGCTGCGGGGGTGCGCAGTGAAGAGCGGAATGATGGGCGATTTCGGGGGCTTGGATCTAAGCGGAGAAGATCTGCGGGTGGCTTGTAGCGAGCACAGATGGACTGGAGGAGGCTGTGGGTGTGATTCATGAGCCCATGCAGGTTGCGCATTAGCGGCTCTCCGCCGTTGTTCATGAGGAAGTCGTAGGTAACTTTGATGCTTGCGAGAGATGGCAGCGCCATGGCGGTTGTGTAGATCAGGGGTCGTGCATAGTTGATGAGATAGGCTCGTGTTGTGTGAGACGAGAGAAACAATGGCTGGAGAAGTTAGTGTGACGAATTCGAACTTGTGACGCTTGAACTCACCCCCAGAGCAGCTCATGGCCTTTCCAAACGTGTGCACTCTAGCGAATATTCCTTCTTCAAGTCCCAATTCGCAAACAAGTCCTCGGCCTTTTGCGCCGAAGATGCCGGTCGAGTGGGCTTCGTCAACGATGATATAGCCATTCCCCTTTGGTAGCCGCCTTTCTACACACTCAACAACCTGTTGCAGCGGCGCCACGTCTCCATCCATACTGTAAACTCCCTCTACAGCCACAAAGACATTTTTCTTTCCCTCAAACAACTCTTTCCCTTGGCACCGGCGGTGAGGTCTTGCAGCAGAACGTCAAGGCCCTTTAAGCCTTTGCCTGCATGACTGCTATCCGTTGTCACTGTATTATGCCGAAATGGCAGTCTCTGCGCCGCCCGGCTCAGCTTCATACCATCGTGGACGCTGGCGTGGATGAGCTCATCGTAGACAATGATGTCGGCCGGTTGAGGCACGCAGCTGAATAGGCCGACATTGGCATCAAACCCGAGTTAAAAAGCAGCCCTGAGGGTGCACCATGGAATGAGGCAATGTCACGTTCCAGCGATTCCGAGAAGGAGCTGTTCCCATCGAGCAGTCGAGAACCACCCGAACCAAGGATTGGAGGCGATGTGGCCGGTGAGGGATTGTTGATGTGCGAGGTAAGGAGTGACAGGTATGCGCGCTGCACGTCGGGATGATTGGATAGAGAGAGGTATGAGTTTGAAGAGAAATCCACCATGCCAGGGGAGACGGTAGTCAAGCGTCGCAACTGGAGCGCGATTCGCGTCGCGCGAGGAGGGCCGAGAGTTTGGCCTCCAAGGAGGAGAGTCCAGCATCCATAATGATGCGTTGGGTTAGCAAGAGATGATGGACATTGGGCGAGTTCCGGGGAGTCAACTTGCGCGATATCTCACAGCAATTGAGATACTATCGCGATTGACCTCAACCAGTTTGCGAGCTGGGGGTTGGGGCGTCACAACCATGCGCTTACGTTCAACCTACGCACACTCGGCCACATTCCGTTGGCTCAACTAGTAAAGCGGGCAATATCATTGGCTCGGCCGACTCATCCGAGGCATCTGTACACCAAGCGGCGCGCTAATGTCCGAGGAAGAAGACTGGAGATGATGGAAGAGGGGTTTTGAGATATTTCCCCGCAATCAGAGGCTCAAGGCCAGACTGATGGACGAAAGAGATTTCATGTGACGGGAGAGAGGGATAGAGTTTGTATTTTTGTCAATTGAGCCCTGTGATTGATCAATTCGACTGGTCTTGCTGCGGCGGGACTGAGGCGTACTCCATGCTAGTGCTGCAATTCGCACCTAATCCGGTCTACGGCGCAATCCTCCACAGCTCTTCTGCCTTTGTTGAGGAATCGAATCTAGAGCAAAAGCCGGAGCGGCATCTCTAATTGTCCAGGTGCCGATCAATGCCGATATAACCCGTGGCACGTAATTCCACCTTGATCAATCCATCCAACACATCGCGATTCACCTCGGCAGCTCGTCCTCACGCCCGGCGCATCCAATCACTCGTTTCTGTCGGCATCATGGCGCCGGTAGGGGCTCTCCTCCAGCGTGCTCTGCGCGTGCACCAGGTGTATGGCGCCAATACCGACGTCGGCAAGACGATCCTCACGACGATCCTGTGCAACTCGGCGGCCAAGATTTGGAAGAACGAGCAGGTTTCGTATTTGAAGCCTGTGTCGACGGGGGCACTGGATGACGCTGATGAAGGGTGTATGTGCTCAATTTACCCGTCAAGCTGGAAACTGGCTCGGGCTAATCATGCGCAGATGTTGCGTCCTAACCAGCTCCAAGTCTGGACCAGCAATTGATACAGCGCAGTCACATTCAACAATATGCGCCCAGCGCCAAGGTAGAGACATTATTTCAGTATGATATCCCCGCCAGTCCGCACTCAGCCGCCCTAGTCTCAGGCAAGGTAAGTCGCATCACAGTCAACCTCCCATGGCAACCAATACTCACCCACCAAGCCTATTCCCACGGATCACGAACTTCTAGCAAAGATCCACGACCACATCTCCAACCGTGCTCGTCAAGGATCTGGCTGGCTGTTCCTTGAAACCGCCGGCGGCGTGCACTCTCCTGGCCCTTCGAGAACTACCCAAGCAGACCTCTACGCTCCTCTGCGCATGCCCGTGATTCTCGTAGGCGACTCCAAACTTGGCGGCATTTCGCAAACCGTCTCGGCCTTTGAATCTCTCCGGCTTCGTGGGTATGATGTGGAGGGCGTCCTGCTATTCCGAGACGCAGTTTATGAGAATTATCGGTATCTGACTGATTACTTTGGCGACAATTATGGGATCCCGGTAGAGGCGGTAGCAGAGCCACCCAGGAGATATGAAGACAAAAAGGCAGAGAGGGACAGCATGACGGAGTACTATACCGAGGCGAGCGGGCAGAAGACGGTCCACACACATTCTGACTCGACTAGACAAACGTCATGAGAGCCGGATCGCCCGACTCGAGGAGATGCCTGCCAAGGCCCATGGACACATCTGGTATCCCTTCACTCAGCAGAAGGGCCTCACGCCAGATCGAATTACGGCCATCGACTCAGCGTACGGCGACCACTTTCAGACCCTAAAATCCCAACCCTCATCGTCTCCCCAGACCAACCTCCTCCGACCCTCATTCGACGGCTCAGCCTCTTGGTGGACGCAAGGTCTCGGCCACGCCAACCCAAAGCTCACGCTCGCAGCCGCCTACGCTGCCGGCCGCTACGGACACGTCATGTTCGCCGAAGCCGTCCACGAGCCAGCGCTCGCCCTCGCCGAGACACTCCTCCAGAACATCCAAAACCCTCGTCTCAGCCGCGTCTTCTTCTCCGACAACGGCAGCACCGGGTGCGAGGTCGCTGTGAAGATGGCCCTGCGAGCGGCGCGCACGCGCTACGGCTGGGGCCCGGATGCAAAACTGGGGATCCTGGGATTGAAGGGGAGTTATCACGGAGACACCATTGGGGCCATGGACTGTGCGGAGCCGTGTACTTTCAACGAGAACGTTGAGTGGTATGAGGGCAAGGGCTTCTGGTTTGACTACCCGACAGTAAACTGCACCGAAGGGAAGTGGGTTGTTGATGTGCCGGAGGGTTTGAAGACTGAGCTTGGCAGCGGAGAGGAATTCACCAGCGTGGCTGATGTGTTTAATGTCGAGGCCAGAGAGCAGCATGACAGCTGTCGCGAGTATGAGGCGTATATCGAAAAGACTCTCGAGACTCTCCAGAAGCAGGGTCGCAAGTTTGGTGCCCTGATGATGGAGCCCGTCATCCTCGGCGCTGGCGGCATGATCTTTGTGTAAGTCTTTCCGGGCCATCTTTGGGCGAAACTAACATTCTCAGGGATCCCCTCTTTCAACGCACTCTCATCAACGTTGTCCGTCGGTCCCCTCACCTATTTGCCACAGGCGAGTCGCAATCACCTGCTCAAGGAGAGCTCGCCTGGAAGGGTCTCCCCGTCGTCTTTGACGAAGTCTTCACCGGACTGTACCGCCTCGGCCGTTACACAGCTTCCTCATTCCTGGGCGTTCACCCTGATGTTTCTGTACACGCAAAGCTCCTGACCGGCGGCCTTGTCCCGTTGTGCACCACTCTGGCCTCCAACAGTGTCTTTGAAGCCTTCCTCAGCGATGATAAGAGCGATGCACTGTTGCATGGACATAGCTACACAGCGCACCCGGTCGGATGTCAGGTTGCGCTTGAGTCGTTGCGGGAGATGCAGCAAATGGAGGAGCAGGGGAAGTGGGATGCCTTTAAAATGGATGGCTGGGTCTCACCTGGAACCTCGCACTCACCAGAGTCATCTCCCCGGAGTGTAAACGACTCGATCGTGTGGTCTGTTTGGTCTCATTCATTTATTGACGCCGTATCCCACCACAGTGCCCGTGTAAGTGGTGTCTGGGGCTCTGGGAAGCGTCCTTGCTATCTCTCTGCGCAGCGAGGGCAGCACGGGATACAAGAGCTCTGCCGCATTGACACTCCAGGCTCGACTACGGGAAGGCTATGAAGAGGGACGGTGGAACGTGCATTCTCGAGTGTTGGGAAATGTATTTTACATCATGACTGGGCAGAAGACGACTCCGGCCGCTGTTAGAGAGCTGGAGACGGTGCTTAGGGAAGCCTTGATACTTTAGGCATCTTAGAAAATAAATGTTAACTGTTTCTGATTCTTGGATTGAGCTATTTGACAGCACTCTTATTTCGAAACTGGTACCCCAAACTCAATTGAATTGACCCTAGCCAGTTAAACCTGGCTTGGGGATTGCGTCACTTGTCAAAGGGCGCTTCTTAGCCGCAGAGCTCGTTTCTCAACCAACATTACTTGTGCGTGAAGCCCGACACAGGCAGTACAATTGGTGATTTGAGGCGCAGGCCAAGCCTTAACGCCGTCGGGGAATCCGGGGAATCGGGGACCTGGAGAATCGGCGATTCGGGGACCTCTTGAGTTATTCTGGCTCTCACCGGCGACTAATTGCCAGTCGGAAACCCCGAGCTCTCTCCCTGTACGTGGCAAGGCACCTGCATTGATCTGATACAGGGGCATCTGGGAGGTCGGCGATCTGATCGGGCGATCATTTCAACTACTGGCGCCAAATATCGCGCTCTAGAAGAAGCGAAGCATGGGTTAATCGGCTTTCTTTTTTTGGTGGTGGCTGACGGCTTACCGTTTCCACAGCTAGCTCGTCAAAGTGGAATGTGATTGGTGATGACAGCATAACGAGCTTGCTATGAAGAAAAAGATCGTGGCGCTGTAAATGAACACCGCTTACATGGTAACTTCAGTTACAGGGCAGAAGCGAACTAGTCGTCAACTAGCAAACAACCGCAGCAGTCGCCGAAGTCATCAAAATAGCCTCATGCACCATCGAGCGGCTGCCTTTCACATATATATCACTTCTTCACCGTCTTCTAATCAAACACACTCTTCACAACAACACACATCATGTCACTCACAAAAGTCTTTACTGCTTTGGCCCTGTCCACACTCGGAGGAGTCGTATCCGCCTGGGCCCCGGCAATCTGCAATGCTGTCGATCCTGCACCAGATGGTCTCGTTTGCGGACAAACAGGATTCGCTTCCAACCCAGCTGGAAAACTCTTCTCAGTAGAGAGGCTCAGTAGAGAGGCCTGTACCACCTATTGTGGCTCAAACGAGGCTTGCACGACTTTCGAGTACAGAAATACGGCGGAAGGCAGCTGCACACTTTTTGGGAGTGCCTTCAACGATCTCCGATTTAATGCCGACGACCACGCTTGGACGAGTACTATGAGATGGGATGTTTCCAATGTTCGAGTAAGCTTTCGACCAAAATTGACAACCCTAGCCTAGCCGACCATGCTAACGCATCCCACTTAGAAAACGCGCTCATCGATCTTACCTTCAATACCATGCAATCCGTCGACGACTGGTCTATGACCCAAGATGTTGAGGATAGTTTCTTCTTCGATAACGTGAAGATCGGTGGAGAAAATGTCTTCCGCATTATCGATGCCGCAGATTCAGGAAGTGCCGCCATCACCTATGCCCCACGTTCCAGCTCGAGGCTGGCCCGACTTACAAACTGGCTTTTGGGCTGAAGACCAACTTTCCTGACGACACCGACTGGCGCTTGTTGACGTTCTTCCTGGCCACGAACGATGAGCTTATCATCGAATACAACCCTCGGGATGGCGCCCAGACCGGCGATTGGATCAACTTTAGCACGGAGTTTACTGTTCGGTCCGTCGATGCGGGAGAGGGCAGCCTTTTGATCAAGGCAGATGCAAGCGGGAAACCACTTGATTGGTACTTTTCCTACATCTACCTCCAGTCCCTTTAGTCAGTTAGCTTTTGTTTTGTGAGGAAGGGGGGAGTGCATAGAATTGGGACATCGGTTAGAGAAACACGTATCGGAAAATTGGCATCTAGATATGGACTGTAAACATTCCTTCGTACTTAATGAACATTCTCCTCGCGGTCTTCTCATGCTCTGCGGGGACTCATTGTTCGTGATGGCGGTTCTATTTGGCACAATGATGGTTCATTAATAGTCTGTGTTATTATCATCTTCCCTTGTTCAACGTATCGGAGCAGTAAAGAGTAGACGGACTATATGAGTAGGCTCGGCACCACGCTCAATGTGAGGGTTTTTACGAGTATAACCCCAGTAATGGACAAAGGAAATGCCACAGTAAGAGAAAGATTAAAGTATGTCCAGCCAAGACTCGTGCAGGGCACCAGCTTAAGCAGTGACCAAGCTAGCTATGCCTTAGAGCTTATGAAACCTCATACCATCACTATCAACATCTCTAATGTTGTAAGTTAATTTGAGTAGCCCATAAATTTGTAATATTAGCCTTAGCCCTTAAAGAAGCCGACTTACTTCTTTTGAGCGGTTATGGCTTCCTCAATGATATTAGCAGTTGCCTCTATAATGGGATTTGTAATTTACCTTGAATCGATGAGATGCAGCCAGCGACTTGTCCTGCATTTTCTGCATCAGACTCCCCTCGGGGAAATCATCTTGATCAAGGTCCATAGCGCCTTCTGGGACAACGCTCCTAGGAAGAACACCAACAGCTCGGCCTAACATGTGTTAGTAGGCACGTCTGCAACGCCTTAAGGTGTTCATGCTTGCCAATAGCGGTCTTGTCACATATCAAGCGAAGCAAGACTCCTGCCACATCCTCCAATGTACCAAAGGTTACTCCAGCTGATTGCAGTGACCCCGCAACTTCGTCGCTCATTAATCCAGTTCTAACAAAACTAGATTTTGTTAATATCAGACCGTTCCAAAAGATACGTTTTACTAACCCAGGAGCAATGTAATTGACTCGTGTACCATGCATCCATGCTGTTCTCCTAAGACTCCGCATAAGGCCACGGAGACCAAACTTGGATAAACAGTACTCTAGTGTTGCGGCCGCTCCATGTAACCGCCCATGGAACCCTGTAGGATCAAGCTCGTGTCTTGGGTGGGTTTTGGCTGCGCCGAGTGCTGCTGCCTAAAGTAGTGCAGTGCAAGCTTGACAGTGTATAGCACACCGATGAAGTTGACCTTGACAATGTTTAGGGCAGGCTCAGTAGGCTCCTCTTGATCTGGATAGATTTCATTAATTATGTCCCGTATGAACATAGGTACTGCTTGCCCTCGAATGCGAAGAGGGAATCAACACCACTAATGCCGGCGTTGGCAACGACAATGTCAAGCCTCTTGCTAGGAGAAGCAGCGATTCCTCCTTGAACATTTTGAGCTGATCCGCCTAATTTGTGACGTCGAATTTAACAAAGCTTGTGTTGATATCTGTGGCTTAGTGTCTTAATGCAATCAAGATTCCTGCCAGGTGAAACTTACTCAGGGAGTTCGGCGGCCAGCTTCTTTCCATTCGTCTCATTAACATCTCCAACGATAACAAAGGCACTGAGTAGGTATGAGCGATTAGTCAATATGATCACAGTGGTACGCTTGCCCTGCATCCACCAACGCCCTTGTGTAAGCCTCACCAATACCACTCGCTCCTAATGACAGTTTAGTATTGCACCTAGCCAGATCAACCAGGTCACCTCACCGCCTGTAACAATAGCAGTCTTCCCTTTGACAGAGCTTGTGTTGACTGCAACACTGCAATCAACTGGGCCTCCGTTCCTATAGCCTTCCATTGTTATAATCAAGTTCTCTAACCTTTTTGTTGAACTCTGGAGAAAGCAAAGTAAATGGGTGGCCGGTACTTGCTCATGCTTAGACGGATAATAACCTTTAAGAATCTTGATTCATATAAATACTGGCGAAGATAATAAATTCTGTACTGAATTTCGGCTGATTCGATGAGTTCTGAAAAAATATCTGAAAGTTGGAGGCACAATCTTGCCGAATCGTTTTACTGCCGAGCACCGAAGGTGATGATTGCTGCGTCCTGTCATGTGTGTGGGAAGGGTAATTGTCTCGCCGATTGGCTTCATATTCGGGTAGTACCCATTGGGGGAAGTCTCCTGGGAAGGTATTCCATCAATGACTAGCTATATCTGAGGCGATGGAGGAGGGACTTATGGTACGAGTCAGCCGATGGCAATCGGCATTCGGCACACTGATTTCATAGTTGGTACTGCCATCCAGATAGAGTAAGGACTTCGCGAGCAATGGTTCTACCCATAATAAATCAGAACTACATATATCAAGATGAACTCAAATGGCCGAGTGCGGCGTTGTTCATGCTAACGGCAAGCTTCCGTTACACCATCTAAGTAGTTAAGCCACAGTATGTTGCTCTTGAGATCACATTCTATACAAAAGGGCCATAAGAACGGACAACTGTTGCCAGTGAACTTCAAGGAACCATAAACCGGACACGGACACTCGCTCCGTGTGTTATACACAGGCCAAAGTGGTACAAGAGTGCTAAAACAAATCGCAGACGAGCCGCTCTCTTGTATTTCCTCTACAGAGTACCTTTGTGTACGAGTGCCTCTTTGAAATCTCCCAGAAACTCCCACCTGGTCTTTTCAATCCAACCCTCAGCCAAAAAGTCATTTGCGTATTCAGGAAAGAATTTGACCACCCCTTTCAAGTGATTATCGTGCGCTATGACGACAAGAACGTTTCCAGACACATCCGCTTCTTGCAGCTTTTCTATCGTTTGATCTGCAACGTCGGCATCGCCAAACATCATTCCGGACGTTTCTGCCCGTAGAATGGTATCTTCGGTCGCCATTTCGATAGATGTGTTCAAATGCTGCGCCTGGGCATGAACTCCCCTTCAGTTCAATTTCGGCGGGCAACTGGAGCCATTTCGACGGTCGCATTTCTCCAGAGTGATGACAAGTATCAGCGCCCATCAAGATAAAGGACGACGGTGATGCCGTGACGCGAGCAAGATCGCAGATATGCCCCACTGTATGGCCTGGGGCATTGAGAAGATAGAAGCTGCCGTCTCCAAAATAGTCTAAAGCATCGAAGTGTCCAATTTTGATGGCTTTCTCAGCACTAAAGTCAAGTTCTTTGACCTCTCGGCCGGCGTAGTCGCTATCAAGCATCGGTGAACCTGGGTTCGTGGGGTACCCGGGCACAAACACCTCTTTGAAGCCAGGACCAACAATCAAAGACGTAGAGGTATCGAATGTGGAAGGATCACCCACATGGTCCCAATGCCAGTGGCTCCATACTATAGCTTCGATATCTTTCCCACTAACGTTGTGTGTTCTTCAAGGAGTTCACGAACTCCTTTTTCAATAGTAGCGGTTGTATCTGACTTGGAGAAATAGTCTCTGATGACTGGGGCCATATTTTCCCAGTCCTTTCGCACTCCTAGATCAAAGAGAATCTTTCTCCCTGATTTGTGCTCGATGAGGAACGGATATGTTGGACAGTCGAGGGACTCGTTTCCTTTGATGGCACGGTCGACCATGTCCAGAGGAGCAACAATTCGGGTGTTTGTATCAAGGATACGAACCCCAACTACTTCTGTAGATGCAGGGACCTCAAATGTGGGTACGTCGTTCACCTTAGTTGTTGACTGGAATACCAGTTGTGAATAAATGATATGCTAACAGAGGTCGCCCAAGTGAACACGCCAAGAACATATATAAATATCATGAAAAATGGTTTGCCTCTGCAATGTGGAAGTCGGCATATTGAGTCAGTGCCGAGTACCACGTACCGGACACAGACAACTATTGGCTACCGATCATACCTGTACAGTAGACTCAATTCGGCTTTGTCGATGTGTTGATGCGGAAATGCCGACTGCCGAACGGGTTCGGCCAAGCATCTTCCCCATGACGAATCGTCCGCATTCCGCGGACTCCGTTCTCTGGATGCCACTTTCAGACCCGCAAATGTGGCCAGACTTTTATAAACAAATCAGACTAGCCTCGTGCATTAGTGAAACCAGTCCGGTAAGGAGGGTGTCATTCATTTGTCTCCTGACCGGGGGTTTATCCCCTCGTGGTGCGTCGTCAAAGCGGTCGGACACTAATATCCCCGGGGCTCCATGAACTTTGGTTATGCATCACAGCGTTGCTGCTAAGAACTGTGGTTCTCCCAGGCCCACACTCTTCCGTCCCGACAGCTCCGATCAGTCAAGATGCTCCAACAAGGCCCTCACACTCACCTGGGTGAATTGGCAAAAGTCCCAGCTGCAACATGTTTTCTATTGCTAAAATGTTCCCAACATACGTACAAGAGACTAATTCAAGCAAGCGACTTAATGACCGCCTTCAAGTCATCATCTGTCATCCTCTTTATCCCCACCAAGTCATTGTCAATGGGGTTAATATCGCCGCCATACCCCGGAGTAAACACGTTCTTGAACACAAGAGGACTGATAACAGACATGTCAAACTCCCCAGCGAACAAGGGCTTTTCGGCCGCGGAATAATTTGCTTCGGTATCGGCGTGCTCCACCTGCCATTCCCCGCCCAGGACTTCCTTGGCCAGGGACAAGAGGTGGTTCTGTGTAGCCTTGGCGCTCTCAACATAAACCGTCCTGTTCTTGGTCGCCTCTGGGTTCTTCAGTACTCCAATGATTGCCTCGCCGTAGTCCTCCATTCTAGTCATGGAGAAGCGCACGTTGCCTCCATCGTGGATAAAAAACTTGCGATCCTTGATTGGCATCATTCGTTCGTCAGTGAGCATCCACTTGACAAAGGGCCCGCCAACAATCCTCGAGTAGGAAATCTTGCCAGCTGCTGCTGACTCTTTGAGATATTCATCGACAGCCACCTTGGTTTTCATCAAAGGCGCCCTGCGGGTGTTCGGGTTCGTATTGTCAGACCCAAACTCAGACGGAATGAACAGAGACACCTTTGCAGCGATGGCTGCCTCGATGACTTTAATCTGTGGCTCCGAGTACTGTCCTGGGACTACAGAAACGACCGCGTCCTGACCACGGAGTACATCGGTGAGAGCTGCAACATCGTCATAGTCGACAACTGCATGCTTGACGCCGTGAATCTCGGCTTTTTTAGTTCCCCTCGTAAGGACGGTAACAATAAAGTCGGATGAGCTGGCCAAGCTTCTGACCACGTAAGATCCTAGATCGCCAGTGCCCTATTCATCTTGTTAAATCAACAAAAAAAGACTGCCCTTCATTGAGCACTAAATGACCAGAGCTAGGGCAGTTGTGTAATGGGAAGACTTACACCAACAACCGCAATGTTCTTCATTTTGGAAGGAATATCGGACCAAGAGTTGCGTATGAGTCAATGGTTTGGAGGAGTGGCGACATATAATATTCTTGCTTTATTGGCAAATATGCTTGCTTTGTTACCAAGCGTTCGTATTAGGTAGTAGCTGAAGGACCCTCGGCCATCGGTGAAGATCAATGTCCGACATCCTAACTCAAGCTTTCCCAGCGTGGGGCCAACGCCGAGTCCGATTGGCCCGAGCATATTAGTTGCGTTGTTTAGAAGCCGGCAATTAGTTAATTTTAGGTAGTGAATTATATATGACAACGATTGCGATTGCCGACATATCATGTAAACTGTGAACTAAACTTACGGGATGCTATGTAGCATATGAAGTCAGAGAGCAAGCCAGGCGAAAGCCGTAGCGTTTTGCGCTCTTGGTTCGAGACTCTGTCGAAGCGTTGATGCAATACCATGATTCGGTCTCACGGAGGCTCTCGCTAATTCTGCATCTGTGTCTAATTTGCATCTACTTTTGCTACATACCATGACACCAAAAGCTCATAGATCCATCGGTCTCCTCAGTGAGTTTACACTCCACGGTCTTGTCGTCTTTGTCGAATCTGCTCGCCTTATAAAACCATGCTTGTTCGATATCAGCAACTTCCAACTTCATCCATCCTCGGTAGCCAGGAGGATGGGTAGATGGATCGTAATCCCGGATCGATTGGTAGTCAAACAACCACAACCAGCTGTCCCCGCTATTCCTCCACTGTATTCTTTCTTGGAGATCCCTCGCTGTACGTTGGGGTGGTGTTTCATCTGATAGCTTGACCAGATTATGGAGTGAGCTTGAATCGATTGCAAGAAAGAGGAGCATTCGAGGTGTAGTCGCACAACCTCTATGCTCTGGATCTCCTCCCACGCCAATGGCCCAGCTGGAAAAGCGATCACAGAGGAGATTGATATCCTCAGGGCTGGCATCCTTAAGCTCTGGAATGTCGAGATTCTCCTTATCTTCGATAACCTCAACGCAGAACCGACGCGCAACCTCATCATTGACAGATCCATTGGACTTTTTTCCTTCTTTACCCTTTTCACCCCATCTGGGGAAACGGCGCCAGTGAACCCAAACCTCAGTAACCCATTTCTGAAGTTTCTTTACCGCAATTGGGAACAGCAGATCGGATTCTTCAGTGTATACAGTGCGAAGAACTTAACATGAAAGCCGTTTAGTCGCTGTATTTGAGATGAGACGATAGAAGCGAAGGTAGTGTAACGTACTGGTATAGCCCCATGTACCTCGAGCATATTTTAAGCCTTGGGAAGAGTACATGACATCAGAAAGCGTCCGCATACGCCAGATTGCAGTACTGTCGCGGTTTGGAATTCGGGGTCTAAGAGAGTCGGTAATGTACTCGTGAGGCGGGGACTCGAACATTTGTTGTATAGACATGGTTTGGGGGTTGGTAGCAACTCTTTGGGCTTATAGAATGGCCAGGCCGGATAGTTCAAGGTCAGGAAGAGGCGGCCACGGGACATTGTACGCGACGCGAAAGAGGGACGCGCGTTGGCCAGCACACCGGGTACCGTAGCCCATGTGCAAATAAAGTGGCTGTCAGAGGATTCCCCACTGTAAATATATCGGTCACCTTCATCATTGTTGAACTAATCTTGGTTCTATCTAAAAAGAAGTCTCTCTATGTGTCATCGACTCTAAGTTCTCTGAAATGCCCTCAATATAGCGAGGCTAACAACGGGATAAGACATGATCTTGTCATGCAAGCCATGCTTGACGATTTGTTCTCGAATGGATCCCTTCTTCGTCTCTCGGTTTACAAGCCATCCGCCAGCACCCAACCGCAGTCTTGCTTCTTCTTTCTCCTTCTCGAGGTCATCGTAGCTTATGCCCTCTGCGGTAGTGGCATTTACCGCATGCCAGAAGATCTTTTCGCTATGAGACCATGGAATATCATAGTCGTCCTCGGCATGGATGATCGTAATGTGGTATCTCGAGTCGTCCCCAGGCAAGGTTTCAACCCTTTGATAAAGTCGGCTAGTTTATCCTTGCTAGGCCATTTGCTGATGACGAAGGTATGCAAGAGACTCAAGAGGCGAGGGAAATGCGCCAATGGATCGAGGATGGGGATGATGCCACCAACCCGATATGTTGCCGTGAGAAGTTCGACATCGACAAACGGCGCAACAAGTACCATGCCGGAGAAAAGAGTCGGATCATCCTTGGCCGCCATGTACTGTGTCAGCGAGATGCTCACTGCTGTTCCGAGGGATTGTCCAAATATGACAATGCGCGAAGGAGGGATATTGGCTTCTTTCATGGCCCACTCCGCAAGAGTGATGGCATCGATCAGAAGCCCTTCTTCTGAGGTAGAGCCGGTGCTTGACCCAAAGCCCCTGTAGTCTATGGCAACGGTGTGGATTTTGTCAGGCGAAGCAGCGTGCATGGCCCTATAACTGGGCGGTCGCCAGCCGGAGCCCAGAGTGCCTGCAGCTCCGTGGAAATAGAGCACCAGGAGAGCATCTGGATCATCACGAAGTAACTGGATCCGAGACTTTAGGCGATGTCGGGGACAACTCCAGATGGCTCTGCAAGTAGCTGCTTCTCATGCTTCTGGTAGAGCCCCACAGGCAGGATGTGCCAAGCGTGCAAGGTCTCTCCATCCCGGGTCTTCAGAGTGAATGGAGTGACTTGGTTGTGAAGAAAACCCCACTGCTCTGGGATAGTGACGTCCTGGAACCAGGTGAGGGTTACGCTGTTGAGGTAGATGACCTGGTTTTGGAAGAATGGGACAGTTAGGAGCGAGATGAAAACCAAGGTACAGAGAAATGGACCCTGCAAAAGCCCATATCTGCCTTTCACAGCTTTTATATGCGAACTTGGAGTTGTCATTTCATTCTGGACCGAGTATACATAATACTTTTTAGAAAACGTACTTCAAGTTAAGCATTTACATAACGTCTCAGTTACTATAAGGGCTCAGCCTGGAATGTTCACTCCTGCAAACTCCGATACAACGCAGCTTCCAGCTCGACAAACATGCTCGTACAGAGCTGGCTGTACAGAGGCTGGGCTTGCGTAAACATGACACCAGCCACGCCAGACTCACGATCCGCCCACCAGTGGAGGTTCGGCAAACCACTCCAGTTCAAGCTTCCACGCTTGCGACGCCCAGGCACGTCGTTCAAAATGACCACCCCGCCAAGGCCGTGGTTGAGTCTGGTCTCTTCGTCCAACAGGTTGGCAGAGGCCGAAGGCGGGTAAGCGCGCCAGACATTGTTCGACTTGTTCTCGTCGCTGTGGACTAAAGAATCATTCAGTGCCTTCAGTGACTCTGAATTGGCCTCGAACTGCGGGTTAAAAAGCTCATCCACGCTCTCCTTCTTCAGGATAGGCCCGCCGCCGGAGAGGAGGGCTCCGAGGAGTTGGGAATAGCCATTTGCAGTGGCAAAGAGGCCAGCACCGCCCATGGCGTCTTTTCGTTCAACATTCCATACCCATGACCCCTTTCGCGGAGGATTGGGAGGATCAACGAATGCGGTTTCGTGAAGTGGAGGTACAGTGGAGAAGTGTTTCGTTGGGTGGAAGGTCATGGACTTGCAACCGAGGGGCTCCCACAGATTCTTTTGCATGTACTCCTCAAGGGTGAGTGAAGTGACGGCTTCGACCTGTAGAATGGAATGGTTAGGTGTTGAATCAGAAGTTGGTCTGCACGGCAGCTTACCACTTGTCCGGCCCAGTCAAGTCCAGATCCGTACTCCCATGAAGTGCCCGGCTCGTATGTGAGGGGGTGGAGATGTCCTTCCTAAAGACACGCTTAATTAGATTGCAATGGAGATCAAGCAGGATAAAGTCACTCACAATTTCCCCCGAGAACATGTTTACCTTGCGGCCAACTGACGCGGACCATTTCACGAGCAACGGATTGGTAAGGTCATAGCATAAACCGGCGGAATGGGTCAGGAGCTGCCTACACATCCGATGCGTGATGTTAGTGCTGCGATTCCTCATAACCGTATCCGCAAGGAGGCTTGATTCTCACCGTAGAGTAATTTTCCCCTTGACATCTTCAAAGACTGGATTTCCCTTGGGCTTTGGCTTCTCGCTGCCGCTGTTTCCACGATTAAAGGCGTCGTTATCGTTCTTGCCATCGACGGCTTCGTCATCACCCTCCCATCCAACCAAGATCTTCAAGTTCTTAAGTTTCGTAACAACATCCCGCACATCATCATCCAGTCCAATCAGGCCCTTTTCCACAACTTGCAACACCGAGACAGCTGTCGCGAGTTTCGAAAGACTCGCAACCCATGTCAGCGTGTCAGGCGTCAATGGTTCGGATCTATCGACTGTACGGCTGCCGAAGGATTTAGCGTAGATGTTGTCTCCTACTCAAGAAAAATAGAATTAGCAGGGGTTGTAACGCAACATGGAGAAGGCAAGAAAAAAAAAACCTTTGCTGTCAACAGCGATAAACGTGGCACCATGGAGGCTCCCGGTTACGGGGTTGGTGTACTTGTTGAGGATCTCGTCGAGTTCTGCCATTGTATTGAGCTTAATATTCACTGAGATATGCTTACTTTTGAAGAATAATACTGGGTGCCAGAGGGACTCTGAAGAATTCATATACCTCGACCTTGCGTTCGTTCTGGGTAGCGTTGAGGGTTTGTTTGCCGTCATTAGGAGCCAATTTACAAAGCGGGGTATATTTGCTGATGAATTCAATGCTGATAAATCTAGTGCGGAGAAAAAGAGTGCGCATTTGATGGTGGCGCCGAGGAGCCAGGGAGCTGAGGTAACCGAGGCACCGAGTCTACTGTAACCGGACTTATGACAGCTGTTGGATCCGTTACGGTTAATTCAATCTAATAGATAGGGATCAGTACAGTGATGATGATGTTGATCCTTGATCCTTCCGATTATCCGGATCGGCCGGAAGAGGGGTTATTATACCCCCCTTTATGACTAAGGTCAGGATATCAATCTATTAGAGGTTTCGTAATACAGGGTCATCTTCCAACAGCCTAATTGCATTGTGGCAACGACTAAACGCGCGCACAGTGTGACTATTGGGATCTAGCCTGCGGGCCTGGATCGAGAACTAGAAAATATGCAGACTGGTTTCGGGCTCTATTGGTAACCCTGGAAATATTTCACCAATTACTTTCCACAGTGCCTATTCGAAAGTCTCCAGTCACACCCAGCTAGAGAGTCATCAGATATCTACGAGGCCCGTAAATCAAGGCATATCTAGTGACTGAGAATTCACCGTTACAATTGTAGCCTTACTATGCAAGACCCTGCTCCGCCGAGGAGGACACGGAGTCCAGGAAAGGGATAACTAACTCGAAGGAGCTGCGTATGTACGACGTAGGCACAGATATTACACAAGCGTGACGAGTCCAACGTCTATTATGACAATGATCATCCGTAAACGTTTGTGAGTCCGTGTGATGAGCTACGGTGGCCTATGAAGGTGCCCTTGTTCCCGCCATCTCCACCACCGGTTTGAGGATAGGGCAACAATAATCAAGTGACCATGACTTAGCGGCTGTTGGAGACCCCTTATTTTCAGCCGAACCGAATTGTCTTTCAAGCAAGAGCTGATGATAACATAAAAAGCTCAGGATTCCTATTTCTCCGTTATACCCACAGCAAGCTTAGTCTGCTTAGAGTTTAAAATTGGGTACCCATGGGTACCCATGGGCTGCTAGGGTATACCCATGGGTACCCATAAAGATAAGCCTATACCGAAGATAAGAAATTACCCTACAGCTATATAATTAAATTACCTAAAAGTACCTAAAAATATATAAAAGTTTAAAAATATAATATTTAAAAATATAATATATATATATATTATATAATAAAAAAGATATTCTATTTTTAAAATTAAAATTATTATTTATTATTATTTTTATTCTTTTTTAAGTAAATTCTTATTACCTATTTTTATCTATTTCTATTTTAAGCTAAGGCCTCTAGCCTATGGGTACCCAAGTTAAAATTTGGGTATTCAGATTTTTTTTTGGGTACCCGTAGGTATTTTAAACCCTCAGTCTGCTTGTCCATGTCCTCCTTTGGCAGAGCGAGAAGATCGTTATGCAGGCCCTAACCAACTCATAGTCTCCTCCTCCATTGGGGTAAAAGTCTCTCGCGTAAAGCGGCTTGTCCAAACCTGTCACATCCCCATTTTGCATCTCTGTCCTCCCTTCTTGGTAGCGTTCCCTGACATCTTGATACTTAATGGTCCAGTCCGTTGCACTGGCTGTCGTAGCGCCGAGGACGGACTCAAACATGTCCCGCTGGCTGACGAGGAATGATGACATATACACAGGCTTGTTCTTGTAATTGTAAAAGGTTCGGGGTTTTGTCATCAACGTCGTCGGGAAGGGCCTTCAGACTGAGGACCTGTGCGATGGCGCGGCCGCATTGTTCCAAGGTGCTGGTGTTGATCCTCGTGTTACCGTCGTCGTAGAATGTGATGGTGCGGCTAGGGAAGTCAAACCCATAACGTTCTGCCCCTCCAGTCAAGCTGAACTCAAACCAAAAGCCGCAGACCAGAGAGATCCAGGCGCTTTTCCCAAGCTCTCGATATGCCTGCGAGTCTGTTGCTTGAGTTCGCCAAGCACAGACTCTTTTGCCAGCGTTTTGTCATCAGAGTCAAGACACCACTCATTCGATATGACCCAAGGGATGTTCGCCATGGCAGCCGCTTCAATGAGCTTGACTTCTTGGTCTGGCGGAGCAGTCCCGACGAGGGTGATGATGAGAACATCCTGGCCTCGAAGGGCCTCGACAAGCAAAGATTGGTTATTATAGTCGATCCGCTTGATGAGAACGCCGTCCGGAATCTGCTGGTGCTTTCGGGACGAGTCAAAGCTGTGACTTCATGTTTGTTGGTCTTGAGGAGTTCTCTGGTGATGTGGGAACCAATCTCGCCTCCTGCCTGTAGGATAATGAGCAAGAGATTCGCCTTCAGATCAGCTAGAAGGGAGGTAACTGTATCACTTACACCAACGACGGCAATATTCTCAACCTGGTTATTAAATCCCTGCGGTTGCCCACTGGCGTACTGCTGCTGTGCCATGGCGAATAGCAGATATTGGCAGACTAAGCAAGCAAGGTTCGTTGGTTGAAGTCTGACAGGAGGTCAAGATGACTTTTCTTGGTGGACTTGGAGTAAATGCTGACGCGCGAAGGCAGTGCCATCAACCCTAAATAGTCCATTCCATATTCAATTTCCGATAGTGTTAAACTTAGGTCTCAGGTATTCCGCCGATATACGCTGTAGTGTGAGTCCTCATTGGGATCCACGCTCAAGTTCGGGCGTCTTTGCACAGTGAGAAGTGAGTACGTATTTTGTTGGTGGGAGCGGCCTTTAGTGCAGGCCACACCCGCCCGTAGGCTAGGAGCTAAAGATAGCAGGAAAATAAGGAAAAGTAACAATCTGGCTGTCATCTGGAGGGATAAGATACAGAAAGCAATAGTTATACTGCTTTCTGATACCTCTAAAGGGAATGAAAAAAAAAAATATCAATAAAAGCTGCTATAATAGCTATAGTATAATAAGTACAATACAATAAAAGATATTATTAAGTATAAAGAAAGAAAAAAGTATATCATTTTAATTTCTTAGGCAGATTAAATATCTTAAGTAGGGCTATAATAAGCTAGCTACTGGCCTCTACTATATTAAAACTCTAGGTGGACTGTTGGCCCTATTACAGTATCTGTTACTAAAGAGTTAGGTTAGTCGTCACTGTGGCGTGCTGACAAATTTTATCGCACATCACAATCGTCCTTGATGGGTTGGGCCGAAAAAGATCCCCGCAAATTCAGCCATGGGATGGGTCCATTGCGGAGGAACAACAAGTCTGACGGGTAAACAGGATTTCCGCAGAATCAGGCATAGCCCCTTCGCGGATGAGCAAGAAGTGCGAAGTAGCACGTTGTCCCGGCAACTGCTGGCTGGTCCTCGCTGTGGCGTTCTCGTCTATAACATCCGTTGACCATCTGCAACACTCCACCGCCATTATGGTCCGTAAACCGAGGAGGCTTTGTAATCGCTGGTTGAGAATACTTGAGGCTAATTGAAAACGACACCAATTTATTGGACTCCGGAAAAGGGCCGCCCTCGTCTCGAGGGTTCACTGTTGTCGCCTGCGGAAACATCCAACGTAGGCTAGAACACTATGAAGAGTTTTATCCTGCCGTGTCCTTGCAATGCCGAAACTTCACATCCATCGGTGCGAGTAGAATGACGCCGAGGTTCGTCCAGTATATCTCCACAATATTCATTCAATGGAGAATACTATGGCGACGCGTCGAATCCACTCCAAGACCTCCGAGCGGAGCTGAAGATCGGTATAAAGAAAGGAGGATTAGAAAGCAGAAGACAGTAGTTGCTATTATCTCATGGAGATTGGTGGCAGAACTGAGGGTTTAACACCAGATGATCTCTCGTCGAGTAGCATATGTTACAAACAAGTTCGAAGTCAAACAAGCCGAGTAACAACTTAACTTGAATTGATCATATTTCTCCAGAAACAAAATCTTTATCCCACAAACTCTCATTTCCATTATCCCTTTACACGAAATGGCTCCCACGCGTATACCGGCAGAAGATGTTGATCCCACGCCCCTTGGTCAGCCGCTCGTGTTCGAGTTCAGCGGCAAGACGGCGCCCAACCGGTTCCTGAAGGGCTCCTTGTTAGAACGATTGTCAAGCTGGGATCCCCAAAACTTTGAGAAGAGAGGTGTGCCGTCGAAGGAACTCATCAATCTTTACAAAAGATGGGGCGAAGGCGGATTCGGACTCCTCCTTACCAGCAACGTCATGATCGAGTATGACCACCTAGAGACCGCAGGCAATGCCATCATCCCCCGCGGATCGCCCTTCTCCGGCGAGCGCTTCGAGGCATTCAAGGCGCTAGCAGATGGAGCGAAGAAGCATGGCAGTCTCATCATGGCTCAGGTGAGCCACCCCGGCCGCCAGGTTGCCGAGGCAGTACAGAAAAATCCCATCTCCGCAAGCGATGTCCAGCTTGACGGCCAGGTTCTTAGTTCGACGTTTGCGAAGCCGCGGGCCATGGAGAAGAAGGACTTTGATGATGTCATTGAGGGCTTCGCGCATGCCGCAGAGTATTGTTACAAGGCTGGGTTTGACGGTATCGAGCTCCACGCTGCTCAGTGAATTTTCCACGCTGTTATAGACACTCGGCTAACGTTATGTAGTGGTTATCTACTGACGCAGTTTTTGTCCCCAACTACAAACAAGCGAACTGACCAGTATGGTGGATCGATCGAAAACCGCGGCCGTCTTATTTTCGAAATCACCGATACCATTCGTGCCCGGGTACCCACTACTTTCAGTCTAGGCATCAAAGTCAACAGCGTCGAGTTTCAAGATGGCGGCTTTACAACGGAAGACGCCAAAATCTTCTGCACTCAGCTCGAACAGCGCGGGTTCGATTACGTGGAGTTGTCGGGAGGCACATATCAGGCCCCTGCGATCTCGCATGTGCGCGACTCGACGAAGAAGAGGGAGGCGTATTTCTTGGACTTTGCGGAGATGATCATCCTGAGCTCAAGAAGACCAAGGTGTACGTCACTGGTGGACTGAGGACGGTGAACGCCCTCGAGTCGGTGCATGGAGTTGGCCTGGCACGTCCTGCCGCTCACGAAATTGACTTTCCTCGAAGGGTTCTTGAAGGAAAGTTGAATAGCTCCATTCAATTATTGTTTGACGACCAAGACTTTCCCACGACGAGTGCCGCTGCCGGCGCACAGTAAGTCCATCGCCTTCCGCTAATCTATCCACGGGCAACATTAAACAGCATGCAGAATGAGACTTGTCGGAAAAGACAAGCAGCCTCTGGACTTTAGTCAGGAACAGCATAAGGAGGTGTTTCTGAAGTCGTTGCAAAAGTACATGGCGGAAATGGCGCAGAATGAAGACGGCTCCAAGTACGGGTTTATGGACATTGAGGATTTTGTCTTGCAGCCGTATGGAACTCCTTACGTAGTTTAGTTTGTCATGTAGTGCTGAGAATTGTAGGACATACTTATGTTCAAAGTTACACCTCATCGTTTATTAGATTACCCTCATTCGGCTCGTGCATCCGCCCCTGTCTAATTTTTGGGTCTCACTGGACGGGTTGTGACCTCCCATTCTTGACTGATTGCGACACAATTGCACAACTGTGCCATGGCGATGGAGTAAAAGTAACCAGCGGGCAAACCGAAGGTAATACATTGAGGAAATGGCAATCACGAGGGACAAGCATTGGGCACGATCTTTGGAATAGGATAATAGGCTATAAACCCTACCGGAGAGTATAGAGATCTATGTTAGGGTGGTAATTATAAAAACGTTGAGAATGGTATACAGAAACCCTGGAGTTGCAGGCGTTCACAAACGGAACCTTTACTCGTCATCCTCATCCTCATCATCCTCATCCTCGTCCTTGTCCTCCTCCTCATTATCGTCACCGGACTCCTCCTCATTCTCATCGGTGGTGTCATCAGTGTTGTCATCGGAGCTGTCATCAGAGCTGTCATCCGAGTTGTCATCGCTGGATCCAGTGTCGACAGTGGAAGGGGTCGACTCGGATGACTCGGAGGTGGTAGCAGGGGTAGCAGCATCCGAGGCAGCGGAAGAGACAGTGTCTCCAGACCCAGTTCCAGAGCAGGTGCCAACCTTGGTGGGCTCGCTGCCGTCGGTGACACCCTCGAAATCGACGCACTCCTCGTCGACACCGCTGACGCTGATGCCAGAGATGCTGGCAGTGTCACCCATGTTGGAGTTGATGCCAACAAGAATGTCACCGTTGGTAGCAGAGCCACCAATGACCTGCACGTGGCGGTCGGGCATGTCATCGCAGTTACCGCAGCTGCGGTACAGCTTTCCAAAGTCGGAGACGGTGAAATCGCTGATGATGACGGTACCGCCACCGTTGTGCTGGATCACCTTGTCCTCGGCGCCAGTGGCACCGCCGCCGTTGATGTTGGTGGTCTGGCCGGACTCCTGCTTCTTGATGCTGAAGGCATCCTCGCAGACGGCATCCCACCAGACGTCGTTGATGGTGCAGCCACCGTTGCAGTGAACACCCTCGATCTGGTTAGGACCTGCAAGCACCTTGGTTAGTACTATAAACGAAACATGATTCAAGAAGTTCAAACGTACCAATGATGACGTTGGACAGCGTGGCACCGCTCTCCAAGATGAAGACGGCATCGGAGTCTCCACCCTCCTCCTGGCCAGTGCAGGAAACACCTCGGTCGTACATGACATTGCCACCGTCAAAGCTCTCGCCGGCGGCAATGGTCATGGGGGCGTCGAGGACGCTGCTTCCGGCGGCATCAGGCTGCGCGCGCTTTGCCATGCGGTGGAAAGCTCGGGGAGCCTTGGTGATCTGAGGCGGGGCAGGGCTGGCGTAGACAGCGGTGGTCAGGGCCAGGCAGGCCGCGAGGGTCATTCGGTACTGCATCTTGAAGTTTGGAAATAAGGTGTTGTTGGGATTGTTGGGAGAGGAAAATAAAAACCCAGGTAGTCAAGCCGGCTTGGTAGTTGGGATAAGAACGAATGATCAAGCACAGCTTGTCGAAGCGAGAGAAGTAAGGAAGAGAAGGTGGTGATAATGAAGCTGGGATGAGGAGAAGAGAGAAAAGGGTTTACTGAGAAGAAAGGACTTGGAGTTTATATACAAATGTTCATCACGG
Source organism: Ilyonectria mors-panacis (assembly GCA_002991585.1). NCBI lineage: Eukaryota > Fungi > Ascomycota > Sordariomycetes > Hypocreales > Nectriaceae > Ilyonectria > Ilyonectria mors-panacis. The sequence goes on along the minus strand of PPHJ01000084.1, from coordinate 82,550 downwards.
TCGCGGTGTTGGCCGGGGTTCCAAAACGGAATTCTCCTCCGTCCTCTCCAATTTAGGTGAGGCTCCCGCATGCGACACTGACGGTCTCAATACCCTAATGCCAGTAAGCTTTTTTAGCGACTGGAAAGGGGGGCCATATCGATAAACTCCTGTTTGTGGAAGGAAATAGCGCTGAAAATGGGCCTCAACTGTTTCAGTTCCTTCGGACCCGGCCTGACAGTCATCACAGGCATGTCACCGAAACCCTGCGAGTGGAGAGACATTGAAGACAATTGGATTGAAAACTGGATCCCGCCTGTTTCAGTCCGTACGAACCCAGGTTGCATGTCATCGTCCACTGCCCAACGTGGTGCCACTCTTGTGTTGTTTGTGGAGTAAGCATAGAATTGAGCATGTATCAAAGCCAGTCAACAACCATAAACCTGAAACGGATCGGCGGATCGGGACGGCTTAATTTGTGATTGGCTCAGAAACTGGCCAAGACCTTGAAATCGTGTTTCGACTTGATCCCACGGAGAAATGTCTACTGAAACGCGGAAAGAAGGGGAGGTGCCAGGATTTGGCTCAGGCTGTGAATGAAGATGGGCTGCATTTCGTTGCTTCTAACTAAATGATGCATTACTTACTAAAAGGAAAATTAAAATACCGCGATGGGCGCTGTCTCATTCTCAGCACCGCGAAACCTGATCTTGGGCTGGCAGCATCAACCATAACCGCCGCTTGCCAAGAACCGCCCACTCGTGCATGTTTCAGCCCTCGAGAGATTGAGGTTAGTCTTACTGGGTTTAAGGTACGCGCGTTGCGCACAGGCTCATACCGGGGCCAGGACACTCACGATCGGCAAACCGCTTCCCCCTGTTCATCGTTCCCCGGGGCATTCGTCCACTACGCCGCACCCACAATAGGACGCGTAGCGTAGCTCAGGGGCCGCAGAGTCTTTGCCAATCGTTTCCCACGTCGTCCGTCATCAGGGGCGAAGCCGCCGCGGCTCTGCCGAGAACAAGGTCGCAGCGCCAGGCTTCTACCATGTTCCGCCGCTGTTCCTCCAGACACTATTCCCGCCTTGCCCTTGACCATTGCTACCCTCCAGCTATCCACCCTTACGTGCGTTGGTTATTGCTCGTATTCTCCACATTTACCAATATATTGCCCCTTAAGTGGGGTGAATAGATCACTAACAGGTGTTGAATGTTGACGCGCTGACTCGCCACGTAAAGATGCACTCTCTATAGTTGAGTCAGCCCATAAGCCTGGCGAGCGCAAACTCTACTCAATTGACCTATAGTGTATTATTCCTCCTACCACGGCTAAACGACCTGTATAGACGGCAGTGAGCGGGGGGGCATTCTAGCTCTGCCGAGACTACTTGGCATCTCGGGATCTCTCCCCACACAGCCGGTCGATGGTGTGGAGGTAATATTACGCAAACATGGCTGTCGTCACTTTGAACACATCCCACAGAGCTGGTGCAGCAGGGGTCGGGGTGCTGGGTTCAGCTATGTGGTCGTTACCAACACATGTGCCGTAATGGCGGCAAACTGCGACGACTGTGTGGGTTGTGTGGAACGGCGTTGTCAATCAGACATCTTTCATCAACAGAGTAAGACGTCTAATTAGTTCTCTATTCACAACAAATAAACACAGATTTATGCATGTCGGAATTACGCATTACTACAGACGTTGACCATTCCGGTATCCTCGGATACAAGGTAATAGAAAACAAATGGCTACTCGAATGAAGATGCAATTGACTGTGTAAAAAGAAAAGGCGTACCCTTCCAACACTTGAGCAGAACCACGAGATTTACCAGTATCTAAATTAGCTACTGCTCCGATTAGTCAAACTCCCGATACTAACTGCCACCAGTACAATATCAATCGACACGTAGTAAAACAGCAGTCACTTCATCTTAAGAAGCCCCTACCCTAGAAGGCACACATACTTTCCAGTTTCTCGCCGACGCGTTCCTCTCCAATGCGATTAAGAAATACCCTGCGGAGAATGATGAAAGTGCAGAGGAGGCTGGTCGTCGCCATATGCTCTTCTCGTCCACCCTCCGTATTATGCCGTAGCATCACGCACTATCTCCACCTCTGTTGGATACCAGTTGAGCCAAATCAGCGGTCAAAAGTCTTTCGTCATACCGCTTGTAATCTATAGACAAAGCGGTGTATCCAGTTGTAGTACCAAAAGCCTGACAGTTAAGTAACGTGGTCATACCGCAATCTGACCCGCCCAAAATGATACAAAGGTATTTACACTGGACAAGGTATCGACCGCTACTGCACCCGCTTGCATTCACTGTTGGCAGTGCCGGAAAACTGCCGGTGCAGACGGATGCAACTTCCGAGGACGTGTAGACTCGGGGTGGACGTGGTGGACTCTGGAGCGCTGGTAGTGCCGGAAGCTTTCGAGGACTGCCATGGACGCCAACAGCACTGGTGAATGCGAACAGAGCAAAGGTGGCTCAAATTTTGCTCAATAAACGTGGAAGCTTGCTGTAGTAGCGGTAGCCATAGCTTCATCAACCACTGAACCCAAATTCCTAGAGGCCAGAGGCTTTCCTACTGATGCTCACCCACACGCCGCACACTGATCTCACTCTGCCGGGCGGCCTGCATAGGAGAATTCCGTGCAATCCTCTAATGCCAGGAAAAATATCAGGCAGCGTGTTTACTAGACCCGCAAGTAAATGGAGGCCCAGCGGTTGGATGTGTGGGTCAGGGGCGTGATTGTTTCAAATCCTGGTCTGTTCGATCGCGGCGGCTGGGAGACGAGTTGAAGATGACTTTTTCAACACAGTGGCGCCACAGGCGGCCAGTTGTGAGGGCGAGTACGAGATGGTTACTGCTTTTGTCAGCCAAACTCTAAGTGAAGCCATCTCGCTGCACATTGGAGCATACCAGATGTAATTCATGCGATTCATGCCAGTGAAACACCCGTCGGACGGGGGGCAGCCTCAGCTTGGCGCCATTGACGATCTAGTGGAGTTCGCCAAGATGGCCAAGACAGCCAAGACGTAATGTCGATACGCGAACGAGCGCGTAAAATCTACAGAAGAATACTGGATTAAATCAAAATGATGCGTACTAAATGTCGGTTGGTAATTACTGCTAAGAAGCTGTTCAAAACCAAGACACAGCGGGCTATCTCCTAACAATTGTTCAATCATTTGGCACGGAACACATGTGTTTGTACGTGTTTGTTTGCAGTATTTCGGTCTAACATAGTGAGTGGTTGTACAGTATGAAGTATACAAGCTACGATGAAAGGCTTTACATCAAGGAGTGCTCTTTCTTTTCGGCGCTACATAAACAGAGTCCACTACCAATCTCTTACAGAAGAAAACCTTGTGTAACAAAAGATAGATATAGGGTAAGCGAACAAGAAAAGACGACTTAGGTAATCTGCGGATTTTCGCCGGCACGCGCTACAACAGACCAGGGAATCATTAGTTGAGTCCATTCGGTGCCGGTATCCCCGAACATGATGACATTGGCACGATTAACAGATATTATTGGTGCGCTTGCTTGACCTTGGTTCTGGCTATGTCCACTTGCAAACCTACAATGTAAGGCAACAAGATACCAAGATACCCGCTGATCCCCCGCAGTAACTAACCGTCTGTCTCCATCGAGTTAGATACCAACGATGATCAATTGTCAGTCAAGGAATAGACCAACAGCTCGGTTCATTCACGTCCATACCGAATTGGTAAGTAGCCGGCAGCGTTACACCCGATTCCGCCTACCGTCGAGTCATGGACTCGTGAGCTTCTCGGACCAGTGCCAGTCGACCATTCTCCCGATGCCCGTTGCTCACTGCGAATTAGTCCCATGGACAACGTGGTAATCGTCTCCATTGCGGGGTGCGGGGATCTGCCCGCCAGAGCATCTCGGCGGTTGTCTATTCGCATTCGCCCACAACCCGATGCATCACGGGCTGGAGCCGTCGCGTGTGAAATCCCGGGGTAAACTGTCCGAAAAATAAGCCGATTGTCATATGATTGATACGAATATTTTCGAGGATACAATTATAAGGAAGGTGCTTTCGCTCTGTGACGAACGACAAACGGACACACCCACCAACTACGGCAGGATAGCTGAGTGTTCTCGACCGCAGACATCATGGCCAACAGCACCCAGGAAAACGAATTCGAAGGGCTTATGCTCAAGGATATGATCCCAACGGACCGCAAGCCCTGGTATAAAGATGGGACGCTCCTCAAGCTCAACACGCTGCTGCTGTGCGCGCTGCTCACGCAAACCGCCACGGGCTTCGACGCCAGCATGATCAACGGCATGCAATCGCTGCCTAAGTGGCAGGAGTTCTTTGGCCAGCCGACGGGGTCTCGACTCGGCGCCATGACCTTTGGTCCAACCGGAGGCGTTTTGATATCCGTCTTGGTTTCGTCTCAGCTTTGCGACATCTTTGGACGACGATATCCGATTCTCGGCGGATCGTTGATCATCATCCTTGGCTCCATCATACAGGCTGCCTCTGTCAACTACGGCATGTTCGTCGCTGCTCGGTTCTTGGTTGGATTTGGCCTTGGAATCGTCTCGGTGGCTGCGCCTCCTCTGCTCTCCGAGGTAGCGTACCCAACACACCGAGGCAAACTGGTCTCGTTCTACCTCACGTCGTGGCCACTCGGGTCGCTGATTGCTGCGTGGACCACCTACGGCAGCTTTCAAATGCACAATTCCTCCTGGAGCTGGAGACTTCCAAGTCTCTTGCAATGCATCTTCTCCATCGTCCAGGTGGTTCTCAGTTTCTTCGCCCCAGAATCCCCTCGATGGCTCATCTACAAGGGCCGCAGCAAGGAAGCATTTGACTTCTTCGTCAAGTATCACGCTGATGGCGACGCCAATTCACCGCTGGCGCGATTCGAGATGGCAGAGATCACGGCGACTCTGGAGATGGAGAAGATCCAAAAGAAGTCGCGCTGGAGCGAGTGGGTGTCCTCCAAGGGCAACCGACATCGACTCTTCCTCGCGCTCTACATCCCGGCCATGATGCAGCTTTCAGGCAATGCTTTAACCGTAAGTCTTGCCCGACTTGACCATCCTCTAAAGAATGCGCTTGCTAACTATGATTTGTTAGAGCTACTACCTGGCAAAGGTGCTCAATTCCATCAACATCACCAACTCTCGAACCCAACTCATCGTCAACGGCTGCCTTTCCCTCTGGGGCTTCCTTGTGGCTTGCGTCTTCGCCACACTCGTTGACAGAGCAGGTCGCCGCCGCCGCCTGTTTCTCTCCGGCATGTTAGGAATGGGCCTGACTTACATCGTTTGGACGACCTGCTCTGCAATCAACGAGGAGACGGGTTTCAAGAAGACTGGCTATGCTGGCGCGGTTTTGTCCATGATCTTCCTCTACTCGGCCTTTTACCACGTCTGCTCTCCCGTCCCGCCGACCTACATCATGGAAGTGGTACCGTATTCACTGCGATCGAAGGCGTCTATGCTCTACCAGTTGACCGGCAATCTAGCCGGCATCTACAACAGCTTCGCCAACCCGGTCGCGATGGACGCAATTAGCTGGAAGTACTACATTGTGTGGTGCGTTGTCATCTTCTTCCACCTCACGCTCATCTACTTCTTTTTCCCGGAAACCAAGGGCCGGGGTCTTGAGGAAGTGGCAGTGGTTTTCGACGGCCCGGACGCCCTTGTGGGTGCCAACGCGATGAAGCAGATGGGTATGGATGTCAATGGAGATGACGCTCTGGCATACGGCGAGAAGGGAAAAACCGCGACGGAGCAGGTGGACCGAGTTTGAAGGGAACAAAAATTGAGCTATCGGACAGTTGTAGATAGTTCTCCAGACCAAATGCGATTTTTGTTCATCTCCCCAGCCTTCTCAGGACGATCGTGAACTAGTTGGTACTAATCTCTGCTAGCTGCGTCCCCATATCCGGCAGATTGAAGCCACTTTGCCTCCTCGAACATAATTGGAGGGCTAATAGCATCGGGCATCGGGCGAATGCTCGAGTCTACAGCCGAGGCCAGTCCTCGGCTTCTCTCGTTCCCCGCACGAATCCTTCACACCATCAAGGGTAGAATCCGGGGTGTGGGGTGATGCCCAACGCTGATCCTGGTCGCTCGGGGAAGTCGGCGCGAAGGTGTGGAGATCAGATGATCTCATGGCAAATCCAAACGCCCGCCTGAGTGGCTCAGGCTTTGCATCATCAATTAGAACTTGCGAGCTCTCTTCTTTACGCGTGTTGAACTTGACGAACTTGATTCTTCCATGGATCTTTCGAATGCTGGCGAGGATGATCGCGCTCTCGGCGAGGGCGACTTGGGCTCCTGTCAGGGCTGTCGGAAGCGCAAGCTAAAGTGTTCCAGAGGAGTCCCAGTGTGTTCCCATTGTCATCGACTAGGTAAGTTCTCACTGATAGGCAGACCCAACTAGCCACGTGAATGTATACCACCTTGTGGCTGATCAGTCTGACTGACCCGTTACCTCCGCTCTTAGGCTCATCGTGCGTCTATGACGGGAAGAAGAACAAGCCGGGGTTAAAGCCCGGGGCCGTAGAAGGGCTTAGCCGTCGCATCGGTATGTTGTGATGTTGTTCAATCTAACTGTCGCTGCATACGGGATAACATGCTAACGTTCACCTAGACGCGCTGGAGAATGCCCACCTTGAAAAACAGAGAGACGGGGAGCGTCTTGAGACTTCTCTGAACGTCTTGTCAAACCTGAGCATGCAATTATGCAACCTCATTAGCAAAACGGGTCTCTGGCATCCATTGCAACTCCCGAACAACCCACCGGCATTACCAATACCCACACTGCATCACCAGCGAGCTCGGTATCATGGCAGAATCATGAGTCGCACAACTCCACCGGTCCGTCGACGATGCGGCCGCGGAAGCGGAGACGTCTAGACAGCTGCGGGAATCCACAACTCGAAATCCAACTTCCACTTGAGGATTTGACCGATGCTGCTTCGAATCTTCCTCCGCCAGATTTGCTAGAGGATGTTGTTGGCTCATATTTCACTTATATCCAGCCTTGGATCCCTATCCTGCACGAGACCTATTTCAGAGCTCGGATACACGATACCGAGCAGCGACCTAATCTCACTGTTGTTTTGCATGCTATAGTAGTCGCAGCGATCCGATTCGTACAACCGGAAGGCCAAGGTTTCAGTTCTCACGATCTAGAAAGCTGGGCAAAGAAGTCAAGAAGCATCGTCCTGCTTACGGCTATGAATGGATTATCAGTCGAAAACCTCCAAGCACTGATAATTATCGCATATGATGATGTAAGATGACCTCTCACCAGCTACCTCTCTCGACTACTAATATTTTAATAGATTGGTCATGGTAACGCGTCCAAAGCTTGGTCAATTATCGGCTCGTTGACTAGAACCGTGGAATACCTTCAGCTCAGCATCGAATGCGAAGAGCATGATACGCAGCCACTCCTTAAACCTCTCCTGTCCTTACTCCCGACTCGACAGTGGGTTGAGGAGGAGGAGAGGAGGCGAGTGTTTTGGAGCATCTTCAACTTGGATCGTTTTTGTTCAGTCACAACAGGGTAAGACCATCTATGAGCGCCACTGGTAAAATTCGGAAACTGATTGCTGTTTATAGTTGGAATACCAGTCTGACGGCAGACGATGTCCATCGAAGGCTACCTGCTGACGGAGATTTATGGCACAAGGAGGAGGCAGTCACAACTCCATATTTTGGGATATGGGATCGATCCGCTGCCAAGATTGGAAACTCCATTGCATTTCTGCCTACCGGCTATTCTGGCTCTGACCATACGACCCAGTCGGCAATGCAACATGGCTCACCACAGTCGACATCCCATACGGCCGGAGCACAACCGGACATGTCGGGGGTAGGGGCATTCGCTTACTGCATCGAAGCAACCGAGTCTTTAAGCCGAGTTACGACATTCTTCTTGCAGCAGAGAATCAATTTTCATGATCGGCAGGAGGTCAGTAGCTGGCTCACGCGATTCAAAGAACTCGACCTCCGCTTGGTACAGTATGACTACCCCCTTACCATAACAGTTGCACCCAGGCTAACGATAGAAATTTAGTTGGAAAATGTTTCTTCCTCAAAGGTGGAAGGACTCCAATATTTCTCGCCAGCCAACGATCATTACAATGGACCCGAATCTCACACTTGCCCACGCAACGCACAACACGTCCATGATCCTACTACATCAACGCATCGCATACCCACCAGCAGACTGGACGAATATCGTGGAACTCCCAAGTATGTGCAGTGCTGAGATATGTTGCAATGCTGCAATGGAGATACAAAATATCGCCGCCAAGTATTTGAAAAACACACCAAGCATAAGTCCCGTTGGCAACCAATTCGCTTTTTGTGTGTTTCGTAGCTGCAAGAGTGCTACTGGGTAAGTCATTTGAACGACTGCCTGCAAGGAAATATGCTAAACAGGCCACAGTTCATAGGAGATATTACGGCTCCGACCTTCCTCGAGAACTCTGGCTACTCGTTGAAAGCTTGGATGGGATGGCAAAAAGATGGCAAGGGACCGCTCAGCCAGCAAACAGCAAAGGTCGATCTCTGGCAGGCATCTACGCGGACCATCTTCGGGAACTACACAAGAGATGTGTCGCCGACCCGAACTTCAGCGTAGACGTGCTCGGTTATTCGACCATCATTTCGAATCAGAATGCTGTACCCGCACGCGGTGGATTCGCACAGCAGAACCACCAGCAACGTCAAGATGGGGACGTTGAACTGCAGACACCACGAGCGTCACATCGGCAGCTGATACAGGCGCCAAATTCCTCATCTCGAAGGCTTTCGGGCTCCTCTGGACCTTCATCTGCTGTCCCTCGACCATGGAACCCTGCTGGGAATTGTTTGAACACAGACGGCAGCACAAGGACCTTTAATAACAGGAACACTCTTCTCGGTACACAGTCACAGCCTGCCAACGACGAGGCCACAGATACCATTCCGCCAGATAGGGTAGCGCCAATGGGTTACAGCGCAAGCAATGGATCTCCAAACGATGAGCTTTCCGCCATATCCTACATGCTTCTCGACCAGAGTTTCATGGACATGGATCGAGTCATCAGTCTCGACGATATGCTGTTCTCCATTAATACACCTCCTGCGGCTGGCCCAACAATGCCTGTGGGTATGCCATAACCTAATACAAGAGGGGGTTTGAGTTGCGATATGTCGTGTGTTTTGGTTAATTATCACTTCAAGCAGTTAGAAATCGAAATAATAAAATAACATGACCCATTTAGAGAGCGACAGGATGGAGTAACCTCTACATTCATTTCGTCGTTGAAAACCAGTAAATTGACTCTCTATCTTCCAGTCTATCCATAAATCAAGCCAGACCCATTCTTAAAAGACGATTACCAAATTCAATCAAATAATAGTCGCCGTAAACAAGACCATGATCCCAGTACCGGCAATGATCCCCAGCATTGTGGTTTGCCGTAGCATTCTTAAGAAGAGCTTCGAACGTTCGGCCAGGGTGCACATCCTCCACTGATACAGCACCCCCTCGAAGAGTGAGTTTGGCCTTTTCATCCGCCAGAGAGAAGTTGAGAGCATCCTGTACAAGGCAGACGGCCGCATCGAGGTACCGTTGGCTTAGCTCATGCTCGCCGCATGCTTTCAAGCACTGCGACAGGACCAACATTCCGTTGGCTGCAATTATCCCTGCAGATGAGTCCCGCAGGGGGTTTGTCTCTCATCAAAAGGCGCATCAAAGTCCCATGGAGGGACAAAGCGTCCACAAGTACTTCGAGGTTCCCCAGTGCCGTTCGTGGCTGTTGCGTCTACAGATCTCTCGAAAGATCTTGGCAACATCTCCAATCGAAGCATAAAGTATTCTGCCAATCCACATGCAGCGTCGAGGAAGTCTCTCTGCCCGGTCCATTGATATGTCTGGGCATAGCCAAGAATAGACCAGGCCTGGCCACGGGCCCAAGTTGAGTCCTTGGCAAAACCCTGACCAGTTCGAATCTCTTTCAAGTCGCCGGTAGTAGGGTCGAAGTTGCTAACATGAGATGTACTGAAAAGAGGGCCATCGTAACCCGCGCGAGTGGCATATTTCCCAGTCTCCGCTCGCAAGAGTGTGTGCATGAGAGTTCGCGCATGCTGAGTGGCGCACTCGGATAGCTCGGGCTGGCCTGTGTGAGCGGCTGCATAGTACAAGAGATCCAGGTTGCACATTGAGTCAATGATGACCAGGAAGTCGTTCTCAAGTGATGTGATGTTTACATCCTTTTGGGTGAGGCGATCCCAGGATCGAATTGCGCCAACTGTCGGGTTGTAGCGAGTGTACAGGTTCCGAGCTGCTGTCACGACGGAAGAAAGAGCTTCGGAATCATTCAAGAGCTCCCATCGCTGTCTCATTGAGGGTTGAACCATAAATGACATGTCGTGTGTGTCAGTGCGAGTCGCCATGCCATGAATAGGTTCAGACCATAAGGCCCCAAGTTGCTCGAGTTGCTTAGCCACGATGGCCTTGTTCGCTCCCCCGGGCGCCGCATTTGGATACTTGATAAACCGCTCCAAGAGGCTGTAAATGGATCCTGGGAAGAAGCCGCAGGTCCAAAAGTCTGCTTCCCGGCATATGTATTTTCCTGCAGACGACCCAGTCTGTGGAACATATTCTGGGTACTCGGTTATGGGGTACTGTTGAAGAGTTAGTCGTGATCCACCATAGGATGATGTCCAAGAGGAGACTTACGTTGTTTTGCAGAGAGTTGATTGCTGTTCTGATTATCTTGGCCGTGATATTCTCTTCGAACAGCTCTTGTAGACGCCTGCCGAGTGGCTGCACCTTCAACACGGCGCCATTTGTATGAGTACCATTCGTGGTTTGGCCCGCGATGGTGGCATCTTCATTAGGACTGTCTTTGCACATACTGACCATCGCACTTGCGGTCGAGCTGCTCACTCAAGTGTGTTTTTTTGACAGGGAGTACTCACGCGGCACAAAGACAAATAAATACGAGTCACTTTCAGCTCTTCTTCGACGTTACAAATACCTGCAGCGCATCAGCGACTTCGTGAATCCTCCGGCGGCGACGGGTTTCCTATTTTGGCTAGATGCATGGGGGTCCCGGGTAGGCCGGCCGACAACTCTCCCGATGCCCGGCTGTAATATGAGGAGACCGGCTTGTAGATCCCCGATGCCCAGTGTCGTGTATTTTTTTACAGCTATCTTCGGCATGTGGTTCGATATGCATCTAATTGGATATTGAATTACCTGCAGTCTTCTTGCCCGAAAATTCCCCGACTACAGCGCATTCCTGTCTTAAGGGAATATAGGCGCAATAAGCTCTCTTGTTGGTACTCAGTCCACCACGCGCCTGTCTCCATTCTTACGCTATCACAATTCAACATGCCTCAGTTAAAAGGTTTTTCTGATAATCCATTCCAAACCAGAGATGACTTGGTTTCAGCAGCCATCTCGCTTTTGGAGCCTCTATGTCCCTACTTTTCACCCGGCCGAGCGCGGATTCGCCTTCCCGTAGCTTCGGGCGCTCATTTTGACGAACCGGCAGCTGACTTGGAGGGCTTTGCGCGCCCGCTGTGGGCTGTTGGTGCCCTCTTGTCGTCGCTGAGCTCAACTGCAAGCCCTGAGTCTGATGATGGTCCATCGAGCAGGATCCGGAAGCTGGTTGAACCATGGATCGCAGGCATCTGCAACGGCACAGACCCGGAGCACTTTGAATACTGGGGTGCCGTCGGTCAAATGGACCAACGCATGGTAGAGGCCGAAATTATATCCTTTGCCTTGTTGTCTGCTCCTGAAACATTCTTCCACAGCCAAGATGAGAGAACGAGGAACAATATCACGTCTTGGCTGCTTGGTATGAACGGCAAGGCCATGCCTGACACCAACTGGCGGTGGTTTCGAGTGTTTGCAAACCTGGCCCTCGTTCGCGTTTGCGGCGTTCCTCTGCAAGAGGTTTCCGCTGTGATGGAATCGGACTTTGCCATATTGGATTCATTCTACCTTGAGGATGGATGGTCAGGCGACGGTCCATGGCTGAGTGCCGAAGAGGAAGATCGACAAGCAACGGAGTATGAACGGACTGGGAGAAGAGATGCCATAGGGCCCGGGCGACAAGTTGATTACTACTCCGGGAGCTTTGCCATTCAATTCAGCCAACTCCTCTACACCAAATATGCCAGAGACATCGATCCTGAGCGAGTGAGGAAGTATCAGCAACAGGCGAGAGATTTCGGAGCCAGTATTTGGCGATACTTTGACGCGGCCGGTAAGTTTGACTGCCAACCTGATCTAATCAACCTTGGAGCACAGCTAAACCAGTGACTTACAGGCTCCGCAATTCCATTCGGTCGATCTTTGACCTACAGGTTTGCATGCGGTGCCTTCTTTGCGGCTTTGGCTGTCGCCAAGGTTCCCGACATGCCTTTCCCCTTATCGAAGCCTGGTTGGGTCAAAGGGTTCCTATTCCGTCATCTACGCTGGTGGGCCAAGAATTCGGAAAACATCTTCTACACGGACGGCACAATGAACATAGGCTGGCTGTATCCGTAAGATTCCCTCCCTGTATCATGTGGTACATGAAGGCTCCTCAATGAGACTAACCGTACTCTAGCAACATGTTTATGTGCGAGGACTACAATTCACCACAGTCGCCCTATTGGTGTATGAAAACCCTCATCATCGTGTCACTTGGACAGTCAGATGAGTTCTGGACAACGGAAGAACAGCCATACCCGTCATTGTTTAAGCCCACACTTGTCCCTGCACCAAAACAAATCATCAGCAATCATCCGCTGGGCAACCACCACTTCTTTCTGTCCCCAGCCCAGTTCGTCGCCTGGCCAATGAAGGCATCGCAAGCCAAGTACTGCAAATTCGAGTACTCCTCCGCTTTCCCATTTTCAGTTCCTACAGGTCCCTTGATTCAGCAAATGGCTCCCGACTGCACGCTGGCCCTGAGTCGTGATGGTGCAGAGACTTGGGCTGTCAAATGGAAATGCTCAGAGGCTACATTCCCTCAGGTGAGCCTAAAAGGGAAGGACGACACAGTCTCAATCATCGCCGCCTCCGTGCGTTGGTATCCTTGGAGTGACCGGCAGGTTGAAGTTGTGACGATGCTCATTCCACCGACGGATAGATGGCCAGACTGGCATGTTCGCGTCCATCGAATCCGCATCCACAGTTCATTGCGCACTTTGCATACCATTGAGGGCGGTTTTGCGTCGCCATTGTGCTGCACAAAAGACGGCACCAAACTTCCGCGGATGAAGGATTTCGACGCGGACACGGACATTGCAAAAGTCGAAGGAATCTTCGAAAATCAGGATTCCGTTTTAATTCACTCAGCTGCGGGATGCAGTGGGATTTCAGCAACACCACTTCAAACAACATCCCCATGGACTTCCACAAGTTCAAAGGGTCTGCAGCCAGACACTAACACAAATTTGGCCTACCCAAGAACTGTGGTCCCAGTCGTTGACCGTAATATTGTTAACGGTCTCGAGGCTGGCCATGAAATGATTTTCGCTACGAGTATATTTGCTATTGCAACTACAGCAAATGGTGGCAGTAGGATCGAGGGTAAATCCTTGGCAGAAAGATGGAGTGACAAACCTCGGCTTTTCACCAAAATGTCTGGTTCTTCATCGCAGGAAACGGATTATATTCTTGTCAACATGTAGTTGCGTGCGGAATTAGTATCGTGGATCTACATGATTCATTTTCTCCATTACTCCAGCTCGAGTTAAATACACCCCAAACGGACCAAGATTACAACTGTCCCTGCATCTCCAGCGGAGTTGGTAACGGAAGATCCTAATCAGTATTAAAGCATAGGCAAGATATCCTTCACGTTCACAACCTGGCCTGTGGCGATGGACTTATTTGCCGCAATGCCCGTGAGTATAGAGAGAGCTCCGTCGACATGACTTGCAGCTCGCATAAACTCGTCACTGACAGGCTCGCCAAACAAGTCCCTTAACAGCACATCGTCACCCCCGCCATGGGCGCCAGTACCAGCGTCGATGTCGATATTCTGTGGCTTCTGGAAAAGCGGCTTCAAGACGAGGGAGATTGCATCCGCAGAGCCCTCGCCTGCCTGGTCACCACCTGAGTTGACATAGCTGTTTTCGACCACCTCCAGTTCTAGTCTGCCGCCCGTTCCGTTGAAATTCACACGGAAGCCTTCCCAGGGCGCGTACGCGGTGAGCGAGTATGTCATTACTGCGCCGTTCTGATACCTCACGAGCAAATTCATTGTGTCCTCGATGCTGATGCCGTCGCCGAATACACTCTGGTCGCGGTAGTAGGCGTCCTCGTGTTCAGCATCCAGGTACATGGCCTTGAGCTGCGGATAGTCCTCCAAATGCAAGGCGAAAGGATCTGTCTTTGCCACCTCACTGCCGTTGGCGCGGGTGTAGAACTTGGTTTCTCCGCGAGATTCTGCGTTCTCGCGGCCGTAGAATTTCAGGTCGCCCTGCGCATAGACAGTCGCTGGCCGGGTCTGTAGCCAAAAGTTGATCAAGTCGAAATGATGGGTAGACTTGTGCACCATCAACGAGCCCGAGTTCCGCTTGTCGCGATGCCAGCGCCTGAAGTAGTCCGCACCATGGGCTGTGTTTAGCAACCACTCAAAGTGCACGCTGGTCACTTTGCCAATGGCGCCAGATCGCAACACCTCGAAGACTTTTGTGTTGTGCGGTGCATATCGGTAGTTGAAGGTTACACGGACTTTATTGCCTGTCCGCTCCACGGCGTCAAAGATCTCGATGCAGCGTGGCGCATCGATCGTCATGGGCTTCTCCGTGATGACATTACAACCCAGCTCAAGAGCACGCACGATGTAGATGTTGTGCGTACGGTCGATGGTCGTGACAATGACCTCATCCGGCTTCGTCTCCTTGATCATCTTATCAAAGTCGGCGGCAAGAAACGTAGGCACGGCGCCATGGCCCAGCGCTTCCATCTTGGAGTTGGCATAATTCATACGAGTCTGGTTTGTGTCGCAGAAGCCGACTATGCACGATGTCTTTGAATAGTCTTTTGCAATAGCCGAGTAGAAGAACATTGCACGGCCCCCGGTGCCTACGAGGGCGTACCTCTTCTTGGGCGAGGGAGTTGCGATTTCGGCCATGATGAAAGCGCAGAGTGGTTTTTGTGTATGCCAGACTTGTGAAACTCGACCCTGTATAGCCGAGATAATTACTCTTGAAATAAGGCTGTTCAGTTCGAGACGGAAGACTGGAAGTGATGTAAATAGAAGCCCCTAAGTTCCGACTGCGTGGTTAAATTGCCGATTTGACTGTCCGCGATCTTGGGAATTGGGACAGTGGGGGTTGCGAGTAAGATGGGGTGGTGAACAACGCAGTCACTGCGGGGAAGAGCCTGTCTAACCAGTTAGATACTTCTCTGCATCTTATGAAAACGGGCCCAATTAAAGTCTCGACTGCTTTGCAGATCATGGGGATCACTCGGCCGAAGCTGGAGACGGATTTGAACACTCCACCAATGATTCTCGTCAGTGAAAGAGGGGTTACTTCAAGCGTGGTAGTGGCTGCAGATCTCGGGGTCCTTTTTCCCGAGTCCCCCAACGGTACGTACTAGATAATTGGGGATGTGCGAGTCATGAGCTACCGGAGATTGTCAATTACAGAGTAATTACTCTTAAATCCTTGGAATGTTGGGAGCTGTAATGTGAATCCAATTGAAGGAGGCTCTGAACCTGGACCATTCCACTACTCCTTCAATCCACCTGCAGAAGTATTTGGAACCAGAGACCTCTTGAATCATTTATCAGTATTGCTATTGAATTCGGCCCTTTATAGCCGTAGCATGGTATTATAAAGACCCCATCCCCTCGAGTTCAAAGTTTACCAAACCAACGATGTAGACCATGTAGATACGACTACACGCAACAAGAACATCACTCCTCGACAACCGACTGCGTGGCAAGATTGACCTTGACCTTGCCGAAATCCCGTGCCCTGACCTTGTTCTTGAACATAATGTCAATCTCAGCAAAGGTACGGTTCTTGGTCTCGGGGACGCGGAAGTACGCCCAAGTGAGGCCGACAACCATCCAAGCACCATAGAAGAAACCCGACTTGGCGCCCCAGTTCCAGTAAGCTTTCTGAATCATGCGAGGAATAAGTTGCCCGTAAACCAGCACGCCGACATTGTAAGTGGCCCTGGCAATCACGACGCTTTTGGTTCGCAGGTAGTTCGAGGGAATCTCGGTGACGATGGTGTAGATGATCGGACCAATGGTGATGAAGAATACAAAGTACTCCACCAAGAGGATGCTGCCGATGGCATAGGCGAACTTGGTTTGTTTGGTGGTATCTGGAATGCCCAAGAAGCCGATGAGAAACGTTGTCGCAGCCATGAAGCCGGTGCCACTTAGGAGTAGTGTCCGTCGTCCCACCTTGGGGGAAAGATACCAAGCAATGAAAACACCCACGATAGCAAGTGAATATTGGCCCATTCCGAATTCAAACGCGGACGATGTGGGGACGCCCGCCTGTTGCAGGAAGTAAACAACATATGACACAAGAGGGGCGCAGATCTCTTGGATGACATAGGTCAGGACAGTGATCTCGGTTCGTCGGAGGTTGACACCTTTGAACAGATCCAAATAAGAACTGGATGTGTTCATTTCGTTTTCGATTTTGACCGTGTAAACCATCATAGACATGGTATTGGCGATTTCCTCTTCAGTGACGTCTTTCGATTGAAGTCTCCGCAGCGCCTTTTCGGCATCTTCGGTGCGACCCTTTCGGGCAAGCCACCAAGGAGATTCTGGGGCGAAATAAATACCGATGGCAAGAGGAATCGGAAGGATCCACTGGAGAGCAAAGGGAATTCGGTACGCATATTCGCCATCCATGGAGAGAAAGCCTCGCAACGTTGCAGTGCCAACAAGGTAGCCGATGCTCCAGCAGAGGGAAACGAGCATGGTGAGATAAGGTCGAAGCACGTTGGGACAGACCTCAGCGGCGTATGTAGTCGTCAATGTCTGGAACACGCCCCAGGGAACACCGAGAAGGATGCCAGCGCCCATATACATGTAGATGCTGGTGGCAAAGAACTGCAAGAAGATGAAGCACACCATGAGAAACAGGCAGCCCTCCATCACCAAGCGGTATCCGAACCGATCTGCCAGAAACCCGTTGAGCAATAAGCCGAGGATTTGGCCTGTACTGACGCCGTTTGATACAGCCGCCTGGAGGGGGGCAGGTATCTCGTATTCGCCCGTCTTCTGAAGTTTGCCGTATCTCTCCTGGAATGGCGGGAAGGCAAAGAATGCAGTAATGAAGGCCTTGTCGAAGCCCTCCATGATGAGAGCTGACGAAAACAAGAGAGACCAGAGGCATGCCTTGGGGTACTTGCGGATGCCTTCGAGGAGCTTCATGTTGTGCTCTGCATCTGTGGCTTGTTGGGCACCCTTCAAGATGTCATCGGGAGAAATGTAGTGTTCCTCATCCTTCTCGGGTAGCACATTGATGGACTTGGGGTCCTTTGTGTCTTCCTGGTGTTGGACCATTGTGACAAACTTCTGTGTTGTATTGACAGCACGCTAAGGAAATTTCCTGTGTTTGCTTGTACTGCTTTATGTTCTTCAGCTATTCGACGATGCTTGGCACCTTAATATATTTTTCGTAAACCAGCCGATATTGAGACTTCCATACCTCCTGTTGGCCCTCGGTGAACCGGTTAAGTTGATACCGACCTCTGCCCATCTTCTGTGCCGTATTCCCGGACGTGCTTGAGGAATTGGGGAGAAAGATCAGCAGATTTGTGGAAAATTCCAGCAACACCAACCAACCGCCGCCGTGTTGTGTTTTCCGCGCCATTCTGCTTAAGCGATTCCGGGGAAATCTTGCTTCCCCGCGCGCTTTAGACGGATCTCCGCACGCCCAAAGCAGCAATGATCAACGAAATTACTGGGGTTCGGCATTTGTTGGTAGTTGTTATCATTTGGATATCTGACCATAATCCTGTGGGCATGTGAGCAAGTCGAGCAACGTGGGGTAATTCTTCTGGATCTACTGTTCCCCTTTTACCCAGAGGCTAAATAGTCCCTCAAATCAGCATTCACTACGCCTAAGCCATCGTGACCACTTACCCTTTGTTTCGAGACTCTACTACATCCTGTACTTGAGCAAAACCTCTTTTATCAGCACCAAAAACTTGTCGGCCCGTCATTTCAAACCACAATGTCTACTGGGAATCTGAAGTGGCTGGCAGCGCCAAAAGACCAGGAGGCTTTGTCAAATGAAGTCTCCTTTGGCATGCCGTGGCCAAAAGGCCTCTATCAAGCGGGCCAGGCCTTTGTCATCGAGGGAAATGGCCGTGTATACCCGTTGGACTCCCGCGAGATTGGATTTTGGTCTGACGGTTCCCTGAAGTGGACTGCACACTCTGTCAGCGGGGACATTGGCTACTGCGACACTTATTCAGTCAAGGGTGTCCCCAGTTCAGAGAAAAGAGAAGGCCTTGTTATTGACAAAAGCTCCACGAATATTTCCGTATCAACAAAGCGGGGGCTAGAACTGAGCTTCTCAGCTCCAGGGAGCTCCTCCTTATTTGACAACCTGTCATTGAACGGCCACCGCGTGTGCTCAGGCGCAACAATTGTCGCCTCCATTGACAAGAAGGAGTACTCCACAAATGTCACAGATGTTAGAGTTGAAAATGTCACCACCGACAGGATTGTTGTCAAGGTTTCCGGGAGTGTCATTTCTAGTGGCCAGCAACATCTACCTTTTGACGCAAGAGTCTACGTGCACTCTGACGCCTCAACGCTGAGAATTGTCCACTCCTTCATTCATGATCTGGAATGCGGAGAACCGTTAACGTCATTGGGAATTCGATTTTCAGTTCCGTTGCAAGACGCCGAGCTCTACAATAGACACATTCGTCTCGGGGGTTCAGATGGAGGCATCCTGAAGGAAGAGGTTCAAGGCCTTTCGGGCCTTCGGTTTGGGCCAACCGTTCAAAACAGACTTGACCAAACGGCAGGCAGGCCAGTAACGCTTCATGAACACGAATGGGAGAAGACTGATTTTCTGAGAGGTCTAGCGACTATTCCTTCATGGGACGCCTATTCCCTTTCTCAATTGTCATCCGATGGACACACTATCAAGAAGCGAACGAAAAGTGGCTGCTCGTGGGTAAAGGTCATTGGAGGCGGCAGAGCTGATGGAACCGCTTATATTGGCTCAGCCAGGCATGGTGGCTTGGCTGTTGGTATGGCCGACTTTTGGGAACGCTACCCTACCCAAATAGACTTGTCGGATTTGACGAAGGGTGACGGGGCCATTACCATGTGGTTTTATTCTCCTCTTGCTGAACCTCTCGACACATCACCCTACCACGACGGACTCGGATTGGACTCCTACAGCAAACAACTGGAAGCACTTGATGTGACTTATGAGGACTACGAACCTGGGTTTGCTACTGCGGATGGCATTGCGAGATCCAACGAGCTGTTCGTCAGGCCTTTTAGGGCTACACCATCAAACCAAGAGTTGAGTCACTTCTCATTCTTGGTTAGAGACCCTCCTCGATTGGTCGCTACCCTAGAGTATATGCACTCGACCGGAGTCTTTCATGGGTCCTGGGCTCCGGACTTTCGAAACATTGGCTACTCTCCAACAGAAAAGGAGATGGCTATCGAGAAAAACCTCGACTTGCTATTCAACTACTACCGTGGGCAAGTCGACCAGCACCGATGGTATGGATTCTGGGATTATGGGGATGTTCAGCATTCGTATGACCCGTATCGACATGCCTGGAGATATGATGTCGGCGGCTATGCTTGGGATAACTCGGAGCTATCCACCGATCTTTGGCTCTGGCTTTACTTCCTCCATACGGGCAGAGCGGACGTCTTCAAGATGGCCGAAGCCATGACAAAGCATACCTCCGAGGTCGATGTTTACCACTCGGGGAGGTTCAAAGGTTTCGGAACCCGCCACGGAGTCCAGCATTTCAGTGATAGCTCAAAGCAGCTTCGAATATCCAATGTTCTCTACAGGCGCATCTACTACTATCTCACGGGCGACGAGCGCACTGGGGATTTGATTTCAGAGCTTCAGCAATGCCAGAATGCTCTTTTGGGGCTCGACTCGCATCGCAAGGTGCAGCTACATGCAGACATTCCTGAAGGATTTGCCATGGCCAATATTGGCCTTGACTGTGGGCCTTTGGCTGCTTCCTGGCTTACTGCTTGGGAAAGGCGAACGGAGGGTTGGGAACGCGGTAGGGATCTTCTGGTGAAGATGTTGGATGGCCTTTCCGGGCTGTCGCATGGCATAGGGAACAATGCTGTCTTGCTAAATCCGATGACAGCCGAAGTTCGCGAATGCCCTCCTCCGACTCCGGAGTATGCCATCTCACACTTGTCTATGCTGTTTGGGTTCCCCCAAATTTTCACGGAGTTACTAGACTACACAAAAGACAAGTATCCCGCAGCAGTGGAAAACTTCCTGAAGATATGGCTGCCCTATTGTAGAGCATACAATGGAGGTCCTGAGATCCAGCTCAAGGAATTTGGCTTCGAGTTCCCGGATGGGCCTGGGATGTGGAAGCAGAGCCACTCCGCCCTGACAGCCATAGCAGCAGTGGAACAAAAGAGAGCGACCAGCTAGGAAAGGACGCATGGGATCAATTCTTCAAAACTGATGGATACGATCAGACTCATGAGTGGCGTGTCATGAAGGCTTCTCCTCCCGAGCACTTGACCATTGGGGACGAGGCTCCCTGGATTCTTACAAATGAGACTGCTCAGTATGGCGTTACTGCAATCTTCAACTTGGCAAACATCAGAGAATACCTCAATTAGAAGAACACAGCTTGAACTTCAGCCATTGGGCAAGAGCATGAAATCGTCAGTTTTAGTAACCCGTGTTACGTGAGGGGTCCCAGAGAGCCAGCCTTGTAAAGTGGCATAGAAATAGTGATACGATCTGAGATTACTAGACTAGGTCTACTGAATGGTTCATCGGCTCAGGAGAGATTTGGGAAACTGTATTGGGTTGTCATGGAGACGGTAGAAGGTAAGTCCTTTTATTGTGGTATCTTTGTGCGGTTCTCACAGGACAAGGCCGGGAAAGCCGCCCACGACCCGTTTTTCGGAGACAGTTCGGTGAAGTCAGGTTGTCGTTTTGTGGTTAAGAGTCCATTTATAGTTAAAAGAGCTCAAACTAAATCCTTGCAATGTTTATATAACTGGTGCCCGCACATCGAGAGCTAACACATTATAGGTGGAATAGAAAGGAGTGGTTCGATCCGGGATCGGAAACTAGGTCCACTAAGTGGTAAATGGAGCTTGTGGTTCGTGGAAGAAAATATTCCCGCTAGTCCCCAGACTAATATCTGGGGTTGTAACAAGATGTGATTGCTGGTCAAAAGGTCGGTTAAAGAAGAAATAATGAGAATCAATTCGTTGGAAAGAGCGTAGTTAATGCATTTCACGGAAGCATTTAACCGGACAAGTTGGAATTTCCATACGGGCACGCGTATAAATAGCCAGATCATGTGTGTCACCTCCATATGCGGAGTATTATCATACAAATCAAGGTACTCCTACTTGATGATATTTTCTTCACCTCTTTTGAGATAGACCAACTGCAATCGCTTCCAAGATGTTGCCTCAAGGCGTTGTCGCCTCTTTCCTCATATCGACCTTGGGTTGGACGATTGCTGCTCATCCCACCTGGAGCAAAGTCCCTGCGAAAACATACGCTAAATGTCAGAGACCTGCCAAGCACCACCCTTTAGATGATTGTCCGAAGCATACTCTATACGTGAACA
This sequence comes from Ilyonectria mors-panacis, assembly GCA_002991585.1. Lineage (NCBI taxonomy): Eukaryota > Fungi > Ascomycota > Sordariomycetes > Hypocreales > Nectriaceae > Ilyonectria > Ilyonectria mors-panacis. Next base: position 60,745 of record PPHJ01000084.1, on the reverse strand, counting down.
AGGATGCGGCTGTCGCGAACTTCACTAGCATCCAAGATGCGATCGTCTCGCTCCCCGATAACACAGACGCCTACACCATTCTGATTGCACCGGGTGACTATAACGAACAGCTTAACGTCACTCGTCAAGGCCCCCTCACTCTCCTAGGAGTGAGCGATCGCCCATGGAAGGGTAAAAGCTATTCAAACATCGATTACGATACTTCAAGCAGCAATCGAGTCACTGTCTCGTGGGCCATGGCAAACCACGACAGCTCTGGAAAGATTGTCGACAATGCTGTTACAAGCGTCTTGACCGTTGCTCCAACGTGGGAATCATCCAAGTCGGGATTTGGGCCAACGGGTTGGCCTGTGCCTGATGGAACCCCATTTGGATGCGAGGATTTCCGTGCTTACAACATCGACTTCCGCAATTATGCAGCCGATGCCGCGGATGGACCAGCACATGCAGCGGGTATCAGTCGAGCAAATGCTGGCTTCTACTCTTGTGGTCTTTACAGTTACCAAGATACTGTAAGTAGATGTTCCTTTCTATTATCAATTAACTTTCTCAATGCTGACGGTCTGAATAGCTGTTTATCGGTAAACTGGGTAACGCATTCTTCTACGACAGTATCATTGCTGGCCAGACGGACTTTTTATATGGCTACGGCACGATGTGGGTTGAAAAGTCGACTTTGTCCCTTCGCAACTGCGGTGGTGGAATTACTGCTTGGAAAGGTATCAGATCACCTCATGAGCTTGTCATGGTTTTGATGTTAACAGTTGATCATTAGGCACAAACACGACCTTTGAGAATAAGTACGGTGCGTACATCTCCAAATCACAGATCCTAGCAGACAACGCCACCATCGCGGCAGAAATCAAGAGCATATGTCCCCTCGGCCGTCCATGGAACGAGTTACACCGCTCTATCTTCATGAACACGTACTTCGACGCCAGTATCCTCCCTGCGGGGTACATTGACTGGAACGGTGGGAGGTTCAACAACCAGACCTTTATGGCAACGTACAGCGATTTTGGCCCTGGATGGGACCCCGAAGCTGAAAAGAACAGTAACCGAACTATTGTTTTGGACCGGATGGGAGTCAGTGGGTACGATACACCGGCGGACGTCTTTGCGAGTGAGGACGGCGAATTGGGGAAGATCGGGTGGATTGACAAGTCCGTGGTTCCGAAGAAATAATGTCTTGGAGACAACATATTTCCAGGCGTACATTCGATGTTGAATCCCTCAAAGCTAGACGTAAAGTTAGACGACGTACTGGAACTCCTAATCACATTGATAATTGACACCATGGGGATGTCCCTGAATTTTGTACCTATGCAGTCTCTACTCCTAGCCCATTAGCAGTATTGTTGTTGTTCAGTCTGGAAGTGTTGGTACTGGAAGCACCCACCTTTACGATATGGGTTGCTTTGCTTACTCCGATGGATTAGATTCGTTATGTCAGCGCGAAAAGAGGAGTGATACGTCGGAGGAGCGAATTTTTGTCGAAGAAACGCGGACCAGGTAGTTGGAGAGGTTTGACTCGGTAATATGAGATCGGGCTTCATAAATCCTAAGCTTCATACACTAGGTTCCTCCCTTAAGAATAAAACTATGATGTTCGATGATCCAATTCAGACTCTATATACGCCTCTAAGCCATGAGTACCTTTCTAAGACCATAAACTCCCATAGTCCGATGGGGACTTTGCAGAGAGCTTTCGCACCATTAATGCTGCCTGCTTTCATTGGACCAGAACGACAGACCAGACTGGCTTCGTAAAACTCCATACAGCGCAGCTCCATCGAGATTTTCACCGCCATAAGCCTTAGCACTCAACATATTGTTTGTAGCAAGATCCAACGCAGGCATTCTAACGTCCAGGTCCTGAGCAATGCGTAACGCGTGTTTGGCATCTTTGATGGTGTTTGCAACACTGAATCCTGCCATGCCCTCCTTCGGCGCATAGGAACCGCTCGTCATTCGGCGAGAGTATCCGCCCAGCACGGGACCAAAGTTCTCGAAAATAACCTCTTCCATAACTTGAGTACCAAGTCCGTTCTTCTCGGCGAGAACTTGTGTCTCTGCGATAGCTTCCAAGAACACGACCAGAAGAACATTACTTGTAACGTTATTAGCACTCTGTTTGGAAGTCTAGTAGCAGAACTCACCCAGTCACTTTGAGAAGCACAGAGTCTCTGGCATTGTCGCCCATGTTAACAATCTTCCGGCCCATAACACCAACAATCAAGGGCTCCAGTCTCTGGATGGCCGCCTGACTACCAGCCATGGCAAACAGTAAACGTCCTGCCTGGGCGACAGTGTTTGCTCCGAATACTGGGGAAGCCACAAATTCTGCACCAGCAGCTTGAAGCAGACTGGCAACTTCGGTGGCAGTATCAGGGTGTGTGGTTGAGCAATCAATCACTGTTTTTCCCTTCAGATCAACGTCTGATTCCAGCATCTCACTGACCAAGCCTTTGAGAACTGCGTCGGTCGAGACCTGGGAGTGAATTAGCAGCTGCAAACAATGACTTCGGTTCCAGTACTCACCATGAGGAAAACGTCATCGCATTCTCGAGCAAGCTCAGCAATGCTATTCTTAGGCTGTCCTCCTTCTTGAGAGAGGACTTCGCCTTTGGAAAGGGTGCGATTTGAGTACGTGAGAGATGTGCCTTGGGACTTAAGCTTATTATGAAGGTTCAAAGCCATAAATAGGCCCATAGAGCCTAGCCCGTACTGTGATTGATGTTATTAATGGGAATCCCTAGCATGGCTCAGCCAGAATATCTTACCCAGCCAACTTTACGAGTCTGTTCCATCGTGCTGAGTATTTGCATCAAAGAATTCTAGATGATTAGGAGAAAGCTTTGGATTCATGCAACTACGAATGCCTTTTAAATGGCGAGCTATTGCAACCTTCATTCCTTATCACCGGGTTCGGTGCTTGTTTGTAGTCTGGTGCCGAAAATCGGGTCAAACATCTCATCCTTTGTTTTCAAACAATAGGACCGATTGCCAGTTAGTTAGAACCCACATCCTATACCGGTGATGGAGCTCTGACTAGTCCCTCGTGCTATCGTGAGTCGCCACAAGATATTCGAAATGCTCCGGAAGAATGCTCCGAGGTCTGCCAATGGTTGTAAGATAAGATTGACACCGTCCGGAACTCCAAGGTTGAGTGGGCCATAGGTGGAGCCGCAAGTCGGGATGATGCCGCTTATCTTCACCTGGAGTTCGGGTTTGGTCCCGATTTTCGGGAAGCCCTCCGAAGCCTCCGAACTATCTACTCGGAGGTTGTGAAAAAAAGAAAAACGCGACTGGGATACCAGCTACTGTAATTAGCTTTGGTCGGGGAGTTCGTGCTATAAAAGGAGTATGATGCGGCTGCGTGCGGCGACAGATCGCGAACTCTGAGCCGATCTCCCTACCCTACAGCTGCAACCTTTGCGTCGAGGTATCATAGCCCCAGGAATTGGGTGCGGCACACACGCGGAAGCCGGTAAGGAAGATATTGTTGGCGATCTTAGACAAGAAGGGCATAGACTTTTGAGCCCTGGCGGGTTTCACTTGTTACTCCCTGGATAATCCTGCTGTTTTGAGATTAGATGTCGATGAACTTTGGTAAGTATTTTTCCTTGGTAAGTACTTGTTCCAGTCTCTTCCTCGCGACGAACAGAAAGGATGCTAGTCCGGGAGGCAGAGCACACCAAGGAACGCATGGCACAGCCCCTCGAAATGCTACTGACCTCCTAACTATACCGGGGCTTGATGTGTATCATTTAGTCCCTTTATTGCTGCGTATTTGTATAGCTGAGCGACTTGAATCAATGAATCATACATCGGAGTATGCACAGGGCCTGTTGCTAGCAAATTCAATTCCAATTGCAGAATGCAGCTTTACTTCTTTATTGTAATCCTCCCTTTGCCGTATTTGAGCATTAGGTATAAGCTGTCCTTCTTGCCTCCGTCTCTCATTGCGATTTCAACTATAAGGGCTTTTAATACACATGCGACAATATTGTGATACCATTCTCACGGTGGGCTGGATGTCGCCGTTAGTCTTCGTCCCGCAGCTAGTCTGTCGCGTGTATTGCCGCTTCTATTGACACTTGGTACTTTTAATACAAACTAAGAAACTAACTGTGCTACAGCTAGATCTGCTCACGGCTGGCTACTTGGCCACCTCAGGATTATTTTACAGCTCTATCGGATATTTGAAAGACGTTCCGTCTACATTACACCGTTAAGACTCTCGACCACCTTTGCATATGCCATTTCTCTTGCTTCGGGTTTGAAGACGCGAGGATTAGTCTTGTCGAATCCATGCGCAGCCCCCTTCTACTTTCACGACCTCGATGCCACAGCCAGCCCGCTCCAGCTTCTGCCCAAAGACCTCTGCTTCGGGAGCCAGAATATCTCCAGAGCAGACAAAGAGGAGAATACGCGACGGAAACGATGACACTTCGGCAAACATTGGAGAAGCTCTAGGTGACGTTCGGTCCTCAAGCCGGGGAATGTAGCTGTCTGTAAAAACGTGCTGTGCGAAGACGGGCAGCGGCAAAATGGGTTCCGGGACCGTTTTGTCCTCGGGAGCGATGGTGAAATCGACACCTGGGTAGAATGGATACACGACCTTGATGTTGATGTTTTTGAACTCGCGTCTTAATTCAGAGGACGCGACAAGTGCCAGGTTTGCACCCGAACTGAATCCAGACAGAGCAACCCGGCCAAGGTCGAAGAGGCGCAGCTGGCTCTCGACCCATCTCAGTGTGTCTTCGGCATCTTCAACAGCCCCAGGGAAGGGATGCTCGGGTCCTTTACGATAATCTGCGTCCAAAACGAGAACGTTGCACTCGCCGGCGATCCTTTCGCAGAACGGATGGTCCATGCCCAGGTTTGGCATAATATAGCCGCCTCCATGCCAGTTGATGACGAGACCTCGCGGCTCGCCTTCGTTGTAGTTGGGAGGGTAGTAGATCCAAGCGTCGATGAATCGCTTGAGATCGCGGGACGGGATGCGTACCGCTTTGCGATTACACGTTGCAGAGGGTTTGAATTGAGGACGCGTGCCGATGTAGTTGAGGAGGCGAATCAAGGAGGCGATGATCTTCAGCTTGATGTACTGCAAAAAGCCGTGAGGAGCCATTGTGAATGATGCGAAGAATTTGTGTGAAATTATCGGTATAAAATCATGGAAGCCCTTATGATGTGACTTGACTTTGATGTGTTGGGTTCTACATTTTATTCCCGATCATCGTGGCTCATGCTTGGAAACACGGGCTGGAGTTTGGCGAACGGACGAATCGGAACTCCATCACAGAGTAGCGTCGGCCGGTCATGAGTCATTCACCGATTGATCGGCACCATTTGCCGAGCGCCTTACTGGTCTTCTTCCATAGGTCGGAGCATTCTCCTGTTATTCCCACGGGCAGGAGGTGAAACTGGAATCGTTCTCAGTCTACCGGTTTAGTAATTAAAGCTTCTAGAAATTAAATAAATACGGCTGCTTCGCCACAAAAGTCATAACTCATGAATGATCTCAATGCAGAATTTGGTATAATTCAATAATGCTGGCATCCCAGATATAGATATATAGATATATTTCTTAGTGTTTGATAGTTTTCTCCCTAATCTCCCATCCTTGCTCTGTCACTCCCGTCGAGCCGTCTCGACGAGCGTCAATACCCCGTGAGGGGATGTAGAATCCAGTACGCCATTCAAAGGTTGGGGCTTCTAGGCGACGAGTGCGCGATCCTGCAGGCGAGCTTTCTCGAGTCTGGTGTCTGCAACTACAAGCAAGTCTCGAAAATTCCGCAATGAGTCAAGCTACATAGCCTCCGTCCGTAACGTGATGCCCAAACCATGGCCATCCATATTCCATCGTTTCCGGTATCGTCGGCAAGTCGACACTCCTTTCGCTCCTGCTCCGCGTAGCCAGGCGGAAGCAGAGCCAGCCAGGGACGAGATCCCGATCAAGAGCCAAATCAATTCAATGAAGATACTGGACAGGCCCTGTCGAGGTAGTTTGCTGGCCGAGGGGTCCTTTGTGCGATCGTGATTCAGGAACTGTCCTATGTCGTGGTCGAAGCTGTGGTTCGCTTGCCAGAGCCTCAATGGTTGGCAAATGTTTTGCTCACAGATGGCGTGGAATGTCCGTTTCGATGAAAGATGAAAGGCAATAATTTGATGAAGGTGTTTGACACTATCGTCAAGGCCCGGCCCCGGTGCATAGGTGCCGTCCATAGGAATGTCGGCCATGTCTGGCTCGTGGGAGATGGCTCTCAGAAGCACGTTGGATTCACTTCCATAGACAAGGAGAGAGCAGGCGTTCGCGATAGCCATGAAGTATCTAATGTCAGATTAGACATTAATAACACAGGAATAAGAAACGAAACTCACCCCGCTTCCAGCCACCAGTTTGTAACTCTACCGATGCGGCCATCGAGAAGTTCCAGGGACTCTTGTATAACATGATCGACTCTGTCATTCGGGTTTCCAGAGAAGAGAATTGCATGTACCCGGGCAAAGTTGGTGTCGGCTTCTGATAGGTGACGTGGATCGGAATCCAAGATAGGGTCGAAGAGGGTCGTAACGCTTTCCCTTGCACTGAAAAACGGTGTCGGTACACACAGTGACTTGGCGTAGCAGTGTAGCTGCTGTAAAGCATTGGGCCTAGTCAGGATCGCCAAGTGGCGAGATAAGCGACCAGATGTCGGAGACTTCTCTGATGCCTTGCCGTACCAGTGTTGGCTTACCGTAGCCCAAGCTTCTCGATCCCTGACATCGTCATCCTCGATCGGCTTACGATAGCGGCCAAGATCTGCCAAACATTCAATCCAAGTATCCTCGAATTCTGGCACTTTCTCGTAGAGTAGTGCCACCGTACTGTAAGCAAGGTACAGGAAGGTCAACATGTGCTCGAGCGATGCCGGTAGTCGGTGCCGGAGCAGCTCAAGGAAGGAGTGAATACCATGCCTCCACATCCGAGCGGGCATAGCATACTTGGACGCAAGGCCACGAAGTGGCACGCTAGTCGATGGGCGCTGACTGGCAAGAAAGAAATCGTGGTGCTCATGCAGTAATGTGCGATGGAGGGCGATCAAAGCCTGCCATTGTTCGTTGTTGAGCTTATTCGCGTCGGAATTGGATGACTGGGCGTTGTCGACTTCTATGCACTTTGTCTCGACCATGACTAGACCGGCATAGATGCCCTTGACCTCGGCAACAAGTTGGTCTTGTGATATTGGCTTGGTTTCTGGTTGGAGCATCATCTGGATTACAGGCTCAGCCTCATTGATGTGGAGGGATGATCGGGGTGGGCTTCGCGTTGCTTTTGCTGGTGGTGATCTGCACGCAGATAGAACGGAGCGGCCCTGTGGGATTCTCTGATGATCACCGTTATCACCCTCCGTCCACAATTGTCGGCCGGAAGGATTCTTTGGTCTCCTGTCGAATTTGTTCTCCGGGTCGCTTACACGGGCGCGGGAGCGCATCGTCGAGGCGAGGGGTGCTGAGAAGTCTTGTTGACGTTCGGCTGACTCAGTGGAGTAGCGCTTCTTGTAGAATCGACCCTCGCCGTCTCCAGGATCAGAGTTAGATCGGTGGGTATCCGTGTCTGTATCTTGGTCATCGAGTATGCCCGATACACGGCGTTTGCGGGTGGGTCGATCCGTATGTTGAGTTTCCGGTCGCCTAAAAGAGAGTCAGACATGGTACCAACTTGGAGTGGTAGGGACTCACGGCTGTGTAGACTTCATGCTCCTAAAAGCACCATCAATAGCCTCGTCGGAATCCCAGGAGGCGTGTGTGTCACGGTCGGCATGGACATGGACACGGAATGCCTCGATGTATGAGCACTGAGAGCAAAGCGGACAAAAAGAAACCCCTTTTTGGTGAATTTCCCGCAAATGGGCTACCCATTTTTTGGTCACGTCCATGATTTCGGTTAGAATGAGGATCGCCTTGAGGTATACTGTGGGAGGCGTGACAGTCGGTCTTTTCGTTCTTGTTGTCTGGCTCGCTCGTGAGAACAGATGAGCAAAGATTGGCCAACGGTAACAAGGAAGGGAACCAGACGAATGGCGTCCGTGAACGACAGACGACACGCAGCGAAAGAAATTACGCAAATGATAGTGAAAACGAAGATTTGTAAATGGCGTCTAAGGCTAGATTAAATCGGGAGCTTGTGCGATGAAGAAACCGGAGGCCAACGTACTCGAGAAGTAGCTTTTGGTAGATGGCGATAAGAATGAAGCCCGTAAGGCTCCAGACAGCGAGCAAGCTATTTCGGTCAGGAATACACGTAATGGAGGAGGGAGATGACATTACATTCCAGACGCTGCCGATGCTGCCGGTACCGCCTCCTGTTGATTCTGGGCGAGGAGGGCCACAATTGGACAGCAAAAGTTGATCAGGAGGAGCAACAAGCCGGCTAGCATTGCTATTCTCCGCGGGGGTATCCGCGGTGGTAGGGAAACACGGCGGGGAATGTTAAACGACGCACCAGAGATGTTGTCCTAGACTTCACGTCGAGTAGAACAAGCGTAGCGTCGTGGTGAAGAATCGGGTGCTGGAGCTGGTCGTGGTGGAGTAGGAGGACAGGATAGCTCGCGGATAACTACACGAAAGAGGGGAATATCCACGAGGGTGTGAAATACTCTCGGGGTAGGGTAGCTCTAGCACTGTTTGCCTTGTCAAGCAAGTACGGGGGACATGGTAGGATTGGAAACCGAGTGACCGGGGCGGGTGAGGATGGGTGAGTGAGGAGTGGAATGGACTAGAGCAGATCCTTTCTGGCGAGCTTTGTGACAATCGCTGACAGCCAAGAAACAATCAGACTTCTCATTGAGCCGGGGCATTGGACGGAGCCCGTCGAGGCGGACCATTTCTCACCCTGACAACAGGTTCGCGAGGTTCGCGAACCGTTGTGGCGGTGGCTTGGCAATCGCCTTGTGTCGTGTCGATAGCTGGTTGGATAGCATGGTTTCCCCTCTTTGCCTACCGCCGATCGCATACGAATGATGAAACCCGTCACTCAGTCGGCAAGAGTCTTTCACGAGAGTCTTCCGCCTCAGTCGAAGGAGAGTGTGTAATCAGTGCATTCTATCACGGCTCCAGTAGTTCACGCCATCTGCTGAACTCACGCAAATATCTCGAAATACCCGTTCCACGAAAAGCGACTGCACATCACGAAGCCCATTTTGCTTGCGCGTATGGTTCAAAGCGAAGACGATGAACCGCCCACCCGTGGATCTCGTGCCTTTGCTTCGTTGGAGGCCACAAAAGAGAGGGCCTCTTTTCCAACACGAATCCACAACGAAGACATCAATTATGGTCGCATTTTCCTATGGCGGGCTGTCCAAGCTGTCGGAGCCACCTTGTTGTTAGCTGCCATTCCGCGGCAGTTCGACGTTTCTCCTGGTCAACCGTGTTCGAAGTTTCCTGTATGTACGCCAGTTCCATTCTTCGAGAACTGGCTTCTACCTTTTGTTGCCCGCTGCTAAAGACATCTCTGCGTAGATATGCGACCCGCGAACACTTCAACCCCCGATACCATTACCTCCCGCATTCCACCGATTCTATACCTGCGAGACTCTGCTACTCGTCTTGACCCTATCGACATTTGTACACTGGCTGTGTGTATTTGACCTTTTCCAACAACCACGATGGAGCGATCGATACCTATCCGCGACTGTATACACTACGGTGGTGGCCTTGATCCCAGCAGCCTTTTTCGTTGGCGACCCTGTCACCGTCTTCCTTCAGATTCTGCCTGCAGTCACAGATGTTTGCTTGGTCTTCTGTGTCTTGCTTGACATCCTGCACGTTTGAGGTTCGACCAGCAAGAGGGACACACTTGGGTAGGGACACGACCTTCGGATGGAGAATGAGGGGGTTGGATCTTAACGACTCCCTCGCACCTATCCCTCGCCGATGCTTTTTTGACGCGCTCGTTGGCACTGGTCTGGATTGTTGTTTCACGATTCGGCGTAGCTCAGGTCAGCTAGGGCGAAAGCCACTGCTGACGCGCAAGGAACAACATCTTATGTATCTCCGACTCCTTGTCCACTTAGGGACGGGCCAACAATGTGGACAGTTAAAACGGCGCAAGTCACAACCGTTTTCTTGTTCAATCTTTCTTCTCAAGCCGTAAAATATTGCTTCCATCGACGATCAACAAGGCTTTTTGTTTCACTTCAGTGTACTCGATGCTCTCGGTGTCCTCCGTGGTAAGACGCACTCGAGATGGTGGGTTTCACCTACCCTGAACAAGCCAACGTTCATATGTGTCGTCGGTCCCAAGGTCTGCACGAACCAGTCGCGATCACTTCTGTTGAGCCACAATCCACATCCGGAAAAAGTACGAATACCAAGACTAAGTTCGCATGGATTTTGGTATATATTCCTCGCCCTTCAACAACTTTTGCCGCCGTTCCCGCAATGCTTCCTTGAACGCGCAGGAGAGAACTGTAGCGTGAACCTAAATAATCATATTTGTACCACTACTTTCAATCAACTGCGACAGGACAACAGAAAATCCCCCTGAAATCTTGCTAGATCGAGCCTAATCTATATCACTCATTGTGCTTAACCACCCGATCTTTTGCTTGACTCTAGTACCGTCAAGAGATGCCCGCGGATTGTACAGATATAAGCGAAAATATCCAAGGTGGCCACCGGATTAAGTTTGAAGGATATGGTTCATTTAGAGAAGACTACTCTTCCTTTTGGGGTAAATGATCGTGGTTCATGACGCGAGATCTCAGCCCAAGCCTGGTGGCAAGACACAGGCGACAGTCATCACTCCCAGCATTTTCCAAACCGGCAAAAACGAACGACGCTATCTCAAGATACACCGATACGTGCTTATGCTGAGCTATCTTCAGTTGATAGAAAGCCACAAAATTGCAAGAGATGATTCGTGTTCCCAATGTGACGACTAGTAAGATCTAAAATGTTAGACATAACTAGCAAAGCGTTGTATCTCATGGCATGATCCAACCCTTTCTGGCTCAACCTGACCCCTGGAGAAACCCGATTTGACTGTGCGAATCGATTTGTGGAATTACCACCGAACCAATCAATGCCAATCCACGGTACTCGGATAACATCGCGTAGTGGCTTTATGAGCCGGAAATAACATGATCCTAGAGCCCAGACTAACCGATCCAATGCCGTCTCTCAACCAGGCTACCCTGGGATAGATAGTGCATGGATCCGCGATAAGACCTTCTCGTAACCGAATGTAGAAATATTGTACGTGATAAGCCGGCACCCGACGCGCAACAGTTGATAGCGATGCAGTTCTGTCACGGGTCTTTGTCCATATTAATGACAAGGCCTCTGGACCTCATCCCAGGAGTCCCTAGGATGCCTTACGCGCCATCAACAACGAATTGAAGCCATGGCGATCAGCGACAAGGACTCCGACGCCTTGAACTTCGACTCGAAGGCCAGCGACTCGGCTGGTATGGAGAAGGTGACAGGTATCCAGGATGTTGACGTTGAAGATGGAGAAGTAGAGGACTCGTGAGCCGCCCGCTCCCAAGCGAAATCACATTTGCTCGTGTGTTGACCCAATTGTAGTCCCTACGATGAGGTTAGAGCCATTGTGCCCCCGGTCGATGACCCGGACCTCCCAGTGAACACCTTTCGAGCTTGGTTTCTGGGCATTGTCTCGACTATCATTTTCTCGGGAGTACTGCAATTCTTCCAGCTCCACTCGCCTCCCAGTAAGTGTTTCTTCCTAGTGGCTACAACAAGCATGTCACTGACCTTTCTAGTCTTTCTTGCCTCGTATCTTGTCATCATCGTCACCCTACCAATAGGCAAATTCATGGCGCGTGTTCTCCCGACGAAGACTATCAACGTCCTGGGATGGAGTTTCAGTCTCAACCCTGGCCCCTTCAACCACAAGGAGCACACCATCACGGCTATTATGACAACACTGGTATCAGCCTTCGACAACGGCTCCCTGGCATCAGATGTCTATGTGGCTTTTGACAAATTCCTGGGCATCCCCATTTCTCCTGGGTTTCGCTTCATGTTTTTGCTCACCACGCAAGCCTTGAGCTTTGGGTTTGTTGGCATGTTCCACCGCTTCTTGGTACGCCCTGCTATTTGTATCTGGCCCGGGGCGCTGCCAACATGCTCGATGATTTACGCCTTCCACGACCCTTCCTTCCACAACCAGGTCGCCAATGGATGGAAGATGCATCGAATGAAGTTCTTTTGGCTGACCATGACTATTGCTGGAACCTGGCAAGTTGTGCCAAGCTTTTTTTTTCACATCTCTGACCACATTTGCCTGGATAACCTGGATCAGACCCAAGAATGTTACATTGAATCAAGTCTTTGGGCGCGACAACGGGCATGGACTTGCTCCCTCTTACGCTTGACTGGAACCAGATTTCAGGATACCTCTCATCGCCTTTAGTCGTCCCTTCTTGGGCCATTCTCAACATCCTCGGCGGAAGCATCTTTTTCCTTTGGATTATTTCCCCAGCATTGCACTGGACCAACGTGTGGTACGGCCGATACTTTCCATTCTCATCTTCCCGCACCTTCGACAACACCGGTGCCGCGTACAACGTCAGTCGAGTCATGAACCCAGATTTCAGCATCAACAACGAGGCTTATGCCGAGTACTCGCCCGTGTTTCTTTCTACGACCTCGGTCCTGTCCTACGGTCTCGGATTCGCTTCAGTCACCTCCATCCTCGTCCACACATATCTCCATCACCGGGAACTGCTCTGGAATAGTTTCAAGACCGCATTCAAGGGCAAGGATGATGAGGCCGAAGATATCCATGGTCGGTTGATGCATGCATACAAGGCTGTTCCTGAATGGTGGTATGGCATCGTATTTGCTGCACTCTTGGGAATCAGCATGGCATTCATCTACATCTATGATACAGAGCTACCGTGGTGGGCATTGATCATCAGTGTCCTCCTAAATGTGGTGCTTCTGATTCCTATTGGTTTGATGAAGGCTACATGCAACGTTACAGTCAATACTGGAGTCTTGGCGGCACTAATCAGTGGTCTTATTTGGCCAGGCAAGATGGTCAACAATGTTGTTTTCAAGGTCTTTACCCTTGTCTGCACCTTCCAAGGCCTTGGATACATCCAGTCCATGAAGACGGGCCATTACATGAAAATCCCCCCACGAATCACCTTTACTGCCCAATGTTTGAGCATCCTCATTTCCTGGGTCGTGCAGACAGGCGTAAATCTTTGGGCGATGGGCCATGTGGAGGGAATCTGCACCGACGATGCAGTCAACAACGTACGTACCCAGAATAAAAGAAGGAACCAAGAGACGAAGTTAATCTTTTAATTAGTTTTATTGTCCTCTCGCCAGCGGATATGCAGCGAATGCTGTGTTCTGGGGCCTTATCGGACCGACAAAACTCTTCGTATCTGGTTCCATGTACGCCAGTATGCTGTGGTTCTTCTTGATTGGCGCCATTCTCCCAGTCTTGGTGTATTTCGCCGCCAAGAAATTCCCCCAAAATAAAATCCTTAGCAAGGTAAGTGTCTGTCAAATAAGTCAGCGGTGCACCGATTTAACAGAGATTTTAGATTCACACGCCTGTGATATTTGCATCGACATCTTCCATCCCACCAGCCACCGCAGCGAATTACATCTCCTGGGGCCTCGTTGGCCTCGCTTTCAACATGTTTATCAAGCGCCGCTACCGTGCCTGGTGGTCGAAATACAACTACTTGCTTTCCGCCGCATTGGATACTGGCCTGGCAATTACGACTTTCCTCGTCTTCTTCTGTCTGACATATCCTGGTGTGTCCCTGAGTTGGTGGGGAAATAGGATCGCGGATGAGACGGCTGACGGAATGGGTGTGCCCCTTGATACTGTGGCTCCCGGAGACACCTTTGGGCCAGATACATGGCATTAATAGGCGTGGTATGGAGTCATGATTACCATTGTGCCATTGAACTGGAAGCTTTGGAATTTAACTAGAAACGTTACGATACTGCTTTAGAGAGTTCTGAATATATAATACGGTTCTGTAAATCATGATAGACCATAGCTACTTTTCCATACCATATCACTTTGCCTGTTTCGACTTCCGATTGTAAATCCCATCTGACATCCCCACACGTCTCCGCACGGAAGAAGGGTGATGCACCTTAATCAATCAACTAGATCCTTTTGTTTGTCTTCTTCTGAAATGAGCAAACCCTCCCATGATTTCTTGTACACCTGGTTCGTCAACAGTAAAATTTACGTGATAGCGCCTTACTGTGCCAACGTAAAATAAACGCGGATGTAGTATTGATTAAACTGTTCTAATCTTGTTACGATCCCACTTGGTGCGTTTCTAGAACTCTCCACCCGTCATCCAGGTTTGAATCAAGTGAAGGGATATTTCAGGCTGGTCCAATGGCACCATGTGTCCAGCCCTGTCCACCGTTACAAAAGCAAACCTGGACGCTTTAGTAGCCCCAGGTACCGTGAGAGCTCTAACTTCCTTCATTGTACCAGCCATTACCGTTTCGCCATCCTTGGGAGCAAACCACGGCCTCATTGACTGAGAAACAAACTCAGCTTGGCCAGCCCAAGGTAATTTCTCCGTCCAACGCAAGTTGCCTGCAGTGTTGCAAGCTAGATCGAGATTTCCATTGTACACCAAAACATCTATTCCTGCCTCCAGAATGTACTTGACTTCTGGTGCTGTGTTGACAAACAAGTCATTGCCTTTCCAAAATAGCTCATGAATATCCATGTTGAGAATGGTGAAGTTTTTGAAGTTCTTAGGCACATTCAACGTTTCGCGCATCTGTGGGGTGTTTGCGTATGCTTCGATCGACAGGACTTCAGTGTAGCATAGCTGATCAACTTGACACGTGCGTGTGATGTCAAAGGGATCTCTGCCGCCCTCACCCGTCTCATTATCGAAAAGAGCTCGGATCTCACTGCTGCAGAAAGCATCTGCAGCATGGCAGAGGATGGGATCAGGGTACTCGTAGCAAGCTTGGTGAAGATAGACACAACGAGGCAACGCCTCGGCAATCTGCGTACAGCGTGTAGCGTTAAAGATAGGCTCTGGAACACCAGGCTTTGTGGTGCAAAGAGTATCGTAGTACCCGTAAGTAGTGTCCAGCGGCGAGACAAAGCCATCTCCAATCATGACGGAAGTAAGAGGAATCTTGGCTTCGGGTGCAAGCCCAGGGCGACCATTGTAGCGCACAATCTCAGCTGCGAGAGTGGGGATGTAGTGGCCGCCGTAGCTTTCGCCTGAGATGTGGAAGGGAACAGATCGCAGGCGAGGAAATGCGGAATAGAAAATCTGTAGGAAAGCGTTCATGTCTGCGGCGGCCACGAATGAGTCCGACGGCATGTCGATGCCTTCATCCACATATGAGAAACCCGTGCCCGCTGGTTGGTCGATGAAGATCATGGAAGAGTTCTTGGACCATGAGAAAGGATTTCGGCTTGTGCTATCACCGTCCTTTGTCACCAAACAGGGGCCAAGCTCCAGCATCATGCCTTGGAAAAGGTTAGCGGTTGGTTCACAGCTAAACGTATACTATCTTACCAATGAGACCGCTGCAGCCGGGACCGCCTGTCATCCATAAATTCAAGGGATCATTGTCTGGATTGTTCATGCTCTCAAAATACCCTAGAACTGTCAATTTCCATGTACTGGTTGGGGAACTAGGGCGCGTCTCACAAAAGAAGAAGTGCTTGCCAGCTGTGTCAAGCCAACCGGTATACTGTTTGGAGCCGGCATCACAGAGATCATCGCCTTGTTGACGAATGCGAATAGAGTGATCAGGATAGTCGGGATCACTGTATGTGCTGTAGTCTGCTTCTTTTACTCCGATGATCTGTTGACGGTCTATGGTTGCGGCAGCTGTAATGCCAAGGCCGAAAAACAGCCAAGCCGTTTGGATGATGATGCGACTCAGGCTGGCCATTCTGTGAAGTGAATTGAAAACCGATAAGACAAGAATTGTATCAAGATTAAAGTCTTACGAGGTTAGAGTCCGAGTTCAAGCGATGCAGCATATTATGCAGGCTATCTTATCAACAATCTCGTAATTGACGGCTTGCTTGGCGAGAGGGGATGGCGGCATTTCTCCACAACACCATCATCCTAAAACGGCATCAAGGTACGAGGGGACAGGGATGAAAACACCCTTACCCTTCTCGGTAATTAGATACGTGCTTCCACAAACGGTCGATTGCTGTCTTTGGATGTCGTGAATCTGATGTTTCGTCGTCAATGAGACGTGCAAAAGTCCGATAGTAAGCCACCATACAAATTGGTAGCCTCATTATTTTGGTATGTTACTTTGCCACTAATTCCATTCATGGCGCCTCATTCAGCCTAGCAAAAATAAAACTCCTCTTCCTTTTCATCGTCTCTGCACGAAGCTCCCGATAGCTTTGGACGATGCCTGGAACTTTGCTAACGGACTTATTGCTGCCGCAAGGTATTATCCAAGATGCCCGCGGCGACTTTATGGGACGTTTGGGACCTCTTTTGACACTCGTTACTACCCTTGCCATTTCGATAAGAGCCACATGGTGTTTTTGGCATCAACCACACAGGCGACCGGCATACTTGCTCTCGACATCACATGTCTTTATCAACCTTGCAAATACGGCTGCTGTCCTGGTATGCATTATTGTCAACACCTTTCAACTGGCGCTTAGCTTGGAACCGCATTATTTTGTTTCTGAGCTTGCCTGGGTATGTCAAAGCACGACTTCAGATTGAGGAGAATCGTATTAACATCTTTGCTAGATTTTATGTCTTGTCTGCCGAATTGGGTATTTCGCGTTACCTCAACAGCGCTGGGGGCTTCATCTCGTCGCGACTTGTTTCTCGTTGACTGTACTTGCTTTCATTATAATCCCAACTGGTATCTACCCTCTGGTTCTGATACATGAAAACCGGGACGATGCTACTCCCAGCACTCTCCAAACAATCTACATGGTTGGTGCTGTGGTTGCATCCGTTATATTGCCTCTAGTTACGCCATCTCACAACCGCATAGAAGAGCATGAGACACCTGTTCATCCGTCTCTTACATGCTCACCAATCGTTCGGTGGTGGACGTACGGCTGGATCAGCCCCTTTGTCGCGTCAGCATATGCGAACCACGGCGATGTCAGTCGCATCAGTATCCCAGTCTTGACGCCAAAGAGCAATCCACGTGTCTGGGCCTCACGCCTACGCGAAACTCGGCTGAAGACTGGCTCTACGGCACGCGCGGTGTGGATTCTCTTCAGGCCACGACTGGCTATCATGGCCACCTTCATGGTCTTCTGTGGTTTTGCAGAGTTCATTGGAGCCATCGGGTTGCGGAGTCTTCTTCAATTCTTGGAAGGTTCGAGCTCCGAGGGAACCTTTCATCCCTGGTTTGCCGCCTTTCTCTTCGGCGCCTCACCCATAATTCGAGGGCTCTGCATGCAAACATTTGAATCCTTCTCGACGGAAGCAATTTGCCACTTCAAATCCATGGTGACGAGTACCGTGTTCGAGAAACTACTTAAGCAGAAACCGGGAATGCGCCCGGATTCTGGTCAAATCACCAACCACGTTGCGGCAGACCTCGAGAAGATTTCCGTGCTTCGGTACAGTGTTATGGCGGGCTTCATGGTCCCCGTGGAGGTGGCAGTTGCCAGTGTTTTGCTATACCAGACGATGGGGTGGTCTTACGTACCTGGATTAGTGATTATACTCACTACCCGTATTCCTATCTCATGGTATGTCAGCCGGTATCAGGGTCATGCCCAGTCAACTGTTATGGCCGCAATTGATGCTAGGGTGCGTCGAGTGAGCGAGGTTGTCAAGGGACTGCAGACGGTTCAGATGCTGGGACAAGCTCTGGCATTTCATGCCTGGATTGACGAAAAGCGAGAAAAAGAGTTGTTGGCGATATGGGCCAAGATGAAGATTGTCGTCGCTTCTGAAACCATCTCGGCTGGCTTTCTGCTGGTGCCCCTAGTTGTGTCGCTATGGTCGTATACCATGCTTGCTGGATTGCCACTTACCCCTACAATGGTTTTCACTGTTGTCTCCATTTTCAACACCCTCAAGGGCATGATGTCACTCGCAGTGATTGGAGTTAGCACACACGCCCATGCAACGGTTTCCTTGGAGCGAGTGCTCGCTTTTTTGGATGACGAGCTATCACGAGAGGATGATTGGGAGAGCGGAGCGATTGAGACTGCTTACACGGACGTGGACCCGAATGGAGCTGGATGTACCTTTGGGGCGCTAAATGCTACTGTTCAGGTTTACGGGAGCGATGGAAATCCAAGGACTATTCTGAAAAACGTCAACTTCAACCTGGTTCAAGGTGGACTCAACGTCATCACTGGAAAAACAGGGCAAGTCTCAGTCCCTCCTCGTACGAACTCTATTAACACAGATCCTAGGTCTGGCAAATCTAGTTTGTTGAAAGGACTTCTACATGAAGCTCACGTCTCTCAAGGGGAACTGGGCATCAGGTCAAGCCCCTTTGAGAAAGTGTCATATGCCGGCCAGTCGCCTTGGCTACAGCAAGGCACGATCAGGGACAACATCCTGTTTGGTTCACCGCCCTCA
This sequence comes from Ilyonectria mors-panacis, assembly GCA_002991585.1. Classification (NCBI taxonomy): domain Eukaryota; kingdom Fungi; phylum Ascomycota; class Sordariomycetes; order Hypocreales; family Nectriaceae; genus Ilyonectria; species Ilyonectria mors-panacis. The sequence continues at coordinate 42,170 of PPHJ01000084.1, read as the reverse complement.
GAAAGGCGATATCAGGAAACCATAAAATCAACAGGCCTGGACATCGACCTACGGGACCTGCCTGCAGGAGATGCGACCATCGTTGGTGAGCGTGGCCAATCTCTGTCAGGTGGGCAGAGAGCTCGCGTCGCCATGGCGAGGGCCATTTTTGCAGACACGCAGACAGTATTGTTGGACGATGTCTTAGCCGCCTTGGATGCTACCACATCTCGTTTAGTTGTGGATAAATGCATCCTTGGTGACTTCATGAAGGGAAGGACCATCGTGTTGGTAACTGAGCATCTCCAATGTCGCCAAGAGGCAGACTTGCTGCTTGAGATTAACGACGGTACTGTCACAAGAGTTGTGGCGCCAGATCAGCAATCCTCAAAGGCATCCAAAGTCTCGTCTGTGACAGTTTTAGAGACCGAGGTATCAAGCGACACTCTCGAAGCTGCCAGAGAGACCACCGAAGACCTAGAGACGAGTCCTCGGAGCGAAGTCAATTCTTCCCCGAAAGGGTGCGAGAAGCTCATTACGGGTTTGATTGGGAGGATGTATATCCTAAAGTACATGAAGCTCTTTGGTTCTCCGGGGTTGTTGTGCCTATTCTGCTGCCTTGCTCTCAGCTCCCAAGCAGCCGACGTGTTACTGTCATTCTGGTTGACCATCTGGTCAGGCAAGTATGAACACGAGAGCAGTCAAGAGGAGCGTCATAAATCCTTTTCCTATCTCATGGTCTACACTGGAATTGGAATTCTTCAAATATCCCTCGTCTGCATATCTTCATTGATCTTCTTCTATGGAGCCCTTAGAGCGAGCCGCACGGAACACTCCCGGATGATCATGTCTGTTCTTGGGGCAACTTTCACATGGGTCACCACTACCCCTGGGGGATGGATCCTAAATCGATTCTCCTCTGACATATTCTCCTTGGACAATACCATCACAGAACTGCTGAAGCAGGTTTTGGAGAATTTTCTTTCTATCGGTTTCCGTCTTGCCGCAGTTTCATCGGCTCTTCCGTCATTTATTCTTCCTACAGTCGTTTTACTTGGCTTAGGCATGTATGTCGGCCAAATCTATCTACATGGCTCAACTGCAGCCAAGAGAGTGTATGCGGCAGGTCTGTCTCCCATTCTCACAGGTCTAACAGATGTTATTACGGGCATCGAAGTCATTCGCGCTCATCGGGCGGAGGCTACATTTCAAGATAAATTTCTGCAATCTCTGGAGCATTATCTGCAAGGCTGGGAGGCCGTCAGCGCGACTCAGAGGTGGCTGGCAGTCAGAATGGACTTCTTGGCTGGACTAATATCGCTTTTGACTGCAACTCTCGCCCTGTCGTCTCGAAACACCAGCCCGGCCGTCATTGGATTCAGCATGACAAGCTCAACAACTCTTTGCACCTCCCTATTATGTACGTCTGCTCAAATCCGCGGAAGTCAATGATACTAATATGTAGAAGATATTGTGTATCTCTCGAGTGTGTTGCAGGTTGAAATGAACTGCTTCCAACGCATCGAAGAATACATTCACGCGATACCACAAGAGCAAAGGGGCTCCGATAAAGAGTTACCGTCCCAACACTTGATTGGATGGCCTCATGATGGAAACGTGAGGATGCAGAACGTCACCGCCGGCTATACGATTGATGGCGATGCCGTGCTCACTGACATAAACCTCGAGGCCAAGCCCGGGCAGCGCGTTGCCATCGTGGGACGTTCAGGAAGTGGAAAGAGTTCTCTCGCAGCGACTCTCCTTCGATTGACTCAGAAGTTTCAAGGTCGCGTGTTCATTGATGACGTCGATATTGAAACTGTAGATGTGCACGACTTGCGTCAACGCATTTGCTTCATCCCCCAGAGCCCAACATTGTTCACTGGCTCACTGAGGTTCAACCTCGATTTTAGCGGCACGATTCCAGATCTGCTGCTGCAAAAAGTACTCAGTGATGTGCTGGGTGATCTTGCGGCAACCAAACACTGGCACCTAGACAAAGAAATTGAAGCAGACGGAGCCAACTTGTCGCAAGGCGAGCGACAACTCATCTCCATGGCGCGGGCGCTCGTGACTGACGCCCGTGTCGTGCTAATTGACGAAGCGACCGCCAATCTAGACGCAGAGAGCGACAAGCGCATCCAAAGGTTGTTAAAAAGAACGATTTTCGGACAAGACTCTAATCGCCATCGCACATCGCCTAGCTTCTGTAGCTCAATTTGACTGGGTGTACGTGATGGACCAGGGAAACATTGTCGAGCAAGGCAATCCCCAAGAGCTCATGGTCCGAGAAGGCGGAGAGTTTTGGAAACTCTGGCAAGCCACTCGTGAATAGCACAACGGCTCATTAGACAGTTTAGTACTTTGGTGGATTAGTCCTTGAAAACTTTCCCGACTTCTGTCAAGTTATAATACGCGTGGTATGTGAAAGTGAATGCGCTCCAGCAATGTCAATGGGCTGATTGATGCGGCTTCCCCGCTTCCACTGGACAAGATCACTGAGCCAGGCAGCCTAGAAGGCCTAGTCTTGCAGGGAGTATGCACTAGAGAGTTGCTATAGCCGGTTATCATCTCCCTAACCCCGAAATGCAACGGTGGCTGAAGCTGTTATCTTGACATGGGTCCTGGCGGCCTTCATGAGATAAGACTAACCCAGTCGCGCCATTGAATGTGGATGAGATTAAAAGTGTCTGGCATCTTCCGATCTGCCCGTTGGCAAATTTCCCTCCTGCATGTCAATTGATCCAAGGACTCGCACTTGGGGGTCCTTATATGCTCTATTCCCTATCCAATTCTCCGACCGTACGCCCCTATTCCGCCCAAATGCCCAATACGTCTCCATCATCGGGTCCTTCTCCACCTGGACCCAAGACAGGCCACCCTGGACCTCCTCGGAAGCGAAATGTGACGTCCCGAGACCGGAATGGATGCATCACGTGTCGAAAGCGGCACCTGAGATGCGACAAGACTCATCCTGAGTGCACCAATGTTCGTTCTCTTGTTAGGGTTAGCATGTATAGAAGAGACTGACGCAAAGGGCTCTGTAGTGCCTGAAGATGAACCGAATGTGTGAAGGATACATCGTCAATCGAATTGCTTTCTGCGACGAGACCTTCTTGACCACGCAGAAAGCCCAAGGCAGGGTTCCCAAGAGGGCCCGAGGACGGGCTGTGAAGAGAGTAGTGGTTGACGCAAGCCCAAACACAACCCGCAATGAAGCCGTAATCGACAGTTCTCTTCTTCTTGGTTTTGAAGATGCACAAGACGCTGGTACGGCCTTAGAGAGCGCTTTAGCCCCTGTGTCCGAGGCGGGAGACTGGATGCTACAGGAATGGGCGCTCTCTCTTTGGCCCCAGGACGACGAAGTACACCTTGATGATGCCTCGCCCTCCTCTTTACTGGAAATAAACCCGGTAACAGAGAACGGCCTGCTGGATATGGTTTCTTTGGACCTTTACTCAACCAATCTTGCCCCGAGCCCAGTGTTTCAGCCATTTTCACTTGCATCGGGGAGTGAAAACCAGGCTCAGTTCTTCTGCTCTCCGTACGACGGAGAGTATCTTCAACGACTTCGGAGTGATGGGATCGACGGCTTGACAACTATCCTTCCGATAAAAGATATAATTATTGACCATTCCGTCATGGCATCGCACTGTTGGAGCGCTGCGCTCGCTGTCTCAGCACTTACCTTGTCCAAAAAAGGGTTCATCTCGACTCAGGATTCTAGACAGCACGCTATTCAGCACTACAGGAATGCTGTACAATGCATTCGAAAGACATATCCTAAAGAATCCCCAGGGTCTTTCCAAAACGTCAGCTCGGACGGTCTACTCAGTTGGTTTCTGACGCGTCTGCTGCTAGCCAACTTCGACTTATGCCGCGGAAATCTCTCTTCCTGGCGACACCACCTTCGAATAGCAGGAAGAATTTTCAGTTCGTGGCATCAACGAATTCTCGTTGACTCCCGCGGCCGTCAACTGGCTCACGCCTTCGCGCGGATGGCGCTGCTCGTGGAGCTCCAAAACGGCGACTTGGCACTCACTCGGGTGCACGACATGAACCCGGGGGTGGCAAGCCAGCTCATATCAATGATGGAAGAATCAGAGTCTTCTCGTGATCGACTGCTTGCAATGATCAGAAACGTGAGCAAGCTGGAGATTAAATTCCGCTACCGGCCGAGTTACATGACAAATGGACGCGCAAAATGGAACTTATCGACGCGAAACTGACAGAATGGCAACAGAATTTGCCAGCTTCAGAGCTTCCTGTTGATACAGGCGTTGCAGATGCTGTCAAGTTTCCCGTTGATCTCGGGTCATCCATGCCCTCACTCGCGGTTACGCCATTGACGTTTCCAAACTCCTCCAACCCATACACATCCGCCGTAAATTATGCTCACTTCCTCTGCGCTCGCATGCGTGTTCGCACTCGATACCTCCCGAATGGCGGTAAGATCAACCCTCCAGAGACCGAATCTACAGTCTTGTACACCTGTCGGATAGCAGCTGGCCTCTCTCCGGGCGGATGTGCACGGGCAAATGCTTTCGGCCATGGCATGATGCCGGCACTTGTCGGTTCATATCGTTGGAGCAGTAATGCGCAGACTCGTCACTGGATCACCTCTTGGCTTCAGGGATATGAAGAAGAGGGAGGTCGCGAAGGTCTCTGGAATGTGTTGCAGACTAGGAGATTGCTGTCCTTTCTGGATGACGAGGCGCGTCGTCGGGCGTCTACCTCGGGATGCTGGGATATCATCGCCGCCAGAATTGAGGATGAAGATGACTCATGTGATAGGGACTCCATGGTTTCGGATGGATCTGTCACAGATGCATCTTTTCCGATCCAAGACGATTTGGACTGGTCATTCTCTCCGTGCATGGCTTTGAGTCCGTTCAGGGTTGTCGTTCATTCTCGATCACCGGATGGCTGGGCAACTGACCACTACGTTGTTTCATGATTTAAATATGAATAACGTGAAAAATTTAGAAGACTGGATTGTCTTAGTACATCCGCTCATTGGATTTAGGTTGGCTAGTGTTCTCGCTTCATCCTGTAATGTGATGCTTGCACCTCACCCAGGATTTGGCACGTAATTTTTGGGTTCTTACCCAAAACATCCAGTTAAACTAGTAGACGATCCAAAGGATGACGTAGAGATGCTTGCGCATGTAGTAGTATTGCTTGTACTTGCAGAGCTTTTTGCGCTTTTACTAATTAGAGAGTGCTGGAAATGTTATATCTTTGGGCTTCAGTCACGAACCGTTTTCAAAGGAACTTTAAGAGCTGTCTTCTCATTGAACTTAGTTTATATAGCATACAAAAATCCAACAATTTCGGCGGTCCACATTACGCGCCAGGGCACTCTTTACCAGTCAACTTCACAACCCAGCCACCACGCTCAATCGTGTTGATAAAGACGTAACCAGACTTGAAGTACGCGTAGGATGACCATGTGCCAACAAAAGAGACAGCGCCGCCTCCAGCCAGAGCATCGTCCTCGGGGTAAATATCGAACCAGGCGGCTTCGCAGACGCCGGCACCCGTGGGATCTTCAGGAATGGAACGACCATCCAGGACCCGAAGACCAGCGCCATAGTGAGATTGGTAGATATAACTGTCAATCACATACTGGTTGTGGTCGATGGACTTTGTGGGGTGCTTGAAGTAACCCGTCTGCTTGGGGTTTTCCAGATCTCGAATGTCCCAAATAAACGTGACTGGGAAGCCATCACTGGCCGGACCATTCCCTCTCGATTCGTCTAGTTCGTCATCGAGGACGAGGAATTCTTGGTTTTGAGTATCAAGAACCCACCCTTGGTGAGTGTAGGATGCTCCTTCGTATGAGATGCGAGAAATGATGTTGGTGACGTTTGCCTTATCCGTGACGTCGTAAATGGTCAATGTGTCTTCATTATAACCATAGCAGATATCACGTCCTTGATAACGCTTGTCAGGTCCACGATAAACAATGCATTGCGCATCATGAACATAACCGTCGCCCTTTGCACAGCCCAGGGACGTTGGGTTAGATGGGTCGGTCAGGTCGAAAAAGTTGAGTCCAGACAAACAATCCGGGTCAGTGCGAGGTTGAGCACCAACAGCGGCACCGTACTTTAGCTCTTCATTGACCACGACGTTGTGGGCTCGACCAAGAGGCAAAAGAGCGCTGAAGTGACTTGTCAGATCAGTCTTGGCATCGAACGTGACAGGCTCGTCGGCGTCAATGTCGAGCAATTTCTCAAGATCGAAAATCTGGATGCCATGCCCAACAGCTTCAGAGCCGATGATGGCGTAGTTCTTGTACGTGCGGATTTCGCGCCACTGTGATGGCGCAGAATATTCAGGCAATCGGCCGAGATAGATGAGTTTGCCGTATTTGTTGATCTCAGCAAACGCGGTACCATCATATTGTCCGATAGCCACGAATTCGCGACCGTCATCTGAAGTCCATCCCCACGAGGAAGAGCCACGACCTGAAGCACTACCTAGCCCAGCATGGCTGACAAAAGAATGGAGGTCAACCTATGTCGAATCATAAAGAGTCAGTCCTGTTCGGGGAGTAGCAGGGTATTTCTACACACATTATGGCATCGGAACGTATTGTTTCCGTCTCCGTGGATGGCTTCGGCTACACCGTCAATGCAAGCAGTATAGCCCAAGTCAGGCCACTGTTCACTAGCAAATGCCCCAGCTTCTTCTTGACGAGCCCACTCGGCCTATGATCGTATTAGCCATGTCCTGGAGTCTTTTATGTCCAACACACCGTCTTGAGGTCCATGAGCCTGTTATGGACAACGCCGGAGTCATACAACTCTGCCGCCGCGGCCTCGTTGGGCTGGATCTCTTTGGCCTGAGACCACGAGACCGCTGCGGCTATGGTGCAGAGGTAGACGGCGGCACGAACCATGATGAGGATCGTTAAAGAGAAAGAGACGCTGGGGGAAGAAGGGAGGGCAGGAATCCGCTGCGAGGAATCTAACACTTTGGCAGACTTCAACACGGGAAGATCACCTTGGACGAAGGGTGAGTGGCTTGATGTATCTTTATACGGCGCAGATGAAAGAAAAATAAATCTATCAAGGGGCCTACAAAGTGCCCTGGGAAAGGAATAGTTGCCGAGCGATCCAAGCATTGCATCAACTTTCCTTGTAATGCCGTGTCTGTTGATTCGCAATTGCGTAGCCTGCATCCGAAGATTCCATCTCGGCATTGACATTGTGCCTGACTCCAACCATTCACGATCCAACTAGGGTAGCATCCGGGCTTCGCAATCATCTTGGCAAGATCGTGCGAGCTTATCTTGAATGGGAAGGTAGCTAGAAGGGGAATGTGGTAGGCTTCTCGATGCAAAGTTGCTTGGCTTTTGCAACTTGGATCTGACGCCAAGCAATTAGAGTAGCAAGGGACTATACTTTAAGTCCGTTAAGGTTGCACGCAAATCGGGGCAAGTACTTTATTAGGAAGGCTCATAGGCTTCCTTGCCGATCATTTACATGGAATGAACTTACGTGACCATTGATCACAAAAGTCCCCCAAAAGAAATAGTCGAGCGTTTATCTGTTTCCTTGGCATTTCCTTTTACAACCAATCCCGCCACGCGATCAACGGTAGTTTCGTGCAGGGTTATAATAAAGGCTCAGCGGCCAGGCTACAGGGTCTGTTAACGCTAGCCCTAGTAGGAAAGTAGTAGGAAGCGGGTCGCCAAGAACATAAAGTCGGTCGGTAATACGAGGTATCACAAGACGCTACCAGCCGTGAGTGAAAGAGAGGTAAAATGGAAAAGAGTAATCGCTAAGCTAAGGCACTTGGGTTCTAGCAGATCTTACCCGTAAAATCCAAATCAATTCCATTTTTCTTCTAATTATACGGGGGTTTCTTTTTTGAAAAGGATTGCACAGTGAACGTGATGCGGCTACTCTGACGGTGGAAGGATAGCAGAGAAACACCAACCCGGCCCAAAAGAGACTAGCTTAGAGGGAGTGGCGAGCGATATGAAGATGTTAAATAAGAATAGGGGTTGCATTAAAATGTGGATGAATGTGATCTCAGAAGTGAGATACAAAAGAACAAGTCCCGCCTTCCTGCGGCTGTCACAGAATGCAAAAAGTCAGTCGAGACAAACACCCATCAAAGGATCTCCCTCTACAGGTACTCAATTCTAGGTACAGTATAGCAAGCCGGATGCAACACAGTCACACACTGGGATCCCAATACCGTCCCATGAGGAAATCGACTCCCGCATACTATTCATTTCCCGCAAGACCGCTTCACTCTCATATACTCGAGCACTGAAGCACGGTAGCGTGTGTGAATAGACCAAAAATACCCTCACAATCGATGAGTCAACCAGTCAATCGTTAGAGTCCCTGGGTCTGGACACTGACTCTGCGTCCTTGCTCCTCCCCTGATACTCAGACAACCCATCTTGTTCACCTAGCTCAGTCACCTGACTGACAAGAAACAATGGCCCCTGCGTGTGAGTCAATACCGTCATAGCTAGAGACTCAGTTGAACTGGGCAGATCAGGTGACGCTCGTCTGGAAGAAGGATGCGGATCATGGATCTCCATCGCATTCCTGCCTACTTCATCCCCTCAACTGATCATCTCAATACCCCACTACCCCGCGACTGGCCTACGACTACCCCGCCCTATCGTGCCCAGGACCATATATCCAAACAGCAATTCAGGCTCTATTATGCCAATTCCCCTCACAAGGTGCTACCCCCATACATGCGTTCCAATCGTATCGTTGCCGATATTAGGCTAAAAGGCTACTCCACTAGTTTTTAAAGTAAGTTGAGGAATCGGCAGTTTGCGGGGGGTTCATTTACTGACTCGCCTGTTTTACCTTTATCCCGCGGGGAAGGTTGTCCAATTGACCGATCTAAGAACAACCGAAAGCATCCTTTAATCCGTCAATATAACTCTAATAATTGATCTGCATTTCTCGTATCCTGATCAAGTGTAACGTTGACAAGTTTGAACTGGATTGGTGGGACTAGTCTGATAATTGTTGCGGGGAACTCTCTATATCGTATTTAAATAGATAGAATGAGTCAAGCGATATTCCTGGATACCCTCTACAGCTTGAGAACCTGATCGAAACCAATGCATGAGCCCAGTGCCATTCACAATGAAACTCAAACTCCTTCCAACGGCCTTGCAGAGCCTCCTACTCCTTGGCTCTGGCAACTTAGGGGAAGCATTGTCAGTGACGAACCTTGGTCAAGGAGGCCGGCAACGCACTAGAATTAATTCGGATTGGAAATTCTTGCGAACAGAGCAAAACACCGACGGTATCATCTATGACCAACGCCCAGACTTGGTGAATGTCGAAAACCCAGTTGTCTTGAAGCCATGGATTCTTCCGTCTGGGAACGACTTCATCAAAGACACAGCCAATCGCCATGAGGTGCCAAGTACCAGTCCTCCAATTGGAAATATCAGCTTTGTCGAGGCATCTCTGGATGACAGCGAGTGGGAGTCGGTCACGCTGCCCCATGACTGGGCTATTGCAGGGCCTTTTTACACCCGAGGCAGACCCCATTGTGGGGGGCGGAATGGGACGTCTACCTGTCCATGGGGTTGGATGGTATCGCCGAGAGCTCCGCATTTCCAAAGCAGACCTGGACAACTCAATCTATCTTGACATCGATGGCTCCATGTCCTACACCATGGTCTGGGTTAACGGAGATTTAGTTGGAGGCTGGCCGTATGGGTATGCCTCATTCCGCCTGGACTTGACATCTCACCTGAAGGCTGGAATCAATCAGCTCGCGATTCGCTTGGACAACCCTCCCGATTCCGCTCGGTGGTATCCTGGAGCAGGCTTGTACCGCAGCGTTTGGATCACCAAAGTTGCGAAGCTACATGTCGGCCAATGGGGGACCTTCATCACTTCAAGAGATGTTTCCACCACTTCTGCGACACTTGATCTCGTCGTTGACGTTGAGAATACAAGTGATTCGGACCGAAAGGTTGAGGTAAGGACGAGCGTGTACGAAGTGGATTCACAGACCGGCAAAGCTGGAAAGAAGAGAGTTGCCGCATTTCCAAAGACATCGATCCAGATTGAAAAGGGAGAGAAAGGATCGACCAATTCATCCGTCGAGATACAGAACCCACGCCTTTGGGGTCCTCTACCGACACAAGAACCGAACCTTTACGTTGCAGTTACGATAATCTACGTCGGAGGCCAGGTGGTCGACAGTTACGAGACAGAATTTGGCGTCCGCGCAGTCACTTATGACCCTAATGAGGGATTGTTGGTCAACGGCGAACAAATCAAGATACAGGGCGTCAATGAACACCACGATCTAGGCGCAATCGGCGCCGCTTTCAACTTGCGTGCTGCAGAGCGCAAGTTGGAAGTGCTTCACGAACTCGGAGTGAATGCTATCCGCATGGCGCACAATCCTCCTGCTCGGGAGCTTCTGGAGTTGACCGACCGTATGGGCTTCCTGGTCATTGACGAGATATTTGATTGTTGGGAGCTCGGCAAGACTGACGGGGATTTCCACCTCATCTTCTCAGATTGGCATGAGGCGGACCTCAGGAACTTTATGCGGCGGGATCGGAACCACCCATCGATCATTGCTTGGGGCTTCGGAAACGAAGTGACTGAGCAGCACAATGGGGAAGAGGGCGCGGCGCTGGCTCATCGCATCCACGACATGGTCAGCGAGGAGGATTCAACCAGACCGGCAACATCATCAATGAATTATGCCAAGCCAGATATGCCATTCGGTCACGCTATGGATATCCTCAGCATCAACTATCAGGGATCGGGTATTCGCGACACCCCAAACTATTCCAACCTCCAAGGCATCCGCACCAATCCTCTGTACCCTGATTTCCATGAGGCGTTCCCCGATAAAATGATTCTCGGCAGCGAGACTGCGTCAACTATCAGCACTCGAGGTACCTTCATGTTCCCTGTCACGGTCAATACCGGCGCGCCCGTCAATGAGACATCAGGTGGGAACTCAACTAGCTTGCAAGTTAGCGCGTACGAGTTGTACACAGCCAACTTTGGTTCCCCCCCAGATAAAGTCTGGATGTACGATGACAAGAGTCCCTTTGTTGCTGGAGAATTTGTCTGGACGGGATTCGATTACATCGGCGAGCCTACTCCGTATTACGACGCTCGCAGCTCATACTCAGGGATCATTGACTTGGCCGGATTCAAAAAGGAACGCTACTATCTGTACCAGTCGCGTTGGCGACCGGATCTCCCTATGGCCCATATTATCCCGCACTGGGACTGGCCAGATCGCGTCGGGGAAACCACTCCAGTCCACGTCTTCTCTGCTGCTGATGAAGCCGAGTTATTTGTGAATGGGAAGTCGCAGGGTCGAATCAAGAAGGAGGAGTTCACTTACCGCTTCCGTTGGGACGAAGTGAAATACCAACCTGGGCAGGTGAAGGTGGTGACATATAAGAGCGGGAAAAAAGTGGGTAGAAAAGAGCATTCAAACGACCGGTGCATCAACCAAGTTGCGAATGAGCGCAGATCGAACGACGCTTGAGTCTACAGGAGAGGACTTGGCTTACGTCACGGTGGAAGTCATCGATGCAAAGGGCAACGTCGTACCCATGGCTGACAACTCAATCCAGTTCTCAGTTTCAGGACCGGCAGAGATCATTGCAACGGACAACGGAAACCCGGCTGATATGAACGCGTTTGTCTCCACAAAACGGAAGGCATTCAGTGGCCTCGCTCTTGCGGTTCTGAGAACTAAAGAGGGGGAAACTGGTCGTATAATTGTTACAGCTGAGGCAGCGAAGCTTGAACCTGCTAGTCTACAGTTAAAGGTAAAATAAGCTGGTAGTTTAGTCTTTAAATGCAGAAGGATTAATCCTGTTGGTTGGATAATCGAGAGAGAGAAAAATGACCTGTGATCAAGCTATATTTTTTACCTGGTAATTTGACAAACGTCCGCGTTCGATGCACATGTGCTTCATTGTGCGGGCGTGGCGTGCTACTAGGGAAGACCGCGTGGTCTTGTGTGACAGCAACCAGCAACTGGACACATGCAAATTCGTATTGAGAAGAGAAGTACCCATGCCCTCAGCTCATATCGGCCATCCCTCGGCCAAGGGAAGAAGCAGTCACAGTAAGGTGAGAGCCTATCTTGGACAAGTGCAAACAGCTCCGGCGACCTGCAGAATGATGGCGTTATACGGTCTTACCTAGCCTGGGAAGTTGTCTCAGCGCTCCGCAGTAGACGAGGATCTGCTTGAAATCGAATTGTCCTGTATTTTAAGCAAAGTTGGTATAACATTTAATTGCTTTCTAAGCCAGAATAAAGAATACGGTGTGTCAGCCCGGATTCTGAGGTAGAGTTTAATGTAAACCGATTACTAAGTAGATTACGTCGATAATTGAATGTATTCATCTTCAACTTCAATTCAGAACCCACTGTGCCATACTTGTGTCTGATAGCACCATTCAACAGGATGGTCGGGCAAAGTCAGCGGGAGAAGAGTGATAGCGCCGACTGGGCTGTCCCGTGATATAGTAATACGAGAAGAGCAAGACAAACATTGACGTGTGCAGCTGCAAGATCATGGACCCGGAGTGGAAGTGAGAGGACTGCCTCTACCACCGAATCAATTCCTCCCACGACCAAGTCGATTATCTCCATGACTGACACGACTACCCCGTCTGAGATAACTGCTGCTACTGAGACAACCTTCGCAACTGAGACAAGCACCCGAAACTTAAGTGACCACTACTTCGAAAACTGAGAAGACTACCGCCGCGGAAGCAACAACTACTACTGCTGTTGCTGAAGTGCGTTGTGCAGTTCAAGGTGCCACAACTCTCACCGCTCTCGCATCTAACTCAAGATCGGGCGACCTGCAAGACTTTTGCGTCCTTTGCCACGACACGGAAGGTTGCGTATCTTTCAGCTATGAGATACGGCGGGTGTGTTTGCTTGATTGCTTCCAATCTGGGATCTGCGATCTCTATGGGCAGAGTGTCAGTGTTGTTATCGACACGGGGGATACGACCACTGCTAAGCCCTTTTATGATCTGGCATGCACTCTTTCCAGTTGATTGGTTTTAGTGTATAATGGAATACAGAAACCATAAGAGTTGATGTAGAGGATTCATTTGGGATTCTATTCATCCATTTTATTCTTACAAACTTAGAACTGTACTTCAGGGAGCCAGGATCGTTTACTTAGGCACGAGGTAGCGCGGTAGAGTGATTTGAATGGAATAATATGACGTTGGATGAAGTCACACTTGTGAGATGGCGTGAGACCATTTGAAATATCCTGCCCTTGATCCAATATGTTGAAGGGATTAATCTTATATACTACGTTTATACAAACCATAGGCACGGAGCTCCTACTTTGCCTCGGGTTTTCCGACCCTCTTGTCTCCAACCTGCTTCTCAACAAGAACAACCTTATCCTGAACCATAGGATATGCAATTCCCGCCTCCCATTTAGTATAGTTAAGGCGTATGAACTCCTTAAATATGTGGCCTAGAACGCGAGAGTTGGTACTATTGGCCTTCCAGTTACAATCCCCATTTGCAAAAACCACAGCATACAATTCAGCATCGTGAATGTCCAGGGCTAGATCCTAAACATAGGCAAATTAGTAAAAGAGTAGGAGTGGCAACATAATTTATCAGTACCTCAATTTGATTAAGATTTTCGAGAAGGTTGTGAAGGGGTCGGTAGTATCCATCTAGGTTCCTTGAAAAGTCTCTAGATTTCCATTCTACCACGTACGCCTTACCATAGCCAAGCCACACACGCCAGATGCTTCCTTGGCTAGGGATGTACGGGGGAAGGTAGAAGCACTTGGAGCCTTCTGCCATTCTAATAAAAAAATGGCCATGTGTTCCCAAGGTGACCTGAATAGGGCATCCACGGAGTTCAGATTTCCGCGTCCACCTAGACAAGTGTGGGTAAGTTCATTATATTTCACGAGAACACTCTGGATTGCGCCTCAGTCGATTGCTACAATTAGATATACAGACGGGCACTCACTTGTGTAGCATTTTCCGTTTTGATGGTAATGATAAAACCATGTATCACTTTCTCCCAACGCAACATATTTGATGATATGATCTTCATGTAGAATCTCCTTCAAAGAGTTGGGCAGTACGCTGGACCTGTTAGTTTTCAACACGAATGATGAGGATGTGATACCTACTGAAGCTCAGGCAGACTATCTGAGCACTTCGCTCGAGCTGAGGAAAATGATCGATGAGATGAGATGTGCCCAGGAAGAATTGCAAGTGACAGTGGAGCATTGTTTGGAGAGAGAGAAGACGCATACACTCGGGTTCTCTCGCAGATACAGCTTCAGCAACAGCATGTCGCCACGGACCTCGATGATAAAAAGCGACACTTTGACCGGCTAGCGGCCGACAGAGACGATACGGAAGCACTGCTCAATCACGAAGTAATGGACTGGGAATCTAGGCGTCAGATTCTTCATCTGGATGAGCTTAACCGCCGTCGAACAAGACAAAGTCTCGAGTGGGAGCGCTGTGAAATTCTCAGAGAAGAGATGGAGCTCCGCGAGCAGTACGAAGAGTTACTACTAATGAATGAGATCTCCATGGAAGAGACTTCGGACAGTATTGACAAATTACGAAAAAAGGGACGTGATGAAACGGAACTTGCTTCCCTTACTGGGGATTCTCGCGGGAACAGGGATGGCGATTGCGGGATCAGTGACTGGAACTTATTCCTCTCGCGGGAGCAGGTATCGGCGTGGGCTTTACATCTGCTTTGAAGATCAACTTTTCTCGAAAGCCAACACCGGATGCATCTCTGGGTAAGAAAACATCTAACTTTATGCTGGAGCCTTTGTGTTCAGGAGGCCAAGGGGCAGCTGGAGCATCGTTAAATTAGACTTATAGAATCGCAATATTTACTCATCAAAGTAATAGCTTACCAAGTCTTGATAAAGGTGTACTGTTTCTCTTTGTATTTCAAGTATAACTTTACTTTACCCTTTATTGTATAGCTTAAGCTATATCGCAGCTCTTATAAGTATCTTCCTTTGCCATCTTTCCAGCTGCATATATTAAGAAGCGCCTGGTTTGGTATTACCGTCTGCTTGAATTGTTTTCTCAATCATAGCCCTGGAGTATATTACCCCTTATCGCTTATCTTTGGACTAGCAGTGATACTTTTTTTAGTCTGTACGGTGCTGGAGATTGTCAAGTCTCGCTCGCTTGTCTTCTGCCAGCTTCATCATTCGTGCCCCACACCGCTGATGCACTAACATTGGCTATGAGCCCCGACAAACGGCTCGGTAGATATGAGGAACCTATAGAGACGGCAGCACCACCTGCTTTCAAAATAGCAAGAATCGCAACAACCATCCAGTTGGTTTTAAGAAAGCACAGGGCCACGCATTTGTCAAAGCCAACACCAAGTGCGTGCAGTATAGGGCCAACTTTGGCATTACGTGGCGTCGAGGCTATTTCTTCTGTGGTTGCGGTAGACATATTGTATTGACTTGACCGAATTCTTGAGGCAGTCACATTGAAAACAATGACACATAACGAAAGCTAAATAATACGGGTAAGCCACATTCGGAAGATTTCTAGGTAATGAAATGGGTTGAGCATAATTGAATGCACCCAATGCAGCGACAAATATAAGGTCGGATTTAGGAGCAAATGTCCTGGAGAGCCTCGAGTAGTCAATCTACAATCCGGCCGTTAGCCCATCTCGGACCGGCGGCTAGATCTATTCCGGGGACGGACAGAAGCTAAAATGAAAGCAAAAACATGATTTATAATAAATAATTTGCTCTTAAGATATGAATTAAAGCTACTACCCCGCCCTAGATCACTTGGACTCGGGTAATCAGCCCATACCGGTCCGGCGGGTATGTTTCTTCCGAACTAGACAAAACAGGATATAAATTCAAGGGATTTGTGACAGAAAGGCTATTAGAATTCACTAATAAAACACACAAACATGGCGAACGAAGATTCAAGTCAGCAGTCTGTCCAAATGGACACTCGGGAGAAGGAGTATGCTCCAATCGGAATCTCCAATACTGCATTCAGTAAATTCGCCGCTGCATGTGGTCCTCTCGCTATTCTTTTCTTTTTCCTCGGCCTTCCGGGCGCAGGTTGGCTACCTCCCATGTCTCCATCTCTCTCACCTGAGCAGGTAGTCAGACACTATGAGAAGCATGAGACGGGTATTAGAGGCGGAGCAGGTCTGATGACATTCGTGGGTTTCTTCTTCCCCATGTACACATCCGCCATCTCGGGTCAACTGTCTCGTATTCCCGAGAGTCCCGAAAACAGTCCTACATGCACAGCTTCTCGGGGGATGTCTAGGAGGCTTATTACTTTTCCTTCCGGCATACTTTTTCGCAGCAACTGCGTATCGATTGGACCGACCCCCGGAGTTGACACAAATGTTGAATGATCTGAGCTGGATTCTGTTTGCTATGCCATTTGCAAGCCTCCTTGTGCAAGACTTTTCATTCTCGTACGCCATTCTGCTCGATCGAAGACCACGACCTCTATTTCCACGATGGCTTTCATTCGTCACCACTGGACTCACTCTTACATTTTGGCCCGCACTTGGTGTACACTGTGTTAAGAGCGGCACCGTCGCTTGGAACGGTGCTTTGGGCTTCTGGACGGCTGGAATTGGTGGAGGTCTTCAAGTCATTATTGTTTCTATTTTCGTCTGGAGGGCAATTGATAGAACAGATCTGCCCGCAGATGGGGCGTAGAATACCCGAGGTGATTTGAGGGGTGGTGGCTTCAACGGTGCAAGTCGGTTGGCATCAAAATACGCCCTTGATTCCCTACTGAACATCTTTCAATTGGATTCACTACCCATTTGCCAGTCTATGCTGGCTACTGTTCATGAACCAGCATTAATTATTTATAAGTGTGTGGCGGAACATTGGTGTCGACTCAGCTTACTTATCTATTATTCGCAATCCACGCATTCTCATTGAGCACGATGGATTAAAATTCAGACCACAAAGCTTCTTTTCGGCTTTAACAACCACCAAGGATCGCTGTGCTTCCCTATTACAGGATAAGCTAGTCTATGTATAGAGATCTTAATTCCTGTCTCTCTTGGCATTCTGTCCCACTCAGTGGAATATCATTACATAAAAGAAAAACTTTGGTCGTGGACCTATTCAGGCGATTCAGGTGTCAGACTGCACGCCAAATTAATGTATAGTCACCGCAGGTGTGACGAAATCATGTATCGCATTTTCCAACATTATCATCGGTGTCATGTCGGCCATAAAAGAGCAACATTCTCGCTTGTAAGCTTGACCAACAAGTTCGACGGCCTCCGGCTACCGTAGTGTCATCCTAGATTCTCGGCACCCCCATGTGGCAGTGTAATCCGCATGCAACGCTAGTACTACACCATGAACTTAAGCATAGGCTTAAGCTTCGGCATCTCCACGAACCGGATGCTGCCTTTTGTCTCGCCGGTCTACGATCCCATGAACCTGGACGCTTCTACATTCCAGGCAAGGTGTCACTAGTGTCTTGGCGGCGCAAATAGCTCAGCCTTGTGGAATGTGTTCACCCTTCGCGAGGTTGAGGCCGTACCGGTTTGCGTTAGATCTCGTGGGCGGTGCTAAGCCCTGAAGTGCGTTCCAAGCCACTATTCGCTCGTTTCTGCTTAGGTGTCAGACAGGGCTGAACTATTATTAAAAAGCGAAACATCGACTGATGCTGGTCGGGCTGAATGGACCATTTAGTCCCCGGTGAGGCTCTCCGGAGCTTGGCACACCGCAGCTGCGTCGTAGACCAAGGTCTCGACCAGCTGTGGCTTTCCTGTGAATGTAAGGGAAAGCAGCTTCAGGTTGATTATTTAATTCGCCATCGCCCCCTCTCTACACGGAAAGGCAAGAACACTCTTCAACGTTCTCACCGTTGCATCACTGGGTCGTCGTAGAATTCACGATGCAGCCATTTTCTCTACTTCTCCCAGCTTGGCTGCTAGTACCTGTGGTTTCTGCAGGTGTAGACTTGGTCGACACGTGCTATGATCTCGGTGGTATATCTGACTGCTCGGGCAAATATGACCATCCCATCGATGCAGTGGCGAAGGAATGTGAGTATTTCATCAGTTGGTAGAACTTTTAAGGGTAAACTTGCTCACTTTCGGTCAGGTACTGTTAACGATGGAACTGAAACTTGCGGAGTCACCATTATCACGGAAGAGAGAACCCTCTGCAGCGCGATGCTTGAGGGTCTGTCGGAGAATGACGAGGGTGGCAAATTCCAGCAGAAGATGGACGGCATCTGTAACTGCCTTCCGGAAATGGAGAGTCTCTTCGCTACTGACAGTCTTGTGCCTATCACACAAGGTGGAGATCTTTCACCAGCAACGTTTCCCTACATGGTAAACACGGTCCATGGAATTGACAGAGTAACACGAATCCCTTTCATGACTGATACTGAAAATCACGCTAACGCATCTAGTGTATCCAAGATAACGACTTTTACATTGGGAGTAACCGACAACAGATCATACGGGACTACCTTACACCTAGAGATGGTTGGAAGTTGGTTCGAGCGGCAGATGTACGTGCATACTAAAAGGAAGGAATTCGGCGCCGTTAACATTGTGTAGGCCACGATGGATACATACAAGAAGTTCATCGCCATCGCCAACAGGTGCCACAACAGGGGATGCGACACCAAAACAGGTCAACTCCTTCTTCGAGAGCTACATTCGCCAGTCAGACGACATAACTGATGGCGCACTTTACCATATGCTGGACGACTGGATCAAACTTTTTCGTTCCATTGATAAGAAGATTGCCGCTGTTAGGACAGCAGCCAAGAACGTGCAAACTCACCTGAAAACGACTTCCAGCAAGTTCTCTTCAATTACGAAAAGTGTATGCAAGAAGAATAAGACATGCGATAAGAAAATCGCAAAGTCGTTCGTCAATCAGGGTAAGTCATCCCAACTCGTTCCGATCTCAGTTACTTACGCATTCCAGTGTCCAACTCTCTCAACGCGGTCAAGGCGTTGAGCAACATTCCCGCCGCGGCAGATTCGGCAGCCAAGAGTATCTCACCGATACAGAAGATAAATTATGACCTCTTCGAGACTCGCCTCCAGCAGCCTGATACTGAACGAGCAGTCAAACTGATAATGGAAGGAACCCTTGATTCACTCCGCGATCTCACTTTCGGTTTCTACATAGCCCAGTACATGCCCACAGCTGCCGACAGACTGAAGAAACAGATCGTCCCGATTGGCGTTCTCACCAACCATAGAAGCCGAGGATCAGCTGCCCTCAAAAAGCTTGACGCAGTGCTTGCCAAGAAGTGGAAGAACGACAAGGAGCTTTCAAAGACTGCAGCTACCCGCAAGGTCCGTGATGGGTTTATCAACATCCAATCCACCATCAAGAAGAAGTTGCGAGATCCTTTGATCAAACTGAACAAAGAACTTAAGACCCTTGACGACGCGCTTAATAAATTTCAACTCCGGAGGAAAAGGATTGAGTTGAGCACTGGGGGGATAGGTTACAGAAGGTGGACCGACAACTCATTCACCATGCCCTGCAAGTTCACGATTGAGGAATTTTTCACCGTCGACGGCTATACAGACTCATTTTCCTATCCAGCATTTCAGCCATGTGAGTATGGCCCTGAGAGTATCAACTTACCGAACCATCACATTCCCTATATAAGATGGCGATTCATTTGAAACCGGGAATCATAATTTTTCGGGACTTCGGAGAGATTATGGTAGATTATTTTGATGAGCCAGGCTCTTTCTCTCAGTCAAATCCATCAAGACAGAGGGCCTTCGGCGGTTTATTGAGGGAGCTTCGGTCCTAAGTCTTTACTGTGTTATTTGAGGGGTTCTGTGGCATTCAGGGCCCGCATTAGCCCGAACAATAATTTACATTCTTTTATCAAAAGCATCAAAGTTCCTATCAACCCTGGACGTGGGCATGGGTCTTGGCAAGCAAGCCGGCCATATGACCACATCCGCACTGTAAGTAGTAGTAATCTTGAGTGTGGGGTTGATACTTCCTTTAACGGCGATAGACATAGTGAACGTACTGTACTTGCGCTAGTCTAACCCTTCGTCAAGGCGGCTGCGTTAAATACAGTCACTGGCCTACTTCGGGCTTGACGTTTGGTTCCTGGTGGCTCTGATCGTCCTGCGCTATCGCCTTCCATAATTATTCTCTCTTTGTAACGTATACCTTGAGACGAGTTCCTAGGCGAAGAATTAAACCCGCGAATGAATCAAATGTACTGTGATTATTACAGAAAGTAAGTATATAAGGAAGGCTTGAGCTAAGATTCTCCGAGTATAAATGAAGGGCCGATTAAACCGCATTTCCACACTTGGGATATTAATACTGTCGTTAATTAGTGGGCGTAGCTAACGAGACACTTAGAGGTACTTATAAAGTCTGCATACGACCGTCCCTGTAAGCAGACGGTCCACTTAGCTGGGACCGCCTTATGCACCCGTGGCCGTTACTGCGCGACGTGCTAATGAAGAATCATGAGTGATATTGGATGCAATGTTATATGTAGCTAACCCGACACATTTGTATCAACAAATCTTTTATCCAAGCCCATATTTGAGAAGCAGATTCACTCCGTCTCTCGACCGTTCCATCAAGAACTTCGGTGACCATACGGCTCAAATGGGAATGCAGCCGAGACCCCAGCCATAGCGATAAAGAGCGCGGCGCAGACGTAGATAGGCGCTGGTGTCGCAGTATTGGCTTCAGTTGCAACAACTGCAGAAATGATACCCATAACGCGGTTGCACGCGACGGCAATGCTATTTCCGGTACCTCGGTGAGCACTCGGCAATACCTCAGGGGTGTAGGCATAGAGCGTTCCGTAATAAATATTGATGCAGAATGCAATTAAACAGGTAAAGACGAGATCTTGCACCGATGTCTTGACTGCCGTATAAGAGAAAAAGAAGGCCATTGTGATAAGGGCCCCGATGACCATGGTGTACTTGCGGCCAAGCTTGGTATTGCACATAAAGCCGGCTACAACAGGTCCGGGAATGCCGCTGATGTTCGTCAGAGCATAGTTTCGCCATTTCTCAAATTCGGTGCGGTGAAATACAGCACCGTTGTTCTCCAGGTATGTTCTATGGGATTGTTAATGTCTCAGTTTGTATTGACAGGACCGGTGGCACCAGGTCCAGAACAGAAATAGAGTCACTTACGGCAAGAACACATAGAAGAGGGGATAAGCCAGGCCGATCATGGTCCATGATAAAATCAGGCACACTGTCGAGATTGACATTTTCTTGGTTCCAAACAAGCCTCGGAAATGAATCAAGGTTTCGCCGACAGAGAAACGGTTTTTGCTGTGGGCAGATGTAACAGTGCCGCAAGCTTCGAGCTGCTCTACTGTCAGAGAGCATTGTCGGTTGTATTTCGTGGCCAGATACTGAAGTGTCTCGACCAGTTCAGCTTCCTTACCGATTCCGACGAGATATTTTGGAGTTTCGCGCAGTCTAATAATGGCGATTCGGAGGATAGACATGACGAAAACGAGTGCACCACCAGTGAACATCACATATCGCCATCCCCAGTTATTTGCTTTAGTACAAGTTTCAACATCAGAGCAGTTCCACTTATCAGGGACCATAAAGCCCCAGGCAATGAAGCCTGTGATAGCTTGGCCAAATCCCCACCAACATGCGAGAAGGGTCAGTAACCACTGTTTGTTACTTGGGAGATATTCAAGAAACACAGCTGTATCCATAATAAGATTGCCGCCAGCCCCAAAGCTGAGTAATGAAACCCAAACTCCGAGAGACTCCCAGGTGGGCATAGCCCCGGCAATAATGCAGCTGATGGAGCAGATGAAGAGAGAGATATTGAAGGCGTACTTGCGCCCAATGATATCAGCCCCAAGGCCCCAGAAAAGGGCACCTGAAAGCATTCCGACATAGGTTGCAATGGTTAAGCCGTTGGCGTATCCTTTCTGACCAAATTCGAGAAACGCTTGGCCGGCGATAATGGACTGGAAAAGGGTTATCATTGAATCGACGGCATAGCTGTGGATGAGGAAACAGTCAGCGGAAATCGGCAACAGGCAGTGCTTTCACAGCGCGTATGTTCGTACCCAAAGCCATTCAGGAAAAATAATTTGAGATGATATGGCGTCCATCCGATTTCATCAATAGCCTATAATCCAGAGTCAGCTTAGCTCATCTTGCTAGCTAGATGCGAGCGACCCACGTTGTTAATAAGGTGCATCTTGAGATTCAAGGCTGGGTCCAGATCCTGCATGTCCAGAACGTCATGGCCACTGGTAGTAGTGACAAAAGTCTCAGCGACCGCAACATCCGAAGGGCAAGACGGTGGGTCGCCCATGCCCTCCAGATCAGAGTGTTTCTCCTTGCTCTTCTCTGATATCATCTTGTCGAAAGTCTCTCTTTCCGAGAATCTTGAAGCTTGCTGATGGGTGTTAAATGCCGAGAATAAATACTTGGGTTTTGGCGAATTGAATCTCAAGCCTCGACGGGAAAAGATGGCCTTCTCAAGTCGTCGATGATGGACTTGGAAATGAACCGACCTCTGGGGTTGTAGGCGTACGACTATCAATTATTTTGCTCTACTGATTTAGGGAGAAGACTAACAGTCAAGGGTGAAGGCAACTTCCCTTCTCGGAAGCCATGCATATCGCAACCCCAAACTCACGTAGGATTATGAAAGGGGTAGATTTGCCAATTTGGGACAAGCGGGATATGTACGCCCGCCCGTCGAAGATAGGCGACTTAGAAGCTCCTGGTAAACGCTGATCCCAAGGGCGGCCAATGATAATGCTTGGAATACATTGCTTATCTTTATCTTGGCATCTAGTGTCCGGCTGGAGGACGTGGATTACAGTATATCGACGCGGTCCGGGTCACTTTTCCCTAAGCAGAAACATTTGTTGCTTCCGAAGACTGCCTTGATTCGAGCTCGATACATCCCATCCGAGCTACGGTGCCTTTGCGAGTGGGGTACGTTGGTGATAGCCTATCGCTTGACCTTGATACGTGTTCACCCCGCGTAGATTTCCCAGTCTGGGGTCGGCCATCAAACTATGTGTCTTGGGGTAAATAGTGTGCATCACGAGGTCTCGTGCGTCCTATAGCAGCTGCATCATCCAGCCTCAGAATCGACTAAAGTAGAAGTCGTTCTCACGACGGCTTCCGACTTCGCACTTGCAGATGGACCTGTGATCCAAACACCGGGTCAATAAATATCCTATCACCCTCTTGACAAGATAATAGAATCAACACTTCTTCTATCACTTTCATGCCTGCTGACCCCTCGTAACATCAAGATGACCGAACTTTCCACTTACTCCCAAGAGGCTGCTCTGCTCGATGCACCACCCACGACCTTCCAGGAAGCTGAGATGCAGCTGCCGATCCCCCCCTTCGATCCTGCTATCCATCTCAACTACCACCCTCCCACGGCCCGTCATACCTTCACTGAGCTTGGGCTCCCGGTGCCCAAAGGATGTCCAGACATGTGCTACACCGAGCCCTTCCAGTTGTTTACCGAGGAGGGGGTCCGCATGATCCGCAGAGAGGTCTTCCGCCGCTCATTTCTCGATAAGTACATGAAGACCTATGGTGAAAAGGACTACACCATCATTCGCGGGTACGGCAACGTCAAAGGTGTAAGTACTTGCCAGATGTGCTGAGAAGGAGGAAACTTACCGACAGTTCTATAGGACGGAAACTTCTTGAAGCAGGCATGGAAGCACCCAGTGACCCAGGCTACCGTTAACAGTGCTTATGGGCACGCTCTCCGGCTCCAGACTGGCGAGATTGCCTTAGGCTACATCAACGTTCAGCTCGGCGACGACGGCGTCAGCAGCCCCTACGACTTGCCAGAAATCCCTTTACGGCCTAAGCCCTTGGCAGAACAACCACAGGCGGGGGAAGACGAGATCCTCGACATGTGGCACAAGGATATGACCCCGTTTGTTCTTGTCTTGATGCTGAGCGATACTTCTACAATGCTGGGTGGTGAAACGGTCGTCAAGATGGGGAACGGAAAGACCATCAAGGCCCGGGGCGCCAACGTTGGCGGTGCCGTCATGATGACTGGCGGGTACCTCGAGCATTCTGCTGTGCGAGTGCGGAACTGCGGGGAGCGTCTCAGTCTGGTCAACAGCTACGACTTCCTCGACCCTGATGCTGATGATACTGCCACGACACTTCGTAGCTTTAACCCCAAGTGTGACAGCATCGTTGCGGCTAGGAACACACTCATGGCTCAGAAGCTCTGGAGGCTGAGAGAGCGCTGTGATCTTGCCATCAAGCGGATCAATGAGCGAGACGAGGAAGGCGAAGAGCCTCCCAGTCGCGAGGAGGTTGAGCGTTGGGTCAAGGATCAGATTCACCTGCTCAAGCATACCGCTTGGGAGATGTACGAGCGCGTGCCGAACTATATCGGCCAGGAGCTGCCTCTGGATGTCTTGCAGAAGTATCTAGTGGAATCTTAGCTGAGCAGATTTTGGGGTGGTATCAAAGGCAAATTGCTACAGCGCTTGGATTTGATTTGATATTTTTTGGGGTTTTTAGCTATGCTACCGTAGTCAATACAAATTTGTCATGGTTGATTTCCACCATTTGTGTTTTACAGTGTCAACCACGGGCTATCGATGGAAACGTTCGGAACCTCTGTTTTTACCAGCCCACTTCTCTATTGCTCAGCCCTACTTCAAGCCAAATTTGCCATTTTTTACGAACACCGACATTCGTCCCAGGACCTTGATCTGGTTGAGTGGTGGCATTGAGTCAAGTTGGTCTTGAAAGCTTAATCGTATCACAGCGAACGCACATCGTGAGTCATGTTTCCTTGACAATGCCTGCATGATGTGTTGGTACACAAAAGATCCAGAGGCCCCACCTCCGAAGATCGGACAGCAGAGAGTCCAGCAAGCCGGAACACATTACCCATTAACCAACAAAGATACAACTACACCTAATACGGCTAACATACGCGTTATCTGGGCTCTGGAGTGCAATCCCGGAGTAGCCAGGCGACATCTGTCTGATATCCAGTGTCGACTAGTGAGTCAGGCATGGTGAAGAAACTTCACACTGCGACTTTGGTAGGTCTATTTAGCAAGGCCCCTGAAGCAAATACGCCTGATATAAGTGCTGCAATGAACAGGTTCAACGTCTTATCAGTGCCATTAAGCCGGTCTACACTTCTACCATCACGCTTCCGGCTCAATGACGTCTACCGGGGAAGTCAAAAGTTCTTTTGCGACCGAAAGAATCCGCGGGCTCCAGCGGCTCTCACCGGAATCAAGCGACGATGACACTGTTGTCACTGATATCGAGCTGGCGCAACCAGACATGATCACTCCGGATCGTGCTCAAACGACAGAAGACATGGATTGGGAAAATGAACCAGAAAACCCCCAAAACTGGTCGGCCTGGAAGAAGACCTTGCAAGTCGTGATGCTTTCATCAACAGCCCTACAAGCGTATGTCAGCCACTGTCCGTCTTCCCTCGCAAAGATTAACGTAAAACCCACAGAAGTATCGGCACGTCGATAATGAGTTCTGCCCACTCCGACTTAATGGAAGAGTTCAGCGTCAGCAGCACTGCTGCCCTTCTTCCCCTCACAATGTATGTGCTTGGGTTAGGCCTTGGCCCTGTCTTGGGTGGTCCTTTGTCCGAAACCATCGGCCGTTATCCGATCTATGCTGGAAGCATGCCCTTGGGTGCCGTATTCGCGGTCGGGGCTGGATTTTCACATACATTTGGAGTGCTCTGCTTCTGCCGCTTCATGTCGGGTCTCTGCTGGGGCCCGGTGCTAGCTGTAGCTTCTGGATCACTTACAGAGACCTTCAGGCCAAAAAGACGAGGCACAGTCTCTGCAGTCTTTATTTTGATGCCTTTTTTGGGGCCCGGATTAGGGTAAGTTTCCTGGATGAACTGAGCTTGCCGTTGATCTAATGATCCCTGTTATTAGTCCTGTGATAGGGTCCATTCTTGTGAATCGACACGGTTGGCGTTCGACCCAGTGGACACTCGCTCTCCTTTCCGTCGTCTGCATGGTCACGGTTGCGCTTACCCAGGAAACCTTTCGCCCTGCCATCATGCGGCGCATAGTCAAACAGAGAGGCGGCAGGATTGATCATTCGCCCCTCTGGAAAACTCGAGTCAAGGAATTGGTATTTGTTTCCGTTGTCCGACCTCTCCGCATGTTGGTAGTGGAACCGATCGTTTTGTTCCTCTGTCTCTATGTTTCCGCTGAATTTGGAACACTCTTCAGCTTCTTTGCCGCAGTTCCCTATACCTTTGGAACTGTCTACCACTTCGATATTGAGCAATCAGGTTTGGTGTTTGCTTCTATCATCATCGGATGTTGCCTGGGACTTTTTACTATTATCCTCTGCGATTTACTCATTTATCGCAAGCAAGCTGCCAGGTACGCGCGGAACAAAACTCCCCCAGAGCACCGACTTTATTCTGCCATGATTGGAAGCTTCGGTCCGCCTGTGGCCCTGTTCTGGTTTGGGTGGACAGCTCGGGAAGAAATCTCCTGGAGTAGCCCTGCGGCTTCCATGGTCCTCTTCTCCTGGGGCAACCTCTGCATATATGTGAGCGCGATCGTTTACATCTCAGAGACATATCCTGGATCTCTAGTGGCGAGTGCAATTAGCGCGAACACGCTAGCTAGGTATGGATTTGCAGCTGCCTTCCCTTTATTTGCACTTCCTAGTAAGCTCCGGCCCTTCCAATCGCCTATATATGGTCAAAACGCTAATTCGGAAGTGTACAAAACGATGGGTATCGACTGGGCAAGTGGTCTTCTCGGATTCATTGCCTTGGTGCTATTGCCAGTCCCATGGGTGTTATTTAAATACGGCCCACAGATCCGGGCAAGGAGTCAATATGAGATTGTACAATATTGTAAATGAATGTGGATGCCTGTTAGATCTCATGAGGTCGGGGCGCCGGTGGGCTCACCATGTTTGTGTTCCATAGCGCTTGTTTCTAGAGATCCTCTTTATCTAAAATATGGTGTTTGCGACGTCAACATAGCTTCTGTCTTCTTTTCATAATTGTCATGAGTTAGGTATAGGGTAAGCTGGTGAAGGTGGCAACAAGTAGCTCGTCTTTTGGGTTAGTCTAATGTCTCAAGACTCGGGTCTAGATTTCTCGTGGCTACTTCAGCCGCAACTTCAGCCGCAACTTCGGCATTTCCCCTCTCGCATCATAAACAGCTTGCGTTCATTTTATTCTTCTGATCGCACGGATTACCATCGTGATGCGCATGACGCTGATCTATTCTGTGCTGGCTCATTGAGCCAATGACCCACGTTGCTCTTCCATCTCCCAACGCTAGCTTGCGGCCGCCAGCATGAGAAAATTCCTCAGGAAGCTGAAAGATGGAGGGAGTGGAAAAGAACCGACCAATCTCCCGGATTCCAAGATCTCTAGACAAAGTTCTAAACATGTGGTTGACCCGTCCGATCGTCCCTACTATCCGCCAAATCCGGCCCCTCCCAATCCACCACACCCACCAAATCCGGCCCCTCCGAATCCATACCCACCTTACCAACCACCACCACCGGGCCCGTCGAATCTAGATGCTGGAGCACCAATCACTAGCTTCTCGGGATTTGACTCTTTCATGTCAAGCTTCGCACCGGATCCTCAGCAACATGGAGTCGTTGAAGTCGCGGCTGGTCCGGTTGACGAACTGGCGTGTCTCGCAATAAAAGGTGAGAGATTCCTCGTGTTTGTGTAGTGGTTGTTGACGCCTTTGTCTATGGCACAACTAGGGTTCCCTGCCCACGAGAGCATTTCAGTTACAATCCAAAAAGTCAAAAAGCTTCACAGCCAATATAGGCGGTTTACTGTGGTCATCTCCGGACCTTGGTACATGACCTTGGCACAGGTCAACCAAGTCTTGAAGGAGAATGGTGAGTTCTACTTCTCAAAGTCAACCAACCACACCATCAGATGTCACTGACTCAAGTCCATTGTAAGACTTCCTACCACTAATCTTCGCAAGGAATGCGCAGAGTGATCCATTTTGGAACGGGAAATACGGTCTTCGCTCTGGCTATCACGTCGCAGTTGTTGACGGGCCGTCTTCTTACGACCCAGACTGGGGCCTTCTCATTAACAGGCATGAAAGCTTTGGAGCGTTTGTCACCAACCTCAGACGACTCTCCCTTAGTTGCTCAGGGGGTATGTTGAAAGCCGAGTCGTTTCCAGCATCCATCGAAATCGACTTCAACCGCACTCTTCGACTTCCCGAGGGATTAGACCTTCACCACCATCCTAGTGGCCTCGGCATCATTCCAGTCTACAACACCGCAGCGATCCAAAAAAAGCTGATGGAAAGTCGGAACCAAAGTCTCGTTGACATGGCTAAAAAGGGAGGGGTATTCTTTCCCTTGTATCAACGCGAGGCAATGTTCATCACATTCAACGCAATAAACGACATTTTTGCCCTCCGCCTGTTCGTCGGCGGTGTGAATACCCTATCTGGCGTGCTATGGAATTCGCAGCGCCCGCAAAATAAGCAGGACTACATCTTGGTCCCTCCTCAAGTCCGAATCGACGGGGTCTCGGTTGGAGACGACGTCGTGAAGCAGTTTATTGCCATGCCTCTTGGCTCCGGGTACTCCGTGGAGAAGCAAGTGACTGGAAAAGAAACAACTGGCGGACTGCAAATCGAGATTACACCAGGAGACCTGTGGCAGATGTTCAGCATGGGAGATGAAGGATCGCAACTACACCCGGAGGCTACTCCAGCACATGCCAATGCCGACGTCTTTGATCTTCGCTTTGCTGCACCGGGATGGAAGTCTGCCGGGTTGCCAGTAGACCTGCCAGACAATCGCGAGGAGGCAAAATATCTCCACATGAGGCACCTCTATCTCCAGCAACTGGGGGACACTAGCAACGGTTACGCTCTCTATGGCCAGCAGCCCGATCACCTCCCCGGCTTCGTCCCGTGGCGCCCAGGAGCGAATGTGAACATGGTTGCGCTGTACCAACTGGAATTGTTCATCACTTGGCAGGATTCTGGTTATATCGGAGAGGTGAAGGTAGGATGGTCGCCGTGGTGGGATCTCATGGATTGTTGGGAGGAGCGCAAGAACGCTGGCTTTGAAATCCAAGGCCAAGAGCTGTCTTCTTGCGACATCTTTCTTGGCAACATCGATGGCAGGCTGCTGGTCGATGGCCGCCGGCATTCAATACAACAGCAGGGAGTACAAGATGGGGATACACTCTGCGTGCAGCCACGGAAGGGTGCGATGTATAGTCCGTATCGTCCGAACTCGACCCAAGCAGCATCGCCAATGCCACAGCAAATGCACCAAATGCCGGCTCAACAATCACCAAACCAAGGCCGCATACAGGAGCTGTATACACCATCGCCACAAAGCCCGCCGTACCAACAGGCTCCCACTGCAGCACCGGCGTATGCGAGACCGCCGCCTTCACCTCCTCGATACTATGGACAAAGCTCCACGTCTCCATCTGTTGCTGATGCAATGCCGCCGCCGCCACCTCTAGCACCCAGATATTACGGACAAGGTTCCACGGCACCAGCTGCGCCGGCCGAGCCATTGCAACTGTCTGCCCGTCCAACATCGCAGTATGGCGGACCGGGGTCCGCGCCACCAGATCAACCTTCAGCGTATCCAGGCCGGTCGTCAGATGCTAGTCCACCCCAGCCTATGACTGGATCGCGCAACAACCAGCACAGCAGTACAGTTATAGCGCCGCTCCTACGCAAGCCTACGACGACTCAAGGTACTCTTCTACGCCTATCCCGGAGCCGCAAACCACCCGGCCTACCGCCTTGCAGTCTCCTCAATCCAGCGCTCCTCGGCCCTACGCTCCTCAGTCATACGTTTCCGAGTCCTACGCTCCTCGACCCTACGATCCTCTGGCATACGCTTCTAGTTCCTACCAGAGCTCTCCCTCTCTCCAGGCTCCGCAGGCCAAGCCTCTCCAGGTCCAGGTGCTGTCGCTCCCGGGATGTCAGATTATTCACCATCACCTTACCAGTCGGTAGCAGATTCAGCGATGCCATCTTACCAGTCAAATGATTCGCCGCAAAGTCCATCCGATGGATATAGTCTGTCTCACGGTGCCAGCACTGCCCCATCGTCGCCTCCACCAACATCGCAGTATCCGGTGGTTCCAGGGAAACAACAACCTGTATATGGCCAGCATCCAGGTTCAGTCGCAAGACCACCCAGTTATATCCCCCCACCGCGCTCAGATGAACCCAAAGAGTAAGATTAGCCCTTGCCTACTCCCACTACGCAATGACTAACCCTGCAAATTACTAGGGATGTAGGATGGGCGATGGGTATTGCCGCCGGCGCACGTATTCGTCAGCACATTTTTGCAGATCGCTTCCCGACGATTCGATGGTCCAATTCCCGCTCAACCCTGCTGAGTATCCAGATTCTCAACTCTGTTGCATTCGAAGCTTTAACGGGAATGCTTACGCCACCCACTCCCATCACCCCTGACATGTACAAGAGCCACGGGTTTCCCTTCTTTGCAGCTTGGGGAGAGGGTGCCAAGACGGATGGTGCTGACAATCTATTCAACCTCAAGAGTGTTGGCGATATTGATGCTTCAAGCCCCATCCGCTTTGGAAGCAACGTCACCCAGGGCTTGAAGATTGCATGCACGAGTTGTGGAAAGAATTTGTGCGACTCTATGTAAGTGTCGATACCCTGACCCCGCCATGTCTCGATTCCGTCATTTACTGATTCCTCGTAGCCTGAGACCTTGTAATCACAGTTTTTGCTCGGCATGCATCAATTCGTACATGACATTTGGAGGTGTCATTGTATGTAAATTATGCAGGGCCCGGGCTACTAAACTTGTTGGCTTCTCCGCGCCCATGGCACTGCCTGGACAGGACATTGTTGACTTGTCTCAAAGCACGGTGCTTACTGTTGCGCCTTTCAGGGGCTCATCAGGATTTCAGCCTGTGCAAGATGATAAGTCAACGACAGTCACAAACCAAGATTATCAGACTCATAACTTCTATGAGTTGGGGTAATAGGTTCTACGCAAGAGTTCAGTGGTCAATCTATTAGGATTTATAGGAATCGTTGTTGTAATAGTCGAATAATACAGGAAGAGAATATGTATACGAATTAATCGCTCTCTGTAGGGGAATGTAAAGTTTTTAAGTTTCTGTTTTTCGCGCATTATTCAATCTTAAACGAATTTAATTAAAACAGTAATTTCCAACCATAACCGTGTGTACCTAGCACTAGACCGAAGACATTGTAATCCTTACAATTGTTTACCGAGCATTCTTGTCCCAACTTACTACCACATCAAGTAATCATTCGCCTCCTTTACTATGAACCAACTCGTGCCAGTCGAACATGTATCCTTTCGTGTCTCGTTCGATCGCTTCTCCGCGTGAATTCTCTCCCACAAGTCCCGCATGCAAACGGCCGTCGACCAAAATGTGCGCCGTCCATATGTGCAGTTAGGTTCGCTTGTCTCGTGTAGCTTCTTTGGCAGAGGCGGCATTCATATTTTGCCGCCGCAGTAACTCTACTACCAAGCACCACAAACTCACTTGGCTGGTCAGACGTTTCTGGGTGATATGTGCGCTCGTGCTTGTCGCGGTCCTTGTTGGTAGGGAAGCCGAATGGAACCAGGGAGCAGTTCGGGGTTGTGCAGGGAAATGGCCTGTCGTGTCGATTCAAGTGCTTTTCGAGATCTTCCTTGCTGGCGACACCTTCGTAGAAGCAGGGGCAAGTTATCCCAGTGCACTTGTAGAAATTGCTTCCATAGAATTTCCGGAGAGACTTGGCCAGATCATTATCCGCGTCTAGCCCCTTGGCAAGTACCTCAAGCGTGTCTCGACTCTTCTTCAGAGCTTCTCCGAGTTCGTTGATGCTGATCTTGTTTCGTTCCTTGAAGGGTTGCTTGTGATGTTTTACCGCATGTGTCCATATTTTAAGCAGATGGCCATGAAACTCTCGATGCTGGAATGGCTCGCAGTGTTTTGTCGCTTCAGTGGCAGCCTCTTTTGCGTTATTTTCCTGGCCTGTATTGACAAATTCCCAACTCTTCTCATAGGCGCAGCAGAAAATACGAAGAACATTGGATACTTTCGATCCATATTCTCGGCCGTCATCCTGGTCTTGGAAGAGGTTGGCGGACTTTTCCATCATTGCCTTTAGATGTGAATCCCATTTGGACATCGCGTAGTCCTGAAAAGCATAGTACCCCTTCTTTGCATACCTCTCTCTGTCTTCGGCTTTCAAATCTTGTTTAAAGCAAGTATGTGATAGGTATCCCAAACAGAGGAGAGTCAAATCACACTCAAGGGTGCTCGCATCCAGCTTCTCTTCCTGCATGATGAACCTGGAGAGGAGTAGTTAGCGATCATAATCATAGTCCATCTATTGGGTTGCACGGACTCTTTGGCTGTCTGATGGACGAAATCAATGCTGTTTCCACCTATTACGTGCACTAAGGAACCGCATATGTCTCGGATATCTTTACGTAGCGTAGTCATATGATCTTGGGGTCGAACATAACCTTGCTCGTCGATGCTTATTGAGAGGGCAGCCTGAAGTTCATGCCACTGGAGCGGACGTTTAGCATGTGCTAGCCAACCGAAAATTTTCTTCGACTCCTTCCAGGTATTTGAATGGTGGGTACTACGAAGCCGCTCGATGATCCTGGAATAGCTGTAAACATATTAGTCCCTAATCATGGCGTAGAAAATGTTGACGCAAGAGAAATTGGGGAGGTCGAGTGCGGCGATTAAGTGGCGAAGAGTGCTGAGGATTGGCTTGTGGGAATGGCTACTCACGCTTCCCCTAGTGTCACAGGAAAGTTGCTCTCTTGCAACTCCATTATGACATATCTAGCGCTGGGCTGCTTCAGGAGGTTCTCGATAACCAAAAATGCATATAGGAACATCCCTGATGAGTAGATTAGCGACCAGCACTGTCATTCGTGATAGAAGAGCGAGCTAAAAAGAAAAAGGCATTACCATCCGAGTTGCGACAAATCAATGATTGGACGAGTTTCAAATTATGACTGCCGAGTGAGAACACTTCCTCCAACTTATCAGCTTGCTTAGCCACATAAGACTCAATGTCCTTGAGAGTGCTACTGGGATTCAGAGCAAATTCCCCTATCCTGTCATTTGACTCCATACGCTTTCGAATAAGCGCTAAGTCGGTACTCAAAATCAGAACTCGAATCTTCCCCGGGTGGTGCTCGTTGCTCTTCTCCACAATGGAGTCAAAGAGCTGCACGACGCTTCCTCTGTGAATATCGCTGATTTCATCCAAGCCATCGATGACAATAAATTGGGACATATCTATTTCGCAAAACAATTCCAGGAGAGTCTTGGCGGTGGATTCGTCGTTCAGGATCTCTTGGCCCCTCATTCTTTTCTCATGAAGTGTTGGAAGGAGATCTTCATTTTGGCTGACAAGCTGTCTGAGAAGACTCTTCATGATAGCTAGGAATCGAGGCTCTCCGAGGCCTTCGTCCTTTTCGCGACAGTAGAAATAACTTGTCTTGGACTCTGTCCGCTCTTGTTGGAGATGATTGATGATGAGGGATGCCAGTATTGTTTTACCTGACATGAAATGAGTTGGTGTCCATGTTGCGAGAAAGAATATGACACATACCTGCACCCTTTTTCCCATGGATCCACATGAGAGAATGATCTGGGATGTCTGCTTCAATCCAGTCTTGGACTTTATCCTCCCGCAGTATCCATTTCCCGGTGTCGGGGTATTCCGACCTGATGTTTAGAAACTCATCCTGATACTGCATTTCTGGCTTGTCCATGCCTGGACTATGCAGCCAGTGGATTACGTCTAGGCATTGTTTGTGCTTCCGAGCAATCTCAGCTTCCTCGGCTTGTCGCCGAGCGTAGTTGCGGTCCCACTGGTATTGCAGGATGTGGTCGTTAAGCACTTGATGTGTATCTTGGACGCTCTGGTGTTGTTGATTGTCTAAAGAGCGTTTCAAAAAGCTCCCATGGCTATCAAAAGCACGTAGGAGGGTTTGAAAAGGTCCGTCATAATCTTTCCAGCTTGCGGCAAAGGTCTTTCTCCAGCCTAGGATTGAATTGTTAATAATACACCCTGTGGATGAGGTAGTCACTGGGGAACATGGTAGACTTGCTGCGGATCTGAAAGAGCTTAATAATGCTTGCATTGAACTGCAACAGATCAGAGTACATCCAGGCGAGACATATCCTCGTCTCTGGCTGTTGTCGCAGCTGAGATCTGTACACCGCAATCAGAGGCAAGTGTTGGCCAAAGTTGGAATATGATTCCAAGATGCAATCCAGGGCTTTCGTGTCTTCTTTGGCGGCCTGGCGAAGTGTCAGAGAGGTGACTGATGGATGTTTGGTAGACATACGTTCAGGATGTAATATGTTGGACCCCAAATGTAGCCCGACAAGTCGGGGATCCCAAGCTCCAGAGCCTTGGAGACATCTTCAAACTGTTTAAAGGCTTCCATGAACAACTTGAACCTGGTAAAATTCATCATGGCCTTGGCCTTTTCCTGATCACCTTGGATGGTGATGACCTGGGCTTGGACATGTTGCAGAGTGGTTGCTTTAAACCGAGTAATTTGTCGGTCTTTCAGCTGGGCGTTGAACTTGGCTAAGGCGTCGATGAAGATAGCTTCAGGAGAATCCATGATGTGCCGTCAGTGTAAAACATTCGAAGCTGATTGAAATGTCTAGATATGCGTGGCAGTAAATGGCAAAGGGCCGCTAGGAAAAGCAGTGCAGGGGATTACGGAGTACCTGAAATTTCTGGGCCATTGTATTAGTACGTGCTGCGCCTCAATGTTTTGTATATATCCCATGTACTGCATGTCTAGCGGGCGGAAAGGGAGCTGATATTTCAATCAACAAACCAGGCACCCAATCACAGCCCAGAGAATTCATTTGCGAACAATTTGCCTCGTGTCGTCCGCAAGCCTCACTTGCGAGCTTGACGTATGCGTCAATTACACACCGCCACCTGAGACGGGCTTGGAGTCGTTACACAGCATGCTGCAACTCTATCATTGGACACTTTGGGCACAGAAATCAGTCCACGCATGAGGCAGCCCGCGAGGCAACCAACACGCCGGCTGTTATGCAGGCTGAGGGTGGTATTTCGCCTTGCTTTTTCACGGGAGGCCTCAAATCAAAGCGCAGAAGGGAGTGGAGAAGAGAGGCAGAACGCCGGGTTCTAGGCAACACTGACAACGCATTGTTCAATGAGGAGGTGGTATTCAGAGCCGCAAGGCAGTTTGCAAGGTTCGCCCACGACCCATTCCCACAGGATATTCTGTTTTCAACCACGTATATCGTATCTTGCCGACACTTTGCAGGACGCACTTGGCCAGCTATTTTCGCCTGGAATCTGATGCAGTCTGACAAGTCACGATAGTGAAAAGCGCCTCATCTGCTCATCGCAGTCACCCTGTCCTGGTTCGGCACTATGTCTCTCTCTACGCTACTAAATCCAGAAGATGGCTCCGCGAACCCCGTCGATCATGGCGGCTACCAGTTCTTGGACCAGGTTGATAGGTAATGCTCTCCAGGGCTGCGCGATCGCAGAATTGGGAATAATGTCCATTAATAGCTGTTATTTAGTTCTCCATTGGAGTTTGACGACCAAATACCACCTGATTGGTTTGAGGAGTTCATTCCAGAACTTAATGTCCGTAACCTCTCCGCTGACGGCTATCTTGATCCTCATGGAGTTCTCGAGAGTACCGTGAATGAGATCCAACATGGGGTCCAAGATTGGGCCCGCACAATTACAGACAATGTAATCGAGCCAGAAGGCCTGTCAGGTAGCTGGGACGATCAACTTATTCCTGCATCCTATGAGAACTCGTACACGTCCGATACGTCCTATCTTCCGGAATCTACTGCCACATCCACCCCGGACGATATGGCTGTCTCCGACCATCAAGTTTGCTATGGCATGGTATGGCATCAATGGCCCATCTCGAGCAATCGTTAACCCTGTTCAATCACTAGATTCATGGTCAAGACGTGAAACTTATTGGAGACATGGCAAATCTGCTCAGTCAACTCAATCCATCCGAGGAATCTCCCAGAAGTGGCATTCAAACATTTTCGCTCGAGCCACAGCCAGACCACATCCTTCTTCTGCTTCCAAATGGTACAGCATTTGGACACCTGAGAGACAAGTTGACAAAAGCACTCACTCCTCTTCTGCGTTGGGATTCTCTGCAGTTTGAAGCCGTTGTACTGTCCCAGGGTGTGCGCGGAAAAATCAGCAAGATTGATAAATCTGGCGAAGCTATTGTTCAGGTAGACATCAACATCTACGGCCCATCTGATCAAGCTACCAAAGTCGGAGATATATTGACCGAGGATAAACTTTGGTTTCAACGACCAGACTACTATAAAAGCCAGTTTCCGTATGAAAACCCACATGTCATTCGATTCCCCGAGCTAGAAGGTTCAATGCAATTCGAAGAACTCAGCAATGAGATCAGAACTTCAACAAGCCGCACCGAAGTCAACGTGTTGCAAATTGTCTCGGAGATCAACACTTCCACACACAGGGCCGACGGCCTAGAACGCGTCACAGGAGATCGCCGCCTGCTGACGCCTCTGCTCGAGTATGTGGAATGATATTAATGCATGGTAACGATAGTTGTACTAACGATTTGAAGGCACCAAGAGAAGGCGCTGGCATTCATGTTGGAACGAGAATCCGGCAACGTCCGAGAAGATTTCCGACTCTGGAAACCAGCCATCGTCGATGATAGAGAAATGTACCAATCATTTAATCGACGTATAGTGTACTTGACTAATCGTATCAGGTTTGTTCATCGGATTACAAAAACTCGATGCAGCATTCGCCCCGACGAGAAGGGTGGTGGAGTATTAGCTGATGAGATGGGTATGGGAAAAACCCTGTCCATCCTTGCACTCGTGATCAATACGATTGAGAATGGCCATGAGTGGGCAGAAAGTCGTACCAACGAAGCGCTTTCTCATTCTCAGATCCGCCATCACACTCACTCCACGCTCGTCGTCGTTCCTTCTGCATGTGAGCAACAAAGCACCCACCCGATAGACCTGGGCATTATCGCTAATAAATGCAGTGCTGATCAACAGTTGGATTGCTGAGATTAAACTGTGAGTCTTGAGACACTTTTTATGGCTGGCTAATCAAGCTGATAGATTATTTGCAGTCATCTCGGCGATGCTGTAAAGGTTACGAAGTATCACGGGGGAAGCAGAGAACGAGATACCAAGAATCTCGCTAGCGCAGATATTGTGTTGACAACTTACAAGACCCTAGCTACGGATCATAGCAACAATAACCGCCAAAGTCCTCTCCATCGCATAGGATGGTTTCGAGTTGTGTTGGATGAAGGCATGTCTTGTCTGGTCTAAGGCAAATATCACTTCTTGGCGCTAACAAAGATTGTAGCTCACAACATTCGTCGCCCGTCGACTACTTTCCATCGTTCCTGTGCGGCCCTCGAAGCTAGGTCGCGATGGTGTCTCACTGGAACGCCTATTCAAAACAAACTTGAAGACATCGGCGCCCTGTTTGTATTTCTCAAGGCCGAGCCGTTCCAGAGCATGGCCCGGTTTCGTGCGTATCTCGTTCTCCCATTTGAGCAAAACGACCCCATCGCGAAAGATAGGCTTGTAATGCTCTACGACTCACTGGTTCTGAGGCGGTCGAAGGACATCCTTTCTCTACCTGGTCAGTCAGAGCGTATTCAAAAGCTATATCTAAGTGACGATGAGAGAGCTCGGTACAAAAAAAACGATGGAAATTCTTAATCGGTACATTCGGCAACAAGTCGGCGATCACATGATGAAGAGCAAGTTTGGTCTGTTTCAGGCCCATCTTCAACTTCGTATCCTCTGCAATCACGGTACCCACCAGAAGTCATTCGCGTGGAAGAGAAAGAACCGCAACATGATTGACGAGAAAGAGGCATTCTTAACGGAGCTTGGTCTCAACGCAGAAAGAAAATGTTCCGGGTGTGACCAGCCACGACCCATCATCGACACCATGAACACAGGTGGCGATTTTATCGACAAGTGCTCTCATTTCATTTGTCGGGATTGCTTGGATACCCCGGATAGCACTCAGGTTACGACAGAGCCGCTGCGGCACTGCCCGATCTGCGCCCTTTCTCGGAAAGCACCAGATGATTCCATGTCCAGGCTTAGCAATGGCAGTTTCTATGAGAGCCACGATGTGGTGATGCACGATGTGGATGCTTCTGGACTTGACAATGGCGGTTTTCATGAAAGTCATGATGTGGACATGCAGGATGTTGATGATACCGATAGGCAAAAGGACGCATATTTCAACCAAAAAGGGTATTCGACCAAGATGACAGCACTGGTAAGCGACGTGAAGGAGACTCTTGGCGAGTCTGTGAGACAGGAAGACGGCACTTTCAGGACGCCAAAAAGGTATGGATACTATAGATTCTTATTGGACATACTAACGATAATCTTTACAGTATCATCTTCTCTTGTTGGACTCGAACTTTGGATCTCGTTGAAGTATATCTCAAAAGAGAGAAAATTGAGTTTCTCAGGGTGGATGGAGAGCTACTCATGTCTAAGAGACAGCAAATTCTCGATCAATTTTCCCGGCCGGGTGGTCGTCGCATTATGTTGATGACTACGGGTACGGGCGCATTTGGGTAGGTCTCAGCTTGCAACAGTCGTTGAACAACATATTGGACCATACGCGATTCTAACACATTGACAGATTGAATCTTACGGCAGCAAATCGCATCTTCATTGTGGAACTGCAGTGGAACCCAAGCGTGGAGAACCAGGCCATTGCTCGGGCTATCCGACTCCGACAGAAAGACAAGGTCATTGTCACCCGGTATATGATAGCTGGCACCGTCGAGCAGGTCAGTGTTGTGATAAAGTGATGCAAATGACGAACACAGGAGCCAATACGTCTAACTGGGAAAATAGGAAATGAAATCGCAGCAGATCAAGAAGGAACAAGCAGCAAGAGCGGGATTTGGGGAATCCAGAGAGTAGAGTTGGTGACGTGAGACGAGGGTCAGCGGAAGTGACAGGCATCGGACAGTCAGGGACACAGCTATACAATGTAATAGCAAGGCAGCTGACCCAGCTACCATCCAGTCCATATCGTCACCTCGGGAACATAGAAGCTATAGTCCCATAAAAACAAAAGATTGCAATGCATCTGAAAGGACAAACTATAAATGAACTGTACCCAATGTATCACAAACGAGCCAGTATCCCATGTTCTTTCAAATTGCTAACATTGCAATGCATGACGTGGTGCTCCCTTCGGGTCAAGACGGAACTCTTGTCAGGTTGAGACGGGCATTCCAACTCCCGTTGAAGGGCTAAAATTGCAGTGCAATGCCGAGATGGGACATCACTATGCAGTAGCCGTCCTAACTTAATACAGCAACGATCGCCGCTTACGATAAGTCAAGCTTCAACTTGTACTTCATAGGCACTCTGTTGGATGGGGGGTGTCACAGCCGTGTTTACCCGGCGTCCCGATTCACACCAATTTGTAAGGCAATCGCCGACATCCGTGATCCATATCAGGACACGAGTCTCGGGCTGCTTGACAGCTAGTCAGACTTATCAACATATGTAAGCTCTCATTTCAACACACTCCAACTATCTTACCTACGGCCTACTTTAGCTATACATCTTGAGTTGTGCTTGTGCATACGTAGCGTGTCATCAACTCCCCTCGCACAGCTAAAATTGCAGTGCAGGATTTAAAAACAGGGATTGTGCATACGTGTATTCTCAACTCCCTCGCACAGCTAAAATTGCAGTGCAAAGGACTGGTGGCTGAACAGCGCGATGCTGAGTGGTCAAGCTCCATTGAGGGATTGTGTGGAGCATCTCGCCTTCCCTCGAATCCCTAAAATTGCAGTGCAATTATCGAGGCGGAGTCTGCATATCGGTACGAAGTACATAGCGTGTTCTCAACCCCCGGCGAAGGGCTAAAATTGCAGTGCAAACGATGGGGAAGCTCATGCGTGATCAAGTGGCTCGTGGTTTTCAAGTTAGACATTTTCAACCTTTCCCCGCGTGCTTTTCCGTTAGCTGACTATCAAGAATATCAGTCTCATACTATCAGAATGCTCTGCAGCGGGTGCACAAAGATAGATTTCCGGTTGGAAATACCCAAATACCCGGATACGCTCTTCTACGTCCTTCACCAGACCCGTCAATCCTTTGAAACATCCCTAGCCACCAGGTGTCGCCTGTGTCTGCTTGTGCGCGGCAATTTAAATGACGTCGAAAGCCACAACGATGTATGCGAGATTCTCAGCGCCCACATCGTCCTGTCGATTTACTGGGAAAGACGTGTATCACGCCATCCATCCTCACTATACCAGAACATCTCCTCTGTCACCATCATCAGCCGGCAAGGAACTTCTGCTTTGGATCTCATCGAGTCAATTCCAGGTGTGAATTCCGCTACTCTACTCAACAGGATAATCATGTATTGACATTTCATACGACAGACGCTTACTCTTTTGACCATGCCAAATCCTCTCCGCCTTCAATCAATCTCCAGGCATCTGTAGTGGTGCGAAATACGAAAACACGGCAGAGTAAACGGCGCAGAGTCGACAAGCCTGTTTCAGAAGCGATGCCGTCAAATTCCAGCAAAGTCCTTGACAAGGATTCGTTTACTGGCTCGTCGACAAATCTTGAGTTGGCCCACCTCTGGCTCCGTCGGTGCCTTGATCAACATTCACACTGCAAAATCAATCATCCTGTAGGAACCAAAACCCCGCTACCCACTCGGCTTATTAATATCGACGAACTTGATAACCCCTTTCTTGAAGAAACCAACGCTCAAACAAAAGGCCCATACATCGTGTTGAGCTATGCGTGGGGTGACGGCAAACGGGTCATCACAACAGAATCCAACTACCAGGATCACAAGCAGGCCTCCCTGTTCAAACATTGCCTCAAACGTTTGCGGACGCGATTAAAGTCGCGCGGGGACTCAACTATAGATATATATGGATTGACGCTTTTTGTATCATCCAAGACGACAAACAAGATCTAAGCAGAGAGCTACCGAAGATGGGCGATATCTATCGCTACGCCGTGCTCACCATATACGGCGAGGGCTCCCAGAGCGCTCACACAGGACTGTTTGTGAATCGAGACCCCTATCTCTACCGTCCATGCAAAGTCTCGATATCTATTTCAACGAATAACGCCTCCCTCAAAAAAGAGGTGACCATGGCCACCACCTGCAACGGGCCAGACTATCTGAGTCCCCGAGGCTGGATCTTACAAGAAAGAATACTCTCTTCTCGCTGTTTGATGTTTGGAAAGCAAATGAGTTGGATCTGCTCAATGGGTGAAGCACAGGAGACCCGCCCAGTCCCACAGCCTATACCACCTCCGGTGCAGGGTAGCAGTGACTGGATCTCGGAACGGCTCCGGCTCTCTCTCTACACTGCGATCACGGCCAACAAATCCTCAAGAAATCTCCAGCATTTATCCAAACAATTTGACATATGGTATGTCATGCTTGAGAGCTACAGCGACAAGGAGTTGTCGTTCATTTCCGACAACCTCAATGCTGTTTCCGGTTTAGCAGCATTATTTCACCAGGCCCACAACGTAACCTATGCTGTAGGCCTTGGGAAAGAAGACATTCCGTTTGGGCTTGTTGGTATGTCAGACTGAATGACAAGCGTCCAGTTTCTGAAAAAAAAGATGGACCTTCGTGGTCATGGGCCTCTGTTGGCAAAGTTCGGATCAAGTTTCGCTCATGCGCAAGGACCTCATCACCAGCCCCTCAAGTTTTGGTGGAGGTAATCGACATCACTTACGATACCATCAGCACGTTGAATCCATACGGGTCTGTTAACGAAGGAGTTCTTCGTCTCCGCGCTCCTCAGAGGAAAGCAATTCTACAGTACAGTGATGAATTTATAGCAGAAAGATCAGAAATTTGCTATGGAGAGCGAGTCCTGGACTTCATCCCATTGATGCGAGGGAGCAACCTCGCTACGCTGCCCTCCTCCTTCATCCCGACACGAGCAGCCCTGTCGCAGAGGCAGCACTGGACCGGCATCCAAGTGGTCCTCGCTTCAGTTCCGACACTACATTTCCTTCTACTA